>OX369267.1:603332-1204164 GCA_947284805.1 Coleophora flavipennella
CGCTGCACGACGACGCGGCGCCAGCACCACGCGTAGAGTTCCCGTTAGCGAGCCCAGTATCTGGCATACTTCATGAACGGATTTTCCGCGCATGCCTACGCCGTTCACTTCTAGCAGCTGTAAGAGAAGTGACTTGTAAAGTTGTAGTTTTTTTATTCGTATGGTTTTCCAAGTCGATTTTCTCATAACAAAATAATTACAATATTATGTATAAAGTCAAATCCACCTAACGACACTCCTTCGGACTATGACCCCACACATAAACCCTACGGTTTTACGGCCCCAAGACGGGAATAGTGCCAGTTGAACCGACTCCCAACTGAGCACGGACTATGTGGGGAGTATATGTTCAGATGTGGGTGGCGAGACACTCCAGCATGTGATTGCGGTCCATTCACTATATCATACACGACTGCCCAAAACGAAAGTACACTGATGATCTTTTCACTCCTAATAAAGACAAATTCCAATGGGTGAAGTTGTAGTTCCATGTTACTTTGGGCTTTTAGTTGGAAAAATGTGCAAGTTCATATTACAGCTTATTAGAGTCTAAAAACACAATCTTTCCACTCAAATATCAGTAAGCACTGACGAATTTAATTTCTATAGTAAAAATACTAAGGTGGTTAGAATTTCACTTACCTCGTCTCCTTCGTGCAGAAGGCCTGACTTCTCAGCTACTCCACCCCTCACTATCCTACCAATTATCACTGCGTCACCCTCATTTCTTACTGTAGCACCTATAACGACACAAAACACTTTACGTTATTTCTGCAATTGTATTGCTATCATTTGGTTTCTTTTATCAGCATTATCAACATCATCGTCCACTTCTATAAGTCTACTGTTTTCATCGATTATCTCATTATTATGACAAATGTGAGAATTCGAATATTATCATCATCAGTCCCTGCGAATTTTTGTTTTTAACCCTCTTTGGATTCCTTCATGTACTTAGCATATTTCTTTCTTAAGATAACAAGGAAACTCACCAAGTGGTTCATTAGTCTTTTCTATTTTGATAACTTTGATGTTTTCGCTGGGGTCGTCGGGCGAATGTGTCGGCAAAGCTTTTTCGCCTTTGTGGTTCAAATTGTTTGAATTCTGCAAACAAAATTACAACTTGCTGTCGTAAGTAAGATAAAGAGGTTAAACAAAAGGTGGTTAACAATTGTATGAAGATGAAATAATTCAACATGAATCGCTAAAAATCTTCTGTGTTGGTCTGACCAAGACGACTTAGCGTTAAAAAGAGATGACTGTATTTGTAATGTAGGTAGATTTTTTTTTTCTGGGCGCTTATATTGCCTTCTGACATCGTATGAACTGACTGGGCACTGTCTTAAAGAATATGTGCGCCTGGTACTTAGGTACCTTATGCCTCTTGTCACTGAAGCTAGCGGGGTCCAACAACGCAGCTGCCTGGTCATGCGCCAGGATAAGACTCTCTAGCTCCAGCCCGCCCAGGATGGACAGCAGCTCGGCAGCTATCGCCGACGTATCGCCTCCTGACGTCGTATGAGCGCCTAGTACATCTATGCACTGTGAAGGGAATATATACTGTTAGGAGGTGGCAGGATTCTCTTAGGTCTAAAACTCAAGCCACGATCTTATCAAAAGAGTACCTAGGTGACTACTAGTAATTTGACTTGCCTACTTTTAATCATGTGTCAAAGACAAAATTTTGTTTGGAAAATGTTCGAATAGCAAGTCGTGATTAGCGCCATAATCATACTAATATTGTGATTTCATTTAATAAAAAAATTAAGACGTGATGAAAAACAAAAGCAGTTGGGTAGTGAAGGTTTTTGAAATTTCAGAAGGTTAGTAATTTAGTTTACCATATTAACCATATATTTTTGATCCAGTAAACTACCTTATTGCATTACAGTAACATTTCAAACACGTTAAAATTCACTAGCTGCAAGTAAGTACCGACGCTACGCTATGAACACTAGAAACTAGAAAGAAACTACAGCTCAATGTCCAAGTGTCCTAAGGTGCAGCCAACTATACCGCATTGACATTATACAGTTCGTTACGCAGAAAATGGAAGTAGGCCTGAAAAGAACCCTCTTTTAATGAAGATCCTGGCTATTTTCTACTGTCGATATCGTCTCCAGAAGACGTTTAGGCTGACTTTGACACAAAACTTACGTCTTTCAAACGATCTGTAGCCCGATGCGTATAGGGTGGCGAGAGGCCAGCTCTCTTGTGCCTTGTCGCCGTGAGTACCGCGGACCTGGTCGCCAGAGCCGTCCTCAAGGCCGGGCTGAGTAGAGACCCCGCGGCGGTGGCCACGCGAGCAGCGAGGGCGGACTCCCCACTCGCCCCCAAAGCCTTTTGGACTCGAGTTAAAGCTGAGCATACTTCTTGATAGTCTGGGGAAGAATGAAACCCAATTTTATTAAGATACTAGATGCTGTATTATTTTTGGACCCTGTTGCCGATTGAAAGCACAGAATATGTGTAGTGTAATGATGACTAAAAAGGATTTCCTAAAAAAAAATACGAAAAAAACAAATAGTGAATATTTTAGGGCTTCTATGTTATAATCACACCAAATTTGAAGCTTGAAACATTTGAAGCTTGAAACATTTGAAGCTTGAAAAGTTTGAAGCTTGAACAAAAAAAAACTAGTATAATGAGTATAATGTAGTAAAAGGCGGTACGAAGTGACAGCCGTGACAGCTAGTGTAATATACACATATTAAAATGTACTCATCAATACCTTTCTTTTGGTACGCAGAAAACATAACCTCCATTTTTTGTAGTCTGGTAATTAAATAGCATAGGAACGAAATAATATACAAAAAATTACAGCATACTTAAACCTTGATATATGGCGTGCGAGTCCGACTCGCACTTGGCCCAAAAAGGAGGGTAAGTTTTTGGGGTGTATGCATATATGTCTGTTTCTTTGACGTAGCCTGTAGCTTAAACGGCTTGACGTTAGAGTGCGAGGTGTCATTAGATTCACCTTGATCCCGTGAGTGACATAGGATCTATTTTACCCGACTGCCTAAAAGTACTCTTTATTGTACTGTGATAAAATAGAGGGATAAGTAATGTTTTTATGCAGTAGGATTTTTAAATTTTAATTAAATTGGTTAAATTATTTTTTTTATCCACAATTGATAAGCCCTTGGCATTATCTCACCTGATGGTAAGTGACGATGATGCCGAAGATGGAAGCGGGCTTACCAAGATTACCCAACGCAATGGGGATCTGGCTATCTTATCTTCAAGCCTGAACACATCAACGATGTTAACACTGATGTTTGGCGGCAAGGCAAATGTAGCTAGCCAGGCGGGAATCGAACCCGAGACCTCCTGGTGTTAATCGAATGGACTAGCCACGGAGGCGGTTAAAAGAGTGAGTTTGTTTAATCGATTTCCACGCTTAAAGCTTCAGACAGCCAGTACAAGATATGGCATGAAGAGATATATTTTTTTGACTAATCAAATCATTAATCAATTAAGTATGCTGAGTTTAGATACGTCCTTCTTCTGACCTTAAATAATCAACACAATGACCTTTGCGAATGGCATTGACACAATCAGCCTGAACATAAACCATATGATGACGTTAAATTGTTGTTGATTGTTGACCAAAAGCTACGTAAACAACGTTCTTAACGTACTTTGAACTCTTATTGAAGTAAATAAGTACCTACCTACCATCCAGATTAAGAATAGCTACAGGTATAATAAGCTTGCTTACCGATTGCTTTATAGGTGAAGGAAAACATCGTGAGGAAACCTGCACATGTGATTCCACATGTGTATGAAGGCCGCGTTGCACACGTCCGTAGGTGTATAAATCTAAATGCCATGCACGTGACCGCGGGTGATGCTAAGTGTAACACCAGGCAACCGCCGTCGTCTATCCCTTGGATAGCACGGTTATTTTCATGTAAATATAATTGCAAACAAAGACTCACAAACTCATAAACAATTCACTTTTAAAAAGTTATGAAATCTTTTTTACGTTTTTTTTTTTCATTATTTGTTTGCAAAAAAAAACGTGAAGAATGGAACAAAAACCTTATTTTTACAGGTTTTTTTATTGTATTTGCTGTATCATAAAAACAGCGTGAAACTTAGTGTGATTATAGTATAATCCTGAAGTAAAGCAACAAATTATAAAAACCAGCCAAGTATGAGTCGTACCACTCTAAGGCGTCCAAACTGAATGAAAAAAAAATTCTATCGCTCGCGTTCAATCAGTGTAGGAAGACATTTTTTTTGCGAATTAAGAGGAGTGTTGTTTGAAAAAACAAAAACGTATAAGCCTAGCTTTTGTTCTGACTGAAACAACCTATCCAAAATTGGTCAAAATCGGTTAACTAATTTAGGAGGTGAAAATCGTTAACGCCATTTGTATGAGAAGTCAGACTCGCACTTGGCCGGATTTGTTACACTCACAGAGTTTAGTAACTAAGAACAGGTAATAGAAGTTTATGGAACTGTTGCATAATACCTAGTTATGTGTTGTTTCATCTAATCTTATCACTTAATCTTATACATTGGGATTGAACCTACTAAATAAAAGATCAAAGTTAAAAGAGAAAGAAAAAAAATCCCAAGAATTCAGTACCTACAACAAAACAAATCATAGCACATCACCGCGCATGCGTTAAAGCGGGCGCTGTCACAGACAAGTAAAAACAACAGCGAAGGAAAAAAGCTCGATGGGTAAAAATTGCAATAAAAACTTTTTTCTAATGCTATAAAAATGGCGCGCCCCGCATGTGCGTTTCATTAGAAGAAAATAATTGATTCTCCTTAGTGATGTTAACTTCTTGGATTTGTCCTGTATAGTAATGGTAAGAAAATAGTATATTATGCAATTAATGCGATAATTAATTATTAGGCCATGAATCACGAGCAAGTGAAGGATTCTAACGACTGAATCACGGCCGTATGGAGTGATGCGAGTGATTCAAGTATTAGAATCGTGATTAAAAGAGTTTATAAAAGAGCTTTTTATTCACTGTTTTCAGGGAATAAAATAAGCTTTTTTGAGGGGCAATGGTATAAAAAAATATTTTATAACATTATTTTGTTAGAGAAAAAGTGTTATAATATGTTTTTTTTTTAATATCGGTATGTATGTTGTTCTATAAACTATGTCAATGTAAACTCGTTTTATAGTTTATAATTCGAATTTTTCGATATGAGAGTAGATAAAATATTTTTGTTGGCAACCTAATCCTTACAGTCATCCAGTCAGTGACGACTTGATGAGTGTATATGGCGGATATCCTAAAAAAATCAACAAACACCGAAGTAGTAAAAAATGAAGAGTAATTAAAGAAACATGTTTTGTAATTTTTTTATAGCTTTTGTTCTATCGCAAAAACAGCAATACATTGGTACACGAGCGTCAAACTTGTTTATAGTGGTATTGAGAACCTCTTATTTTTTTTAAGTTGGTAAAACAGCGGCTTCATTCATCTCGACAGTTCCGAGTGCATCGACTTCTAGGGCCGCAGTAGTGCGCGAAGTAGATAGGGCCGCAGTAGTGCGCGAAGTAGATATGGCCGCAGTAGTGCGCGAAGTAGATATGGCCGCAGTAGTGCGCGAAGTAGATATGGCCGCAGTAGTGCGCGAAGTAGATAGGGCCGCTGTAGTGCACGAAGTAGATATGGCCGCAGTAGTGCGCGAAGTAGAAAGGGCCGTAGTAGTGCGCGAAGTAGATATGACCGCTGTAGTGCACGAAGTAGGTAGTGTTTGTTTGACCTCTTCCATTCTCCCACGGACGGGCAGAGGCGTATTTAAGAATCCGGCGCCCCAGGCACAAAAAAGAACCGCCCCTCTAAGTGACAAATAACCGACCAAGCGCAAATCGGAGTTGCGCGCTAAGGGTTCCGTCACAGTATCACGATGTGGCTTACAGTAGCGCAACGCCTTTGATGTCGCACGATGCCGCGACGGCGTAGGTACTAGCAGTACTAGCCTGTAGCCAGCCTGGCAAACTCGCGGAGTTTAGCTGGCTGTGCTCCGCCGCCCGCTGCCCCGCAAGTACCCTTCCGTTGCTCTGCGTAATTACATTCGTTGCACTACTGTAAGCCGCTATATTGTAATACTGTGGTTCCGTACTGCCACACGATAAACGTCAACTTACTGTAACCTTCTGTTTGCATGTTCGTAGTGGTTCGTCACCCTTATTACCGCTAGTCCGACTCGCACTTGGCTAGTTTTATTATTTTTGGTTAACCAAACGGATCCAAAAAAAAACTCTACTTCGACTTTTTCTACTACTACTTACGAAGTAACTAGTATCTCATCTGTGCTACGACTGGCGAAAGAACAACCGATAAAGCCGCCCCGGGCCAAGTGCCGCCCTGTACATAGAGTAAATACGCCTCTGCCCACGGGAGAGTACTAGGTGGTACTAAATGACATACCTATAATTGTATACAGCTGACTACTATCCTCGCTGCCGTCCTCCTCGTAAGCGTCGTTCACAAAGGCAGCACTGCTGGGTGGGGTGGACTCCAACGCTTGCAGCTTATTGGACCCCCGAAGCGAATTGCGCAGGAACTCATTTTGAGCGGCAATTCGGTCCTCAGCTTCTTTCCTCTGCCGCAGTTGTTCCTGGGAACGATGGAGAGTTATAAGATTAGTTAATGGTCCAACGTGTTTTCGAATTTCAAATTCATATGTACGTAATAGGGATGACGAATACTAGTCATCTGAGCTACTTTTTATCATCTGGCAAAAACTAAATTTTGTTCTAAAAATGTTTGAAATACCTAGGCGTGACGTCATAGTTTAGCAGCGTCATTTACGTAGGTACTCATTTTGTGATTTTAGTGAGTTAAAAATCGAAGACTTGATGAAAAACAAAACGAGTAAGGTTTTTCGAAGTTGAAGTAGGAGGGCAATTTAGTTAGTGATCAAGAGTTAATAATTTATTTCTGATGCTGTCGTCATCCCTATTTCGCTGCAACAAACTGTTAATAGGCGGAGATTTGTTACCATAGATGGGTTATGCACTAGCAAACAACAATTGAAAATCAAACCCATTTAGGTAGTACGCTTCTGTTGCACCGAATGCTACAAAGAAAAGAGATGTCAAGTGGCATAAACAATACTAAATAAACATAAACTAAATAACTTTTTTTGTTTTATGTTTTTTATGTTTATTTGTTTTTTTTAAGTTTATCTTATTTAATCAGCTTTACAGTGGAATTTCGCGTGAGTGTCTTAACGCGACTTACGTCCTTTACTTCGGGCGTAAATTCACATTTTTGATAATTGCCAGCTTAGTAAATATTCTAAGACACTTTCGTCTTAGCCGTTTTATCAATACCTTTATTCTCATACTGTCGGTATTTATATCATATGCCTAAGTTATGCAACGTAGGAGAAAAAACCAATAATCTCTCAAAACAACATAGTTTTACAAAATAAAAAGTATCGAGCGAAAACCAATAAATCGTGTTTTTGTTTTAGCCATACGAAAGAAGAAAGTTCAAAGAATCAGCTGTTTAGTTTTTCACGTTCAGCAAGCTTGCGGCCGTCTCAACATATGCTAGCAAAAATGAACTTATTTTGGAAGTGTTTAAAGCGCTTAAAAAAACGGCCTAGTGCGAGTCCGAACCGCAAACATAGGGTCCCGTACCATCATACTAGATGGCGCTCATTTCTTCAGTTCCGTACTCTCATACTAGATGGCGCTAGTTTCTTCACGTTTAAGAAAAACACGTTTTTATATAGAGACTTTAACTTTTTCTAATTTTAGTATTTGTTGTTATAGCGGCATCAGAAATACATCATCTGTAAAAATTTCAACTATCTAGCTATCACGGCGGTTCATGAAATACAGCCTGGTGAAAGACGGACAGAGAAGTCTTAGTAATAGGGTCCCGTTTTTACCCTTTGGGTACGGAACCCTAAAAACCATGTTAAGTAAGAAAAATATTTAAATATCCCTAGAGAAAGTTGAGAAGTTGTGAGAAGAAATGAACAAAGAAAGGACCGACGACCTGGTGAAGGTCGCGGGAAGCCGCTGGATGCGGGCAGCGCAGAACCGGTCGTCATAGAAATTCTTTGGGGAGCCCTAGGTCCAGCAGTGGACGTCCGTTGGCTGATATGATGAGAATAAATATTGTATCTGAAAATTTTTTAACCTTGCTTGCTTGGGTGTGTCCCCCACACCACACACACATTATTTGAACGTCCGTTCAGCGCCAATAAGTGTTGCTGCCAAGTGTTTAGAATACTAACCAAACGCTTTTCAAGGCTTTGTATCTAATACGTAATAATATATTATGTTAGTGGCAGGAATTGGAGGAACACGTGCATGTATTGTGTATGGATGAGTCAATGAGTCAAAGTCACAAACACAAATGGAAATCGAAGTCTGCCTTTGTAATATATTGTACTGGCTTTTGCCCGCAGCTTCGCCCGCGTGGACATCGTTTTTATGAGTGTCTGAGGGTAAGTGGTACGTGGTAGCAGGCGGTTCGCGAGCGTGGTCATTAGTTTTCTCCAGATCCCTATCCCAGATCGGGCTATCCTGATTAGCAGTCTATGTCATTTCTCACTCCCTCAACCATCTTTGTGCAAAAAATCACAACAATTTAATTATTGAATGTATGGATCTATCTTATTATGAATTTTTTACCCTTGCATGCTAGGCATAAGATTGTAATTGTTTTTATTTTGTTTTTTTTATGTTTTATTTCCATAATTTCATAATTTCTAACACAATGTTACATTGTTTCTGAATGAACTGAACATGAACTAAACTGATGTTAAAGAAATGAACCAAAAAAGACTATTATTTCAGTTCCCTCAGGAACATTATCGGAGTATGCTATTTTAAAAAGTAACATATGTCCTTCCCCGTGACACAGGCTATCTGCATGCCAAATGTCATCTAGATTGGTCAAGCGGTTGAAGCGTGAAAATGTAAAGAAAAACAAACAAACACATTTTCACATTCATAATATTAATAAGGATAATTGAAGTAGCTCAATGTGTCTTGTTCTAGGTAGGTGGAAAGTCCATAATATACGTGAGACAGCTGAAGGTTCCAAGAAAAAAAACTAATAAGCCTTACAGTAGTCGCATATGACGTGTAACAACTTAAAAACCTACCGGCCTTCCGGCCTTGCATTAGGCGGCATGATAATGGTTCCTTAGCCTTCGTGACTGAATAAAACGGCGGCATGGTAGTTTCCTAAGCCTTCGAGACTGAAAAAACACATTTCCTGTTACACACTTCCGTCTCTTTTCACTAAGTCACTCCCACAAGTTACAGGAAAGCGAGAGGAAAGATTTTACACGTCAAAAAACAATTTTTTCTCTCTGATATTTTAGGGTTTTTCTATCTTACTGAGACGTGATAAATAACTGCTATAAATAGTTTACGTCGAATCTATCTATATGCTTATCAATTGCGGATAAAAAAAATATATATTTTCCTACGTTACAGCAATATGATTGGCTTGTCTATTAATGTTAGTCTTCATATAAATGAAATGAAAAACATATACACATCTCAATACTAGAGGCAGTTGACACATCGAAAGAAAATATTATTGGTTTTTTGGCACGACTGCAATGTTCTTACAACTTTTAATACGCAATACTCAATGGTAGTTGTTACAACGTCGTTATTAGTATTTTCGTAGATCGGCTTCGTTCTAAAACAATTAGCAACGCTAAAACATTCAAAAGTACCCACTTCAATTACATTGATAATCACCTTTTTAACACGCTTATATTAGCTTCACCTCTATGTATGTATGTATGTTTGTAACCAACTCCTTTGCACTCGATTTTGACTCACTTTAAACGGACATATTTAATTTAAACTTTGTACATTTATCAAGAATCACAATACAATAATTTCTAAAATACTAGTATTATTGTGAGAAAGGCGTGGGGCGCTGTGTGCCATATTTTTCGTATAGCGAGCAACCCATGCTTTTTTCACAATAATACTAGTATTTTTCGTTCATTATTGTTTTCAGCTTATATTAAGAATTATTTTTCACTTTTTAGTTCGATGTGCTTTAAAAGCGTGTTTTTTTAACTATATTTATTTGAAGTCAGGTCCTACAATATTACATAGGTACATACGGGTCGAATTGATAACCTCCTTTTTTGAAATAGCTTTCACACTCTTAATACGTAGATCATCATCACCGTCATCATCATCACGTCCTTAGAGGCTTAATAAGGCAGGATTTACATCAACTTTCAAAAGTCTAGTAAATAAACTGTTATATCTCCAGTGATACCCCTCAAAACCCTCGATACCCACAATACTAACCATAATAATCATATTTACGGTTTTGAGGTCGAAGTTTGAAAATATTATGGTGTAAATCAGATCGGTAAAACGATATTTGAAGCAAGGATAGAACCAGTTTAAAGTTTAAAAACTCAAACCCACCAACGGAAAATCGCTCTTATGTTATGTATGATAAATGATATTATGTAACCCTTACTTCCTTACTAATATAAAAACGTGAAAATGTGTTTGTTTGTTACCTTTTCACGCTTCAACGCCTTGACCAATCTTTATGAAATTTGGGATGCAGGTAGCCTGTGTCACGGGGAAGGACATAGGCTACTTTTTATCACAGGAAAATAGCATAATCTGGTGCAGTTCCTGAGGGAACTAAAAATACTCGATTGTTGTGATTTTTTGCACAGAGATGGTTGAGTAGGTGGGATACGACATATTTTACTAATCACCCTCTAAGACAGCCATAAAAACAATGTCCACTGGAAACTGAAAATATACTCTTTTTTGTTTAATTTCTTTAACATCGCAACGGAAGAATGGATTAAGTGAATTTTTGCACAGAGATGGTTGAGGGAGTGGGAAATGACATGATTTACTAATAAGCATATCCTGACATAGTTACCGAGGGATCTGGAGAAAATTCACGTCCACGCTCGCGAGCCGCTGGCGGCTCGCGCACCGCGCTCCCTCTCAGACAGTCATAAAAACTATGTCCACGCGGGCGAAGCCGCGGGCAAAAGCTAGTATAATATTATAAATGTGAAAATGTGTTTGTTCGTTTGTTACCTTTTCACGCTTCAACGACTTGACCAATCTTAATGTAATTTGGCATGCAGGTAGCCTGTGTCACGAGGAAGGACAAAGGTTACTTTTTATCCCGTGAAAATAGCATAGCCCGATGCAGTTCCTGAGGGAAGTGAAAAAAATATCTCTTTTTTTGATTAATTTCCTTAACATTGCAACGGAACAATGGATTATTGTGATTTTTTGCACATAGATGGTTGAGGGGGTGGGAAATGACGATGTAGTCAGGTTTTAATTTTGCACTATATTTATTAACATTGCATGGAAGAAACAGCTAACCTCCTCCCACTCGGTGGACCGATGACCTGGTGAAGGTCGCGGGAAGCCGCTGGATGCGGGTAGCGCAGAACCGGTCGTCGTGGAAATCCTTGGGGGAGGCCTATGTCCAGCAGTGGACGTCCTTCGGTTGATATGATGATGATGCATTACTGTTACCTCATAATGCATGTTTAAGAGCTTGCTGGAGTTCAAAAATCCCATACAAACGTAGTATTTGATTCATTTGTTAACCAAACAACCGATTTCGAAATAATTTTATATCGATAATTGGATGACGTATATCTGTGTCTGTACCGCATTACTTTTTTGAAAAACGAAACAGGAATCCATTTAATACCAATAAACTTGTTTTCCGTCCTTTACCTTAAAAACAAGTTTATTGATTAATAATGGATTCCTTTTTCGTTTTTAAAAAAAGTAATGCGGTACAGACACAGATATACGTCACCCGATTATCAATAAAAAAATTATTCCGAAATCGGTTTTTTGGTTAACAAATGAATCAAATACTACGTTTGTATGGGATTTATGAACTCCAGCGGGCTCTTAAGTCCATGGCACGAGTTATCAAGATGCACATTCATATGTCGTGCATTATCGGGTAGCGCATTATTGGTACCTCATCATAATGCATGTTTCCAAAAATTTAAAAAAAGGCAAGTGTAGAAAATCTATTGAAAATTGTAAGAAACTATTTACTATTAAAACAATAGACGATCCTGGGACCTTGATTCCACCTGCGAAATTCATTATCAGATCAACTTCAAAATACCAAAAGAATCTACAATTCTACAGTCACCGAGAATAAGTAGGTCAAATTTTGAACTAACGAACCTAAAAAGTTAAATAAAAGCTTGTAAAAATTCGTTTATACAAGAGAAAGTTTGGTATGTCCTGCTCACAAATGGAGAGTAAAACAAATAATGTTGTAATTGTTTCTATTTCGTTTTGTTTTATTTGTTGTTGTTCGTTGTTTTAGTTTGTTTTAGGGAGTTTCATGAATTCCTGATAATTCAATTGTACAGAACAACGCCGAGCTGTATTATAAAATTTACATCTGTACACAACCTCGATTAAACACAGGCTTATTGAACGGGAAATGAAAATCCCAACAAAAACGTGCCAAGTCTCGATTTAGATTCCTTGGCGATGAAAAGTAGTGATATGATATAAAGAGCAAAGTCTTAGTGAATAAAAATGTTTAACGGCCAAGTCACTCGTTTTATTTTATTCGCTTAAACTCTCTCTTATTGTCTTAGTCTTATTGTTATAGTCTATAGTCTTATTGTTATAGTCTCTCTTATAGTCTCTTTATTGAAATAAAAGTGAGATGAATCTCACCACTTTTGATGGTCTAGTAATT
Source organism: Coleophora flavipennella (assembly GCA_947284805.1). Classification (NCBI taxonomy): domain Eukaryota; kingdom Metazoa; phylum Arthropoda; class Insecta; order Lepidoptera; family Coleophoridae; genus Coleophora; species Coleophora flavipennella. The sequence continues at coordinate 616,052 of OX369267.1, forward strand.
TTAATAGAGACTTATTGGCACGTGCCAAATCTCAACAAAAAATTCTTTAAATACGTATTCAAAGAATGTTTTTTCTCGCTCGCCAGAAAAGGTATTACATACGGCAGTGCTTGCCTTGCGCTGGGATCAAGACAGCACATTTTCACAGAATGTTTTTTTTCTGGGATTTCACTTCTTTCTGCTGGACTTGTATTTTTATTACTATTTTTTGTTTTTGAAAAATTCCCAACCCAATGCACAGCTTTTACTATGACGGCATTTCTCTGTCTCCAATAGTTTAGCTCTATGGGTCCTCATCAGGTATAATAGGGATGAAATGGGGGGCTGATCCTCATTTTGAAAATTGAATTTTCCCTTTGAGGGGTACTTAAACCTTTCCTTTTACCAAATCAAGCTAGAAGTACTTTAGATTTTTCGTGATCGGTGAGTAAGTAATAAGTCAGTAACAAAATAATTTACGAAAAACTTAAAAAAAAAATAAGTACGAGGAACTTTAATTATTTCGTATTCTTCTCAGCAAACCGTTTCATTTGATATCCGATCATAGGGGTGCATAAAAAATAACTGATCCGCCATATTGGATTTAGAATGACATCACATTAGCTACTACCCGGTTACTAAAAGAATGGACCTGGCGTCGATGACGTCACTGCGACATATGGGCACGGTATGCAAAAAAAATCCTTAAGAATATTTATGAAACTTAAACAAATGTTTGTGAAAACTCTAGGTATGTTTTGTTAGACTTCATAATTGGAATAATAATAATAATAAGATCGGACACAGCGGTATTCAGTCGGTATGAGGTCAACAATTCAACAAAAAACTTAATTTAAAAAACTGAACGTTATGTCACAGATGAAAGGACGCGTATCGGTGACAAACATGCGAACCGTACTGACGCGGCAGGAGAACGCGGGGAGGTGAGCGGGGAAGCGGGAGAGGGGAGCTGAGCGGGGAAGCGGGAGGGGGTAACATTCCAGAGAGGTCCATTCTTTTAGTAACCGGGTATAGTAACTATGAATTGTACACCAAACTTAACGTGTAAACTAACACGTAAAGCTAATATAAAACTTGTAATAAGGGAACTTTGACTTAAGATATTTTGCAAACTGGATTAGATACAAACTTGTAATTTTGGGGTAGATATAAGTTTAGTAAATAAATACTATTGGTGACAAACATTTCAGACTTCTACCTAATATCCAGAACGAAGATATGGCTTAAAATAACCGTGATGGTACGGCCGTTGACTAGGCTTTTTATTAAGAGTACTACTACAGTACCTGGTCTTCTAGGCATGTGAACAACGGTATTTTTGCGTTTTTACACACTGCGTTTTTCTAGGAAATTGCGTTTACCCAGAGTTGCGACCTATCTAGATCGATTTTTCGCCCCCAAAAACCCCCGTAGACGAAATTTCAAGCTGATAGTTAGAGCCGTTACCGAGAAACCAGTTATAATATATACAAGCATTGCTCGTTTGAAGTAATTAGTAAGAGTACATACTGTTAAAAATGTTATACTAAAGGTTTTCTGATTCACTCTAAAATTATTTTACTTTAAAAATCCGTCAAGGCCTTGATTCAAATTCCACGTATCATATGTGGCAAACTCCATAAGGGTTTTAACCCCAATTTATTTTATTTTTGTCACATATTTATTCAACACACTTTTCTTGAAGAACGTATGGTTTGCTACGATGACTTCTAAATTCTAGTGTCCCGTACCCAAAAGTGGGCAAATGGGGCCTAATATAATATAAAAAAAAATTACGTTTTCAGCAAAGTCGTAGAACAAAAGTTGTTCAGTATGATGAGTAGAAGCCCCAGTTAACGGGACCTACACCAATTTCGTTAAACTCTGTATAATATGGATATGTATTTCGTAAACTTCTTTTGTCTTTTTTATGTTTTACGTGGTGTATCAATTTTCATCTATGTACGCACGCATTGTACTTCTTTCTTAATTTTTTTTTTGTTAACTGAATAAAGGTTTCTTGGGGAGAAATGGTAAGAATTATGGATTCCAATCCCTAATTAAACGGATGACAGCAAATAAATAAGGACCCTTGTAGGTAGGTAGGTACTTGGAGGAGATTAAGAAAACGCGGACCAGACGGGAGAACGCTTGCTATCAGATCTTCACTGCCTCCGTAGCGCAGAGGTTAGTCCACAAGCGTCACATCAGCAGATCGCGGTTTCGAATCCAAGAGGCGTCTAACTTTGTAAGACTCGGTTTGGTTGGTTATAGGGAACTTTAGCTACCCACATCTTATCTAACCTAAGTCCTGCCGCCGAATATCAATGCTAACAGCATCAATGTGTTCCGGCATCATATTTTTTTTGTAAAGTAATAATATTTATTTTTCTTTTTATTTAAGTAATAAACAAATTATTATTTATATTATAACACAACGGTGATGGTACGGAGATATATATTTTTATTATATGTAAGCATAGTTTATTATTATTATTTTTATTTTGTATAGCATTTTTATTAGGTACGAGTACATGTTGTATTACGATTTAAATTTTAGATATGTAGTTATAGTATTTTTTTCTATTTTCAATATTGTTGCATAAGTTTGCTTTGCACAGCCCTTACTTTTATTTAATTGTATCCATTCTCTGGGTTGCTTGGAAGAAATTGCTTTAAGCAATAAGGCCGCCTACATTGTTCAATTTAAAATGTTACTATTCTGTGCTTTTTTTATCTGTTTATCTGTTTATATTTTTGTTATTGTATAATAAAGCATATTTGATTGATTGATTGATTGAACAACGAATATCAGCAACGCGTTGCCGCGTTACAAACTGCAGCTAAATTCTCAACATACCTACATAGGAATCTACCAAAATACCAGATGTATATTATGCAGGGATCTCAAAGAGCGCTAAGAATACTCTCAGCTTAACCGCGGCTCCTAAAATGTAGCTAAGCTTACCAGGCGCATTCAACCGCGAAATAATTCTACACAAAGTTATGCTAAAACCTGAAACCATGTCTGAAGTGCGCCAGGTAGTTTTACTAAGTTTCGACGCGGTGCAAAGGTGGTTTCGATCTTGAAATGATACATATGTGGGGTACAGATAGGCTTGCCAGACGTCAGGATTTGTCCTGACATGTCAGGATTTTTAGGCACCTGTCGGAGGCCGGACTTTGACAATGTCAGAATTATTTTGAATATTTACGTGTTTATAGGTCTTTTATCAAGCAGCCCATAGATTATGTGTGGAGAGTTAGAGTAGGCTCAATGGCAGATTGTGAGTCGGAGAATGACCGGTTGGCCCCAAATGGAATAATATAAGTAGTGTTTTATTACTATGAATACTCTGTGTCGTCATACCGCGCCCGTTTCAGTAAAATGTAATGGCTTTTTGATAAAAATCAGGCTTTTTGTCAGGACTTTTCAATTTAACATCTGGTAACCCTAGGTACGGATTACAGGAGAAGGAGCAAGTTTTCTTTTAGTTGGGATTATCTGGTTTTGCCAGGAACGGGATTGTAACGAAATTTATGTACTTCTTCTCGGCTTCTCTTTATGACTCTGTACAACTTTCTCTAACGAACCCATAGACAATTTAAAATAACCGCGAAGTTCGAGTCGGTTCCGTACTATCATACAAGAAAATCGTGTTTCTTGTATGGGTAATTGTAACGAAATTTATGTACTTCTTCTCTGCTTCTCTTTATGACTCTGTACAACTTTCTCTAAGGAAGCCATAGACGAATTAAAAAAAACCGCGAAGTTTGAGTCGGTTCCGTACTATCGTACAAGAAAATCGTATTTCTTGTATGGGTAATTGTAACGAAATTTATGTTTCTTCTCTGCTTCTCTTTATGACTGTGTACAACTTTCTCTAAGGACCCATAGACAATTAAAAAAAAACCGCGAAGTTCGAGTCAGTTCCGTACCATCATACAAAAAAATCGTGTTTCTTGTATGGTTAAATACACACTCTGGTTGTTATTATGTTTTTAGACCTATTACGGTTCATAAAATACAGCCCGCTGACAGACAGACTGACGGACAGCGGAGGCTGAGTAATAGGGTCCAGTTGGTCACCTTTTATTTGTATGGAAAACTAAATCGTGTATAAATATAAAATTCTCGTGTCAACAGTGTTTGTTGCCCATACTCCTCGGAAACGGCTGGACGGATTTTCATGAAATTTTCTGTGTATATTCAGTAGGCCTGAGAATAGGTATAGAATTTTTTTTACCGGGATCTGAGCGAGTGAAGCCGCGGGAAACAGCTAGAAAAAACATTACTCTCTTTCTTGGGCAATCGGGTGAAAAAAATTGTCTTGGAGGATAATCTGTTTAACAGCCATGATCAATTCATCGAGCGAAAAAGCGTCGTCGGTGGCTCAATCGGTAACAACTCGGTCCTCCTAACCAGAGATGCCCGGTTCAAATCCGGACGGGCAATGTACTAATGAGTTTTTCGAAACTTACGTACATGTACTCACCGATTGCTTTAACGGTGACGGAAAACATCGTGAGGAAACCTGCACACACCTGTGAAGTCGACAAACCCGCACTGGGCCTACGTGGTCGACTAAGGTTCAATCGCCCTAATTCAGGGTAGGCTAGAGCCCCTCGGTGGGGACGTATATGAGCTGATATGAAGTCCATATCCAAGAATAATGTAATGACGTCCTAAAATCTAGGTCATTGCTCGCCACTGGGTAAAAAGATTAAAAATGTTCTTCTGAATTTGGTTGCCTTTTAGAAATGGCGCCATAGACGTGTCGACGTAAAAACTAGGGCTGCAACGAGAACTAGTCGGATATCCAGAAATATAAAGCATAACTTTGAACTGGGAAGATATTTTAATCTCACTTCGCTAATACGTTGTTATCCACACTGATTATTATAATTATTAATAAATAACCTTTTTTAATAATGATTATAATCAGTGTGGATAACAACGTATTAGCGAAGTGAGTCACGCTAAACCCGGCTTCAATCACAACAACTAACTATAATTTTGCTATTTTTTTTTGTTTTGTTAAATTACTAGAAAAATATTGTACTGATTTTGATGAAACTTCTATGGGACTAATCAGAAAAGTATATCCTTTCAAATGAACTATAATAATTTGAATAAATATCGAGAGAGTTTGAGAAATAACTAAAAATAAATATTACTGTATCTTGATTCCAAATTGACATAGAAAACGCCGAGTCCAAAAGAACCTTCAATCATTACGATGGTCTAAGACTATTACGAGTACCTACAATATACAAACGCCTCCGTGACGTAATGGCTAGTTCATTCGCTTTACACCAGAAGGTCGTGGAAGATAAGATAGCCAGATCTCCATTGTGTTGGAGAATCTTGGTAAGCCCGATTTCATCTTTGGGATCATGGTAACTTTTCAGGTGAGATAATGCCAAGGGCTTATCAATTGTGGATAAAAGAAATGTATAGGTTTGACTCTTAGTGGCATTTATTTCGCCGTTTCAGTGCTTCGCAAGGCAAGCTAAGTCGTTGGTGCCGGTTACTTTTTTTTTATTAAAAATTTGAGTGCGTTTAACTGCAACTCACCTGATGGTAAGTGATGATGCAGTCGAGGATGGTACACGCAAACTCAAATAATGCCTATTCACTCTTGCCTTGAAGATCCCCAAATTATAGGAATAGGGAAACACTGACGCAGGCAAGGAGTTCCACTCCTGCGCTGTACGCATAATGAAGAAGCGTAACGATTCTGTCACTAGATGGCAGTAGTTAGGCCAAAACTTCTATCAATGTGGTTCTCCACTAGACCTTGAACCTCCTCTCATCCGGACTGGGCTCCTGTTTGTTGAGTATGGCCTAATTTTCCTGAATGTGGAAGAGACCCACACGTGACTACGAGCCCCAGCATTATGGCACACCCTGGACACTTCATACAAAGGGCCAGAAATGACATTTCAAAAAAGGAATGACGGAACAAACAAAATGGCGGCGAAATCCTATACGTTCGACAACCAAGCTGTAACCAATCTGTATCAATCTGGGTGACGAGGGGGTGAGGTCGCAATCTAGAGAGCGGCAGGGAGTGACCATACTGTATGTTAGTACTCATAATATACCTTGATTATGGGTTGTAACGAACGACCGTGAAAATAAAGGACTCTATCGAATTGCACAACAAAAGATTTTTAGTTTGGTTTTTAGGGTTCCGTAGTCAACAAGGAACCCTTATAGTTTCGCCATGTCTGTCTGTCCGTCTGTCCGCGGCTTAGCTCAGAGAGTATGCGTACTAGAAAGCTGTAATTTGGCATATTAATAACACCGACAAAGTGGGTAAAATAAAATCTTTTAAAATAATTTTTAGGGTACTTTCCCCCGACACATGTAGAGGGGAAGATTTTTGATGTGTAACATCTTTGCTCTCGCTTTCCTGCAATTTGTGGGAGTGATTTCGTGAAATGGGACGGAAATGTGTCCCATTGTAACAGGAAGTCGCGTTTTTTCAGGCTTTAAAAGCGCGGAAAAGGCAAAGGTATCTATGACCATGCAGCCTAGTCTGCCGTATCTTTGCCGTCCTTTTTTCAGGCTTTAAAAGCGCGGAAAAGGCAAAGGTATCTATGACCATACAGCCTAGTCTGCCGTATCTTTGCCGTCCTTTTATAAAGTATAGCTGTTTCCCGCGGCTTCACCCGCGTGAACCACGTTTCTATGACTTTTCGAGGGTGCGCAGTGCACGAGCCGCAAGCGGCTCGCGAGCGTGGTAAAAAGTAGCCTATGTCTTAATCCAGGTCCTAATCTGTCTACCTACCAAATTTCAGCCAAATCCGTTAAGTAGTTTTTGCGGGAAAGCGTAACAGACAGACAGAGTTACTTTCGCATTTATAATATTAGTAGGGATTTTGTCACATGTTACACATCATATGCGAGTACTGTAGGTCTCGCTCGAATTTTTTTTTTGTTGTTGTATACTATCGTGTCGTCAGTATTGCTGAATAGGTCTTTCGAAACTATTGAGGGTTTGCTAAAACCGTTTTTCAATTTAGGGTTCCGTCAAGTTCCGTTTGCAAAATATTAAGCACTAGATTTCCTTGACCACTAGGCTTCGCTCGCTAGAACATAGTTTCTATGAGTGTCTTCGAGGGTGCGCAGTGCGGGAGCATGTTAATCCAGGTCCTATTCTGTCCACCTGCCAAATTTCACCCAGATCCATTCATCTCTTGTGGCGTGAAAGAGTAACAAATATCCATACATACAAACTTCCCATCTATAATATAAAAATGAATCGCAAAATGTGTTGGTAAGCGCATAACTCGAGAACGGCTGGACCGATTTCGCTAATTCTTTTTTTGTCGACTTCGTTATTGTCAGGAGAAGGTTCTTATGTAGGGTAGGGTAGAGTAGGGTAGGGAAGTGTAGTGTAGTGTAGGTTAGGGTAGTGTAGGGTAGGGTAGGGTAGGGTAGGGTAGTGTAGGGTAGGGTAGGGTAGTGTAGTGTAGGGTAGTGTAGTGTAGGGTAGTGTAGTGTAGGGTAGTGTTGTGTAGTGTATGAAGGGTAGGGTAGGGTAGTGTAGGGTAGGATAGAGTAGGGTAGAGTAGGGGAGTAGGGTAGAGTAGGGTAGTGTAGAGTAGTGTAGTGTAGTGTAGGGTAGTGTAGGGTAGGGTAGTGTATGTAGGGTAGGGTAGGGTAGTATAGGGTAGGGTAGTGTAGTGTAGGGCAGTGTAATGTAATGTAAGGCGGTACGTAGTTCGCCGGGACAGCTAGTTTATAATATTAGTAAGGATTTAAGTGCTGATTTCGTTAGTCAAGTCTCCCCCCCCCCCCCACGAGCCTAGTAGAACATATAAGCAATTCAAAAGGAAAACTATCACAGCTAAGTACGCTTACTCAGTTCAAGAGTAAAAGTCGACCAACTTAAGATTTGCAGTTGGATTTGTAAAAAGTTCGTAGATTTTCCATACCAAATGTTCCATTATCAACTGCAAAACCATCTTGTCTTTATTAACTATACATTTTTTTTTTTGAAAAGACTACTAAAACTACTTCGCCGGTTTTTTTTAATTTTTTTTTTTCGGTTTTCACAAATAATGACGCCATCCCTAATCTAAACAAGGACAAACGTATTAAAAAAGGCATTACTTGTGCTCCGTCGAGTGCAAAATGCAATTAATATGATTATTGTGTTTATCTGTACATTTCAGGGAGTTTGAATGGGCTTGCTGGACTGTACAAGGACGATGATGTATTCGCTTTATTTTTTTTAATCATTTCGTTTTTATTATAATAAAGAAAACAAAACGAAACAAAACTAATTCTCATAATGAAGGCTCTTTAGAAAATGATGCTAAAAGGTCTGTTATGTACCTCAAAAGATGGCTAAAAATAAACAAAAATGAGATACCCACTCACATCAAAAAGAAATTAAATCTGTGGCAATAACACAACCTTTGACCAATTCGTAACGCAAAGGGAATGCAAACAATGAAAAGAAAGAAAAAATTTTTATGAAATGGATATTTTAATAACGGTAGAGAAAGGCGAATGTGCGTTGTATGGTACCTCCTTTGCATGTAAACTAAAAAAATACATTTGTGTGAAAGCGGATTTTCTCAGGAATTATACATGTCTAGATACACTTGGAATGTCATCATCATCACATCAGCTAATTTATACGTCCCCACCGAGGGGCTCGAACATCGGCCTTAGTCGACCACGCGGGCCCAGTGCGGGTTGGTCAACTTTACACACAACCTTCGAGTTTCTTCGCAGATGTGTGCAGGCTTCCTCACGATGTTTTTCTTCACCGTAAGAGCGTCGGATAAACGTACATATGAGATCGAAATTCGAAAACACATTGGTACGTGGCAGGAATCGAACCACGACCTCCCGGATAGGAGGTAGCGGGCCTTGCCGTTGCGCCACCGACGCCATAGACACACAGACTTGGAATATAAAACATGGTAAGTAATACATTACCTAAATACAAAATACCATCCAAATCGTTAGTCATTTCCAAGAAATAAATTTTCAAGATTTTCTCACTTAAAGTATTAAGATGTAAACTCGTAAAGAATGACAACAAACACGCACGCAAGAAACTGCATTTTTTTCAGACTGGTCGATAGAGCGCATTTCGGTGCAACAGAATTTTTCGGTGAAACCACTGAACAATCTTTGCTTCCTTATCTGTATTATAAGGTAGACACACAAAGTTCACAGGTTCAATCCACTCAGTTACAGGTAGACTTTTAAACCGATCCTTATAACCTTAAATCTTAACTATTTGATCAGAAGAAAAAAGCCTATCTCACGACAAACTTCGAAGAAGAAATAGTTAGCACATTCTTTGGAAACAATCCAAATACCGGGTTGTCTGGAAGAAATCGCTTTGAGCGATAAGACCGCCCAAATTGTACCGCTATAGTTCCTTTTTTATATTGTGTTTGTTTTATTATATTTTTTAAGTTATGTTTTTTTTAAGTTTTTATAATTTGTTTATATATTTTTTTTAACTAGTGTGTACAATAAAGAGTATTTATCTTTATGTTATCTTATCAGAATAGTAGGTGTTATGTATGTAGGTATTACATACCTACTACTTAGTGTAATGTTTCATTAATTGACAGAACACGAGAAATGTAATCAAAATACCTACGCAAACTGAAACAGTTATTTGTGTAACAAGGGGACAAAGTAATATTTTGTTCCGCGGAATTTGAATCCTGAGCTTAGCGAGGAATTAAATCTACGTCCGTCGTTTATGGCCCCTAGTGACACACATAATTTTTCATCACAATCTATGAGAAAAAGAAACTAGTATGTAGGAAGTAACTAGTATCTTATCTGTGATGTAGGTACCTACCGGTCAATCAGAGAATACAGAAACAAAAGCACAGATTACTAAATAGTTACTTCGACAAAAGTCCCTACAGGGAACAGAGTATGATTTTATTCGCACTTTTAAGGAATTAGTCGTCGTTTTTCAAATAGGTGTAATGAGAAAATACGTGTCCCTCCCTTGCAATTCATAGGTATATCTATCTACAGAAAAATCGCAACGGATCGATCGAAACCACCCATTAAATAATATATCTTTTTCACATGTGGCTTGGCTTGGCACTGCAAACAAAACCAGATGTCGTTGTTCGCTTGTGTTGTAATATAACTTGTAACTGGTTTTTACGTAACGCATCATAGTAGGTATAATATGTGCAGAATACATAACACATTAGCACGTGATCGATTCACTAAGTAAGTATAGCCCCACACCCCGGACACTGCATACAACGGTCGTGAAATGACATTTCTAAAAACTAATGACGGAGAAAACAAAATCACAGCGAAATCCCATACGTTCGAGAACCAAACTATAACCAATCTGTATCAATCACGAGCTGGCTGGCGAGGGGGTGAGGTCGCAATATAGACAGGCGGCAGGGAGTGTACATATTGTATGTTAATACTAATATATATACTTTGGTATAGCTATTAATAGCTTCCATTTATGGCTGAGAAAAAGTTTACAGAATTAGAAAACCAGGAATCTTGGGCAACGCCTATCTGGGGCCAATCTGTAATCTCTTAGGAGAATTGTGAACCTACCGCGAAAATTAGACTATAGCCATTTTCACCTCTTAAAAGTTAACCGATTTTGCCAGAGATATGCTATATAAGATTTTGCCCAATTTTTTACAGGTTGTCAGTCAGAACAAAAGTTAGGTTTATAGGATTCGTTTTTTAAATTAATAACAAATAATGGCCGAAATAGTATAGAGTATTGTGTAAAAACACTGAACGACAAATAAAATTGAACTTATTAGTTGTAGTGAAAAACCAAAAGCCTATGAATCTCGATTATGTTCTGAATGACAACCTATCGAAACTTGGTTAAAATCGGTTAACGTTTAAGAGATTAAAATCGCTATCGCCGTTTGTACGAAAAATCGTGGTTCACAGGTTTAAAGACTTCGTGCAGGCGTAGGTGGATGTGTTGCGATCAGGAAAAGATGGGGCTTAATGGGGTTCATGGGGTATATTAACTGTTATACTAAAAAGTGAATATCATGATTTTGTAAAAACAGGATTTGACGGTCAAAGGTTTACATTTTTTTTAACTAAAACATGAATGTTGTAGATAGGGGAAACAGTGGCCAAGTGCGTGTCGGACCACGCGCAAAGTAGGGTCCGTAGTCTTTACAAAAAATAAATGTACATTTAAAAAAATATATTTTTGCACATAATAATAGAACACTTTGTATGGAAAACCTATGAACTTTTTACAAATTCAACTGCACTTCTTAAGTTGTTTAACTATTACTCCTGAACTAAGAAAGCCTACTCAGCCGTGATAGTTTTCCTTTTAAATTTATTATATTTCCTAGTATATTTTAAATTTTTTCAGATGTCCTGAAATAGTGATTTAGCTTACACTTGAATCGAACAAAATAAGCACTTTAAAGATTAATATTTTGCAAACGTATCCATCCCGCATTGAAAATGATTTTTGCACACCTACAATATTTACAACACATTACACCGTGGGCACAATCTGGACACTTCATACAATTTCAAAAAACGAATGACGAAGCCAACAAAATGGCGGCGAAATCCTATACGTTCGACAACCAAATTGTAACCAATCTGTATCAATCTGGGTGACGAGGGGGTGAGGTCGCAATCTAGAGAGCGGCAAGGAGTGTCCATACTGTATGTTAGTACTAATATATATATACTTTGCCGTGGGTGGGATAGAAAAGATAAAAAAATATCCTCACTTTCACGTTACATACAAACCCTAAAAAAAAATTTTTCAAGATTTTATTGTACCACTTTTTTGGCGTGATTAATATGTATACCCATGCCAAATTACAGTTTTCTAGTACTAATACTTTCTGAGAAAACTGCGTACAGACGAGAATGGCGAAACTATAAGGGTTCCTCGTTAATGACGGAACCGAGATATGCAGCGAAGTTAAAAAAACGTGAAGCCAACTAAAAACCAATTGTTACGTAAAATTGAGAATCGGTTCTCATGGCCCGTAACTGTGAGACAACACACGTATACGTGACGTGTATGTGTGGCCATTCAATAAACTATAAACTTACATCACTTGTTTGTTTAAACCAATGTGTACTCAGTACTTATTGACTCTTGCTGTTCAGTTTCACTTTTAAAGTAACCAGATATTGCGACTTTGAGCATTATTCACAAAGCTTGATGGCCTTGTGTCCGATCAGTGAGGAACTTGGTCAATGATATTATGTATTTACAAGCTGATGCCTACCAGAAGTCGTCGCCTTCACAAATCCGCCGTGCTTAGCAAAAAGGCAGTCACTTCACTTACCGCTTTTCCATTTAAGAAATGTTAAATTAACATTGTTTAGATAGGAAAGCAGTGTTTGAAGTTACTGCCTTCTTGCTAAGCATGGCAGAAATGAAAGTATGCGAAATCTCTTCTCTGTTGTCACCATAGATGGGTACAGAAGCGTATTTAAGAATCCGGCGCCCCGAGCACAAAAAAAAAATCCGCCCTTCTAAGTGACAGAAAACCGGCAAAGTGCGAGTCGGATTTACGCCCTTAGGGTTCCGTACTGCCACATGATAAACGTCACCTTATACTCTAACCTTCTGTTTGCATTTTATTACTGCTAGTCCGACTTGCACTTGGCTAGATTTATTATTTTTCGGTGAACCAAACCTCCGGCCGCCCCTCACCTCTTGCCGCCCCGGGCCATGTGCCCCCCTGGGCATAGGGTAAATACGCCTCTGGATGGGTACCTACCCAGTGCGGGGAAGTTCATTGAGTGTTATCGTCATCATATCAGCCGAAACGCGTCCTGCTGAACCGAGGCATTTCTTAATGACCGGCCCTGTGCTGGCTTCCCGCGACATTCACCAGGTCGTTGGTGCACCGAACGGGAGTCCTACCTACGCTAAGTCTTCTGTTGCACAGTGGCCACTCGAGAACTTCACTACCCCAAGTTTTCATTCAGTGTATTTTGCACAAAACTTAAGTCATTGGTGTCACGTGTGCTTCGCAACAGTCAGGAACAGCGTCGTTACCTTTGAAGATAACTTCACTACGCACTTGCCGCGGGCCGCCAGTCAGTACACCATTTCTAGTTCTGAGAGCTCGTTGGGTTTAAAGGTACGTTAAGATACTCGGCTTTAGTGTATCTCGAAAGGGCTTTTTACGTTCTTCACATTTATAAGTGATATACAATTTGTTGTGACCATGATCAGTCACTGAAAACTATTACAGCGCTCAGACAATCGTGTGAAAAAGCCAATATGCTCAGTAGAGCATATATTGTCTGAGTTATATAATAATACTAGCTGTCCCGGCGAACTTCGTACCGCCTTACACTACACTATCACACCCTACCCTACACTACACTACCCTACCCTACTCTACCCTATCCTACACTACACTACACTACCCTACCCTTCACTACACTACACTGCCCTACACTACCCTAGTCTACATGAGAATCTTATCCTGACAATAACGAACTCAACAAAAAAATAATTAGCGAAATCTAGATAAACCTAGATACCGACTGCAGCGCCATCTGCCGGGCTAATTTGTTAATCTAAACCATCCAGGGCGCCACCCAAACGCATACAAAAAAAAATCATTCAAATCGTTCCAGCCGTTTAGGAGGAGTTCAGTGACATACACACGTACAGTAGATATATATACCTATATAAAGATGATATGATCATAACTCAGTGCAACTTGCCTGGTCGGAGTCGATCACGAAGGTTCACTGACCTGAAGCACGGTCATTACCTAGATGGGTTTGACTGGTAGTGGCATTTCTCTCGACCGTTTCTGTGCTTCGCAAGGCACGTCAAGCCGCGGGTTCCTGTTGCTATCACTAGATGGCAGTCTTTAAGTCATGTTAAATGCCTTAAAGGTGGCTTTAGAAACGTCTTACAGTGGGGTTCACCCACTAGCCCTAAAATTTCCACCAGCCCGGACTTGGCCCCCCATGTGTGGAACCTTCTCCAGTCGGGAAGTGAGTGATCCGTACCCGGGATGTTTATAGGTTGGTAACGGTTTAATACGCTCGCAGTCTTTCTACTATCTCTATCTATCAATCAATCAACAAAAGTAAAAATAAATTACCAATTGTACAATTTAGGCAGTCTTATTGAATGTATGTATCTCTAACGTAAGCAATAAATAAAGACATTCTTGGAACTAAGTAGGAACCGTCTTTTAGTCAACGTACTATATCTAGTTGAAGAGAAGACTCTACGAGCAAATGACTCTACCAAAATTAAAATGAGTAATGTAACGTAATAAATTATAGAACCATCTCTCAAATCTCAATGTTGTTTGTTGCAAACGCAAAGCAGTTTATTGTACAGTGGGCTCCCCTCAGTAACTCCTATCATGGCGGCGAACGCTTTCTAAGTGGGCTCCCCTCAGTAACTAACCTATCATGGCGGCGAAAGCTTTTTAGGTAGGCTCCCCCCCTCAGTAACTGACCTATCATGGCGGCGAAAGTTTACTAGGTCCTTTCCCTCACGTAGCCTACGGTGCCTATGCATGGAACCCTTTCTCTTCCAACTGAAACATAGTTTTTTTCCACCTATATTTGATGTCGAAGCCATTTCCGCTGATTTATGTTGCTAGAACTATCGTTAAAATATTTGGGAATAATTATAATGTCGATTGAGTACATCAAATTGATTAATGAATAAGACCAAAATTATTTCTAGAAGTGTTTTAATAATTATAAATCATCGGAATTTTCAAATGGCGACAGTAACCGCCTCCGTGGCGTAATGGTTAGTCCATTCACTTCATACTTGGAGGTTTCTGGCAGGGTCTAATTTTGTAAGACTCGGTTTGGTTGGTGGTAAGGCATTTTTAAGCCCGCCTGGCTAGTTACCACCATCTTATCTAATTCTTGCCGCCAAACATCAATGTTGACAGCATTGATGTGTTCCGGCATGAAGATAAGATAGCCTGTTGCCCATTGCGTTGGGGAATGTCTATAAGCCCGCTTCTATCTTCGGCATCATCGTCACTTACCATCAGGTAAGATGATGACAAGGGCTTATCAATTGTGGAATAAAAAATAAATAAAAAAAAGTAGCCACTACTGCAAACTAGTGATTACAGTGTAATCAAATTATGTAACACAGGCTGTGACCCCCTCCCACCGCTCCCCTACGTAGCCCAGAGTGTTACGACTTCCTTTATAAATTTGGCATCAGCCTATCGACTTGTACGACAATTCCTTTTTTTGCGATTTTACCAAAGTTGTAAACAAAACGGCTAGGACCGCCGCCTCCTGTCCGGGAGGTCGTGGTTCGAATCCTGCCACGTACCAATGTGATTTCGAATTAAGATTTCATTTGTACGTTTATACGACGCTCTTACGGTGAAGGAAAACATCGTGAGGGAACCTGCACACATCTGCGAAGAAATTCGAAGGTTGTGTGTAAAGTCGACCAACACGCACTGGGCCCGCGTGGTCGACTAAGGCCCGATCACCCTAATTCAGAGTAGGCTCGAGCCCACGTATATGAGCTGATACGATGAAACAAAACTTGCTTAGTTCATGGTTGGAGCCAGTCTCAGAAGATTTTTATCAATTTTATAGACAATACAATAAATGAAAATACTTAAAAAACACAAGAAAGTACGTTATATGAACTCAATTAATAATCTTTAAAAATCTCGAGCTCTTTTAGACATAACTCAACATTAGACATTGCTCTACATGCAAGACACGGCCATCAGACTGAGGGTCTCACCTGTACCGAAAAAACCGGTACCGTCCATTACATTACACAACTAGTATAAGCCACAAAAGAGCCACAAATGTACTCACAGAATAGGCGCGTATTCTCGCCGGGTCGACTTCGTGTAGCGAGCGCGCCTGCGCGTGCGGCGATGACGACACCATGCTCTAGGATCTATGGTCACGATCAATAGACCCCGGGTAACGGGCCCTCAGCCATTCCAATTCCAAATACGAAAAGTACACTTCACAACATTGTTTCTTGTTTAACTAGATTGAACCGTATCGGACAAACTCAGATAAAATATTTCTATGATTTGAAGTATCAATTCATTGCTTACAATAAAACTTCACCTATGAGAATAGCACGTCTGCGCAGCATAAGAAATCAAATAATATGTGTAAGTTTTATTTCACACGTATGTTTCCCAAGATGATGTAAAAAGCACTGATCTTTTAACACATTACGAAATTGATGAACAGCGAACGACCAGTTGGATAGGACGAAAGTCGAAACTTAAAATTATATATAGTCAAAGACATAAAAATATTACGTAACATGCCCCAGGTAACGGGACCTACACCAATTTTGTTACATCCTGTATAGACAATTATACAGGCTGGGAAGGAGTATACCGACAGATTTTAACTAAAGATTCTAATGCCTATTTAGACAAAAAAAAATATAAACATGGGCCAGTAAAGCCTAATTTTCGAGATATTATTTTTTTAAATAATTCACAAGTTCAAAAAATCTCAAGGGTAACACGCCATATTAATATGACTATAACTTTCTTATTCTTCTTAATCTTATCTGACGTTTGTTGCCTCAAAGTATCATACTGACGTTGACTACACTCGTCGTTTATCGTATGTTGTCGGAGTCGTTCGTGAAGTGTGAAGTTTTCTTTTTCACTCTTTAGACTAAGGTTTCGTTCAGAAGGGATTACTATCGTTAATTGATTTTTTTATTCCAGAAATTAAGTAAGTTAATAAGGCAGTTTTAGACCCATGTTGATATAACATTATTTACTCATAATACCACCAGGAATCCATGCTTAAAATCTGTCGGTATACTCCTTCCCACCCTGTATATTTTGTTACATCCTGTATAGACAATTATATATTTTACTTTTCGTATTGCTATAACTTTTTAACTAGGATATGTCACTCATTTTATTTGAGCGTTACATTGAAGAGCTCAGTGAGACCTTTATATCGGGATCCTAAGACAGTGCTACAAAATGATCGAGACGCCCAGTGTTCTTTGCAAGTGTTTATTTAGGATCATCACATCACAACAGCTCATATATACGTCCCCACCGAGGGGCTCGATACTACCCTGAATTAGGGCGATCGGGCCTTAGTCGACCACGCGGGCCCAGTGCGGCTTGGTCAACTTCACACACGACCTTCGAGGTTCTACGCAGATGTGTGCAGGTTTCCTCACGATGTTTTCCTTCACCGTAAGATACGTTTTACCGTTATTTAGGATATGAGATCTTTTTGAAGTAAAATGTTCGTAGTCAGATCTACACTATGCCTTAAAAAATCTTTAAGGCGAAGTATTGGTTGGAACAGTTGTCTCTGTCTTTTTCTTTACGTGTAAAGAGTAAAGTAAATAACCACACTTATTCAATGGTTTTTCGTTTCAATCAAAAACTACAATGAAAGTATAAAATATAATAACATTACTCACTTTGTATCATCAAAACAAATATTGTTGTTAATTTTTTTTTATTTATACTTCAAAATATTAGTCATAACTAGAGGTGAAAGTAACGGTGTAGACCTATCTTTGGATTTTTTTCTTTCGAGCCAAAACTGCTCAATCGTGTTTCTAATAGCTTTTGACTTTAAGGAATATCATCAACATTAAGGATATTTTTTTTCAACCTTGGGTTTTCTATCGTTTAGGAGTACTTGACGTCAAAAATAACGAAAATCTGTAATATTACCGCTTTAAACGTCAATATAAACAGTTATGTATGGAGCCTGTTTTTATATACACCTAATCATATGAAGGTGTCGTAAATGCATGTTGATATTTGCATGTTTAATGAAATTGTAATAAAAGATCGGGGCTTTATGGCGTTTTATAATTTTCGTGATGGCGACGATGGAACGAGTTGATGAGTAATTTTTGATACGACCGACTACATGAATACATGTACTTAAACATGTAAACAGGATAAAACATTTTATGCAGGTAGTTAGAAACCGAAGTACCATATTACATTATAAATTTATCTATTTTTAAGCGACTTCCAATAAGGAGGAGGTTCTCAATTCGACTGAATGTTTTTTTTTTATGTGAGTTACCTCAGAACTTTTGACTGGGTAAACCGATTTTTATGATTCATTTTTTATTTGAAAGCTAGTGCTTCCCGTGTGGTCCCATATAAATTTAATCAAAATCGGTTGAGTACTTTTTTAGAAAATTAACAAAAACCAAAAATAACAATGTAAAAAATGTTCTAAATTGTTGCGATGGAAGTCGGTATTTTAACGTGTTTAGCGTTTTTCGATGGTTACTAGATTTACAAAGAGCCGATTTATTATGTGGATTGAATGAACGATTCTACACCAACTAGAAATCAAATCACATAAACTTGACAAGATTAAAAAAAAGTTAAAAAAAACTTCAAACCGACTTCAAAATGAAATTCACTCAAAAGTGTGAAATAATATTATTATACTTAAATACACAACATTAACCAACAATAACGAAATCAAAGGTGGGTGCGAATTAAATTAGAGACTTAAATTTTTTTTTGATGTCGGTGTCAGCAAACCATCGAATCTAAACCATTTAATACGTAAGTAACTGTGTGCTGGTACCGACCTCAAAAAAAATTTAAGCCCGTAATTTAATTCGTACCCGCCTTTGATTTCGTTAATGTTGTGTATTTAAGTATAATAATATTATTTCACACTTTTGAGTGAATTTCATTTTGAAGTCAGTTTTAAGTTTTTTTTAACTTTTTTTATTTTCTTTTTTTTTAGTGGTAATTCTATCTATCTAGCAACGTTAAATCCAATCACCTATACTCACCAATAGGAATTATCAAATCATAATACATGTGTTTCATTAACAGATACAGAGTCCTGTGGCTTCCATCATCATCTCAGCAGCATGAAAGTTAAGGAGTTAAATCGTCCATCATCAGCTCATCTGAATAACCTGAAGGAATACAACTATCGGTCTATGCATACCTACGTATATATCTATGTGTTCACAAGAATTTTCCTGCAACTCCTAACCGTTAAGGAGTTGTACCTTCCTACATCAGCTTATCAACATAAGAATATGACTAACAGACGCAAGTATATTAATAGCTTTAGAAAACATATGAATCACGTAATTAGTGCCTTTAAAATTCAAATTTTTCATTGTTTTTGAAGGGTTGCCCTCGATTTCCCTGGGATCCCATCATCAGATCCTGACTTGGTGACAATTGGACCCCCTCGGGAGTATACTCTTTCGAATGAAAAAAGAATTTTGAAAATCGGTCCACAATTGACTTAAAAATCGGTGAACATACATCAAAAAAAAATATACAGTCGAACTTAGTACCTCCTCCTTTTTGAAGTCGGTAAAAATTAACTTTATCAAATGTTAGATACTCTTTGCTCGCGTTAATTTAACCTACGAAATTAAAAAATGCAGTTATTATTAGATTATAATGAGGTTCCATTTGGCAAGTAGTGTCTGTTGTATAAAATTAGTTATTCTCGGATTGTCTAGTCAGACAACTCAGTAATTATTTCTATTAGAATCGAATAATTTTTATACAACAGGATTTTGAGGTACTCGGTTCTGTAGACGGCCGAAGGGTTTTCATCACATGGCAAGAACGTTTTTTTTTTAAAAGAACCGGTCAAGTTCGAGTCGGTATGGTGCACCGACGAGGGTTCCGTACTACCACACCTAACCACACAAGTATAACGATGATACCTATGAATTAATTAACCATTTCGATAACTGCAAATGAAATCTTGCAAGTTAAATTTGACCCACTTCCTGGTTTCCGATTGAGCTGAAATTTTGCTACATATGTATATTGCGTGACAATGCAATACTATAAAAGCTTGTATACCTAAAAGTTTTAAGGCTGTTCGAAAAAAAAAATTTGTCTGAGGTTAGTACCTTGAAACAATTTTCAATGACAAATGACACTGCGCATTCAGCCGTAATGATTCATCGCCATCATCTTCTGAGCCGATAGACTTCCAATGCCTTCATGACAAAGGCCTTCCCCAAGAATTTTTCACAACGACCAATCCTGCGCTATGCTACAGTTCGGGTACGTTAGTACTAATATTATACAGGGTGTAACAAAAGTGGTGTAGGTCCCGTTAACTGGGGCTTCTACTCATCATACTGAACAACTTTTGTTCTACAACTTTGCTGAAATCGCAATTTTTTTTTACTTTTGATACAAATCGATCAGCTTATCGACCAATTTTGTGCATTTTAGTATGGAGGGTCCAAATTTTTTTTTTGAGAATTGACTATAGGTTCCTTGGGGAAAGTTGTTCAGTATGATGAGTAGAAGCCCTAGTTAACGGATCCTACACCAATTATTTTAACACCCTGTATACTTTGGTTCGGGCGTGATTTTTTAGCTTGCCAGTTTTGTTATTTAGTTACTATTAGGGATGCCTCGATACGTCTTTTTGCCGATACGATACCGATACCGATACTCTTATAAAAATATCGGCGATACTGATACCGATACCGATACACTAATTGAATTCAAAAAGGAAGGTAGAATAAATAAAACACAACTAATTAATAGTTTTAGTAATCAAAATTAACATTTATAAGATTTTTATATAAATAACAAAGCATTCTTAAGTTTTGCGGGCAAAGACGATTTCGCAAGTCTGTTTGAAGACCTGCGGTGGAAAATAGTCTCTCAGATGTGACAGATGCCTCGTTTGCAACGAAATAGATGGGAAAACACGCGCGTTTACATTACATTTTTAAAGCGCGAAATTTGAAAAGTATCGTTGAATCTGCCATAAAAATATCGCCGATACCGATATATCGGCAAACCCGAAGTATCGCCGATATTTCGGTATCGGTATCAGTATCGGATGCATCCCTAGTTACTATGTTAGGCAGATCTAACTGACTGCAATAACGTAATTTACTTTTTACCCGATTATCCAAAAAGGAGGGTAATATGTTTCAGGTGTATGTATGTACGTATGTATGTCTGTTTCTTTGGCTGAGCATGTAGCCTAACCGGCTTGATGGATTTTAGTGTGCGAGGCGTCGTTTCGTTACGTCTTGATTCCGAAAGTGGCATATTTTATGCAGTCGGGTTTTTAATTTTTAATTTAATCGGTCATTAGATATGTAGGTAAGACCAAATATATTTCTCCCATGATAAATTTAAAAAAAATACATCACCTGTAAATGATTATTATAATTAGGTTTTTACCCTTTTTTACCCGAATGCGCAACGAAAAGGAGGGTATTGTGTTTATTAGCTTATGTATTGTAGCAAATCTTAGGCATCGGAGCGGCCACTTTTTCTGGTCGAGATTGCTGTAGTGTAGTGAAGGACCCATCGACACGAAAAGAAAAAAAAGCAAATCTTTTTGCTACTTAATTCGATGTACTTGCTGTTCGATATTTACAATTTGTAATTATATTCTCTGTATCGAATTGTTATTAAGATTTGAATTTTTGGTTGTCAAGGAGATGCAATCTATTATATTAATTAAACAAAAGTCAATTGGTCATCGCTTCATATCTCATAGATCTTGTTAATTTGTTCTAAATTCATTATTTTGATTTCTCACCGTTCCTGTATTTGTAATGTGCTGTTATAAAATGTATCAAAGGTTCCCCCGCCGCTTATTTTGAGGTAAATCTGTTCAAAGTTCTATCTTATTTTAGCAGTAACTCTAAAAATAATCTGCAGTGACCATTCCTTTTTTGATAGTACATTGTTTTTTTTTTCTATAGACAATTGATTTTTTACTTATTACATATTTTTTCCTTTTCATAACTCAACCTTTTGGCTAACTCATTCTAAATTCTACGTATCATGTAGCAAGACCTTTCCTAGGCTATTTTCCTTATTTTAAATAAATTATGCTACAGTATGTATGTTTGTTCCTTTGCGGCTTAGAGACCAAACCCGTGGGACGACTAAGTTTCCAACTTTTTATTTAAATATATTTTTACGCAGTTCGGTTTTTATGATATTTTATTTAGAGATCACTTTTTAGGCAGTCGGGTTTTTTGTATTGGTGAATTTAGGGTAAAAACTGGACCCTATTACTAAGACTCCGCTGTCCGTCCGTCTGTCTATTTGTCCGTCCGTCGGTCACCAGGCTGTATTTCATAAACCGTGATGGCTAGACAGTTAAAATTTTCACAGACGATGTATTTCTGTTGCCGGTATAACAAATACTAAAAATTAGAAAAAGTGAAGGTCTCCATACAAAAAACGCGTTTTTTTATGTTAAGAAACTAGCGCCACCTAGTATGATGGCGCGGAACCCTATGTGCGCGGTTCTGACTCGCACTTTACCGTTTTTTTTCTGTCTGATCTTTCTTTTAGCCGTATGTATGGCTTCCCTTCCCAGTCAGGCTTAGAAAATGGCCATCCCATACCAACGACCAAAGGACTAAACCGAAGGATGGGCAGCAGCGACCTCTCCGTGTACTGTGCCACCACACTGCACACTGCACACTGCTATCGCCAACCCGCCTGCCAAGCGCGGCGATTACGACAAAACCCCCCAACTCGGCCTTTGTCCACCAGTCTTTACACTGGTGTGATCTGTGTTTTCTTTATATTATTTTGTTTTTTTTAAAGTGAAACGTTTCTTACATCGTCTCATTTTTTTTGGTCTGTGTGTTACATGTCGCGTGACGGTCGCTTTCGTCTGACGGTATGATCGTTTCGTCCTCTGTAAAGTTTCACTTTTACCGTGGTTTCATAAAACCATACACTTACTTTTTTATTTTCTTTGTAGCTTATCATTATTATTATTGGGAAGAGATTGACTCTCTCTCGCTACAAGAAATCCTAGTGAGAGAGTAAGTGTATAAATAAATACATAGCTAAGTACACATTATGCTACTATGTAAGCTATTCTATACATACATACTTACAGTTGAAAACGTTTAGGTACCTATCTACTTATCTGTTATCATGATCGTGTCTTATCTGTAGGTATGTCTTTTTATCCCAGTCTGCAAAGTTGATAAGTAAGAGATACAAGATTTTTCTGTTAGATTCGATAATGTTATCTCCATGTTTTATTTCTTAGTTGGTATATAATCAAATCAAAGGTAATAGACTTATTTTTAGACGAAAGAATTTATGTACACTTAGTAGAAACAATGACTGCTCTTAGAAAGTGTCCAGAAAAATAACGGCGTAGGCCGGCCGCTATTATGAATGAAGTTGTTCCAAAAAATTCGAAAATTATATGTAAACTTAACTTTAAATGTCATCATTCAGTTTTGACTTTGATTTCGTGTGAGATGTGAGGGCTGAACAGATAGAGACATAACTAAATAATGTTTATAAATCACAAAGAATGAAGCTGCGAAATATGTTTCAGACATAATAATGCTAAAAGTAGTCTTGGTAATAAGGGTGACCAATTTTGAAAAAATAAAAGTAATGATTTAAGTATTTCTACTTACGGGAAATAGTAGTTTTATAAATGAGTTGCATGGTATTAATATACTACACGGATTTGAGAAACATGTAATATATCTGAACCAAGACATTCCGTAGCTAACCGTTTCATTACCTCATTTTCACCTTCAAGTCTGCGACACAAGCAGAAATGTTTCAGTCTGTCAACTGTCAAACAACACTTGCTCGTATCTAGCAGATACGCGTTTAATGTTTGCAAGAACGCCGACATTTTCTCATCATTGAACACAAAAAAGTTTTTATACAGAATTTAATTTTTTTACACTGGCAACACAAAAATTCTGCAACGCTCCGCATTCACTTGGCTAATTAAAAAAGTTGGCATTTTCGCGCGGTTTCATTTTCTTTTTTTCCTCTTGTTTTTTTTTTCACGCGTGCCGGCCAGTGGCACTATTTGAATACTGGCTGGATGTTATCAGAAGCTGTTATCTCGACTTGTCATGGCAGATTATTGTTACGTTGTACTGTACCGGCGATAAAGAATCTGGTGTTTCAGTGGAGGGCGTATTAGATACGGATTTTCATTCTAAATAGGACAAAAGGCATAACAATGGATTTCATTATAATAACTGCTACAATCTGTATGATTTGTTAGGACTGGGTGTATTTAAACTTGGTCGACTTGGAAAAACGATACCTATAAAGCCAGATTAAAAAGTTATCTACAAGCCTTGTTATTTATAGAGTTGTAATAAAAAATGCAAGTAAGCGACCTAAAATGAACCCAAGAGTCCACCTCTCAGAACAGAAACCGTAAAAAACCGTAGTCGTCTTAGTACCTTCTTTATTCGGCCAGTAAAATGTCCGAAAATATCCGAAGCAGTCTCGGGGGGATGAATGAGACCTTGCGTAATGCTATTTAAGACCTTAGCTCAGTCCGGTTACAGATGATTTAGAAAATTTTGTTTGTACTATATTTGTTCGAAAACTGTATACCTTTTAACTTAAAGGTACTTATAACTATACAACTTACAGACAATTTTCCCGAAACTAAACCACATACCTACTTAAGAAGTAAAAATTTTTAAAGTGTGTAGACATAAAATAAAGGTCTCATGTTATTTTAAAAACCCGCCAAGTGCGAGTCATAACCGCACGCATAGGGTTCCGTACCATCATACTACATGGCGCTAATTTATTTATGTTTAAAAAACACGTTTTTTGTATGGAATCCCCCCTTATTTTTCACTTTTTCTAATATTTAGTATTTGTTGTTATAGCGGCAAAAATTTAAAATGTCTAGCTATCACGGTTTATGAAATACAGCCGGATGACAGACGGACGGACAGCGGAGTCTTAGTAATAGGGTCCCGTTTTTACCCCTTGGGTACGGAACCCTAAAAGGGGTTATTTTATTACTCATGAAAATGGAACCCATGGAATTAAAATTCGGGGACAAACATGATGTTTTAATTCTTGTGAGGGCGAGGGGACAGACAGGAACAGCCCAAAATCTTTGTTATGAGTATACTAATTAATCAGCTGACTTTTAAGAGAGGCCCCATTTGTTGGTGATTTGACCTTAGCTGGCTTCGGTTTTTCTACATTTTACAGAATAGGATCAGAAGCGTCTTACATGGTTCTACTTGGCGAAATATGCGTTTTTCCAGCACTTCCCTTAACATCACTAGATGGCGCCTCGGGACGGCCACGCACGGGCTTTACTTTTTTAAATGTATGTTTGTTGTTGTATGTTTTTTTTATGTGTGTTACCTCAGAACTTTTGGGTGAACCGATTTTGATGATTCTTTTTTTATTTGAGAGCTAGCGCTCCCCGTGTGGTCCCATATAAATTTTATCAAAATCGGTGTAGTGCTTTTTTAGAAAATTAACAAAAACCAAAAATAATAATGCAAAAGCGTAAAGTTGTTGCGATGGAAGTCGGTTTTTTAACGTGTTTAGCGTTTTCATTTTTACAAATGTTTACTTAATTTTCTTGAAATTCAATAAACAACAGTGCATACACGTCACTCCGCATAAAATGTTTGTTACGCTGACAAGAATAGTCTACGAGTGTATGGTATTTATTAAAAAAAAAAAAACATAGTAAATACCATTTAGGTAGTATTAAGTGGAAGTGCCTTCTTATGAGGCCCATAGTAAACGACCATGTCTCAGTTCCGTATGTCATCACTGGCAACACACACTGGTCGAAGACCTTGTTCTTAAGACACTGCGGTATCTGGGACGTAAAGATATTGCGAAAGATATGCGAATATCGAGTGGCGACCACGCACCGGAAAGCGTAGTGTAGGCAGGCCTCCCACTCGGTGGACCAATGACCTAGTGAAAATCGCGGGAAGCCGCTGGATGCGGGTAGCGCACAACCGGTCGTCGTGGAGATCCTTGGGGGAGGCATATGTCCAGCAGTGGACGTCCTTAGGGTGATATGATGATGATGAAGTGGAAGTGCTGGAAAATCTTGGTGCTTATTGTAGACTTATAATCGTCTGTAGCCGGCCGTACGCATGTGTCCTCAGTGGACCGTGACTGAAAATACGCCTCACATGACTCGTATTTTTTCGGTAACACGGTACGCGTACTCGAGCTGTAGCTGTGTCTGTCTGGCTTAGCGGTTGTCACAAGTGAAATAAAAGGTATTATTAGTATTGGGACACGTTTTTGTAATACCTACTATGGAGCGGATTGTGTAATATATTCAGCAAAGTGTAAGTTTTGTTACACACAACGCTTGCTGTTGAAGCTGGTAGCTGCAGCTAAAACATACAAAGTACTTTAAAAAATCGAAGAACGACTTCAAAAAATTTGCAGCATATTCGTAGTTCACCGCTTCAAAGGAACATACTTAGTTAGCCTACCTATAGCCATTCATCATCATCATGTCAGCCGAAGGACGTCCACTGCTGGACATATTGTCATTTATACTTGCAGGATTTTGTTGGATTAAGATTATACACATTTTTAGCGGCTATTTTTAATTTGACTAACTACTTTGAAGTCAGTTTTCTCTTTTATTTGATTAGCTACATAAATAAATATTCACGGACAATTGATAAATCACACAATAAGCTAGGGTTGCCATCATCAAATTCGTAATACCAGGACATTTCTGTTTATAAACAGGACGCAATATAAGATCATTCGTTAATAGCAATTACGCAAAAATTAAGCTGCAGCCCCTTCATAAGCTAGGTGCTGTTTTCTCATTTATTTTAAATTTCTTAGAGAAAGTGTTCAGGGCTTTAGAAGTCTCTGCCTAAGACTATAATCTTGTGTTTGGCCTTTTTTTGATGCTCTTCAATGTCTATCGCACCTCTACTGGGTATAAATATACTCGATTCTCAAATAAGACAATTCACCCAAAACCCAGGAGACTACTTGAAAACTATCCAGGAAACCCCAAAAGCAGGACGCGTCCTGGGAAAACAGGACGCTTGGCAACCCTACAATAAGCACACAATGGATTATAGTTTTGTTTTACACATTTTAGTATTTTGATCAAGTGAAAAGTCTCGGCCATACAAAGACCTCAACGAGCAATGCAGTGGCCGCCATTTCAATATTAAACCGTAGATAATATTTATGAAGCCATATTATCTAAGGAACCTATGTATCGGTATAATTCGCAAAATGAGAACATGTAATAATGTAGGGGATCTCTTTCAGTCCACCTAGAGTATCAAAGGAATAGGATAATTGAGTGCAAAAATATATGTATAAAAGATTATATCCTAAATTACCCTCTTCGTGAAATTTTAAGACAATACTCGTTTTGATTGCTTAATTCCTTGAAAGTCCTTAATTTTTAATCAATCCAAATCACGGTACATCAATGACGCCGAACAACCATGACGTCGAGACTTCGCTATTTCAGATAACAAAATTTCATTTTAGACACAATAAAGAGTATATGAATACTCTGTTAGTCAATTAAAGGAATTTAAAAGTCATTAATAGATAATGTATTTTTAAGGTCACCTTCTCATTACATTATAATGCAGACTTTTTACTGAATATTTTTCTGAATATTACAGGCCATTAGGGAAATCTTTTTTTACATTATTTCCACACAGACAGCTTTACGATCTAACTTTAATATAATTTAGTCTAATTATGCGAACAATAAAACTGTTTAAGTACAACAATGAATTTTTAAAACTTTCTGAAGTGTTCTGCATGTACACTACATGAAACGTCTAGTCGTCAGTTTCATAAATTTGTGTTTGGAAATGGGAACCTGTTTCCGTTTCCTGTCCTTTATACGAAGTATCCTGGGGCATAACAGACTTCTAGGAGTCCCCATGTCACTGAGTGCGACCAGAACAGTGCATTCCAGGACCATAGTATGACTGACTGTTTCTTCTGCCTCAAGACAACCCCTGCAGAGGGGACTGTCCGTGTAATTTTTTTATCCACGATGATAAAGTTCTATGAATATTAATGATAAATAGTTGCTTATTCATTTAAGAGTAGGTGCGCGGTGATAGCACCACAGATGAGATACTAGCACAACTATTCGAAGATCGCGTCGCTTGAGGCTGAGAAGTTTCCGGGTCAATTGTGGTTACAGTTGCGTCACAAGTCACAACCATCTTTGACTGCCTGCTAGCTGCTAGTTGGATCAGCGTAGCGCGCATTGTGTTTATGAACGCTGTGCAGCCTCACCCATGAGCGCGTTTGTCTAAAAGGGTTGGAAGAAGAGGCACGGGATCAGATACTGTAGTTTTTAGATATTATTTTTAGTTTATAGAATTTAGATTTCATATTTACGTTTATCCGACGCTCTTACGATAAAGGAAAACATCGTGAGGAAACCTGCACACGCCTGCGGAGAAACTCGCAGGTTGTGTGTAAAGTCGACCAACCCGCACTGGGCCCGCGTGGTCGACTAAGGCCCGATCGCCCTAATTCAGGGTAGGCTCGAGCCCCTCGGTGGGAACGTATATGAGCTGATATCATCATGATCTATTATCCATCATCTATTGTCTTCCAGCAGACACTGTTTAAATAGTCTGCAACAGCTCTGTAAGCCCTATTATGAAGATAAATGGGAACAGGTAGCAGGCAGCTTTGAAATTAAAGTTTTTCAGTCCTTTAAAAACTCAAAGCTGCCACCTGTTCCAAGGGCCCCTATTTACGCTTTCCAAGTTGCTACGAGAAATGTTATTAAAAGTAAGTTATTATAATACAAGCCATAGAACCGTGCAAGCAAACGCGGCTTACGGGCAATAGTGGGTCACTCGCCACGCTCGCTAGCAGGTCATCTGGCGACCGGTTTGTTTTATACAAACACAAGTACCACACTTGCACTCCACAGAACCACTAATATATATACTTTGACAGTACTAATAGTTATATGAATAGGTGTTTTGTGTAAGAGCGGTCAATTTCAGTGGTTTTCATCATATCAGCTCATACACGTCCCCACCGAGGGGCTCGAGCCTACCCTGAATTAGGGCGATCGGGTCTTAGTCGACAACGCGGGCTCAGTGTGGGTTGGTGGTGGTTAAGTGGTTAAACAAAAAAAAAATTTAAATAAAAAAATATTCAAATTATCCTAAATTTTTTAAGTCAATATCAATTTAAATGGGTGCCTATAAGAGGTATAAGGTTTTTGATAGATAACGAATAAGTTAAAAATATATCCCTTCGAAGCCTATGGCTTTGTACCTCAAAAGAAAGAACGGGTCATGTGCGAGTCGGAATTCTTTTACGAAAAAACACATTTGGGTACATCAACGAGTACCACGGAATCAAGGACAAACCTAATTTTGTAGTCAAAAAAATTTTCTACCATACTGCACATAATGCACGTGCAAAAATAAGTTTGTAGTCGTAAAAAATATTCTTTATATTATATAACTACAAATTTACAATTTTCGGATTTCTTTCCTTAACCTGTTTTACCCTTGACCTTGCTTCTTGCCCAATAGGGGATCGGACTGCATCAAAAATAAATTCTAAAATATGATTTCCTAAATTGCTCTCCTCTTGAAGTTTTAAAAAACCTTACTTGTTTAATTTTTCCTTAACGTCTTCAATTTTTAATTGATCAAATTCACAAAATAAGTTCGTCAATGACGCTAAAAATCTGTGACGTCACTTGTGGGTTTTCAAACATTTTCAGAACAAAATTTCGTTTTTGACAGATCATAAAAAGTAACTCAGATGACTAGCAGTCCGATCCCCTATTTCATGATTCTAGGTCAACGGTAAGTGCCCTATAGCACAGATAACTACTAGTTAGGTACTTGGTACCTACAACTACCTATATGTTATAATTTATTTGCGAATATCAAAATATGTGACCAAATGGCTGTATCTTTTTATTGCTTAAAAACTTACAAACTCCATTTTTCACAGCTTAGCTTTATGGGATCATCAAATACTATATAAGGATTTGATATTAATTTTAACTTGACACCTTCACACGTTCCTCAGAAAAAGGATGTAAACAGACAAACAATCCTTATCCTTACTATTATAAATGTGAAAATGTGTTTGTTTGTTACCTTTTCACGCTACGACACCTTGACTAATCTTGATGAAATTTGGCGCATATAGCTTGTGTCACGGGAAAGGACATAGGCTACTTTTTATTCCGTAAAAAAAAATACCCCGATGCAGTTCCTGAGGGAACTAAAAAATTTTTAATTTTTTAGTTAATTTCTTTAACATCGCAACGGAACAACGGATTGTTTTGATTTTTTTCACTGAGATGATTGAGGAAGTGGGAAATGACATACAATGCTAATTAGAATAGCCTGATCTGGGATCTGGAGAAAACTATAGGCCACGCTCGCGAGCTGCTGCGGCACTCGCCCTCAAAGACGGTCATAAAAACGATGTACACGCTGGCGAAGCTGCGGGTAAAAGCTAGTTGTGAATAAAAAAATAGACAGACGGACTACGAAGTGATCTTATAAGGGTTCCTTTTTTCCTTTCGATGTACGGAACCCTAAAAACGGAACCTTTAAAGTTTAATTTTGTTCTTCTTCTGTCTGCCTGTCTGTTAGTCTTATTATTTTTCTCATGAACGGGTAGAAGTATCAAGTTCTAATTAATATCAATTATTTTCAACGTATAGGTATGAATATTTAATAGTGAAATGGGACAGATTTAAATGAATTTTCTACGTGGGCTGACACTTACAATAATAATTTTATTATTCTTAGTAATAAAATAACTATTTCTAAACATTGTACATTACAATTAAGTCTAAAACAATAAAACGGGAAGTGTCCGTGCGGTTGTCATAGCAACGGAATTTTATACACTGACACACCTGACCTGTCAAATCAATGTGCACTTCCTGTGCGTATTCCATCTCTGTCACACGTATGGAGATAAATAGTGATGGGATGCGATGCAAGCAAATAATGCAATTGGTGAATGGTTTGAATCGGGTAGTTGTGTTCATAAAATTTATAATCTATATACTAAAGGGATTGATAAAAACTAATGCGAGTCCGTCCAGCCGTTCAATGCAACCGATTTGCTTAGTTTATAAATAATAATAAAATAATAAATAATAAGTTATTCCATTTCAAAAATATTCCAGTACTTGGTACACTTAAATGATTCTAATTTGCAATAATGAAGAATAATTTGATGTCTTACAGATTACGTCTCCTATTACCTGTACTAAGCATTTGATATACTTGTGTTATAGATATAGAAGATATTCATGCACAGATTTGTCATCAAGCAATGGAAATCACCTCCGTGAGCGGCTAGCGGCTCGCGCACCGCGCTCCCATCTAGAATGTTATACGAGTCCGTCCGGCTGTTCTATCGAACCGATTCGCCAAATTTTTTTTAAAAGGTTTTTTATTCACAGGTAATTATTCCTAATTTTTTTAAAGGTATATTATTTACAGGTTTGTCATCAAGCATTGGAAATAACCTAACTTTCACCTTTGCAACACAGCACTGTGCGTAGTTGTTGTGCTTTCATTTATGGGTGTTGGAAAGAAAACAAAAAATGCTCGGAGGATGTATGCACGGTTCCTCCTCGTTAGATATAATTTCGTGAATTATACCAATTGAATTTGAATTTTTAAAAAATTGGTTGTCTGTAAAGTCGGTTTAGGGACGATAGTTTAACGTGACAACGTCATAACGTAACAGGATAATGAGTCATCCTTTTTCGTGCGTGCAGGCGGCTTCCATCGATATAATAGACGTTATCACTTCAAAAAACCTTACATACTTACTCGTTTTGTTGTGTGACAGCCAAACATTTAGTGTACCGAAGTGAATTAATAAAGTAAGGGGCCAGGCAAATAACTAAGTAAGCTCTTAATTTAAATGACCTCGATCAACAAAAATATTTTTTTTTTTCTAAAATTGATAAGTCTTTGGCATCATCCCACTTGATGCTATATAACGATGATGCCGAATATGAAAGCGGGCTTACGAAGATTTCCCTACGCCGAAACACGTCACTGTTTGCCGGCAAGACTTAGATAAGATAGTGGTAGCTAGCCAGGCGCCCTTAGAAAATGCCCCACCACTAATCAAACCGAGTCTTCCAAAGTTAGACTCCGCCGGGAATCGAACCGACGACCTCCCAGTGTGAAGCGAATAGATAGAAATATGCGGTTATAAATTCGAAAAATCTTTGCAAAATTGTACTTACTGATGTCACATCAGCTCATATATACGTCCCCACCGGGGGGCTCGAGCCTACTCTGAATTAGGGCGATCGGGCCTTAGTCGACCACGCGGGCCCAGTGCGGGCTGGTCAACTTCACACACAACCTTCGAATTTCTTCGCAGATGTGTGCAGGTTTCCACGCGATGTTTTCCTTCACAATAAGAGCGTCGGATAAACGTACATATGAGATCGAAGTTCGAAAACACATTGGTACGTGGCAGGACTAGAAGCACGACTTCCCGGATAGGAGGTAGCAGCCCTTGCCGTTGCGCCACCGACGCTCTCAATCTACTTGGTAAGAACAAATAATAGCATAATATCAATGGTGACAGGTTATCGATACGATTGATTGGCTACTACGATGGGCTCACATGACACGATTAATTTGAGATCAGTGATTCGGAAACTAGCGAGCTTACGGGTCGGAACAGTGTTGAAAAAACGTTGAAAAAATCGACTACCATCGCAACAACTTAGTAACAATTTTGCATAAGTATTTTTGGTTTTTGTTAATTTTCTAATAAAGAACTACACCTACTTTGATAAAATTTATATGGGACCACACGGGCTAGCTTTCAAATAAAAAAAAAAACATAAAAATCGGTTCACCCAGTCCACAGTTCTGAGGTAACACACATAAAAATAAAACATACAGTCGAATTGAGAACCTCCTCCTTTTTGGAAGTCGGTTGAAAAAAACGACTATCATCGCAACAACTTAGTAACAATTTTGCATAATTATTTTTGGTTTTTATTAATTTTATATGGGACTAACCTGGCAGCATAACTAGTAAAATAATGAAATTTGCTTCATCAATCGATGATGATGACCAAATAAAGTGTTTAAAACAAATGTAAGTAATTTATCTTTTTTTTTTCTACAGCAAACTGACATGAGCGGAGACAAGGAAAATCCTCAAATATATTGGAGCCACTCGGCAAGTAATAAAACGTCGATATCCAATAATCCCCGTCTCTATAACGACATAACCGCGGCGTTATTCTATTCAGCTTTATTCAATAAGGCGACGATGCCTTTAGAATAAATTCGCCACGTACGACTCCGGAAGAGACCGTCCGTCATTCAGTGTCGCACACACATACACACACCTTACACAGGGTGTTAACTTAGCATCTCTACTTCTTTAGGTGTACACCGTGTACAGGGTCTGAACTTAGCATCTCTACTTCTTTATGTGTACACCGTGTACAGGTTGTAAACTTAGTATCTCTACTTATTTATGTGTACACCGTGTACAGGGTATGAACTTAGCATCTCTACTTCTTTAGGTGTACACCGTGTACAGGGTATGAACTTAGCATCTCTACTTCTTTAGGTGTACACCGTGTACAGGTTGTAAACTTAGTATCTCTACTTATTTAGGTGTACACCGTGTACAGGGTCTGAACTTAGCATCTCTACTTCTTTATGTGTACACCGTGTACAGGTTGTAAACTTAGTATCTCTACTTATTTAGGTGTACACCGTGTACAGGGTGTGAACTTAGTATCTCTACTTCTTTATGTGTACACCGTGTACAGGTTGTAAACTTAGTATCTCTACTTATTTAGGTGTACACCGTGTACAGGGTGTGAACTTAGTATCTCTACTTCTTTATGTGTACACCGTGTACAGGTTGTAAACTTAGTATCTCTACTTATTTAGGTGTACACCGTGTACAGGGTGTGAACTTAGTATCTCTACTTCTTTATGTGTACACCGTGTACAGGTTGTAAACTTAGTATCTCTACTTATTTAGGTGTACACCGTGTACAGGGTGTGAACTTAGTATCTCTACTTCTTTATGTGTACACCGTGTACAGGTTGTAAACTTAGTATCTCTACTTATTTAGGTGTACACCGTGTACAGGGTGTGAACTTAGTATCTCTACTTCTTTATGTGTACACCGTGTACAGGTTGTAAACTTAGTATCTCTACTTATTTAGGTGTACACCGTGTACAGGGTGTGAACTTAGTATCTCTACTTATTTAGGTGTACACCGTGTACAGGGTCTGAACTTAGCATCTCTACTTCTTTAGGTGTACACCGTGTACAGGTTGTAAACTTAGTATCTCTACTTATTTAGGTGTACACCGTGTACAGGGTGTGAACTTAGTATCTCTACTTATTTAGGTGTACACCGTGTACAGGGTCTGAACTTAGCATCTCTACTTCTTTAGGTGTACACCGTGTACAGGTTGTAAACTTAGTATCTCTACTTATTTAGGTGTACACCGTGTACAGGGTGTGAACTTAGCATCTCTACTTCTTTATGTGTACACCGTGTACAGGTTGTAAACTTAGTATCTCTACTTATTTAGGTGTACACCGTGTACAGGGTGTGAACTTAGCATCTCTACTTCTTTATGTGTACACCGTGTACAGGGTCTGAACTTAGCATCTCTACTTCTTTATGTGTACACCGTGTACAGGTTGTAAACTTAGTATCTCTACTTATTTAGGTGTACACCGTGTACAGGGTGTGAACTTAGTATCTCTACTTCTTTATGTGTACACCGTGTACAGGTTGTAAACTTAGTATCTCTACTTATTTAGGTGTACACCGTGTACAGGGTCTGAACTTAGCATCTCTACTTCTTTATGTGTACACCGTGTACAGTTTGTAAACTTAGTATCTCTACTTATTTAGGTGTACACCGTGTACAGGGTGTGAACTTAGCATCTCTACTTCTTTAGGTGTACACCGTGTACAGGTTGTAAACTTAGTATCTCTACTTATTTAGGTGTACACCGTGTACAGGGTCTGAACTTAGCATCTCTACTTCTTTATGTGTACACCGTGTACAGGTTGTAAACTTAGTATCTCTACTTATTTAGGTGTACACCGTGTACAGGGTGTGAACTTAGTATCTCTACTTCTTTATGTGTACACCGTGTACAGGTTGTAAACTTAGTATCTCTACTTATTTAGGTGTACACCGTGTACAGGGTGTGAACTTAGCATCTCTACTTCTTTAGGTGTACACCGTGTACAGGGTCTGAACTTAGCATCTCTACTTCTTTAGGTGTACACCGTGTACAGGTTGTAAACTTAGTATCTCTACTTATTTAGGTGTACACCGTGTACAGGGTGTGAACTTAGTATCTCTACTTCTTTATGTGTACACCGTGTACAGGTTGTAAACTTAGTATCTCTACTTATTTAGGTGTACACCGTGTACAGGGTCTGAACTTAGCATCTCTACTTCTTTATGTGTACACCGTGTACAGGTTGTAAACTTAGTATCTCTACTTATTTAGGTGTACACCGTGTACAGGGTGTGAACTTAGTATCTCTACTTCTTTATGTGTACACCGTGTACAGGTTGTAAACTTAGTATCTCTACTTATTTAGGTGTACACCGTGTACAGGGTCTGAACTTAGCATCTCTACTTCTTTATGTGTACACCGTGTACAGGTTGTAAACTTAGTATCTCTACTTATTTAGGTGTACACCGTGTACAGGGTGTGAACTTAGTATCTCTACTTCTTTATGTGTACACCGTGTACAGGTTGTAAACTTAGTATCTCTACTTATTTAGGTGTACACCGTGTACAGGGTGTGAACTTAGCATCTCTACTTCTTTAGGTGTACACCGTGTACAGGGTGTGAACTTAGCATCTCTACTTCTTTAGGTGTACACCGTGTACAGGGTGTGAACTTAGTATCTCTACTTCTTTAGGTGTACACCGTGTACAGGGTGTGAACTTAGTATCTCTACTTCTTTAGGTGTACAGGGTGTGAACTTAGTATCTCTACTTCTTTATGTGTACACCGTATACAGGGTGTAAACTTAGCATCTCTACTTCTTTAGGTGTACACCGTGTACCTACATATGCATTTTCATATCTAGGGTAAGCCTAGATCATAAGATCATTAGTTTTGGGTTAGACTGAGCATTTAATTGTTTTATAACTTCATTATTTTTTATGTGTAAAAAAAATAGGTTACTAGCTGCTTCCTGCGCTTCGCCCGCGAGGATACTTTTTTCGTTCGAATCGTAAAAAATCCAAAGAAAAAAATAGGTACTTTTAGTTTTTCCCTTCCCTGGTAAGCCCGCTTCCATTTTCGGCATCATTGTCACTTACAGTCAAGTGAGATGATGCCAAGGGATTACTATTTGTGAATTAAAAAATAACCTAACCTTAACTTTAATTAAAACTTAAAAGCCCAACTGCATGAAAGCATTCGTTATCCTTCTTTATTGGGCGGTCAGGTAAAAAATTATCCTGTCACTTTCGGGATCAAGACGAATCTCGACACCTCGCACTCAAAAATCTATCAAGCCGTTTATGCTACAGGCTCAGCCAAAGAAATGGACATACATACATACACTCGAAAAATATTTCCGCTCATTTTTGGGCAGTCTGGTAAAGTTTTACTTCCCATGCAAAATTGGTCCATCATCAGCTAATGTCTGAATTGGGAAGTCTAGAAAAGTGTTCAAAAACTTATTGGAAAAAGTTGTTCAGTTTCGGTGTGTCCAATGATTGTAGCTCCACGCTGTATAACTACGTAGGTATGATGTACATCTATAGAAAGACTAGGCGTCCTAAACATCGTAAATGGGACCAACTTTTGGAGCCCAAGTTGACCAAGCACAAACCCAGTTGTCGATATCACGAACAGAGGCTGGTAAGAAGCCTTCGAGTCAAACAGAAGTAAGTATAACTACGTAGGTATGATGTACATCTACAGAAAGACTAGGCGTCATAAAAATCGTAAATGAGAACAACTTTTGGAGCCCAAGTTGACCAAGCACAAACCCAGTTGTCGATATCACGAACAGAGGCTGGAAACAAGTCTTCGAGCCAAACAGAAGTAAGTATAACTACGTAGGTATGATGTACATCTACAGAAAGACTAGGCGTCCTAAACATCGTAAATGGGACCAACTTTTGAAGCCCAAGTTGACCAAGCACAAGCCCAGTTGTCGATATCACGAACAGAGGCTAGTAAGAAGCCTTCGAGCCAAACAGAAGTAAGTATAACAACGTAGGTATGATGTACATCTATAGAAAGACTAGGCGTTCTAAACATCGTAAATGAGACCAACTTTTGGAGCCCAAGTTGACCAAGCACAAGCCCAGTTGTCGATATCACGAACAGAGGCTGGTAAGAAGCCTTCGAGCCAAACAGAAGTAAGTATAACTACGTAGGTATGATGTACATCTACAGAAAGACTAGGCGTCATAAACATCGTAAATGGGACCAATTTTTGGAGCCCAAGTTGACCAAGCACAAACCCAGTTGTCGATATCACGAACAGAGGCTGGAAACAAGTCTTCGAGCCAAACAGAAGTAAGTATAACTACGTAGGTATGATGTACATCTACAGAAAGACTAGGCGTCCTAAACATCGTAAATGGGACCAACTTTTGAAGCCCAAGTTGACCAAGCACAAGCCCAGTTGTCGATATCACGAACAGAGGCTGGTAAGAAGCCTTCGAGCCAAACAGAAGTAAGTATAACTACGTAGGTATGATGTACATCTATAGAAAGACTAGGCGTCCTAAACATCGTAAATGAGACCAACTTTTGGAGCCCAAGTTGACCAAGCACAAACCCAGTTGTCGATATCACGAACAGAGACTGGTAAGAAGCCTTCGAGCCAAACAGAAGTAAGTATAACTACGTAGGTATGATGTACATCTATAGAAAGACTAGGCGTCCTAAACATCGCAAATGAGACCAACTTTTGGAGCCCAAGTTGACCAAGCACAAGCCCAGTTGTCGATATCACGAACAGAGGCTGGTAAGAAGCCTTCGAGCCAAACAGAAGTAAGTATAACTACGTAGGTATGATGTACATCTATAGAAAGACTAGGCGTCCTAAACATCGTAAATGAGACCAACTTTTGGAGCCCAAGTTGACCAAGCACAAGCCAAGTTGTCGATATCACGAACAGAGGCTGGTAAGAAGCCTTCGAGCCAAACAGAAGTAAGTATAACTACGTAGATATGATGTACATCTATATAAAGAGTAGGCGTCCTAAACATCGCAAATGAGAACAACATTTGGAGCCCAAGTTGACCAAACACAAACCCAGTTCTAGATACCACGAATAGAGGCTGGTAAGAAGTCTCCGAGCTAAACAGAAGTAAGTACCCGATAGTGAATTTTTTCGAGTAAGACAAACCGAATAGCTTCAATTAACTTTTAAAGGAAGTGTGAAAGTAAAGCTTACGATATGTAGGTACGAGTATAAAAGGCTTTATTAAAATTCAGGTAATACTAAAATTAACATTTGAGGTGAATTGGATCGATAAAATACACAGGTAGTTCCCGTTATCGGCGGCGGCGTTCTAGTTTAGAGGCAACTCGGCATTTTGTAATTAAACTCTGCATCTTGCATTCCATGGCATAAAACTAATTTAGATATACTTTGGCATAAGTCCTTCTAAAAATACAAGTATTGCATAATGTAAAAAAATAAAAATTTCCCTTGTTTGGTTCTAATTTTCATCACTTTCACTGTGATTTTTCTTCTACATTGACATTGGCGGAATTATTGTGACTTAACACAATAGAAGGAAAAAAAATAATTGAGAACAGTTTTTTTTTGGTCTTTTTATATGACGGAAAAGTCCGTCAGACAATAAATCACATAAAGGTTAATAACTATGTCAAGTAATTCTGATTGATAAGAAATGATTGTACTCATGAGGTGACGGGTTCAAATCCGGACGGCCAATGTACCAATGAGTTTTTCGAAACTTACGTATATAGCATATTATGCTTACCGATTGCTTTAACGGTGAAGGAAAACATCGTGAGGAAACCTGCACACACCTGTGAAGAAACTCGAAGGTTGTGTGTAAAGTTGACCAACCCGCACTGAGCCCGCGTGGTCGACTAAGGCCTGATCGCCCTAATTCAGGGTAGGCTCGAGCCCCTCGGTGGGCACGTATATGAGCTGATATGATGATTGTACTCATATTACGTTTTGGTCACTAAAGTAAATAAGATTCTGTGTAAGGTAGAGTTAAAATTTTCCAGACACGAAATATTCCTTTGTTATATAGATAAACTAGCTGTCCCGGCGAACTACGTACCGCCTTACATTACAGTACACTGCCCTACCCTACCCTACACTACACTACCCTACCCTACACTACTCTACCCTACCCTACACTACCCTAACCTACACTACTCTACACTACCCTACACTACCCTACCCTACCCTACACTACCCTACCCTACCCTACACTACTCTACCCTACCCTACCCTACACTACCCTACCCTACCCTACCCTACCCTACCCTACATACACTACACTACACTACCCTACACTACACTACACTACCCTACCCTACCCTACACTACCCTACCCTACCCTACACTACCCTACCCTACCCTACATTACCCTACCCTACACTACACTACCCTACCCTACCCTAACCTACATAAAAACCTTCTCCTGATAATAACGAACTCGACAAAAAAAGAATTGGCGAAATCGGTTTGTGCGTTCTGGAGTTATAGCGTCAGGAAGGAAAACCCGACTTATTTTTATATAGTAATAAAGAAGATGTTACAAATTTTCGTAGGCCGTAACTTAGTTTTTTCATGGTAATTTTAGAACTAAAAATACCGCTACAAAAATATACACAGCCACAAAGTTTTGGCATCCGAATTGATGGACGAGCCACAGTCAACTTAATTACGTTAATAATTGTACTTCTAGATTAATCAAGCAATTAACTCATTGCAAAAGAACAGGAAGCCTGGTATACCTACCCACAAATAGATTTATAATACAAGAAAGTGGACGAAGCGAAACAAGTTTGACTGACTCGGTGGCTCAGTGGTTAGTGCTCTTGACTGCTGATCCGAGAGTTGTGGGTTCGATCCCCACCCAGGGCAAACATTTGTGTGATGAGCAGATTTGTTTGCTCTGTGTCTGGGTGTTAAATATCTATATATGTATGTATTTAAACGTATATAAGTATGTATATCAGTCTCTGGTTCCCATAACACAGGGAATCCTACTTTGGGGCCAGATGACCATGTGTGATTTGTCCCAGAATATTTATTTATTTGTCCCAGAATATTTAAGTATGTAAGGATCGTAGCAAGTGGAAAGAAGTGGTCTCTGCATACCCCTACGGGAAAGAGGCGTGATTATATGTATGTATGTACGTACGATCAGGACTTAACATTTTAACTGAGTAAGGTTTATTGGAAACGAGCTGCGGTGAGATAAATTTAACATTTGAAAAGGGTTATTTGCCCCCGAAAATAAACTCGTCAGCATCGGGCCATTGAACCAAATTATTGGTAGGCATGTGTCTATTTAGATAATTAAGATCTCAGGAGCTTATAAAGGCTACCTGTGCTGTGTGTGACCCACATCAGGTTAATATCCGGAGCACAAAGATGGTTTTTTAATAAGAATCCGTCTTGTAATGATAATTTCGAACAAATTACTTTCTTAAAAAAACATTTACTACGGTTTGTGAAGAGGTATATACTATATATTTTTTACGGGATTTAGTCTTTATTGAAGCGTCGGTGGCTCAACCGGTAACGACTCGGTCCATCTAACCAGAGGTACCGGGTTCAAATCTGGACGGCCAATGTAC
Source organism: Coleophora flavipennella (assembly GCA_947284805.1). Lineage (NCBI taxonomy): Eukaryota > Metazoa > Arthropoda > Insecta > Lepidoptera > Coleophoridae > Coleophora > Coleophora flavipennella. Next base: position 656,688 of record OX369267.1, read on the forward strand.
CAATGAGTTTTTCAAAAACTTACGTACATATACTTACCGATTGCTTTAACGGTGAAGGAAAACATCGTAAGGAAACCTGCACACGTCTGCGAAGAAACTCGAAGGTTGTGTGTGAAGTCGACCAACCCGCACTGGGCCCGCGTGGTCGACTAAGGCCTAATCGCCCTGATTCAGGGTAGGCTCGAGCCCCTCGGTGGGGACGTATATGAGCTGATATAATAATAATAAAGTCTTTATTGGGAATGAGAATCTGAGATCCAGCAAGATTATTGGACGTCGCCGTGCTGCTTTTTGAAAGGATTAAGTGGAAAATGAGAATTCACATGTTATCGTGTAGGTAAGGGTTTACCTTCAAGCAACGAATTAGTAAAAGGTTATGTGCCCGTCCGAAATACCCAATACGAGGTTTTGACAAAAATGCATTATACAGGGTGTAACATAAAGGTGCAATAAGACTTCAAGGTGGGCTAGCTGACTAATTAGACTGAAATATTTACGAAAATCGGTACCGATTGCTTTAACGGTGAAGGAAAACATCGTGAGGAAACCTGCACACGCCTGCGAAGAAACTCGAAGGTTGTGTGTGAAGTCGACCAACCCGCACTGGGCCCGCGTGGTCGACTAAGGCCTAATCGCCCTGATTCAGGGTAGGCTCGAGCCAGAACGTATATGAGCTGTAATGATGATTTACGACCTTTGCCTTTTCCGCGCTTTTAAAGCCTGAAAAAAGGACGGCAAAGATACGGCAGACTAGGCTGTATGGTCATAGATACCTTTGCCTTTTCCGCGCTTTTAAAGCCTGAAAAAACGCGACTCCCTGGGACACATTTCCGTCCCATGGGACACTTTTCCGTCCCATTTCACAAAATCACTCCCACAAATTGCAGGAAAGCGAGAGCAAAGATGTTACACATCAAAAACAGTCGAATTGAAAACCTCCTCATTTTTGAAAGTCTGTTGAAAACCTGTTATTTTTAAGGTTCCGTGCGTCGAAACAAAAAGAACCCTTGTAGGATCACTTCGCTGTTTGTAATGAAAGGGTAGAGTCGGTCTTACCAAAGTCAAAGTATATATGTATATTAGTGCTAACATACAGTATGGACACTCCCTGTCGTTCTCTAGATTGCGACCTCAACCCCTCGTCACCCATATTGATACAAATTGGTTATAGTTTGGTTCTCGAACGTATAGGATTTCGCCGTGATTTTGTTTGCACCGTCATTTGTTTTTAGGAATGTCTTTTCACGACCGTTGCATTTAGTGTCCGGGGTGTGCCAAAACTGAGCCATTATTTGATTGGCAACATTATTACAAACGTCATTTTGGCATTGCCGTTCATTTCGTTGTAGGAGCGCCATTAGATGACATGACAGCCGGTGGTTGTGGTACTCTGGATAGGTACTGGAGTACGAGTATGTACTGTATGGTACCACAATTTTATTTTTTATCAGATAATTGAGTTTTTATTAACTTACTATGGGCCTCATAAGAAGGCTTAAGGTCACCCAAAGGGCAATGGAGCGTGCTATTCTCGGAGTTTCTCTGCGTGATCGAATCAGAAACGAGGAGATCCTTAGGAGAACCAAAGTAACCGACATAGCTCTCAGAATTGCTTAACTTAAGTGGCAGTGGGCGTGGCACATAGCTCGTAGAACGGATGGCCGTTTGGGTAGGAAAATTCTCGAGTGGCGACCGCGCACTGGAAAGCGTAGTGTAGGCAGGCTTCCCATTTGGTGGACCGATGACCTGGTGAAGGTCGCGGGAAGCCGCTGGATGAGGGCAGCGCAGAACCGGTCATCGTGGAAATCCTTGGGGGAGGCCTATGTCCAGCAGTGGACGTCCTTCGGCTGATATGATGACGATCGTGATCGCCAAGTCGCTTACAAAGTAATGGTGATGATGATGAATTGTGTTTTTAAGACTTGGATTTTCGTATTCACCATAGTGACTCTCTAACGATAACTTTTCTTTTTGTAGGTAATTTAAATGTCCACAGGCTACAGAACTAAAACTACGTAACGTCAACTATACCCCAATTGTAATAGGTGTTGCCACATTAAGGTTTTTGAATTTTCTCTAGGTTCAGCTTTCATTAGACGAACTCTATCATTGCTGTACTCGTGTGGAAGGGCGTGGTGGTACGGAACCTCGGCGCGCAAGTCCGACTCGCACTTGGCCTGTTATTTAAAGTCTCATGTTTACTTATTATTGTATAAGTAAGTCTAAGTTTTATGGTCTCTGTATTAAAGTCATTAACACAATTACGCTATTTTTACCTTCGAGGGACGAAGAAGCAAATAAAAAAAAAAAAAGGTCAAGTGATCGACCAAAAAACCGACTACGAGATTTTAACGAAAATGCACTCTATATCACTAATAGACACCAAAAAGTGGTCGAGAAAAAATATTTGTGCGTGTGGGTATGAATGTGTGTCCGAATCATTGATATGCGGAGAAACTGCTCGACCGATTTGGATGAAATTATTATATTAACATAGATTTTTAAAATTATTTGCCACCTTTTTAAATTTATAAAAAAAATATTTTACTTAAAAATTTTAAGAGCTATATTTATAGGTATACCATTACATATTTTTTTTCTAAAAATGGTTCAAAAGATGTTTTCTTAATTTTTGTCATGGACAACACCTAAGATTTTCCACAATTAACACATTCTTATTGCTATTTGTCAATAAATCGAATTAAATTAAAAAAGTAACTGTAACATACGAACACAGTGTGCTAAAACAATCGGACATTCCTCAATCGAACTGGCCATTCGCTATTCGAAAATAATCACACACTGGCACAATAGACATAGAAAAAAAGACAACTGAAACAATAATATTTTGAAATTGGAACACGTCATACAAAGTGAACACAAACAAAACGCGCGGGAAGCGACCACAGACTACTGTGGCATGTCGATAACGTCATACCGAGGCAAAGGCACGCGGCGTACTGTCGGCCATTCAGTCAGCCTCAGCTAGCCAACCAGTGCCTTTGCCTTGCCCACCGTCCGTGTCACTTGCTCGACAGCATTGGGCCGTTCGTAAAAGTACGCGTGGATCTACTTTGAAAAGACCTGTATTTAGGGCTCATTAAGGGGCCTCCAAAGCAATGAGAAAATGGCAGCTAAAACGATGAATAACCGCCTCCGTAGCTCAGAGGCAAAATTCACTGGCTTTACACAGGAGATCGCGGGTTCGATTCTCGGCGGGGTCAATTGTAAGACTCGGTTTGGTTGGTGGTAGGGCATTTTCTAAGCCTGCCTGGCTAGCTACCACCATCCTATCTAAGTCTTGCCGCCAAATATCAATGTTGAAATCATTGGTGTGTTCCGGCATGAAGATAAGATAGCCAGTTCCCCATTGCGTTGGGGAATCTTGGTAAGCCCGCCTCCATCTTCGGCAACATCGTCACTTACCACCAGGTGAGATGTTGTCAAGGGTTTACCAATTGTGAATAAAAATAAAAATAAATAATCCGAAAAATCAACAAAAATAAACAGTACTCACCTTCACGCAGGAGCGTCTAACTTTATTCAATTTGTATGGGAGGTACCTTTTTTAGGGCTTTCCTAGATGTACCACTATTGTTATACTTTAGATATAGTATAGTGAGATTTCTAGATTGCTTAAATTTGATAACGAAACTTAGCGTCATTTTGGAGAAAAAATATTTCAAAACTTTTATATGTATGACAGGAACCATTTTTTGAGTTTTTAACCATTTTCCAAGCTTCCAACACAGCTTCCAAGACTCCTACGGATTATTTTTATATCAGCCCTATTTTCTTATAGCTTAATATTAATATTCTTAAGTTTATTCTTTGGTCCCATAAGTTTAATTCGTTGGTCGTAGCTTACGCCGCGCCGTGTGATGAAACAATAAAATAAAAATTAATGAAAAAGACTGTCAAAAACGTAACCCTGTTTTTCATAGTCGGGTAATAAAGAATAAACTATTTATTTCAAATTTTCTTGGTTCGACACACGAACTGCAATAAACTGATACTATTATAGATATTAGGATGTTGTTTTATTAATTAAGGATCATTGATCAATTAATATTATGTGAAACATCTTTCTGGTGAGAAAATAAACAAATTTAAATAAAAAAAATAGATTATCAAGCTATGCTTTCACCAAGACTTCATTTATAAAGACGACGCGACGACGGCGGCACCTAGCTAAAACTAAATTTCCGTATCCTACACTCTGTTTTCCTGGAAACAAGGAGGAAAATTACGTTGGAACCACGCAAACAGATAAACGTCGTTGAAACAAGACAACGGAAGGAGGAGATGGGAGGCGTAGATACTCGTATATTTAGGTATATTTTCGGAGGGAGTTCTTAGTAAATTATTGTGTATAAAAGAATTTTATTACTTGGCTGCAAGATATAGGTAAATGTGAAAACATGTAGTTAATAATATAAATACAATTGTCTTTATTTGTGTAGCAAAAAATAATAATAATTTACAAATACTTACGAAAACATCGTGAGGAAACCTGCGAAGAAACTCGAAGGTTGTGTGTGAAGTCGACCAACCCGCACTGGGCCCGCGTGATCGACTAAGGCCTGATCGCCCTAATTCAGGGTAGGCTCGAGCCCTTCGGTGGGGACGTATATGAGCTGATATGATGACTTAAGAAGGAACGAACTAACACAAAAACCGTAGTCTATTTTTTTGAATTCACAATTGGTAAGCCCATGGCATCATCTCACCTGATGGCAAGTGACGATGATGCCGAAGATGGAAGCGGGCTTACCAAGAGTCCCAAACGCAATGGGGAACTCTTTTTCTGCTTATAACTGCCCATCACACTGTCTGCATTTCCGCGCTGCATGGCAAGTGAAATCTGGTGAACCAGATACTAGCCGGCGACTCAGGAGCCCAAAGCCGCGCTGCTCCAAGCGGCGACTGATGTCCTGATGTCTTACGAACCGCTTCGCAGCGTCACACCATACAACCTAAGTCTCAACGGCAAAAGGGAGGAAATCGACACAGGGAAATTAAAATATATTTTCGAGGGGAGCCACTATTAGATTCGTTTGAGATTTAACTCCTTAGTGTATTTATTGTAATGGTTGTATTAACGCTGAATGGGCCGTGTCACTTGTCACTGAAAGGTGTTTTGACATACAAATCTGAGACTTAAATGATAGGATTTAATGCCAATCATTAGAGATATCATAACATTGTTAATCGATGAACAAATTTTTGGAAGTTTCAAAGAGAATCTCCTACAAAAATTCGTATAAAACAAGTAAACGGATTTTATAATAAGACGGTTAAATGTACGGGCTGTCTTGTAACAGTATAGATAACCTTACTACCCTACTAGTAGTAGACTTTCATCATATCAGCGATATACGTCCCCACCGAGGGGTCGAGCGTACCCTGAATTAGGGCGATCGGGCCTTAGTCAAGCATGCGCGCCCAGTGCGGATTGGTCGACTTCAACACTACCTTCCGAGTTTTCGCAGGCGTGTGCGAGTAAGAGCGTCGTCGGATAAACGTACATATGAAATAGAAATACGAAAACACATTGGTACATGGCAGGATTCGAACCACGACCTCCCAGACAGGAGACAGCGGTCCTAGCCGTTACGCCACAGGCGCTGAGTAGACTTTGTTCAAAATAAATGTTCACAATTTCAAAAACCTAACTCGCTTTCATTTGATTTTAATCACGTTTCCGGAAAATTAGTTTTTAAGAAATTTAATTGACTTATTATTACTCATATTATTATCATTTATTTTTCAGACAACAAAGATCCAGAACTTGTAAATAAGACATACATAGTCTATATGTTAGTTATTATTTATTTTTTTTAATTATGATAATACAATGTCAATAATTAATAGTCAACAGAGAGTATATGGAATAGTATATAGAAAGTATGTTTGAATATTTTCTGTTATTATTTTATAATATATAATTGTTTTAATTAGTAAATAATAAATGCCGTACATTCCCTCTCGTATATCTACCAGATACGCAAAACTACCAGGTTTATGATAAAGCGTCCTCACTTACCGACAGCAAGGTCATATAGTGAGGGCCGCTATTCCTGCCAAGACCATAAGGTGAAGACAAGGACCAGTTACGGTAGGTCTTGCCGCCAAGACGCTTGTCCCGGTACTCTGCAAGGCGAGTGCCTCATGGAAGAGAACCACTACCTACTGTCCAATAAATGCCGTACAATGCGTCCCCGCAAGGCATGGTACCCAGCATACTGGCATCGTTTCCGCGCTAGATGGCGATGCTTATGCGTTGCACTAAAAAGCTGCCAGCCTTGCGGTCACCAGTAGTCTCTCTGAGACGCACTGAAAGTTATTTTACAATTTTTTTAGCGGCGGGTCCCCAAGGCACCTGAAGTCTCGTACCCTAATGGTGAGAACATGTAGCTCCCGGCTAAACCCACGCACTTTGTAAAGTTTGTAAGAAAAAGGAAATGGGAAGTGTAAAAATGGAAACCAATATTAGGGTATCATAAAAGATGGATGTCCAAAATTAAATTCAGAAAAGATCCGAAATGAGGAACGAATGAGGGAAACGAAGAAATAATGGCTGTCATTTATCACACGTCACGTGGAATTGACGTTTCGGTTGACAGCTTTCATTAGGCACCTTTTCAAGCGACTTCCAATAAGGAGGAGGTTCTTAATTCGACTGTATGCTTTTTTTTTTTATGTGTGTTACCTCAGAACTTTTGACTGGGTGAACCGATTTTTATGATTCTTTTTTTATTTGAAAGCTAGTGCTTCCCGTGTCGTCCCATATAAATTTTATCAAAATCGGTGTAGTACTTTAATAGAAAATTAACAAAAAATAATAATGCAAAAATGTACTAAGTTGTTGCGATGGAAGTCGGTTTTTTAACGTGTTTAGCGTTTTCAATTATCTTTGTACACGTCTACTCAAGAAGGTGGTTAGTGTTTTTCGGGTGTATGTATGTATGTACGTTTTTTTGCCTGTGCATTAGTGTTGCCAACCGTCCTCACGGGACGTCCCATATTTCTTGCATAAATTTCTATGTCCCGCCGGGACAACTCATGTCCCGTATTCCTAGCTCAAATTGTTTTGTCGAAAGAGTATTTTCGCTAATGAACCTAAAATGAACTGACGTCACGACCGTAACGAATGCACGCCGAATTTAATAAAAGCCGAACTGATAAGCATGTTTAAGTTAAATGTTAAAAGACAAAAGGATATGTTACGTGCAGTAAAATCTGTAACGAAGTATAGTTTTAAGTCTACATGAAACTAAGTTGGACTAAAAATGCTATGATTTCTATTTGTCCCGGGTGCAAAAGAGAAATCCCGTATTGAAGATTTATTTGTCCCTTAAGATCGAAAAAAAGTTGGCAACTCTACTGAGCATGTAAACGCGAGGTGTCGTTAGATTCGTCATTCGTCGATAGATATACAGAATGTTTCATAATGAGTCAATCAAATTGACATGGCAGATAGCTCAGCTAATGATCTTTCAGATGAGCTGAAATGTTCATAGTAAAAATGACATAAACTTCTGTCTACTCTCAACACCAGCTTGCGTTCGCCCTCAAAGACAGTCATAAAACGATGCCCACGCGAGCGAAGCCGCGGGCAAAAGCTAGTACTAAATAAATAGCCCGTACATATACTCACCGATTGCTTTAACGGTGTAGGAAAACATCGTGAGGAAACCTGCACACGCCTTCGAAGAAACTCGAAGGTCGTGTGTGAAGTCGACCAACCCGCACTGGGCTCGCGTGGTCGACTAAGGCCCGATCGCCCTAATGCAGGGTAGGCTCGAGCCCCTCAGTGGGGACGTATATGAGCCGATATGATGAAATGAATAGCCCAATTTTCCTCGTATACATTTATGTACTAAAAATTAGTGCACTTGATTAAATTCGAGCCCAGCTCTCGTAAACTTACCAAGTCGCACGCAACACAAGATTCACAAGTGATTCCACTAATGTCACACTAGGAAGCAAGGTCAATAAAACTTCAAGTCAAGCTTTGCCGCAACTCTGCTGTCGAATTAGCCGCCCACCCCTGCCTGACCCAGCAGCGAGGATGCCCCGGGTAAACAAATTAACAACGAAAGTTCAACACTATAGTACAGTATAGTATACTATCCTACTAATGTTATAAACGCGAAAGTTTGTAAGAATGTATTGTTTGTAACTCTTTCCCGCAAAAACTACTGAACGGATCTGGCTGAAATTTGGTAGGTAGACAGATTAGGACCTTGATTAACACATAGGCTACTTTTTCGCACCCTCGAAAAGTCATAGAAACGTTGTCCACGCGGGTAAAACCGCAAGGAAACAGCTAGAAAGGCATAAATAAATCTTGTTGTATCTCGAATATGTGCGAAAATGACTTAATTTTTTTTTAATCCACAATTGGTAAGCCCTTGGCATCATCTCAGCTGAGTGTAAGTGACGATGATGCTGAAGATGAAAGCGGGCTTACCATGTTTCCCCAACGCAATTATCTTCAAGCCGGAACACATCAATGCTATTAACAATAAAATTTGGCGGCAGGACTTAAATAAGATAGTGGTAGCTAGCCAGGCGGGCTAAGAAAATCCCTACCACCAACAAAACCGAGTCTTACAAAGTTGACCCCGTCGGAAAACAAACCCACGACGACCTCCTGGTGTGAAGCGAATGGATTTAACCACCTCCGTGGCGTAATGGTTTAGTCCATTGGCTTCATATCAGGAGGTCGCGGGTTCGAATCCCAGCGGGGTCAACTTTGTAAGACTTGGTTTGGTTGGTGGAAGGGCATTTTCTAAGCCCCAGGGCTACCACCATCTTATTTAAGTCTTGCCGCCAAACATCAATCATCATTGGTGTGTTCCGACTTGAAGATAAGATAGCCACTTCCGAATTGCGTTCGAGAATCTTGGTAAGCCCGCTTCCATCTTCGGCATCATCGTCACTTAGCATCAGGTGAAATAATGCCATTTAAAAATTTAAGTGCGTTTGACTAAATCTCATCTGATGGTAAGTGACGATGTAGTCGAGGATGGTACACGCAAACTCAAATAATGCCTATTCACTCTCGCCTTGAAGATCCCCAAGTTGCAGGATTCGGGAAACACAGACGCAGGCAAGGAGTTCCACTCCATCGCTGACCGCTGTCCGCACAATAAATGAGGAAGCGTAACGCTTCGTGCGTATAGGCTGAATATCAACAACAAAGGGGTGGAACCTCCCCCTGCATCTTGTTGACCGTAGGTGGAATGGATCTGGGGGAATGAGGTCGTAAATTACCAATTATGAATAAAAAATAAATAAAATAAAAAATAACCATTAGGTAACACACCTACCGTTAAGAACGTAAAAAATAAACGAGAAATAGTGTCTTTATGCGCACTTCTGCCACACCTCGGACACTGCATACAACGGAGGCAAAATGACATTTCTAAAAACAAATGATGAAGCAAATGAAATCACGGCGAAATTCTATACCTTCAAGAATAAAACTTAAACCAATCTGTATCAACCTTGGTGACAGGGGGGGTGAGGTCGGAATCTAGAGAGCAACAGGGAGTGTCCATACTGTATGTTAGTACTAATATATTACTTTGCTTCTGCTGTCGAATTAGCCATCTCATTTCGAATTCATTGCATCGCACGCGCAGTGCACTCTATTCTATTCTCAATTGCGAGTGGGTAACGTAGACCCCATATTCCTTCGCAAGGACGGGCCCATCGGCATGAAACCAATCATCATCGGCTGCCAATCATTCCACTCGAGCGGCCTGCAGGTTAAGTTTTGTTTGTTTGTTTGTCTTACTATGCAAAATTTAAAAATACATAAGTTTATACAGAATAATAATTAGCAAAGGCGGAATTATCCCTCTAGGGATCTCTTCCAGTCAACTGTGGAATGCTAAAAGGACTTCAGATCATACGGCCAGGCGAAAAAACTACATAGATAACTAGACCAATACAAAGGACACGCTTAGAGCACAGATTACTAAATAGTTACTTCGCTTAGAGGTAATATTTATATCTGTCGCCGGGGTATTGTGAAAACCGCGATATTACAATCTCCACTACACTAAATTCAGTTAGATTATAATATGACGATAAATTGTCAATCGGCTTACAATTTCATGGCCTATTCTTGTATCTCCGAATAAAACCGATGATTTCTTCTTCTGCGAAGCATTCTGCTACCCGGGGAGGGCGGAGTTGGGGGGCGAAGCTCTTTGACTGTTTAATCAATCAAACCTGACCGAAGGTAACATCGCTCGCTTCGCTCGCTCATTTATTTAATGTTATTCACTTCTTATTGTAATATTACTAGTGAGTATTGCACACATTATATTATACATCCTTATCCTTGCTTCCTTACTAATATTATAAATGTGAAAATGTGTTTGTCTGTTCGTTTGTTACATATTCACGGTTCAACGCCTCGACCAATCTTGAAGAAATTTGGCATGCACGTAGCCTGTGGCATTGCGAAGGACATATGTTGTCTTTTAACCCGATTACTTAAGTGGTTGCCATGGGATAGCTGTTCATTTATTTGTTCTTCTTTCAAGTCGCAACGGAGGAACGGATCAACGTGATTTTTTGCACAGAGATAGTTTAGAAGCTGGGAAGTGGCATAGGGTACATTTCATAAAAATAATAATAGAAAAAAATTGAAGCAATGGATTGTTGTAAATTTTTACACAGAAATGTTTGAAGAGATGGGAAGTGTCATACACTACTAATTGGTATAGCCCGACATAGATCTCGAGGGATTTGGGAAAAACTCATTTCCACGCTAGCGTACGTCGCAACAGAGCAATTCATCATCGCAAATTTTTGCACAGACATGGTTGAGGTGATAGAAAATGGCATAGACTGTTAATTAGCGTCATCATATCATTATCATATCAGCTCATATAAGTCTCCACCGAGGGGCTCGAGCCTACCCTGAATTAGAGCGATCGGGCCTTAGTCGACCACGCGGGCCCAGTGAGGGTTGGTCGACTTCACATGCAACGTAAGAGGCAGGATTCGAACCACGACCTCCCGGACAGGAGGCGGCGGCCCTAGCCGTTACTTTAATGCCGTTAATTAGCATAGGCCATCATAGATCTGGGTAAAACTCGTTTCGACGTTCGCGTACGTCGGCGTCGCAACGGAGCAACGGATTTACGTGATGTTTTGCAAAGAAACGGTTACGGGGGTGGGAAGTGACAGAGACTGGTAATCAGCATAGCCCGATACAGTTCCAAAAACTTATGCACAGCACAATTTTGTGAGAGCAGCTTCTTTCTACTCGTGAAACTGAACAAGTTTTTATACAACTTAGCTGAAATTGCGAAAAAAATAACTCCCCATACAAAGATGGCGAACCAGATGATCGAATGAGAAGTCCAAATTCTTTTTTTGTGAAATTGAGAATGCCTTTTTAAAAAAAAACAGTTTTATGGGAAGAAACCGACTGAAAAAATATATTCTGTTTTTCCTAACAAACTGTATATCTCAGACATACAAACAGCACGTTATAATATATTTAACTTTGAAAAATAGAAATCACAGAGGATTACATGTTAAGTCGTTTTAAAAATCTCATGTGCGTCGAATTTATTTTTTTCACAAATACTATACTAGTGGATGCCCGCAGCTTCGGCGGCACTGATCCCGTTTTTTGCCGTTCACGTGGGAATTTCTCAAAATCCTTTCTTATCAGATGCCCACGTTGTAATCGCTATCTGTATTCCGAATTTCAGCGAAATCCGTTCAGTGGTTTCGGCTGTGCGTTGATATACCAGTCAGTGACCTTTTCATTTTATATATACCAACTAGCTGTCCCGGCGAACTTCGTACCGCCTAACATTACATTACACTGCCCTGCCCTACACTACACTACCCTACCCTACTACATACACTACACTACACTACCCTACACTACACTACCCTACCCTACCCTACACTACCCTACCCTACACTACACTACCCTACACTACCCTACACTACCCTACACTACACTACCCTACCCTACACTACCCTACCCTACCCTACACTACCCTACCCTACACTACACTACACTACCCTACCCTACCCTACCCTACCCTACACTACCCTACATAAGAACCTTCTCCTGACAATAACGAACTCGACAAAAAAAGAATTAGCGAAATCGGTCCAGCCGTTTAGGAGGAGTTCAATGACTAACACACGGACAGAAGATTTATATGGAATACAATCTTTTTGTACCTATCTCTATAAATACAAACAGCTGTGTCTTAAATAAAAATGTTTTTGCATTTTATAAATAAAAAATAATCAAATCTTTTTTGTCATATGGAGGTATATACAGTTTATGAAAAGAGTTTTATTATTCTCCGAAAATGATCAAATCTTCTTATATGTTTGTTTTGACAACCGATATTGTTGCCATGGCAACCGTGCGTGAAGTTTTTTTCTTCGTTACGGAATTTCTGGATTCTTAATTAAAATTGCGACTATAATTTGAGATTTAAACTATCCTATCTCTCAAGTTGGATCGAACTGCACATGGTGTGCGAATTTTATTATAATCGGTTAAGTGGTTTAGGAGTCCATTGGGGACAAACATTGTGACACGAGATTTATATATATTAAGATTATTAGCATCCTATTTATAAATACTATAAAATTACATTTATATGGCTTTTTGAATTTTTAGAGATAAACTTATGAAATGATTGTATTGTCACCGAATCTTGAGAAATGTACCTACAAAGTTTTAATTAAATCTGTCCGTTTAAATTGGGTCAAAATCGAGTGCAAAGAAGTCGGTTACAAACATACATACAGGCAGAGATTTGTTACCATAGATGGGTTATGTACTAACAAACAACATTTGAAAATCGAAGCCATTTACACACACAATGTTATAGGTAGTTCTCTTGTTCCCTTCTATTGCACTGAATGTTACTAAGAAAAGAGATGCCAATTGGCATCTTTTTTTGCTTCACTTTTTAGACGCATGTAACCTATCTACCTCCTCTTATATATAGCATATCTCTGCATACAGGTGAAGCTAATAAAAACGTGATAAAAATATCACGCACCGCACACCCTCGATATCCACGCGTGCAAAGCCCCGGCCATCTACTCATTTCAGATATAAAGTGGTTAAAATAATTATTTTAATGCTGACATAGCTACGTGAGGTATCCTACCTAAGTGCAGTTACCCCAAATACGTTGTCAGTCAAGTGCCCACTTACCCGGTTTCCGCAAACGAAAATTTAACTGGGTAACATTTATTATCATTTGATAATTTTATCCCAACGAGAAATAAGTTTTTGTTTAGATCATTACTTTTGCAGTATAGTTTTAAATTTGTAAGTCAATTTAAAAAGTTTAGTACCAATGAGTTTTCATACATAGAATAAAATTGGATAGATTTTATACTAGAAAAAATGAACGACTGTGAAAATTTTTCAAAATGGCGGAGTCATGGGGGATGAAAACGTAAGAAAAATCACATTTCAGCCATTTTGAAAAACTCGAGGTCTACAGCTGACAAAGCCACTAACTAGTAAGTAGTTCTCGATGAGCCAGAAGACCTGGAAACTTTAAACATGACTCAGAACTGGATGACAATGCAATGTCATAAAAAAATCTTTCTCTGTTCGTTACAAACCAATTTTGTAATTGATAAATTTACGCATAACTGACTAAAAAGCAGACAATAATTATTTAAGTTGCAAAAAATATTTTAAGTAATATTCATTTAAAACTGACTAAAAAGTAACAAAATAATGTATCCTGTTACTTGTACTTGAATAAAAAAAAACCGTGGAGCGCCTGCTATAGATAATTGATGCATTAATAGTTCACCCAAGCCTAACTGCGCCACGTTTTTCGTTTTAAATCTTACAAGTAATATGCTATATTATTGATGTGTAACATCTTTGCTCTCGCTTTCTAGACTGGTCAATGAGTGCTCAAAAGGGGGATGTGGATGGAAAAGTGGAAAGCAGAAAGTTTAACTAAGGAACTTTGTTTGGACTAGTTAGGAGATAAACATACTAAAAGTCCTGACCCCTCCGAGTGGAGCCCGAGGGGGGAGGGGGGCACAAAGGTCCCGTTTTTTGGTTTTTTGCTTACATCTCGAAAACGGTGCGTTGTACGAAATTTTGTTGTACTATATAATAAAAGCTGATAAAATTCTCTATAACTTTGGCTTTCACACTTTGTATCTATCTCCAATATTTGCCTAGCTATGAACTTCGAAAAATGGTCGATTTTCAAAAATCTGTTCTACTTTACACTCTTGCGTTTTCTGTCAATTGTCATACATTGATTCATAACTTTTCGCAGCTTACTTAACTTTTTTAACTTTTTTATTCATTTTTTAATTTTTTTTTACCTTTTTTTATTTATACATATTTCAATTAATATAATTAAGAACCACTTTATCACTCGCCGCCTCTTTGGGCGTGACGGGCCTGGTTGTGGTTCCTCAACGTTTGCCTCTTCTTTCTCCTCGTCTGTTGAATCGTTATCAGATGATGGAACGCAGGCTACTACTTCAGCTACATCATCCCCACCGTCGTCGTGGTATAAGGCTTCCACTGCAACCAGATCAACTATTGACGCTAAACGACCCACTACTTCTTCGCCCCAATCATCTCGTCTTGCATGCCCAGCCTCAATGCATGAGTCTTTGAAGGCTACGTTTCTGACAGAGTATACTGTCTGTCGCTTTTCAACAGGTTTTTTATTTTCATCTTCAAATGCGCATGAACAAAAAAGGCATCGAGTTTTGAAGTCAAATTTCGGTTTTGATGACCTCAAAGTATGAGTTGCGGAGGGCCCAGCGGACGGAACACGTTTCCTCAGATCAGCTTTAATGCTGTCGGGTCTCGTGTATTCTTTTCGACAAGATGTGTGAACCCACAGCGACTTAAATCTTTAAGTTGTGAGCTCTTTTGATCATTTCTGAGGTTACTGGCAGAAATCAGAGAATTTATGCCTTTTTCGCCGACCTTCGAAACATTTTCTCCACCTTCTTCCAGCACTTCATTACAAACAAAACACTTGTCTGTCATCTTGAAAACGAGCGTATGTGCAAAATATTTTGTGACTGCTTCCCTACGTTACCGGGTGCACAGTCAAACGTAATAAAAAAATAAGCCCGAAGGCATATTGATAGATATTATTGGGAGTTTATGAAAATCGACCATTTTTCGAAGCTCATAGCTAGGCAAATATTGGAGATAGATACAAAGTGTGAAAGCCAAAGTTATAGAGAATTTTATCAGCTTTTATTATGTGGTACAACAAAATTTCGTACAACGCACCGTTTTCGAGATGTAAGCAAAAAACCAAAAAACGGGACCTTTGTGCCCCCCTCCCCCCTCGGGCTCCACTCGGAGATGTCAGGACTTTTAGTATGTTTATCTCCTAACTGGTCCAAACAAAGTTTCTAAGTCAAACTTTCTGCTTTCGACTTTTCCATCCACAAATTATTCGTTGCCCAAGCTATTCCTGCAATTTGTGGGAGTGATTTCGTGATATGGGACGGAAATGTGTCCCATTTAACAGGAAGTCGCGTTTTTTCAGGCTTTAAAAGCGCGGAAAAGGCAAAGATATCTATGACCATACAGCCTAGTCTGCCGTATCTTTGCCGTCCTTTTTTCAGGCTTTAAAAGCGCGGAAAAGGCAAAGGTATCTATGACCATACAGCCTAGTCTGCCGTATCTTTGCCGTCCTTTTATAAAGTATTTTGTCACATGTTACACATCATATGCGAGTACTGTAGGTCTCGCTCGAATTTTTTTTTAATACTTGTTAGTCAGTATTAAAAACGTGTTACATTTTATTGTTTCAATTTAAAAAAATATTTTCAGCTTTTTAAAATCTTATATAAAAGATTTACTGTATGTATGTCGCAGGCATACTCTATAATTCGTCACTATACATACGGTCAGGCAAATGTCAGGCAAATTATATAATGGCAAGGGCGGCAAAGGCTCTTTGACAGTTAAATCAATTAAACCTGACCGAACCTAACATCGCTGGCTTCGCGAGCTCATTTACAATCTGCCGTACCGCATTTTCACAATTTGCCTGACTCGGCGTTGACCGTTTATATAAGGTCTAACAAAATTAGCTGAAACTATTTTAACTGGTGCTTCTACCCATGAAACTGACCAACTTTTCCCATAAAACCCATAGTCAAATCACAAAAAAAATTGTGAACTTCCCATACTAAGTTGGCTGATCAGCTGATCGAGTTGTATGGGAGAGCCAAATTTTTTTTGCGATTTCACTTTGGGTTCCATGGTAGAAGGGTATAGGTAGAAGCACCAGTTAAAATATTTTCAGCTAATTTTGTTACACCTTATATACGAACGAATTATTACAAATTGCCTGATCGGCGTACAGCATTTTACATTTTGCCTGATCATTTACATGGATACGAACGAATTATACAATTTGCCTGACCGTATGTAAAATGACTAATCATACAATTTGCCTGCCACATATACATATACGAGTAATTGAATAACTTATTTTATTAATTTTTAACCTGTTTTAAAAACGAGTAACTTTTTTTTTAATTTTTGATATTATTTGATAATAGAACCTGTAATACGACTCGGCTATTTTGAATTTTTTTTGCACCTTTCCTCGTCACCGAATAAATTTTAAAAACAAATCAGCAATTACTTTTTACAACCACATTATTGCGTCCTTCCCGTTGTTCATTTGTGACGGTCACGTTTGGTTAAATCCACATACCTTCACACATGGCCCTACACCAAGGGCATAGAGTTCAAAACTGTGAGAATGTTGACCGCTTGATGACAGTTTCCATCACGCATAGGGTTACCAGGACTTTAAATTGAAAAGCCGGTTGCAAGTGTTGAAAAATCTTGATTTCTTTAAAAAAATCCGGTCTTTGGCCGAAAATAAAACTCAGTAGATTATAACTACGTTTTGTTAACATTTATTATAATATTAAATGTACTATTTGTTATATTATTGTCCACCAGCAACAGCTTTCAAAAAATCTTTTTTGTAGAAATTTCACTGTAAAATTCTTCACATTCGCGCGGGCTGCTCCTGTTACTTATTGGCATGACGAAAAATCCGGGCGGTGTCCGGTCTGTACTCTTAAAATCCAGTCTAGACCTGATTTATCTGGTCAGATGGTAACCCTAATCACGCATGACTAATTTCGAGGCACGTTCGTCGCGCGCGTCACAATGTGCGACGTTTCCGGTTTCCGATTCGGACGGGACCTTTGTGTGCGGTGAGCGGTTGATGGACAGGCGCGGACAGGGTTAAAAATTGGACGATTGTTGCGACGATTTTGATTTCTTCATTGTTATGGTTCAAGGGTTATCTATATACAAAAGTCGATGTGTGTATGTATGTGTATTCCCTATGGACTCCAAAACGACTTGAGCGATTTTGATGAAATTTTCAGGGCGTCTAGATTAACGCAGCGGGTGATCCCGTAAAAAAACTCGGAGAGCTGCGGGGCGGGTAGCTAGTAATTTATGAATAAACATACCTTTGGTGCAATATCTTAGAGTAAGAAATTTAAAAACTTAGTTTTGTAATCCCTCATCAACATCATCATATCAACCGAAAAACGTCCACTGCTAGAAAAAGGCCTCCCCCAAGGATTTTCACGACGACCAGTCCTGTGCTGCCCGCATCCAGCAGCTTCCCGTGATCTTCACCAGGTGGTGAGTCCACCGTGTGGCAGGCCTGCCTACGCTACGTTTTCCGATGCGCAATCGCCACTCGAGAACTTTACTGTAATCTTAATGTATCTTTAATGTTTGTTTATTGTAATCCCTACCAGTATACAAATTAAATAAATAGAGCATCGCCTTACTGATCGATACCCGATATGAGAAGAGGAGTGTATCCCCCCCCCCCCCAGCACGCTCCATACAAAACTATACACAAATTTTTGTCTAAGTGGTTTGTCAGAATTCCGTTATAACTTTAAAATAAAAAATTCATAAAAACGACTATATTTTTCGGAAGTCGGGTAAAATGCATCCTATGTTACTCACGGGCTCAAGACAAATCTGACGATACCTTGCACTCTAAAGATCCGTTTAGAAGCTATCGTGGAATAAAGAAACATACATACATACATGAAAACCTGAAAACAATATACTCCTATTTTGTGGGCAGTCGTGTAAAAATATGAAGTTACAAACTGACACAGTCTCCAAGATTTAAAATTGAATTTAAATTTGTTCACTTATTTTTCCGCATCTTTCTAGATCTAGATAATAAGTTTCTAAAACGTAATTACAAAATTACAAAAACTTTAATTGAATAATATTAACATAAGAATTAAGAACCTAATTTGTGGCGCACATATTAAGGATACTCACTAAAATATGGGAGCTTATCATTTTAGCCCAACAGGAAAACACCAACGAAACAATGACATATAATAGGTTATTACCTATAAAATTACCGATTCAGTTTTTGAAGTTCAATGAAAATTATTATTGAAAAAAAAAAAAATGTTTTTATTATAGACCTATGATGACATTACATAAGGTCTTTTATTAGTAACTAGTGGCATGTCTTTCATGTTCAAATCCCCTGAGTTATGTACCATTGAATGGAACAAAGGCGTTTTCTTAGTGGTCGGATGGGACAATTTTTTAGACTAGTGTATTTTCCTGAAAGTGACCAAATATTATGCGGGGTATTCCCAAATATGACATTAGTAACGAAGAAACTGCTGCGATAACTCTAGATTTTCAAAATTAAAAATGTGTATTTTTTGCCTCAACAAAAGCTATTTTTTCAGGTGAAAAAACTCGACTTCATGGGGTTAAAACCACCGTGCTCCCAAAATATCTAAACAATAGGCATATGTTTACCAACATTTAATTTCTAATAGTCTAATGCTATTTTAAGAATAAATTTTGTTTTAATAACTATTGTTCTACAATAGTTTTTTATACAATCGGCAATTTCATAGGTAAAGACCTAATACTTTCAAGGAACCGTAGTGGAAATTCTCGTGCCACAGTGTTAGTTGCCATACTCCTCCGAAACGGCTAGACGGATATCCATGAAATTTTCTGTGTATATTCTGATAGGTCTGAGAATAGGTAAAAACAATTTTCACCGGGATCTGAGCGGGCGAAGCCACGGGAAACAGCTAGTAACTCTATAAAAGACAATTTAATCACTGTCGCGGAAGGACTGTCCTAAGCACAGACACTGCGCCGCCTGGGACATAACTTTAAAATAAACGCTGTCCAAGACTCGCGACATCTTCTGGTTGAACCGACAGGAACCACGAGTCTATACAAGCGGTGTCAGGTCGGCTGCAGGGCCTGCAGGATACCGCCGCATTTTGAGACTAGACCCTACTTGAGGCTATCGGAGACCCCACGGATAAGATAAATAAACCTTATTTATCTTATCCGTCGGGTCTCCGATTAGGGATTGGCAACAGTCACACTTTTGTTTGAAAACCAGCGTCGCCGCCTGTCTCCCACCCATCAACTCCACTACACAAGCACTACACATGACGCTGACTCACCTGATATTTCTTGATAGCGATCTGATCCTTAGCAGAGTCGTGCGCCGGGGGCCGCGGGGGCGCATCTCGCACCGGCTCGCGGGGCGGCACGGCCGGCGCTGCACCCTTGGTTCCGTTCACCTGCTGCAAAGGGTGGACTGTTAGAGTGGCTGTTGGAAACAATGCAAGGCCACACCCTGGACACTTCATACAACGGGCCAGATATGACATTTCATAAAAGGAATGACGGAACAAACAAAATGGCGGCGAAATCCTATACGTTCGACAACCAAACTGTTACCAATTTATATCAATCTGGGTGACGAGGGGGTGAGGTCGCAATCTAGAGAGCGGCAGGGTGTCCATACTGTATGTTAGTACTAATATATATACTTTGGCAAGGCTATAGTCTGAGATAGAAGCGGCCTAAAGGTGCGTGAGAAGCCTCGCCACGCGCGACTCTTGCCAAGTGTGATTCGACGCCGGAGCGTCCACATTTGAGTAAATACACAAAGGCATCCTGCCTCAGCACGAAGCTGCCTCCAGTCTGTATGCATCATAAGGTGCGGTACGGAGCGGTACAATAAGCAGTGGGTAAAACAAGAGAGATCGCGTAATGTACATATATTCTTTACCAGCCCTTTAACCGTTCGCATACAAGGTGACAAAAAGTTACGTGCCATACAAGGTGGGGTCTAAATGACCCGAACATAAGTGACTGCCGTGTAAATATACTTTAAAAAATACATTCAAAAATGCGTTTTTATCAATTAAGAGGATAGTTAGAACGACAATGAAATGCCAATTTTCCTTTGTAATCAATGGTTTGTTTTTATTTTGCAGTAAAATATGAGGCTCATGCATAAGGCTCATTCAAACTGAAAAACTAAGCATAGACAAATCAGTCTTAATACCTCGTTTAAACTAAAATGATGTTAGAAAAAACAGAAAATAATATTAAGACTTAAAATAGTAACTAGTGTTGGGAACTTCCAGGTATATTTTTCTTCACTTTTAAGACAATCTTTTTCAAAACAAATATGCGTCTCACTGACTCTAAACACATCTATCACAGTCAAGCTCCCGCGCAGCACTGAATTAACCCAATAGGTCGACGTGGCAACGCCGCAAACGCAGCTACTCAAAATTACAGTCCTCGCAGTTACGATTTTTTTTTTAATATTTGATTTTAATACCGTTGGGGTCTAAAGGACCCTACCTTGTATGCGGAGAGTTAATGGTCACACGATCTTGTAAATTTACCGGTGAAAACATCACACCTGCGCCGTTCAAGACTGACTTTTCGCGCACTCGGCTCATTAAACGTTAGGTAACAAAAATGAAAGCATAAAAAAAATTTGAAATCATCTGAATAAGACTTGTGTGTCGCTCGGCATCCACTGGTAGCAGCAGCTTAATTAAAATGTATATGATAAAGCTAGGCAATTCAGCGAGGCTCACCTACATTAACTAGATAAAGCGGGCCTTACTCGGCTTGGCTTCGCTTCCAGTGGATATCCCGTATTAGCCATTTGCGCCAATAATCTTAGATTTCTAATCCATAGAAATCGATGGAAATACAATTGTTGCAAAAATAATTTTCCAAACAAAGCTTTTATGCTTTCTGATTAAGAGCTACTTCGAACGGGAACTTAGTTAAAATATTCCGCCATGCTTTCAAAGCTCATTAAAACTATGATCAACTTATCACCTAGATATTTGTATACATTACAGCATGGCTAGTTATAAAACTTGTTAAAACAATCTTGATACATGCTTTTTATAAGTAGTTCAACACAGACAATGTCCCCATCGAATATTTACATACTGAACAATTGTTTCTCTTGTGCCAATAAACATAAAGAATTACAATTCACTCCAGGAACATCTTTATATATAATAATTGAAAACGCTAAACACGTTAAAAAACCGACTTCCATCGCAACAACTTAGTACATTTTTGCATTATTATTTTTGGTTTTTGTTAATTTTCTTTTAACGTACTACAACGATTTTGATAAAATTTATATGGGACCGCACGGGAAGCACTAGCTTTCAAATAAAAAAAGAATTATAAAAATCGGTTCACCCAGTCAAAAGTTCTGAGGTAACGCACATAAAAAAAACATACAGTCGAATTGAGAACCTCCTCCTTTTTGGAAGTCGCTTGAAAAATGAATCTCTATTTCTCTTTGGTCATCGCATCACGCGTGAACGGCTGGACCGATTTCACTAATTCTTTTTTTGTTTAGTGCGTTATTGTCAGGCGAAGGTTCTTATGTAGGGTAGGGTAGGGTAGTGTAGGGTATGGTATGGTATGGTAGGATAGGGTAGGGTGTGTAGTGCAGTGTAAGGTGGTACGAAGTTCGCCGGGATAGCTAATTACTTATATAAAATAAGGTAAATAGAAAACTTTCTACACTTTATAAGTCATTTTTTAAATCTTTTATTTATTGGCACAGTTCCATTCATGCACTTTACCACTATAGACGAAAATATATCAAATAAATTAATTATAAAATAAAATAATCATAATATAAATAATCATAACCCTGAAAGGTTAAAGATTAGTTACTATACTTAATATTTGTTTTTATATTTAATTAATTACACAATAAATAAAAAACATAGATACATACTTGTATAATTATGTACCAACATAAGTATAATATGATTATTAGGTATGGTTCACTTAAACAGAAGCATAACACATAAAGTCCTATATTTATAAGTATCCGACATTTTATACAGGGCTTCCACACGTTGCTGAATAACTTTCTCCAAAGAACATTATGGTCAAATCGCAAAACAATATTATGCAACTAAGTTGGCCGACAGATCTGATCGTTTAAGACAAAAAAAAACCAGCCAAGTGCGACCCAGAACCGCACACATAGGGTTCTGCACAATCATACTAGATGGCGCTAGTTTCTTCAGTTCCGTACTATCATACTAGATGGCGGTAGTTTTTTCACGTTTTAAAAAAAAACACGTTATTTTTGTATGGAGACCTTCACTTTATGTAATTTTTAGTCTTTGCTGTTATAGCGGCAACATAAATACATCATCTGTGAAAATTTCAACTGTCTAGCTATCACGGTTCATGAAATACAGCCTGGTGACAGACGGACGGACAGTGGAGTCTTAGTAATAGGGTTCCGTTTTTATCCTTTGGGTACGGAACCCTAAAAAAACAGCCGAGTGCGAGTCGGAATTCCGCACCGAGGCTTCCGTACCGCCACATCTTTGAGTACGGAACCTTAAAATATCAACGAGTACAAACTGCAAATGTAAAGTGACAATCGCAAAAAATCATTCAGTGATATCATCACTACAAATTAACGACTTTCGGATTGGTTCCTTTACTTGTGCTTTGTGACCTTGCTTCTTGCCAAACTTCATAATTCTAGGTCGACGGGAAGTACCTTATAGGTTTTTCTAAGTGAGTTTGCGAGTTACAAAATAAGTACATTTGAAACATAAATGGTCGTATGTTTTGGTTGCGTTGACTCAGAGACTTGAATATTTTACACCATAAAGAGAGCGTAGACTGTAGATAAGAATTTCTTGAGAAAAAGAGGTGTGACAGACAAACACAAGCAATTCTCTAAGGGATCTGTTTTTTCCTTTTAAGTTACGATACCCTAAAAATTTGCGATTTAACATGAGTTCCTTGAGAAAAATCTAAGCTGAAGTTCTGTTATAAAATATCGGATATTCATAATAAAATTCTTATAAAGCCTGTTCGCTTAGATAGTGTCGCTCGCCCTTTGTAAACACCGACACAGCGCGTGCCGCCGCGTGTCAAAGAACGTCGCCTTGGCGTCAAAAAATTCTGACACATGCGTATTACTTGATTAGTATCTGTCATCTGTAAATTGTCTATTCTTGCATTTGTTTAAACGAATTGACACTATCTGAGCGAATCGACTTTACATTATATAGACACAGCTCGTAGCACTTTACGTAGTAGATTGCTACGGCGTAGTATCTAAGATTTTCAAGAAATAGGTACCAAAACTCTTCTTCCATACAAACAAAAAATTTAAATTTCAAAAAATTATAAGGCCAAATCTAATGAAACTTTAATACATACATAGTCCATCGAATGAATCGCTCAAAGAGGAGTCTAGAGTGCGTGAGTGGGATCGTAAGATTTTTTTTCGGAAATATGTTCAGGATCTCTACTTCATAAACATACTAAAAGCCCTGGACACTAGGTGAAGAGGAGGAGTGGGGGGAGGGGGGCAAAGTGCCCATTTTTGTATTTTTCGCTTATATCTCAAAATCGGTGCGTTCTAGAGAAAAACTTTCAAAGAATAGTTGAAAGACCATAAAATTATCTACAAATAATACATACAATATTTTTTGAAATGTTTTACCATTTTCGAGTTACACCTTTTCGAAAATGAATATTTTTAAAATTTGCTGTTTTATAACATATTAGCTGGCCCGGCAGAAGTAATCCTGCCCAGTAAATATATCCTACACCTATCCTACCCTACCCCCACACAACATTTACTCTACATCGGATCATAAGTATTTAATTTTTTTATATATATTTATTTATTAAGGTACACCAACAGCACAAATGTTTCACATTCACAATATACAATTCATTAAGCTTATATTCTAATACATGTGCCTATTCGGGTATACACAGAATTCACACGCAATTAAAAAGAAACAAACTAAAAATAAATTAAATACATTAAGATTCATCATCGGGTTGTTTATGGTGTCCCACATGACTTTTTCATTCTTTTAGCTTGGGAGGGTCCTGGTTCTTCCTCTGTCATTTGTTCATCCTCATTGGTAGGCGTTTCTTGAAGCTCTTCATCATCATTATCGTCTTCTTCATTAAAAGATACGCCATTGAGGCATTTTCCTTCACAATGAAGGCATGCCGCTGAACAATTTAACATTGCTTTTCTGCATCCACATTTTCCACTACTGCAATCTTTGGTGCAGCGGCAAAAAATCGTTTGTAGTAGTGTCTCGGGGGCTGGTGCGTCTTCAGTTTTTATGGGCTCTAGTATGTTTTGTGTAGATTTCCATCCCCACACTTCTGGAGACAGCTCGTTTCCGAGCCACTGCTGCACTTGGTAGTAAGTACGCCGGGAATGTTGTTTAGCTGCACTTTCAGTTGGTGGGAGTGAGCTAATGTCTGGCTTTAATTTGGCCACTGACCTCATAAAACACTGGAAGCGGTAATGGTTGAGGGAGGTTGCTTTAGTTGGAGCCCCATACCATTTTAAAAAGCAAACCTTCCCAGCCTCTTCAACCTCACTTTGAGTGGAGCAGGGGTTGTAAAAGGTCATGGACGCTTTTTTGATGACGTCAGATTTTAAGTATTGCTTTATGAAAGCCACCTTGCTTTTTCTGAATGTCGCAGATGTTGTGTCGCAGCCGGTAAAAGAATGTAAAAACAAGACATGATTCAATCCTAGCTGCTGCATCTCTTGGCTGGATAGAGCAATACTTTTGGTTTTTCCTCTTCCAGGTTTTAGCATTAGGATGTCTTGTGCAGGTGGAGTGGAGGCTATTAAAAGAACAGCGAGGTCCACGTCCTCACCAACAACTGCTACTGAACTATAAATGGATTGTTCCACAGCCGTCTTCACAATGAGTACATCTGCGTCATCATTTGCCTGTAGAATTTTGATCCCATTTTCCTGCATTTTGGTCCGTAATAAAGAAATGAGCTGAGTTTTGTTGGTAGGATTAGACAAGAAGTCTTCTTGTTTCACTGATATCGAAGTATTCCATGTCAAACTGATTTCAGCTGATCTCTTCAAGCTGATCTTTACCGTTGCCCACTGTTATGGAAATGCGATCTCTACCTGTTTCCGCCTTCACCACGAGGAGGTGCTCCCAGCTTATGTTTTCATTGAATTGACAGTTTTTAGTTGTTTTTAGTTTTTAATCAGTAGATTGAACATAATCCAACTGCGTCGAGGCGTGCGACAGGGCGATGTTATATCGCCGAAACTGTTTACTGAAGCTCTGGAGAATATGTTCAAAACACTATAAAACGTCGTTTAGGGTATAGACCCCAAAACCTGAAAACAAAAGTTTTCAGCCAGTGCGTCCTACCCGTGATGACATACGGAGCCTAGTCCACCAATGGAAGTAGCTCAGCGAGCTATCGAAACGAAATAATTCGCCAGAAAACTAAAGTCACATAGCCCATAGAATTAGCAAGCTGAAGTGGCAGTGGGCTGGTCATATATGTCGTTGATCCGATATGGCTGGCGGGGCTAACGATTTCTATAGTGGAGACCACGAAACGTAGCGTAGGACGTACTGTCACATCACAAGGTGGGATTACGACATTCGTAAGGTAGCAGGCAGCGACTGGAGGAAAGCTGAAAAACAAGCTCAGTTGCGAGCAATCGAAGAGGTGATGTAGGGTAGGGTAGGTGTAGGGTAAGGGTAAGGGTAGGGTTAGGGTAGAGTAAGAGTAGGGGAAGGGTAGGGGTAGGGTAGGTGTAGGGTGTATTTAGTGGGCAAGATGACGTCAGTCGGGCCTGCTAGTAAGTCATAAAACAGTAAATGGAAAAATACTTATTTTCAAAAAGGTGTAACTCGAAAACGGTAGGACATTTAAAAAAATGTTCTAAGTATAATATGTAGATAATTTTATGCTCTTTTAACTATTCTTTGAAAGTTTTTCTCTAGAACGCACCAATTTTGAGATATAAGCGAAAAACACAAAAATGGGCACTTTGCCCCCCCTCCCCCCACTCCTCCTCTTCACCTAGTGTCCAGGGCTTTTAGTATGTTTATGAACTAGAGATCCTGAACATATTTCCGAAAAAAAATCTTACGATCCCGCTCACGCACTCTAGAATTGGCTTATCCAAACAAGCAAGACACGAAGTTGCAGGAAGTGCATAAAGTATTTTATCGAAAAATATCGTTGTAACATCTTCAATTCGCTAATCTTTTGTAAATAAAGTATTCCGAACGAAAAAGTACCTAAACGATATGCTCCAGAATTTTGTGTCTAGCTTATACGTGTACAAAGTTTCATTAGAATCAGCCCATCCATTTTTAAGAATGTCTCATTTTTAATTTGTATGGGAAACGAGTTTCGGTAAAGGCCCTTTCATATATAAGATACATAAAAACTTACATACATTTTTGTTCGGGCCTTAAATTTTATATAATATACTTACCCATAACTGTATTATACAGGGTGTAACAAAAATTGGTGTAGGACCCGTTAACTGCGGGCACCTTTCCCCGAGACCAATAGTCAATTTTCAAAAAAAAATTAGACCCTCCATACAAAATTGCTGGATCGGCTGATTGATTTGTATGAAGAGTAATATTTTTTTTTTGTAATTGCAGCAAAAAAGCATGGAACAAAAGTTGTTCAGTACAATGAGTAGAAGCCCAGTTAACGGAACCTACACCAATTTTGTTACACTACTCTGTATATGGCTTAATAATATTGATGTAGGACCCACTATTTAACTGGAATTTCTGCTCGTGATACTGAACAGCTTTTTACATCAGTCAAATCGCAAAAAAATATTTTCCATACAATTCGATCAGCTGCTCAGACAATTTTAATAAAGTAAACTTTTTTTGAGAATAAACTATAGATTCCCTGGGGAAAGTTGTTTTGAATTAGTAGAAACTCTAGTTAACCGGTCCAATGTTACACCCTGTATAATCAAAGTTAAGTAGATACCTACCAATTCATATACCCAATTTTTTTTTAGAGTAAAGATGTACACAAGCCACAAGGTCCACGATAACTCAATACCATTATTCTCACAGATATGCTATTATATACTACTCAAAACAAAATAAAAGCCATCTAAGTTTTGTCTTACATTTTCATACACAGAGGTGGTCCAAACAGCCACGATTTTTTTTTAAATAAAGAAAAGTAGGGGAATTACGAAGTGCAGTCATTAGGCTAGATCCCTCGCTACAAATCGGCTACTCCATATTATAACACAGTAACTGCAAAAAATTCATACCAGTTTTTTTTTCATTACTTTTAATACCTTATTTCAAGTATTTTTTGTTCCAAACATTTTTATTGCAGTATTTTCTGTTAATAAATCAATTTATTTATCAATTTGGCGAGTAATTTCTTTTTTAATAAGGCATATATTTTTTTAAATCTAAAAATTGACAGTTACTGTGTTTTGAAACCTCGGGACCACCGTAGACTGCTCAGAAGCGAGCACACGGTAAATTAGCATATTTTCCACACAAAAAATCGTGCTGCTTGTTTTGAACACTCTACCAAGTTCCCGAGGATCGGCAGAATGTTGTGATTCTTCGACACATTTGTAGACAGGGATCTAACCTAATAACTGCACTTCCTAGTTTCCTTACTTTACTTTTGATTTTATATAAATAATCGTGCCTGTTTGAACCACCTCTCTGTATGAAAATGTACTGGGAAAACTTAGGGGGCCCTTATTATGTTTTGAGTAGTACATAAGGGGAGTACTATACTGAATAACTTTCTGTTTTTGACTCCTCAAACAAAACTGGTTAACCAATGTGCTTCACATAGTAAACACAAACATGTTTATCCGAAATTTAGTTTTTTTTTTCTTTTATGTTTAGGTTAGGTTAGGCTCAAATACCGGATTCGCACATTGAGACAAATATGAAATGCACAATTTCTGAGAAAATCGAATGGACATCATATTGTTGCACACGGCAAGCTAAGCTATCAACTTAAAAATAAATAAAAAAAATTAAGGTCAAAATCTTTTGTCTGTTTGCACTATATTTAAAAAAAAACTTAAGGTCAAAATCTTAAGTCTGTTGGCACATTTTTTTTTTAAAAAAACGTATGAACTCTTTCGTCTGTTTGCACAAAATTTAAAAAAAATAGTTTAGGTTATTTTTGTCATGAAAACATAATACGTTCGTAAGAATTTGCATTTATTTCCCTAAAACGGTGACAGTCATAATTTCAATTTAAGAAATGTAAATAAAATGAATATACCCTATTCGAGATTGAGTAAGGTTAAAAAATCATTTGTGTATAAGATTCTGCAATAAAACTCCACAAAATTGTTTGCCAGAGAATGAATTCAAAACTCATGTCAAAAAATGCCCGTGCCCTAGAGGTTATTATAAAATAATAGATTACGTAAATGACAAGGATGGACATCTGATGATCCTCCAGCAAAGACTATAAAACTGAGACTGTTATCTGAATCATGACATTATTTTAATTGTAATAGACAGAATATGGAATTCATCTTATCAGCTCATATACGTCCCCAGCGAGGGGCTCGAGCCTACCCTGAATTAGGGCGATCACGCCTTAGTAGACCACGCGGGCCCAGTGCGGGTTGGTCGACATCACACACAACCTTCGAGTTTCTTCGCAGGCGTGTGCAGGTATGTTAGTACTAATATATATACTTTGGTGCAGGTTTCCTTACGATGTTTTCCTTCACCGTAAGAGCGTCGGATAAACGTACGTATGAAATCGAAATTCGAAAACACATTGGTAAGTGGCAGGATTCGAACCACGGCCTCCCGGACAGGAGGTAGCGGCCGTAACCGTTTCGCCACTGACGCTCTTATGGAATATGGAATTAGGTTAAGTTATTTCAGTTGATAGGTCAGTATCTCTTGTGCAACAATAAAAAAAATATACAGTAGTCAATCGCCTTCGATGTATATACGTCAAGGTCTACATCACTAGACACTGGTCACCTGCACCTCTTGTGATTCTTCTCCTGTCCCAAACGGCTGAACACTCCCTCTCGTGTATCTACCAGATACGCTAAGCTACCAGGTTTATGATATAGCGTTTGGGAAAGGCGTCCCGCGTCTCGCCCCTCACCTGCTGCACGACTTGTCTAAACCTCACCGTTGGCCAACTCTACGTGAAGTTCGTTTGCTGAATTAGGCGCATCTTTGACGGCTCGCCGCCGACATTGTCGGCGCCGCGATTGAACTCGGGGCGGCCCCTTTGACAGAGTGTTTGACATTCAATTTAGCGAACGAATTATATTCTATAGGCTGTGATATAGGTAGGTGTGCTTGGGGGGCTCCGTCCACTCGATTTTTCGTCAATTTTTCATTTCGTTCAATGAGGGAATTCGGTTATTCGGCTTGACATCCATATTTTTCTCCCGGTAACATGGACAGAAAGAATTGTGCAAAAGCATGATTTCATGATGATGTTATGTTATGAGTGTCATTTGATGAATTCTAATGATGAAAATCTATTGTGTCATGATGATAAATTTTGTATTCTTTTAATTATAATAGTTCATTTATTTAATTACCACTGGGTGCCGCAGCTTCGTTACCACTTTATTCCACATCTAGTGGGAATTTGGGAAAATCTGACCTTACTCTTTGCCTACATTATATAAGGAATCTTGGTTAGGGAATAGCGTTGGAGAATCTTAGTAAGCCCGCTTCCATCTTCGGCATCATCGACACTTACCATCAAGTGAGATGATGCCAAGGGCTTACCAATTGTGGATAAATAAATGTAAAAAAAATCCTGCTGTCTAGGTCCAAGTATTTGGACTGGGCGTTGATGAGTCAGTCAGTGAGTCAGGACTTTTCTTTAAATTTAGACGTTGGTTAAGTTTGTTTAGTGCTCAATTTGGTTAATCTTTAATTGGTGTGGTTTAATTTATTTGACAACTTTAGTAATATACATATAAACCAATGTCTAACCCTAATCATTTAAAATGTAATTTAAAACCTAACTTAATTAACCTAACCTTACAAAAAATAATCAAAACTCCGAGTCGAGCCAGCCGCAAAGGAGCCCATGACACACATCGCGTTGCCGCCCTGGATGGCAATAGACAACCCTTGCAGCAGGTAGGACCCAGAGCGGGCGTCACACCCCCTCTCTCGAAGGCGACGGCCAATCTCCTTTATGAACTCGGAACTTGTGCTCAACTTGGAAATGTGCTGAAATCTGGCTAAAAAGAAGTGCTACTCATATTTAGCGCCAACTGTTATAAGCACAGTACATTGTTTTTCTATCCCGCATAGACTTTTAAACACCTTCAATTAGTTCTCTTGTAAGTAACAAAAATGTAATTTAAAGCTACTTCTGACCTATCTTAAAAACACTCGGCCCTCATAACCAGGACCCGGGTTCGAATCCAAAACGACCAATGTACCAACGAGTTTACTAAACATACGTGCATTAATTATACCGAAGGCAAAACATTGTAAAGAAACTTTCACATCTGATTCCAGATATTGTGTAAAAAGGTTTCGTTGTAAACTTACATAGGAGTAAATATAAATGTCCTAGTTGTGACCGCGCGTGATGCTGGGTGCAACACCAGGCAACCGCCTTCTGTCCCTTAGATATCACGGTTAATTGTGCCACACGATAAGAGAGAGAGAGAGAGATTGAGACATATATTTCTTCTTATCGTATCGATTCGAAACTAATCTGTTATCACTTATCATCGAGCGTATCTGATGATGGTTTCGGGGGGTAGGCCCTATGGAACTCCTTAACGGGACAACGTATCCTAGCCGTAGAGATCAACTTTGTCCATAAATAGTTCGTGTTTTATCTTTTCTACTATATACCTTTATCATTTTAATATAGGTAAATGAAAATCTAATGTAAAGCAAATGGCCGTTGTTGAGGTAGCAAAGTTCTCGAATGGCGACCGCACATCGGAAGACGTATCGAAGGCAGGACTTCCACTCGGTGAACCAACTACCTGGTGTAGATCGCGGGAAGCCGCTAGATGCGTGCAGCGCAAGACTGGCCGTCGTGGAAATCCATGAGGAAGGCTTTTGCCTAGCAGTGGATGTCTTTCGGCTGATATGATGATGATGATAAAATGAAAAAAAGACGTGTGGCATTCGGGGACTGCCGCGGTAAAGCTATTGCATAGCATTTTTTATCAACTTTTAACACTAAGAAAGTTACACCAGTAAAATTGACTTAGTCCTTTTAGTACCGCAAATCGCTAATAGATGGCACTGTAAGTTTTTTAGAACGCGGAAACTTTACGTCACGCTCGGCCGAGCCAGTAAAATTGACTGTCCTTTGAGTACCGCAAATCGCTAATAGGGGCACTGCAAGTTTTTTTAGAACGCGGTAGTGTTAGTTTTTTTTCGTTACGGTATTTCTTGATTCGGTCGCCGCGCTCAACGCCCGCGATAAAAGCTATGCAATAGCTTAAAAAATATATTGAGGGACAAATCAAACACGGTCATCTAGCCCTAGACTGGAATACCCTGTGCTATGAGAATCAAATACCTAGTAGTATATTTTACATACACATATACGAGTACATACGTTTTAATACATACATGTACACACAGGCACAGAGCAATCAAATCTCTTCGTCACAAGAATATTTGCCCTGGATGGAAATCGAACCCACGACTCTTGGCACAGAAATTAGGCGCGCTGACCACTACGCTACCGAGTCATTTAAGTAGGTCGTATCAATCAATTATCACAATCATCATAGCAGCCGAAGGACGTCCACTGCTGGACATAGGCCTCCCCCAAGGATATCCACGACAACCGGTTCTGCGCTGCCCGCATCCAGCGGCTTCCCGTAACTTCATCATCATCAGGTCATCGGTCCACCGAGTGGGAGGCCTGTCTACGCTACGTTTTCCAGTGCGGAACGGCCTTCTGTTCTACGAGCTATGTTATCACAATACCTTATCTAAAAACAAGTACGACGTATTTCAGTGTTCGAAATTACAGCTATTTTAATTTAGGTATTCAATTCGATAGCTGTTGTAAAAAACACGGATTAGTAACGTAGGATCCCATTACATTTAGCCTTGAATCTGTGACAATCAGCTGATCATAAAAAAAAACCTGTTGGCCTGTTACCTATCTCGGTATTATTGCGTCATTGAAAATGAAGTTTTTTTGTCAGTGTGAAGTGATACGCGGTACTACGATTTTTTTCGCAATAAACACGAGTGTTTCGTAAGAGTGAATTTATGACAAAAATTTGCGGGGTCGTTTTGATGAAATAGATATATCTACCTTAGCCAGACAGACCCGTTTTTAGCTAACCTAACATTCCCACTATAATAATAATGTGAAGACATACTCGTAACACCTAGAGACAGGGCTGCCATATTATTAAAGTGAAACTTTTATTACATGGTCTCGATTTTTTTCGTCTGTGTATTGCATGTCGCGTGACGGTCGATTTCGTCTGACGGTATTATCGTTTCGTCCTCTGTACCGTAAGCGAGAGCAGCCATGATCGTTTCGTTCTCTGTAAAGTTTCACTTTTACCGTGGTTTCATAAAACTACACACTTACTTTTTATTATTTTTACTGGGTTGTCTGGTAGAAATCGCTCTCAGCGATAAGACCGCCTAAATGAACGTATCTTAGTTGTTAATTCAATTTTGTACATATATGTATTTATTTATTTAAGAGTTATTTGGGTTTGAGTTATTTTTAGAAGAGCTCGTACAAAAGGTGCAAAAAATCGTAAACCCATATTAAATAGAGTAATTAAAGTCGTACCCCCATACAAAACAATTTCATTTTAAAAAATTGTCTTTCCATATAAATCTATCAAAATTTGAATCGTACGGACTGCCATATAAATCGTACGTATAAGATTTAAATCGCCCTTGCGTCTGGCAGCCCTACCTAGAGAGGAAACGCGTTTTCATTTTATACCGTTGATAAAATGATTATTATGATTCGATCGGAGACAGTAACCGTAAATATTACGCTCTTTCAAAATTACTACAGTAATTATTCAGTAATTACTAGGTAGCAATATCCCCGAATTCACGCCAATTGTTTTTTATTTTAACTTGAATATTAACCTCAAACCACTTATAGCTGCCACTAGTTATAAAAGTGAGTTAGTTAATGATGTCCCAGTAATATTAATATTGTTAATGATTCATTTGTTTAGTTAACCCATCTAGACCCTGGACAGTTAACCACTACCTAACTAAAGCGTAGTCTTTTTCCAAAACATTGTGACTAATACGAATAATTGAAAGGTGAAATAAAATAAATCGTTTACTAATGAAACTGACTATTAAAGTAAATCACGCTTTAATCGATGATCGATTTTTCATTTTATGTTAGGGTTTTTTTTAAGTTTCACAAGCATAAGATAGGTTGAGTAGTTTAACGATTAAAAGTTTAGATCACATGTACAAATTACGCGTCTTATTTTGTTTCACTCTAAACACTAGACTAATCTCAGATTACAAGAACAAAACTAAAGTAATGTAGTCACAATGCTTTATATTTATACCATTTAGGCGCTTTGCATACGACGGGGCGGGGCGGACCGGTCAATTTCGCCGCCAACGATAGCACAAAGGGAATCCTATACTACCAACGCACATGGAGGCGGCGCGGTCGGCGCGGTCTTTTTGTCCTTCCTTTTGTGCTATCATTGGCGGCGAAATTGACCGGCCCGCCCCGCCCCGTCGTGTGCAAAGCGTCTTATATGTACGAGCCAACCATATACCATCAATATACCTGCCACCCGTCACCCGATAGTCCCAAGGATGCAATGATAAGCGCAGTGCGTTACCTGAACTCCACTCTTTCTGTCCAAGGTACCGGGGTACTTTGGCGTTGTTTTCACTATCTGCACGAAGGTCTCCGGCACATCGACAGCCACCTCTCGTCCCAGCAGCACCGGGGTCGTGTCAAACCCAGGCGGGAGCTTGTACGCCGCATAAACTGCCTCCCGAATCAGCACGGAGTCTGTTCTAGCTGAGTAGGTGACCCCTTCTCTACAGTCCAACAAAGAGTCCTCTCCGTTAGAAATTAGAAGCTGTATCTTATGGTCGCTCAATGTGTGTGTTACATTTGATGCAACAGATGCGGATCTTTCCGAAACGTCACAGCATTTGGTGGTCTCAGAAGATCCGTTTTTGCTGCCGAAACTAGTTCCTGAGTCAGAGCTCTGCGGATGTAAAACTAGTTCAGTACTTTTAAAGTCGGAGCCAGTGGAGCTGGGTCCGGAAACGTTGTGGACTGTACTCTGTTTGCTGCCGTAACTGGTGCTCGACCCTCCGGATGAAAGGAGGGGTTCCTCGTCCCTGGAGGTACGGAGTCGTACCTGAGGAGGTCGAGGGGGCGGGTAGCGTGGAGGAGTCTTATTCCTGCCGATGAAGCTGTCCGGGACGTCCACTGCCATCTCGCGATGGGGGCCTGGAATTAGAAACAAAATTAGTTGTAGACATTTCTGCCAAAAACGATCGCTGTCTTTCTCTTTGTGTCAAACGATGAGAGAGAGTATGTATCACGCTTTTGTAACTTACTTAAGTGGTGACCTCGGGCTGAAAGAGTGCTGGATATCCTACGGATATGTGGACTGATATTTTAGAGAAGCTTGTGAGAAGCCGTTGGATCTATTTGGCTCAGAATCGTGGTATGGGGGAGACCAACAGTGGATATTGACAATGATGAAATTGATCAAGCATTTGTACCAAAACATAGGCAAAGTCGAGCGGCAATTTTTTTTTCTTATCTGTGGCAAAGTCTCGATGTAATGGCAAATGCTAATGGGGAATTTTATTGGAAAAAAAATAGTGATACAGGTTAAAAGTTTTTCGGTCTTTCGTGCACAAAAATATTATTATACTGTACCTGCGGCAGTTATTGAATTTTGGTTTGTGGAATATGCGTCCAAGCCAGTCAACAAAATTATTAATAAACGGTAAGGTAATACCTTAATATAGAATAAGCGAATTCAAAGGGCTCGCGGAAAATTCGGAAAAATACAGTTAATTTTGTGCTTCCGAGAATCGGGAAGCGAATGAGGTGTAAAATTGGCGAGCCCTTGGTCGGGCCGGGCAATTAGGTGAATAGCGACGAGGTGGGTACGGCGGGGATCCGGGATAACGTATTAATGGATTTTTTTAATACCGGGATGGGCGAGTACTGAATGAAAGGGAATGCTTTTGCGTGAGCTACGGTAAACTCTATATTTACAGTTCTCAGAAATCGATGAAAATGATACTTGTAAAGATGGGAAAATATAAGGATCTCTGACAGGGCCGCTATTATTTATTGATGTAGTACTTAGCCATATCAAAGACCAAAGGCGGCTTAAAAATACTAACTTAAACCAGAGAGGGTCGGCTCTCACTAGCTCTTTTTTTTTATTCGCAATTGGTAAACCCTTGACAACATCTCACCTCTTCCTCACTAGTGGACATAGTTCTCCCCAAGGCGTGCTTTTCTTTTTTTTTATTCACAATTGGTTAGCCCTTGGCATCATCTCACCTGATGGTAAGTGACGATTTTGCCGAAGATGGAAGCGGGCTTACCAAGAATCTCCAACGCAATGGAGAACTGGCTATCTTATCTTCAAGCCGGAACACATCAATGTTGTTAACACAGATGTTTGGCGGCAAGACTTAGATAAGATGGTGGTAGCTAGCCAGGCGAGCTTAGAAAATGCCCTACCACCATCCAAACCGAGTCTTACAAGTGACCCCACCGGGAATCGAACTCGCGACCTCCTGGTGTGAAGCGAATGGACTTACCATTACTACTCGTACTTGTATTTTTACTGGTATTCGGCGCTCCCTACAGTCACAGATGAGATACTACTGGTATTCGGCGCTCCCTACAGTCACAGATGAGATACTACTGGTATTCGGCGCTCCCTACAGTCACAGATGAGATACTACTGGTATTCGGCGCTCCCTACAGTCACAGATGAGATACTACTGGTATTCGGCGCTCCCTACAGTCACAGATGAGATACTACTGGTATTCGGCGCTCCCTACAGTCACAGATGAGATACTACTGGTATTCGGCGCTCCCTACAGTCACAGATGAGATACTACTGGTATTCGGCGCTCCCTACAGTCACAGATGAGATACTACTGGTATTCGGCGCTCCCTACAGTCACAGATGAGATACTACTGGTATTCGGCGCTCCCTACAGTCACAGATGAGATACTACTGGTATTCGGCGCTCCCTACAGTCACAGATGAGATACTACTGGTATTCGGCGCTCCCTACAGTCACAGATGAGATACTACTGGTATTCGGCGCTCCCTACAGTCACAGATGAGATACTACTGGTATTCGGCGCTCCCTACAGTCACAGATGAGATACTACTGGTATTCGGCGCTCCCTACAGTCACAGATGAGATACTACTGGTATTCGGCGCTCCCTACAGTCACAGATGAGATACTACTGGTATTCGGCGCTCCCTACAGTCACAGATGAGATACTACTGGTATTCGGCGCTCCCTACAGTCACAGATGAGATACTACTGGTATTCGGCGCTCCCTACAGTCACAGATGAGATACTACTGGTATTCGGCGCTCCCTACAGTCACAGATGAGATACTACTGGTATTCGGCGCTCCCTACAGTCACAGATGAGATACTACTGGTATTCGGCGCTCCCTACAGTCACAGATGAGATACTACTGGTATTCGGCGCTCCCTACAGTCACAGATGAGATACTACTGGGTGGGGCAAAAGATATGCATCGGTTTTGAAGGGCCATAGAAAAGAAAATATTAGTTTTATATAAGTGCGGTTTATTTTATTCAAGCCATTTGTTACATAATTTTGAAAATTACATCAGCAAGATGGGACCTTCAACAGCGATGCCCTAATGAAGAATAGCAAATGCTGAACGTTAAGTTTTGATGTTAGAAAACTTTGTTTTAACCAGATTTGGAAGAATTGAGTGAGGGAGAAAACCAATTTGGGAGACACATGGTTCCAGCAAGACGGTTCGACAACTCACATAGATCGAATTTCAATGGTGAAATTGAAAAAAAATGTTTCCAGCGCGACTGATTTCTCTTAGAGGTGTCGTGGGGTGGCCTGCATGATCGCCAGATTTGAGCATTTGTGACTTGTGTTTACCTGAAGGAAAAAGTTTTCATCGTCCTCACACCTTAGATGAAGGTAAGATGAGAATTCGGGAGGAAATAACCGTCATACCCATTCAATTGTACGGGAAAGTTGTTTAAAATTTCAGTAATCACCTTCATCAGTGCATCGCTGCTGATGACCGCCATCTTGCTGATGTAATTTTATAAACAAACGGGATTCCATCGTGACTTGAACAAAATAAACCGCACTTATATTAATAGAATACTTTTTTTTCTGTGGCCCTTCAAAACCGATGCATATCTTTTGGCCCACCCTGTAGTTACTTCTACAGTTTCATTTTACACAGAATAAATATCCTTGATAAACATAAGTTTGAAATTTTTTGTATGGAGACTGGCACAGTACCAGGTCCGCTATTTTCAAAACAATGTCGCACAACTAATCCTGTAGGTTGAATAGGACATTTAGACAAACAAAAATGTAATTTAGCATTATGTCCTAAAACGTCACGTCACGGAAATAAATTGCATTGGAGAAATAAAATGAAAATATTTCAAGTCATTCTGCAGTTTCATGTACTAAGTTTCTGCACTAAGTTGGCTGATCAGCTGATCGAGTTAGTATGGTTGAGCCAATTTTTTTTGCGATTTGACTATGCGTTCCATAGGGAAAGTTGTTCAGTTTCACGGGTAAAAGCTACAGTCAAAATAGTTTCAGCTAATTTTGTTACACCTTATATATTTACTAACGATATAGAGGCCAAAACAAAAAACTTTTGTAATTTTTGTCTGTCTATAATGTACGCGCATCACGCAAAAACTACCAGGCCGATTTTGATGAAATTAAATAATATAGGATACTTTTTATCCCGGAAAATTCAAGAGTTCCCGTGAGAAAATTCAAAACCTCCACGCGGACGAATTCGCGGGCACAGATAGTAAAATAATAAACCCCCTAGGAAATGTTGATCCACCATAGTAACTGAGAGCACTGAAATTGTACGCCACGATTGGTCGAATGAGTTCGCGGCATAATCGCGGCATATTCATCATGTGCCATCTTGCAAAATGTAAGTAGGAAAATTGCCGATTAACGAGTTGGGTAAGTAACTAGTACCTCATCCGTGGTTAAGTCAAACTGTATTCGTCAATATTCAGCAACTATGCGTAAATCATCGTGGCTATTCAAATCTACAATCAAAACACAAAAGCCCGATAGGAACGCACCGCAATGTCGCAATGTCATATTGAGTAGGTACCTACTTACCGAATCCGTATGTGGGCGGCGTACTGCGTGGTACTGCGTGATACTGCGCATAGTGTTACACTTTAGAGACTTCATAACGATTAGCTAGCGCTCCTTGTAATTACGTTGTAAATATTAGTTACGAGTATATCACCTCATATCAGCTCATATACGTCCCCATCGAAGGGCTCGAGCCTACCCTGAATTAGGGCGATCGCGCCTTAGTCGACCACGCGGGCCCAGTACGGGTTGGTCGACTTTACACACCACCTGCGAGTTTCTTCGCAGGGGTGTTCAGGTTTCCTCACGATGTTTTCCTTCACCCTAAGAGCGTCGGATAAACATACTTATGAAATCGAAATTCGAAATCACATTGGTACGTGGCAGGTTCGAACCACGACCTCCCGGACAGGAGGCGGCGGCCCTAGCATTACGCCCCCGACGCTCAATGACCGACCGACGAATGAATATCACCTGTATACGTGATGGAGAGCATATTCAACATATCTTACTCTCTCGTCATCCAGAGGCGCTTCTATACTGGAGTCGGCCCTGCGCCGCCGCCGGCACGTATAGTCCATTTCAAACACCAAGGCCACATTCCACTTGAGCCAGTAATTAGATGATAACACAAGACAATGTCCGAAGAGACACTATAATGGCATTAAGTTTTTACAAAAGATCTGTAAGTTCAAGTGTTGAGGTATTAAAAAGCCCTCATTGTTAAGTTTTTAGTGAAACGTGGCCTTTGTATTTGAAATGGACTTAAACAAAACAATTAGTATCTCCTCTCTTTTCCAACTGTGTAATATTTGTCTCGACCTCCACATCTCTACCTTCGTCTGTGTCATGACATATAATTGATCTGTCTATCTCTCACTAAATTTGTGTCTGTGACGGAGAGCGGTGTTATGGGAAGAGTGACGCTATCTTACCTGTGGCTGTATCGAAGAGCATGGTGATCATGTTTCAATCAATACGACAAAATAACAATTTTGAACAGATGGGTATGGGTAAAATGTTCGCTTTCGCATGATTTTCAACTTATTGTCCTGCTTCGAAAATAGAGCGGGCGCCGCAAAAATAGTTGCCCTTGGTCACCTTTGAAGGTGCATTTTGTCAAGGTTTTATGTTTACACTACTTGTTGTGAGTACACAGTCAATATTTTAGTGGCAAATTCGCGATTTACTTTCGTCCAGGACATTATGAGCAATCTTGTTTCAGCCCTCAATCAAATAGTCTATTGTCTAATGTTATTTTGTTTTAAAACAGAGCGTGGTTCACTTCTACGACATTCATTTCACTTTAAAACACCTTTTAAAAGAGTGACGAGTATAAATCTATCTGTCCCTGCCTTACATGTGTCTTTGCATGGTAAGCATGTCTCGCTCGCCATCGGGGAGGCACCTCCAAGCCGGGCCCGCACCAAGTATAAAAATCAATATTTTTCTGCCTTACCGGTGTCTGTGACGAAGAGCATGGTGTCTCGTTCGCCGTCGGGTAGGTGCCTCCCCTCATCGGCGGCGCCCAACACCTCGACACTGGAGTCGAATCTGCACCGAGTACAAACAAATCAATCTTTTCATGCCTTACCTGTGTCTGTGACGAAGAGCATGGTGTCTCGTTCGCCGTCGGGTAGGTGCCTCCCCTCACCGACGGCGCGAAACACCACGACACTGAAGCCGGATCTGCACCGAGTATAAACAAATCAATATTTTTCTGCCTTAACTGTATCTGTGACGAAGAGCATGGTGTCTCGTTCGCCATCGGGTAGGTGCCTCCCCTCATCGGCGGCGCCCAACACCACGACACTGAAGCCGGATCTGCACCGAGTATAAACAAATCAATCTTTTTCTGCCTTACCTGCGTCTGTGACGAAGAGCATGGTGTCTCGTTTGCCGTCGGGTAGGTGCCTCCCCTCACCGACGGCGCGAAACACCACGACACTGAAGCCGGATCTGCACCGAGTATAAACAAATCAATATTTTTCTGCCTTAACTGTATCTGTGACGAAGAGCATGGTGTCTCGTTCGCTATCGGGTAGGTGCCTCCCCTCACCGACGGCGCGAAACACCACGACACTGAAGCCGGATCTGCACCGAGTATAAACAAATCAATATTTTTCTGCCTTAACTGTATCTGTGACGAAGAGCATGGTGTCTCGTTCGCCATCGGGTAGGTGCCTCCCCTCATCGGCGGCGCCCAACACCACGACACTGAAGCCGGATCTGCACCGAGTATAAACAAATCAATCTTTTTCTGCCTCACCTGTGTCTGTGACGGAGAGCATGGTGAGCATGTCTCGCTCGTCATCCGGGGGGCGCTTCTCCTCGTCGGCGCCCAACACTACGATGCTGGAGCCGGACCTGCGCCTCGGCCTGGAAGTTACAAAAAGCTAATGTTAGGAATTTCTTATTACGAAATTAATAAACCATGACAACTCCTGCTCTAGGAAATTATACCAAGAAATCTTTTGTAAGGGAATCTTAGAAAGATACTGATACGAACGCTGGCAAGAAAGTTCATCCTCTTTCTTATCGTGTGTCAGTGGCATTAATGAGGGATTTTCTGACAGCTCATTTTTTTAAATCCTCAAAACATAAAAATTGATCTAAATTCCTCTATAGATGTAGCCGTCAAGGCATGGTTCCTTTGCAAAAGCCATCTCTTTCCAGCTCCATATGTCGATACAGGTGGAACCAATTTCAGCTGTCAGAAAATCCCTCATTAGCCGTGATATCCCTCTCCCTCCTTGTCGTGCCACCAACTCGTTCCACCGAGGAATTTCATTCCTCGTCGTGCCACTAATCGAAATTTTTGCGTCGCTTAGTGAAATAATTATGCTCTACTAAAAATATCCCAAGGGTGATGTAGCTATTGGAGATTTCAACAGACTCATAGATGTATGTAATGCAACGCGACCATAGTGCATTAAATATGTGATTGTTTGTGATAGGTGGGTAAACAGAACTTTATAATAATATGTTACTACTCGTATTAAGGTAGATGAGTAAACTTTACATTTACTTTTGATCTTGTCTCTGGAATTTTTATGTTTACTTTATGTTATGATTTCTTCTCACAAAAAACTTGTTTAAACCCTTTTATCAGCTTCTTCAATATCTATGTATATAACGAAATCTTTGAAAGTGATTTTCACCCACTTCGAGACGGTCGCATTAAATCAAAAATTTGCACACGCATTAAGGACAGATGACAATACGTGATAACTTTAACCTGCTGCTGCAGCATCCCCTGGAATCTGCAGGATACCCCAACTCCTTACCAATTCACAGTAGAGGTATCGCGTTTGGGCTCATTGGAATTAGGTTTTTATTTATTCAGAATTTGGTAAGCCATAGATAAATAGATAGTAAAA
Organism: Coleophora flavipennella; assembly: GCA_947284805.1. Taxonomy (NCBI): domain Eukaryota; kingdom Metazoa; phylum Arthropoda; class Insecta; order Lepidoptera; family Coleophoridae; genus Coleophora; species Coleophora flavipennella. The sequence goes on from OX369267.1 coordinate 698,674, forward strand.
AAAAAGGTTGTGTCGGAGTCGCATTACATTCTCCTTTTAGGTTTATTTATTGTGTTGAAATCTCTGTCGGATATCAGAAGTGTCTCTCATTCTGTCTGCTTAAAAGATGAATAAGTGAGGAATTTTGTTAACGGCAAAAATTGTTATTTCTCTGAATTGATTTTATTTATTCGCCTTCCCCGAGACCCCTGCTGCCGCCAAACTGGTGACCCCGACGTGATATGAACACACTCACAACCTTCTTAAGGTTTGAATATTTTTTTTGTAATTAATTATTTAGAATCCCATTTTTATTACAAAAATAAAAATATGTTTATTATGATAAAGAAAGACAAGTTTCAATTGCATGAAGATAAAGCTATAACATCTATGTGCACAATAATTCCTCCATCAATGTAAAATGTTACACTTAGGTTTTGCACATTCCGAGATTGCGACTAAGTGATTTGACACTATCCGAGCGAAAAAGGTTAGACAAGTGATGTCCTTAGTGCGTCCCTGCAACCTATAGGTTTGTCCTTTATTATGGACTGACTTCGCCGGCCTTAAGAGGACTGTGAAGCCATAGTAGAAGTAAATTCTACTATGGTGCAGCTGCGACTTTTCATACAAACAGCGTTAGCGATTTTCACCTCTTAAACGTTAACCGATTTTGACCAATTTTTATAGGTTGCCAGTCAGAACAAAAGCTAGGTTTATAGGATTTTGTTTTAACATTAAATTTATAAGTTCAATTTTATTGTCGTTCAAGTGTTTTCGTACAAAACTAATTTCAGTAATTAAAAAACATAACTTATTATTCTAACACAAATTATTTTAGCAAAGATTGGTCAAAATCGGTTAACATTTAAGAGGTGAAAATCGCTTTCGCCGTTTGTATCAATTCAATTCAAAATCTTTATTTAAAGTAATCTTTATTGTACCTTAGGTACACTTTTTAAAAGTCAATCTTAAGAACAATGTACACAGGTTATAGTATAAAAATACAATAAAAATAATTTAGTGCTTGGTGTGTGCTAGAGAGCCATAATTATTCCAAGCGTTTCTATCATTGAATAAATCATTAATTTTATAGTAAGCTTTATTATAAAGATTTTCTTCATAAAAGTCTATTGAAAGGCTAATTTTCGCCGTGCGTTCACAGTCCACTTAATGATTTGCTGTCTTTATTTTAACCATAACGACGTAAACAGGTTAAATTGCGGCGTCCTTCTCTTTCCTTTTTAAAGGGAAGTTTATATCCGGTCTGTTGTATGTACAATATACAAGAATAATAACGACGCGACGACGTCGAGACAGACAGACGGACGGAGTCAGCGAGGCGTATCGTCATGCACACGTGACCCTCTTGTAACGGCTCTTGGATGCAAAATATACGTCGTCTCACGTTCATGATTGCCTAGTACAGCAATACACAGATTTTTACGCGACTATGCAAAAAGGAAGGTAATGTTTTTCATCGACCGACGCGCTTGGAGACTCATTGGCGACGAGGAACTTGTATCTATGAACAGGCTTCAAAGCCTCGAGCATCGCCGCAAAGTCGCCTGTCTATCGGTGTTCTACAGGATTCATTTCGGATAGTGTGCCCTGAAGTGTTCCACCCCTTTGTCGTCATTTCGCACGAAGCGTTTTGCTTCTTCGTTCATCATGCGAACGGCTAAGTATTCCCTTCCGGCGTCTGTGATCCCAGATTCGTATAATATAGGAATCTTCAAGACGAGAGTGAATAGGCACTATTTGAGCTTGCGTGTTACATCCTCTGCTGCATCGGCAGTTACCATCTGGTGTCAAACGCACTCAAATTTTTTATAAAAAAAAAATACCGTTTCTTTGGGTAAGCCGCAGCCTAAACGGCTTGATGGATTGGAGTGCGAGATGTCGGTCGCAAGGTTCGCCTTGACCCCTTCAGTGATATAGCATAGATTTTAAGCAGTCGGGTTTTTGATTAAATAAATAGTTAGGTTAGATAGTGTATTTTTATTTTCTTGGGGTTCCGTACCCAAAAGGTAAAAACGGGACCCTATTACTTAGACTCCGCTGTCCGTCCGTCCGTCTATCTGTCTGTCTGTCCGTCTATCACCAGCCAGCAGGCTGTATTTCATGAACCGTGATAGCTAGTTTATTATTCACAATTGGTAGCCCTTGGCATCAACTCACCTGATGGTAAGTGACGATGATGCCGAAGCAGGCTTACCAAGATTCCCCAACGCAATGGAGAACTGGCTATCTTATCTTCAAGCCGTAATGCTGCCTCAGGATTCGAAATATAACCGAAAGGTTGGGTGAATAAGGACGCTATATTAATCAATCTATACTAAAACCTTCTAATAATATTATGAACGGGTAAAGTTTGTGAGTTTGTATATGCGTATATGAGGTAATCTATGGAACTAACATCCGATTAAAAAAAAATGTTTCACCAATATGTAGAATGGATAAAAATTTACCAAAGTAAATATCGCTCGCGTACCGCGCAACCCTTGATATCCAATTATCCACGCATCGGCTGTATCGGGGCACACTGCCGTTGTTTAACAAAAAAAAATACAAAAAAAGTTTTTTTTAGTTTCCTCAGGAACTATGTCGGACTATGCTATTTCCACGAGATAAAAAGTAGCCTACCTTTGTGCTTCTCCATGACACAGTCTACGTACATGCAAAATTTCGTCAAGATTGGTTGAGATGTTGAAACGTGAAGAGGTAACAAACACATTTTCATATTTAAAATATTAGTTAAGATTCTTATGCCCTGAGTTTGAAAAGACATAGACTCTGAGTCCAAAGGTTAGTGGTCATAGATAAAACCTACTTCCAAGAGAAAACGGAGAATTTCGTTTCGTACCTCACTTTATTATTTCAGTTTATATTAGACTAAAACTAAGATGCACGATACCCCGAACCAATAGACGTAGCAATGTTTAGTATTCTTTGCCAATAGCGAGCACCTGAGGGTTCCACGTGCGACCATCGTCAGGTCCATAGCAAAATTATGAATGAATGCTGTAGGCACAGAGTTCAAAAGATTTCGCTCCCCAAGTCATTCCAAACTCGAGCCGTTATGAGATGCAATGGATGGTTGTAAAGAAAGCATTATACTTAGTACCAACATAACCAGGCTCTTTGATACTTACTTAGCCTGAGAAGCCTTCATCTTGGCTTAAACCTTAACTTTTTGTGAAGATGATTATCAGCAAACAAATAGGTACTCATAAGATAATCGTCTACCTAATTATTAGACACGAGCCTACTTATTATTAGGCAGGAGCCTACTAATTATTAGGCAGGAGCCTACTTATTATTAGGCAGGAGCCTATTTATTATTAGGCAAGAGCCAACTTATTATTAAGCAGGAGCCTACTTATTATTAGACAGGAGCCTATTTATTATTAGACAAGAGCCTACTTATTATTAGGCAGGAGCCTACTTATTATTAGAAAGGAGCCTTCTTATTATGTATTAGGCAGGAGCCTACTTATTTTTAGGCATGAGCTTTCTTATTAGTAGGCAGGAGCCTTCTTATTATGTATTAGGCAGGAGCCTACTTATTATTAGGCATGAGCCTTCTTAGTATGTATTAGGCAGGAGCCTACTTATTATTAGGCAGGAGTCTACTCATTATTAGAGAGGAGCCTACTTATTATTAGAGAGGAGCCTACTTATTATTAGGCAGGAGCCTACTTATTTTTACTGAGTTTACAAAGATGCCTGTCTTTCGGTTAGTCTGTCCATGTATTCTAGTAAAACGTAGGTACCATAAAAGTTTTGTAAGATGAGCAAGAAATGGTGAAATTTTCATAAGTATTTCTCGGCCAGAAGACGTCGACATTTTTTTTATTCTCAATTGGTAAGCCCGTGGCATCATCTTACCTGAAGGTAAGTGACGATGATGCCGAAGATGAAAGCGAACTTACCAAGATTCTCCCACACAATGGGGAACTGTCTAGCTTATCTTCAAGCCGGAACCACAGTATATATATTAGTACTAACGTACAGTATGGACACTCCCTGCCGCTCTCTAGATTCGACCTCACCCCCCCGTCACTCAGATTGGGTGTAGATTGAGTACCAAACGTAAAGGACGAGCTACGGCTACGCAAGCACTTTTATTCACTATATTCACTTTGCACGCCGCTGTGATTTCGTTCACAGGAATAAAAACCAACTAGTTACCGAACGTAAAGGCCCAACTGAACTCTTTTTTTTTCATTCTTGTCTTATGTTGCAAACAAACACCGCTCGAACAAAAAACACCACTTTCCGAATACACCATACACATTATGAGACTATAAAACATTGTAAATGGTAACTGCGACGTGGACGTATGAATTAACACTGAAAACTGCTATTATTTTATACATCTTTTAACACATTTTCCATAAAATTGCGAAATTGATAAAGGATTTTGTCACAGATTAAAAATCGACTTGATAGTTTTGTTGCTTTGGTGTAGAGATGGGACGAAGTGAATGACTGAATGAATGATTTTGAACTGTTGTTGCGAGGTTAAAATTGGGTCATCTTTGGGCTCAACTGTACAATAGGGTACATCGATTTGGCAGTCAGCGATTTTTTGGTAAGTGATAGGCTTTAGCTGAACATCTTTACCAAATTTAAAGGTTAGGAAACCAGCGGTTTTTGAGTTATGAATTTTTAAAAATTGTATTTTTAGGTACTCTTTGGTCATTGTTTTGTGAGTTTATGTAGGACCAAAGATGACTTATTACTGATTGTATAATTTGATTCCAAAGATTCATAATATGGGGTTAAACCCCCAACAAACCTTCTGGATCCGAGGGGGATGTGGGAGTATCAGGGCGGGGAAAGCACGCGGGGCCTGGACCCCTAACGGGGGCGTAGCCCCCGCCACCCATTTAAAACCCCCAACAAACCTTCGGGATCCGAGGGGGATGTGGGAGTATCAGGGCGGGGAAAGCACGCGGGGCCCGGCGCCACCCATCTAAAACCCCCAACAAACCTTCGGGATCCGAGGGGGATGTGGGAGTATCAGGGCGGGGAAAGCACACGGGGCCCGGACCCCTAACGGGGGCGGGGCCCGGACGTTAGGGGTATGGGCAGGCGTCCGTCACTTGCTCAAGGCCACACGTTTTATGCCTACCGCTAAGCGTATCGGAGACGATACAACGGACAGTAGGTTGACGCATGCCCGCCTGAGTGCTCGCACGTCACATTTACCGCTCTGACTATCGAAATGCCGAAACCACGCAATTATTGTGCAGTGGATGGGTGTCACAGTCAAAAGACAAATGAAAATTTAACATTTTTTTCATTGCCGAGAGACGAACAAAGGTACCTAAGTTAATAGTACCTATTTTAAATCTTTTATTTTTTCGAATTCCCTTTTCTCATTCCTTTACAAATTATCATCATTTATTCCATAAACTTAGAACAATGGTGGGTAGGTACCTACTATGTTAATCGTCGTAAATTAAGGATTTCAGGTATTATTTATGTGTTTTTTTATATAATTAACAGTTACCTACTTAATGTCAGAACATAGTAGCACAGTATATATATATTAGTACTAACGTAATAGTAGGTACCTAGCGTCGTCGTCGTGATTTAGGTAGGTATGTCATAGAATAGAAGTACTAATGCGCCGGCCACTCGGTAGCTGGGAGGCACTTCAATAGCTGTAAATGATTCTTTAATAAACCGTTTAAAACCATAATCCAAGATTTAACTTGTCAAGTACCATTACGTCATCGAAATAATGCCATCAAGCCCCGCCCCCCCGCGCGCGCCGCCGACTTTTATTACCAGGAGACGAATGTAAACGAAAAAATCTCAAGAACTTAGCACACATTACTAAATAGTTACTTCGTAAACTATAGCTTGCATTCACAAGCCGTTTTTTGTTATGACTTGTAGATAGTAACTATTTTCGTTACGTTTTTACCTAGCTTTCACTTAAAATAACAATAATTCAAGCTCACAATGAGGCCCTCTTGGGGAATGTTTTTGTATGAATAGTAGGTATGAAATTCTCCGTCAACTCAAGTAAAAAGCCAACTTTGATTGATTTTTCTCCGGTTTGCTCCTGTTTCCCTTTTGATTATTGATGTGTAACATCTTTGCTCTCGCTTTCCTGCAATTTGTGGGAGTGATTTCGTCAAATGGGACGGAAATGTTTAACATGGGACGGAAATGTGTAACAGGACATAGGTACATTCTGTTTATAAAAAACCCGGCCAAGTGCGGGTCGGACTCGCGCACAGAAATTTGTGGGAGTGATTTCGTGAAATGGGACGGAAATGTGTAACAGGAAATGCGAACGTTGTTTAATTCTCGAAAACTAAGGTTGTCATAGCCATGCCGCCTAGTGTGATGGCAAAGGCAAAGATGACATACTACTATTCGAAGGGTCGGCCCGTGAATGTACGACCCGATAATTAATTAATTTCATAAGTATTTTGTCACGTTACACATCATATGTGAGTACTGTAGGTCTCGTTTTTTTGTTAAAATTATTAACGAGGTTTCGAATATTTTCGACATTAAAATTTATTAATCGTGAATTAGGGAAGGGAAAAAATGCATCTATCATTTTATTAAACTCAAACATATTCGATCGACAAATATAAAATAATTGATTTTCTACAACATTCGTTTCATTATAAAAATGATCATAGGTAGGTACAACCCTAGCACATTCGCTCGATGACGCGCTCGCACGTGGGTCGCGCGGCGGGCAAAACAATCTCAACTCTTTGTATGCGTAGTTATGGCACATTTCTTCTCGCTGCAAACAGCTGATATTATTATTAAGATTTTGTAGGCTAATATAGCGTAGGTATTTTAGCTTTTGTATGGGAGTGATGTATCTGTTACGAAGTAACTATTTAGTAATCTGTGGTATGGGCCCCGCGTGCTTTCCCCGCCCTGATACTCCCACATCCCCCTCGGATCCCGAAGGTTTGTTGGGGGTTTTAAATGGGTGAAGGGGGCTGGGCTTCTGGACCCCATATCATGAAACTTGGTAATCAAATTGACTTACACGTTTTTTGGAATAAGCGGTAGCGATTTTCGCCGTCAGAGAAGTGGATGACCTTTTTTTTTATTAAGCGATAATTTTATTTTATTTTTGGGCAGCGATTTTCGGCGTCATAGAAGTAGATGACCTTTTAGACTAACTAACAAAAAAGATTACCCCCTAGTTTTCGATTTGTCACCCCCAAGTTTGCCCGCCCTCAAGTCGGCCCCGCGTGCTTTTCCCGCTTCGCGGACCCCATATTATGAATCTTTGGAATGTAATTATACAATCAGTAATAAGTCATCTTTGGTCCTTTATAAACTCACAAAACAAAGACCAGCTCATCTTTAGAATCTGAAACACCTCAAATTGGATTGATATTGGGTGGGGGGAGGGGGGGGACTGAAGTGGACCCCTATGAAGAAGGATGCGCGGAGCCTCCTCCATTTTGAGAAAAAAAAATGAAGTTTTGTGGTAATGTACGAACAAAGATGACCTATAATTATACTGTTTATGGTTTTTGAACCCCTACAAACCTTCGGGAGCCAAGGGGGGTGTGGGAGTATGGGAAAAGCACGCGGGTCCGACTTGATGGCGGACAAACTTGACGGTAACAAATCGAAAACTAGGGGGACTCAACTGATTGTCAAGGTTAAAGTCAATTTGAACCCAAAGATTCATAATAAGGGCTTAGCCCCCGCCGCCCATATCGTAACCCAACAAACCTGAAAATGGAAGCGGGAGCGAGCGAAGCGAGCTCGGACTTTCGGAGCAACGCGACTCGGATGCGTTAGGTTCGGAGACTGTGCGGTCGTAGTGTTAGGTTGAACATGAGAACGCAGAAGTAGGAGCCCCGAAGGGGCTCCGTCGACTTAGAAACTTATCTCAACACTGGAAAGTAAATGAGCTTTAACTAGGGCGTAATCAGTCAAAATTAAAAGCGACTCCGAAACCTATCTTAAGACTGGAAAGTAGATGAGTCTTGTTTTTATTAAGCTGTAGCGATAATGGAATGGACACGCTGGAAAGAAGAAGAGCTTTTCGTAAGGCGTAAAAGTCGGTGAGCTTTTTTTTCGTAACTCAATAAAGTCAGTGATAATAAGCGGTGGCGATTTTCCGACCAAAGACTACCTCACAAATCCCAATTTCAAAATTCATTTTCTCAAAAAGGAGGGGGCTCCGCAGGGGGGGAGGGACACCAGAGTGTCCCCCTAACTCCCCTACCCTCCTCCCCCCAATCCCCACTTTTTGTGGTGTTGCATGGCGATTTTCCGACCAAAGACTACCTCACAAATCCCAATTTCAAAATTCATTTTCTCAAAAAGGGGGTTCCGCGGGGGGGGAGTGACTCCATTGGGTCCCCCTAACCCCCCTCCCCTCCCCCTCCCAATCCCCCCTTTTTGTGGTGTTGCATGTTCTAAAGTGCTTCCCAAAGACCAAAGAGTACCTAAAAATTCAATTTTTAAAATTCATAACTCAAATCAACTCCTAACCTATTGTACAGTTGAGCCAGAAATGATCAAATATGACCCAATTTTTACCTCGCAACAACAGTTCAAAATCATTCATTCAGTCATTCACTTCGTCCCATCTCTACACCAAAGAAACAAAACGATCATGTTGATTTTTAATCTGTGACAAAATCCTTTATCAATTTCGCAATTTTATGGAAAAAGTGTTTAAAGATGTACAAAATAATAGCAGTTTTCAGTGTTAATTCATACGTCCAAATTGCAGTTACCATTTACAATGTTTTTTAGTCTCATAATGTGTATGGTGTATTCGGAAAGTGGTGTTTTTTGTTCGAGCGGCGTTTGCTTACAACGAAAAGTATAAAAAAAAGAGTTTAGTATTCACACTGTTGCATTCAGTAAATAACTAACAAACATTTCGTGACCAATACCGCCGGTGTGATTCAACCCTACCTGCATTCTTGCCTATAGATACGTCAATTATAATTATGTATATCATTTCTCGCTCGTTTGTATGGAGTGTCCGGGGTGTGCCGGAACATTACGCCATGGAGGTGGTTAGGTATATGAATCAGAACAAACATGTACCATCCTCGACTACATCGTCACTTACCATCAAGTGAGATGTAGTCAAACGCACGCAAATTAAAAAAAAACTTCTCTTATAAAGACTTCTACTCATTGGGCTTCTGAATCACTGTATCCGGCGACTTCTTGTGTACCTGCTGTTTGTTTTAAACAACTTATAAACCTCCCCCATTGCACGGGACTCGTCCGCGAAGGTTGTTAGACTAGTGGCGAACATCACTATCAAAAGGTTTTCAAGCCACCTATTGTATAAGCCATCTGATACGGCTTGAGGACTGCCATATAGTGATAGCAACCGGCACCAAAGGCTTAAAATGGCTTGCGAAACACGAAAGCGGTCGTTAAAAAACAACTTAGTACAATTTTGCATTATAATTTTTGGTTTTTGCTCATTTTCTAATAAAGTACTACACCGATTTTGATCAAATTTATACGGGACCACACGGGAAGCACTAGGTTTCAAATAAAAAAAGAATCATCAAAATCGGTACACCCAGTCAAAAGTTCTGAGACACACATAAAAAAAAACCAGTCGAATACCATCTAACATAACAGTCAAAGCCAACCAGGTAGGTAATGACCGTGCTTTGGGTCAGTTAACCTGCATGATTGACACAACCACGCAGTCGCACTGAGCTACGACCTCTTCGACGATATAACTAACGAAAAACCCTAAAAGAGACTACTTATTCATCAACGATACGACAAACTTCTTGATAAAATCAACTTCATTGTAAGTAATTGACGCAAACAGTTCAAAAACCACTTCAAGGCTCAAGAGCGCAAAAGGGGAACAAATCAGCCCGTTCCGGGAACACTTCTATTGGCAGCGAGCGATCATTTTCACTAATCCCGTGATTACCAAACCTGCGCCACGCCACCCGTTTCCGGGGAAATAAATCCCGGCTATAAAACGCACCGCTAGATCTGGCGGTAACTTATTGTTGCCGCTTGAGGCCGAATATAGAGTGGGATATTCCACTCGATAACTCCTTGTCTGTCTGTCCAACTTGTCCAAGATTTGATCGATTTATTTCTGAACTTACATTTACAATTGGTTACCTACCTAGTTGACCGCATTACCAATAAATTAAGAACCATAAATAACTAAATCGGATAATAATGGATTTGGAATTACTGTAGGTCCCGTTAACTGGGGGATAGAGATTCAACATACTGAACAACATTCCCCAAGGAACACATAGTCAATTCTAAAAAAAAATTGGAATCTCCATACAAAAATGCACAAAATTTAAGGATCTGCTGATCGATTTGTATGAAGAGTTTTTTTTTTAGGGTTCCGCACCTAAAGGGTAAAAACGGAACCCTATTACTGAGACTTCGCTGTGTTCACAACTTCAAAGGACTGTGCATTGGAGTATGTATATATGTATGTACGTATTTTAACCACCTCCGTAGCTCAGAGGCAAAGTTCACTGGCTTTACACAGGAGGTCGCGGGTTCTATTCCCGGCGGGGTCAATTGTAAGACTCGGTTTGGTTGGTGGTAGGGCATTTTCGAAGCCCGCCTGGCTAGCTACCACCATCTTATCTAAGTCTTGCCGCCAAATATCAATGTTGATATCATTGGTGTGTTCCGGCATGAAGATAAGATAGCCAGTTCCCCATTGCGTTGGGGAATCTTGGTAAGCCCGCTTCCATCTTCGGCAACATCATCACTTACCACCAGGTGAGATGTTGTTAAGGGTTTACCAATTGTTAAGTAAAAAAAAAAAAGTATATGGTTTTAATTTAACTCAATACATCCACGCGTTCCCGAGATGAAGGGTCTTTACAGACAGACGGACAACACAGTGATCCTATAGAACCCTTATAGGATCACTTTAGAGAACGCGTGGATGTATCGAGTTGAAATTAAAACCATATATACATACTCCGGTCTACAGTCCTTTAAAGCTGTGAAAATCAAACTTCCAAGTTAACTAAAAAAAAACCGCAAAGTGCGAGTCGGACTCGCGCACAAAGGGTTCCGTACCGTTATCTATAAAAATCACATTTGTTTTTTCCTTTTGAGGTACGAAACCCTAGAAAGTGATCAAGTTCGTGTCGGACCACGCCCTAAGAAATGTTCCGTACTGTTTTCAATAAATAAATGTATATTTTATTGAAAAACAAAGTTTTTGTGCAGATGGAGTGGAAAATTTTGTATAGAAAATCTATGAACTTTTTACAAATCCAACTTCGCATCTTGAGTTGCTCGACTATTACTCCTGAACTAAGAGAACCTTTACATTACTAGATAATTCTCCTTTTAATTCGATTATAGGCCCTACTATTTGCAATACTTCCAGATTTTCTGAAATAACGATTTAGATGGTAGGAAGTGGAGACGTGTAACGTAACTCTAACTAAAACCGGTCAAGTGCGAGTCGGACTCACACACAAAGGGTTCCGTACCATCGTACGAGGGAAAAAAAACCAAGTTTCTTTATTTTTTTTATTTTGTTCATTAGTATCGGATCACCCATTTTAATCTTAATATTTTTTTTAACTTGTTTTCAATAGAAATTTTAAAAATCTGTAAGGAAAACGAGTTTTGATAAGAGACTTTAAAACATAAGCAGAGATCCGTATTCATCGAAAGCGCAATAGTGTTTTGGAGTGTCTTTCCGGTGTTTTCTCATGGACACACTAATTTGTCCCACTAGTGGAACCACGGAGGGACTTTTCGTAGACCCACTAATTTGTCCCACTAGTGGAAACACGAAGGGAACCTATTTCTCGTAGACCCATTAATTTGTTCCTTTACTGGAACCACGGAAGGAACTTATTTCTTGTAGACCCACTGATTTGTCCTACTAGTGGAACCACGAAGGGAACCTATTTCTCGTAGACCCATTAATTTGTTCCTTTACTGGAACCACGGAAGGAACCTATTTCTTGTAGACCCACTGATTTGTCCCACTAGTGGAACCACGAAGGGAACCTATTTCTCGTAGACCCATTAATTTGTTCCTTTACTGGAACCACGGAAGGAACTTATTTCTTGTAGACCCACTGATTTGTCCCACTAGTGGAACCACGAAGGGAACCTATTTCTCGTAGACTCATTAATTTGTTCCTTTACTGGAACCACGGAAGGAACCTATTTCTTGTAGACCCACTGATTTGTCCCACTAGTGGAACCACGAAGGGAACCTATTTATCGTAGACCCACTAATTTGTCCTACTAGTGGCACCACGGAGGGAACCTATTTCTCGTAGACCCATTAATTTGTTCCTTTACTGGAACCACGGAAGGAACCTATTTCTTGTAGACCCACTGATTTGTCCCACTAGTGGAACCACGAAGGGAACCTATTTTTCGTAGACCCACTAATTTGTCCTACTAGTCGAACCACGGAGGGAACCTATTTCTCGTAGACCCATTAATTTGTTCCTTTACTGGAACAACAAGAAATGGGTCTACAAGAAATAGGTTCCCTATTTCTTGTAGACCCACTTATTTGTCCCACTAGTGGAACCACTAGTGGAACCACGGAGGGAACCTATTTATCGTAGACCCACTATTTGATATACATTGAGCCACATCTCTCGTTCCTCGTTTTTTTGAAGTAAAAATCTTCTTTAGGCGCGTTGGGCATTTTTAGATGGGAAAAAAACCATTGAATTCGCGAACTTTACCAACACCGGCAGGAACACTCGGAGGGTCAAAACTTATAAACTCGCGACCGCTACCGACACCGACAGGAACACTCGGAAGGTCAAAACTTATAAAATCGCGACCGCTACAGACACCGACAGGAACACTCGGAAGGTCAAAACTTATAAACTCGCGACCGTTACCGACACCGACAGGAACACTCGGAAGGTCAAAACTTATAAAATCGCGACCGCTACAGACACCGACAGGAACACTCGGAAGGTCAAAACTTATAAACTCGCGACCGTTACCGACACCGACAAGAACACTCGGAAGGTCAAAACTTATAAACTCGCGACCGCTACAGACACCGACAGGAACTCTCGGAAGGTCAAAACTTATAAACTCGCGACCGTTACCGACATCCACAGGAACACTCGGAGGCTCAAACCTTATAAAACTGTACGAAGTTTTCACTTCTCTCGGCACTTCCGGAGTGGTTAGGACTTTTCTTACACGACACCTATGTAGATAATTCGACTGAAATGTAGCGTTGGGGTCAGCACCCCTGCCTGCTAGGCAGAGGGACGTTGGTTCGATTCCCACCAAGGGCAAATATTCGTGTCACGAACAGATTTGTTTACTCTGTGTTTGGGTATTGTATGTATTTAATTAAACGCATGTAAGTACTTTACATAATATCAGTCTCTGCTTCCTGTAGTACAGGAAATCTTAGTTTGGGCACTGACGACCGTGTGTTATTTGTACCTGAATATTTATTATGTATACTAGCAGTCCCGGCGAACTACGTTCCACCTTACACTACACTATACTACCCCACCCTACCCTACACTATTCTACCCTACTACATAAGAACCTTCTCCTGACAATAACGAACTCGACAAAAAAAAGAATAAGCGAAATCAGTCCAGCCGTTCACACTAGGTTCACACGTGATGCCGTGACCAAGGGATATAGGGATTCATTTTTATACATAAAGATTTATTGTTTTAAATTTTTTTGTCCTATTGGTATTCAAACTTACGTCACGGCTTATCACATATGAGCACTACCAAACCCACTCCAAAAATTAAAAAAGGCTTCCCTTACGTAAAACATGGCAGGCACAAGATATTGAAAGATCCATTCACCCACTATAGTTTACTTTACCGAGTTAGCACTGAGCTCCGGAAGGCAATTTTCTCAATTTGAGCGCCACACCCATAAAATAAAATCCATGTAAGGGTGACCACGCCTCGGCGGATAAACGGAAAATTCTCCTTTGAAAGTTACATCAGTTCAACAACAACTCATAAATCGCGAAAATACAAGTGGTATCTTGGCGACAAAAGAAATCAGGTTTTGACAACTTTCACTCACATCAGCGAATATACGAGGGGCTCGAGCCTATCCTGAGTTAGTGCGATGGGGCCTTAGTCGACCACGCTGGCCCAGTGCGGGTTAGTCAACTTCACACACAACCTTCGAGTTTCGAGTTGACAATTATTAATAGATATTCTTTATTGGCGTAGTTCCACTTATGTTCATAAAATATATAAATAATAACTTGAACCAAATTTCAGTTTCAATAAGAAGCCCTGCAGCCTAAATGATTCAATTTTAAAATGTGTTTCAAGCAGCAGTTTCTTCACATTTTAACAATGGATTGCGAACCTTTATTTCGTTCTAAATAAATAATAAAAATATGCGGGCCCAGTGCGAGTTGGTCGACTTCACACACAACCTTCGAGTTTCTGCGCAGGCGTGTGCAGGTTTCCTCACGATGTTTTCTTTGACCGTAAGAGCGTCGGATAAACGTACATATAAAATCGAAATTCGAAAACACATTGGTACATGGCAGGATTCGAACCACGACCTCCCGGACAGGAGGTAGCGGCCCTAGCCATTACACCACCGACGCTTATTTTAGCTCAATTTAGGTCTACATATGTCCTTCTCGCGTTTAGGTACTTTCCCACAACAAATGGATCACCATTTCGTGTTTCATAAAAAAAATCGATATCCTAAAATCTACTAGCGTCACAGTCACCCTAACAAGCTAGGATTTGCTAGCGGATCAAACGCTTGACTGTCGCAAATGGAATCCTCTAGTTCAGGGGATCTTGCTGTGCTTACTCTAGATAACTATAGTAGAATCACTGCGTCTTCATCTGCTACTAAGTCTATAGCTAGTAAATTGAAATGGGGAAGGTCTTCCAAAAGATAATACCTATATATGTACTACTCCTCCTCTACCTACTCCTCTGAAGGTTGGAGGCTCTACACTCGAAGTTGTTACCGAATATGTATACCTGGGACAAACAGTCCAGTTAGGTAGGTCCAACTTCGAGAAAGAGATCAATCGTCGAATCCAACTCGGCTGGGCGGCGTTCGGGAATCTTCGCAATATCTTTACGTCCCAGATACCGCAGTGTCTTAAGACCAAGGTCTTCGACCAGTGTGTGTTGCCAGTGATGACATACGGAACTGAGACATGATCGCTTACTATGGGCCTCATAAGAAGGCTCAAGGTCACCTAAAGGGCAATGGGGCGTGCTATGCTCGGAGTTTCTCTGCGTGATCGAATCAGAAACGAGGAGATCCGTAGGAGAACCAAAGTAACCGACATAGCTCTCAGAATTGCTAAACTTAAGTGGCAGTGGGCGGGGCACATTGATCGTAGAACAGATTGGGCAGTAAAGTTCTCGAGTGACGACTACGCACAGGAAAGCGTAGTGTAGGCAGGCTTCCAATCGGTGGACCGATGACCTGGTGAAGGTCGCGGGAAGCCGCTGGATGCGGGCAGCGCAGAACCGGTCGTCGTGGAGTTCCTTGGGGGAGGCCTATGTCCAGCAGTGGTCGTCCTTCGGCTGATATGATGATGATGATGATGTATCTACTATAATTGGCTTATTTTGTAAGAAATATAGTAAGATAAAATAATCATCTGTTAAACTTAGAAACGTGTGTATCTTTGTACAAAAAAAAGAACGAAATAGATTTACATTTCGATAGCACGATAGCACGTCTGTCCCACCCTTGTATTCGTTACCTGACAGTAGCTAGCTTGGACCGGAAGTGCAGCCAGGCTGGATTGGAGGGAACGAACGGCGCATTGTGTGCGCCCGCGCGGCGCGCGCGCAGGTATCCAACCTGCCACGCGGACAGGTGACCCATATCGTTAGATAGTGATACAGACAAGTGGATTATATATAATTTTGGTAAAGACGAATGAGTTAGTTAGTTTTATTTATTTCACATGACAAACACATGTTAAATCGTAATGTTCAATGTCAATATAGTGATGTGATCGTCAAATAATTTACAACGAACGTTAATTAAAAAACTAAAACCCGAAAACGAAAAAGTATGAAAACAAGAATTTCCCGCCTTTATTTTTCCCTTCACCTGGGGTAGTAGCCGTGGTCGCAAGCCATAATTTTTGATTATTACCCCAGATGAAGGGAAAAATAAAGGCGGGAAATTCTTGTTTTCATACTTTTTCGTAGTCGGGTTTTAGTTTTTTAAACTTTTATTTTATTTCCATATTTTTTGACCCCACCTCGCTCGCTACCCGCGGCCGTGTGTCGTGTTGCTACATTGTAGCGCGCGTACATTAAGTCGTCTCATAATATCGCCTGTGAGACCATTTGCTAAGAAAGTAAAAACATTTGCGTATGTAATTTATATATATTTAGAATGTGCTCATCTAGACCTTTCTTTTGATATCAAACCTGATATGAATATCTTAGAAAAAAATATTTTTTGTTGTTTAATTCACCTATAAAATCCGCCATGTTGAATTTTATATGCTATAATATATCCTATGGCACGCGGAGTGATTGCACGAATCCAAAAACACCACATTTGTCAAGATCGGTTAAGTGATTTAGGTAATACGAGGGAAAAGATGAACATCCATACATACATACATTATACGTACATACATAGACTGTCAAAAACATAACCCTCTTTTTTTCGTAGTCGGGTAAAAACGACCAGAAAATCAATCAGAAAATTGTGGCGTTGAACTTCCCATACTAAGTTGGCTGATCAGCTGATCGAGTTAGTATGGGAGAGCCATTTTTTTTGTTGAGATTTGACTATGGTTTTCATGGGGAAAGTTGTTCAGTTTCATGGGTAGAAGCACCCGTTAAAACAGTTTCAGCTAATTTTGTTACACCTTATATGGGGCAATATTAACATAATAGGCTACTTTTTTCACGCTCACGAGCCACTAGCGGCTCGCGCACTGCGCACGCTCGAAGGCAGTCATAGAAACTATGTTCAAG
Source organism: Coleophora flavipennella (assembly GCA_947284805.1). NCBI lineage: Eukaryota > Metazoa > Arthropoda > Insecta > Lepidoptera > Coleophoridae > Coleophora > Coleophora flavipennella. The sequence goes on from OX369267.1 coordinate 715,623, forward strand.
CGAGTGAAGCGGGTGGCAAAAGCTAGTATTTATGATTTTCATATTAAATGTATAGGAATAGATTTTTGCTATTTCTGACATTTTTAGTACTATAACCTAAGTTGATCTAGTAGACTTTCAGGATCGATTGAAATTTTAAAAGGTTTTTCTGTGAATTATCCATTTTCTTGCTGATTGTAAAATATTAACAAAATCTGTGAATGTCGATTGTCAGCAATTAAAAAGTTAGTTAAGGCACAGATTACTAAATAGTTACTTCGTAAGTTAAGGTCTTCTAAGAGCATTTTTGCGTGGCAGCGAGGGATCTAGGAGCTGCCCCTACTGACCTATCTCAACTTTGCCCATCCTGTATACTTAATAAAAAATAACCTACAGCATGTTCCATTTTTTAATTCAATTTGCTTTCAGGGAGTCGATATGAAATCACCAAGAGTACCTATACGATCCTTTTCGCTGCACGCTCACCTGGTGCTTTTCTCAAAATCTTTTTTATACTTTCCTTTTTATGGTAAAATGTATAATTTTATTTATCTGTTTTGAGTTGTGTTGGTTCGTGCGTGAGTAGAACATCTCTATTCTATTTCCTAAATCCTGAGTAGTTTTATCATTCTTTTTACGCTGCCCACAAATAAACAATAGATATTAAATCCTATCTTTACTTTGCTGCGCAGACATCCAAGCCCCACAGTTGTGTTGGGACACTTTATCAGTCCTATTGTCCCGTACTGGGCCGTATTGTTCCACACCGTGCCGTATTGTCCCGTAACTGACGTCGATCGGCCAATGGCGGATGTACGGATGTGTAGTGCTGACACTCGGATGTTATGACGTAAGATAGTGGGACGAGTCTACATTACCTGCTAATATGTGGGGAGTTTATGTATAGAAACATGAAAGAAGCCTTTTTACCTACTAATATGTGGGAAGTTTATGTATAGAAACACGAAAAGAAGACTTTTTACCTACAAATTATGTGGGGAGTTTATGTGTAGAAACATGAAAAGAAGACTTTACCTATTAATATGTGGGGAGTTTATGTGTAGAAACATGAAAAGATGACTTTTTACCTACTAATATATGGGGAGTTTATGTGCAGAAACATGAAAAGAAGACTTTTTTACCTACAAATATGTGGGGAGTTTATGTGTAGAAACATGAAAAGAAGACTTTTTACCTACTAATATGTGGAGAGATTATGTGTAGAAACATGAAAAGAAGACTTTTTTTACCTTCTAATATGTGGGGAGTTTAAGAGTAGAAACATGAAAAGAAGAATTTTTCCCATATGTCTATTTGACTTTCGCCGTATCTTCCGTATACTTTACCTTGTGCCATTAGATTTTCAACTGATGTTATAAAAAAGAAAAAAAACATTCCAAACCACTGTAAGTGTCTGCTGTTGAGGTAGGTAGGTATAACATGTTTTTAATTATAACCTAACCAATTTAATTAAAAACTAAACCCGACTGCATAAAAAAATTGCCCCTCTTTTTCGCGCAGTCGGGTAATGATGTATCCAACGTCACTCACAGGATCAATATGAATCTAACGACACATCGCACTCCAAAATCAATATCGTTTAGGCAGACTCAGCCAAAGAAACAGACATACATACACCCAAAAAATAACCTCCAAAATCAATCAATCAATCAAAATTATTTATTTTAAATAGGTGTTTATACACACTTTTAAATAGTCAAAAAAACTTATATTGAATATTACAAATAATGTCATGATTCAGATTACAGTTTCAGGTAATGGTATTTGTTATAGAATCAACATATATACATTTGTCATTTACATAATCTATTATTGATGTGTAACATCTTTGCTCTCGCTTTCCTGCAATTTGTGGGAGTAATTCGTGAAATGGGACGGAAATGTGTCCCATTGTAACAGGAAGTCGCGTTTTTTCAGGCTTTAAAAGCGCGGAAAAGGCAAAGGTATCTATGACCATACAGCCTAGTCTGCCGTATCTTTGCCGTCCTTTTTTCAGGCTTTAAAAGCGCGGAAAAGGCAAAGGTATCTATGACCATACAGCCTAGTCTGCCGTATCTTTGCCATCCTTTTATAAAATATTTTGTCACATGTTACACATCATATGCGAGTACTGTAGGTCTCGCTCGAATTTTTTTTTATAATATCCTCTAGAGCACAAGCATTTTTTGACATGAGTCTTGAATTTATTCTCTCACTACCTAGTTACATTTTCTGGAATTTTATTGAAGAATCTTATACACTGCCTCACAAATGACTTTTTAACCTTAATCAGTTTCGAAAAGGCTATATCTATTTTATTTACTCCTTTAAGCTAATCGGGTAAAAATAATTATTGATAAAAGCATCCCTCCACAATTCCACATAGTTTACTTTCCAAATGCCGCAATAACTGTAATATTAACATAGCCTACTTTATCCCTAAATGAAGCTGATAAAAATACCCACTTTTCCTACTAAATCGATAGACTGCCAGTTAATACCCAGTTCCACAGATCTAGTGCCGGAGTAGATACAGTAGGTAACTTATTAATAGCATTAGCTGTTAGCCTGTGTTGGCAACCCCGTCACGTTGCCCTGTAAGCCAGTTACGTTATTAAAAAAATTCCCGGGTACAGTCAGCAACTAAAGTATTTAAAAGATTAAGTATTCTTGTAATATTTCGATATGCTTGGTAGTTTTTACTCCACCACGGAGTAAAATATGAACAGATACAGACTAAATTGGCTTAACTTACTTACTTCTTCGCTGGCTCACCCGAAGTGGATCTTGGCCTCCGACATAAAATTGCACCACTTTAACCTATTTTGTGCTAAATTGGCAACGGTAGCTTAAATTCTGAACACAATTAAATATTATTTGTTTTTTGTAAAAATCACTGGCCAAGTTTTAAATTTGGGATCCACTCACGAACGGGACAATGTTTTCCAAGGAACCTATACCATAAAGAATGGTAGGTCCACGGGGCAAAGGCAGGACCCATACTATCAGGCCACAATTGATAACGCTAGACAAGTTCTGTTTTTGGTAATTTGCTATAAAGTACTTAACCGATTTTGATAAAACTGAAGCCTGAAAAAATAATCTATGCAATAAAAAAGAATAATTAAAAAGCAAGGAAATCTCATAAGTATCACTGTACATTTATCATCATTGTCATCATATCGGCCGCAAGACGTCCACGGCTGGACAAAGGCCTCTCCCAAGGATTTCCACGACGACCGGTCCTGCGCTGCCCGCATCCAGAGGTCGTCAGTCCACCGTGTGGGAGGCTTTTACTACGCTACGTCTCCGATGCGCGGTCTGCACTCGAAAACTTTACGACCCCAACGGCCATCTGTTTTACGACCTATGTGCCCTGCCCACTGTCACTTAAGTTTAGCGATTCTGTGAGCTATGTCGGTTACTTTGGTTCTCCTACGGATTTCCTGATTTTATTAAATTAAAATGAAATAAAAAAAAATAAAGAGTAGAACTAAGAGCCTCCTTTTTGAAGTCGGTTAAAAATAGAATGCCACGAGTAAACAGCGCAACGATCACATTCTTCGAAATGCATTTAATATCAGTTCAATTCAGAGGTGGGCCGTCGGCTAAGTGAGAGAGGTTGTGTGTGACGCGCGCTCCGGGGCCCACCTGCTGCAAAGGTTGTCCATTGCCATCCAACGCGGCAACGCGATGTGTGTCATAGGCTCCTTTGCGGCTGGTATGACCCGGGGGAGCATTTTTAACGAGTGACCCAGTTCATAGTTTGTTAAGTTAACACTTTGGTTTATTATATTTGACATGTAGGTACTTATGTTATAATAGCTTTATATGTTTTAGTTTAAGTTTAAAATTATTATTCATTATTCATTTAAATTATCTGTTGTTGTTGCTCGCGTACTACCTGTCTCATTGCTTTTTCTCCGAACACTGGGTTGTCTGGTAGAAATCGCCCTCAGCGATAAGACCGCCTAAATTGTACGTCTCTTAGTTTTTAATTTAAATTTTAAATATGTATGTATTCAATTTGATGTACAATAAAGAGTTATTTGAGTTTGAATTATATAGTAAAGTATATTTACTTTTTTTTTATTCACAATTGGTAAACCCTTGACAACATCTCACCTGGTGGTAAGTAACGATGTTGCCAAAGATGGAAGCGGGCTTACCAAGATTCCCCAACGCAATGGGGAACTGGCTATCTTATCTTCATGCCGGAACATACCAATGATATCAACATTGATATTTGGCGGCAAGACTTAGATAAGATGGTGGTAGCTACTAGCTAGCCAGGCGGGCTTAGAAAATGCCCTACCACCAACCAAACCGAGTCTTACAATTGACCCCGCCGGGAATAGAACCCGCGACCTCCTGTGTAAAGCCAGTGAACTTTGCCTCTGAGCTACGGAAGCGGTTATAAAAGTAACTTACTTACTTATACTTATGTTATTTTTCAATCCGTTAAACATTACTTCAACATGCTGACCCTACCCACAGGCTAGATGGGTTTACGCCAGAAGCTACCCAGCCCAGCTACTGACACAAACCTATTTATTACCTACTTGCTTGGATATTAGAAACTTGTCAACAAGGTTCACAATAGCGCTGATCAAATGATAATTAATGATGTAGGCTCTGTAGTTTTACCTTGTACCCTTATTTGCACGATTAATTAAACTTTCGTTTTGGGGTTTGAAATATGATTTGTAGAACTCATCATCATCATCATATCAGCTCATATACGTCCCCACCGAGTGGCTCGAGCCAATCCTGAATTAGGGCGATCGGGACTCAGTCAACCACGCGGGCCCAGTGCGGGTTGGTCGACATCACAGACAACCTTCGAGTTTCTTCGTAGGCGTGTGCAGGTTCCATGACGATGTTTTCCTTCACCTTAAGAGCGTAGGATGAAAGTAAACATGAAATCGGAAATTCAAAAACACATTGGTACGTGGCAGAGTTTGAACCACGACCTCCCGGACAGGAGGAAGCGAACCTAGCCGTAACACCACCGACCCTTTGTAGAAGTAAATCTGAATAAAATATACAGTAACAGATCCTCAGCTATCATCGTCTTTGTCGTATGAAGAAATCTATTTTCTTACTCAACTGCCCAAGGAGAAGCAAGTTATGTAAGTCTGTTTCTTTGGACGAGCCTGTAGTCTAAACGACTTCATGCATTTTGGAGCACGAAATCTCGTTTGATTCGTCTCGATCTTCTGAGTGTCATGGGATTTTGAGAAATTTTAAGCAGGTTTTTTTAAAAATAAATTAGCTAGGATATTTTCTGACGTCCTTTCCACCGGTAGGACAGGTAGTACGCGAGCAACAACAACAGATAATTTAAATGAATAATGAATAATAATTTTAAACTTAAACTAAAATATATAAAGCTATTATAACATAAGTACCTACATGTCAAATATAATAAACCAAAGTGTTAACAAACTATATGAACTGGGTCACTCGTTAAAAATGCTCCCCCGGGGAATAGTTTTTTTTTGCGGATAGGTTAAAATGGGACAGTTTCTGGGACCATACTCCTTTACCGCGTGATTTCGGCAACCTCTGGCCACACCATAATTTTATTATATCTCGTGGGGAGTTTTTGCCGAGATTTGTGGTGGACGCATTCGTAGTTTTATTTTGTTGTTTTTTTTTTCATTGTTTTCTGCTGGGATTTTGTTCAAGAAGTAGTGCATTTTGGAGAAAATCGTCTAGTGCACGTGAGCAATTTGGATAAAAAGAAGATAAAACGAAGGAGTACGTGAGAACCCAACTTGCTCTGGGTGCAGTTTTATAGACGCCCAACAGCAACTGGGTGTTCTACCTCAGAATGAGGCTGCTGCAAATGCTGTCAAGAACTTCAGAGAAGATTTGGAATGCACCGGCACTAGCATTACAAATCAAAAAACGAATATAGATTAATTAAATGGGGATTGTCTCGGTAGGGCTTTTGTACCCGTGAGACGTTATGAGACTAAAAAAATAGGTCTACTGCATGAAGATGATCACGTAACCGGTTGCACTATAAACAAATTTGTGTTTTATTTATGTTACATATGTTTATCTATCTAGCGTAGCAATAGATAGATGCGCGGTAGTTTGCTACCTATTGTGTTAAATTAGTTATAAGTAAATGTTGTCTGGTGAATAGAGCTGTCTTTTTTTTTCCAATTGGTAAACCCTTGACAACATCTCACCTGGAGGTAAGTGACGATGTTGCCAAAGATGGAAGCGGGCTTACCAAGATTCCCCAACGCAATGGGGAACTGGCTATCTTATCTTCATGCCGGAACACACCAATGATATCAGCATTGATATTTGGCGGCAAGACTTAGATAAGATGGTGGTAGCTAGCCAGGCGGGCTTAGAAAATGCCCAATTGACCCCGCCGGGAATCGAACCCGCGACCTCCTGTATAAAGACAATGAACTTTGCCTCTGAGCTACGGAGGCGGTTAAAACAACTAGCAACTAGCCAACTAGCCACGGTTGTATCAACGTCATTCGCATCTCACGGCAAGCTGACCTACCATATAAAACAATTTATATTGATTGTGGAATAGTGCAAGGAAAAACCTAAATATGTTCAGTTCAGTGTTCCACCAAGAACCTACTATCGCAAGCATACAAGACTAGAAAAATATTTAAAAATATATAATATCTCGTGGACTTTTTTGGCGGGATTTGTGGTGAACGCATTCGTAATTTTATTTTATTGTTTTTGCATTATTTTCAGCTAGAATTTGTTTCAAAAAGTGGTGCGTTTTGGAGAAAATCGTCTGGTGCACGTGAGCCATGTGAGGAACCAGAAAATAGAATGAAAGAGGACTGGGTGCAGTTATAGACGCTTCCTACTGCAACCGGGAGTTCCGCCTCAGAATGAGGCTGCTGCAAATGCTGTCAAGAACTCCAGAGACGATTTTGTAATGCACCGGCACTAGCATAGCAAATCAAAAACAAATGAAGATTAAATAAAGGAAGACTGTCTCACAAGGGCTTTAGTACGCAGAGACAAAAAAATATCTCGGCACAACGTTAATTGTGTGATCTGGCCATACGTAAAACTAGCTTCTCTGATAAGACTCTCATGGTTTACAAAATAAAATAACTTCCATTGTTACCTACCAGCTACCACCCGCATCTATCTACTACACATTTTCATTAAATCTATTTCCAACACAATCTATTGTGGTATTTTGTCACGGGATGTCTTACAACACTGCTTGTTCGTAAATATTTTGTCACGGGATATCTTACAACCACTGCTTGTTCGTAATTTTTTTGTCAACGGGATGTCTTACAACACCGCTTGTTAGTAAATATTTTGTCACGGGATGTCTTGCAACACTTCTTAAATATTTTATTTACCTAATACCTATACCTCTAGAGATCTCTTGCCATTCATAGTAAAATAGGTCGGTACCGTCAAGAATCCCGGGAAAATGTGTAGCTCCGAAGTATAAAAAAAAAACCGGCCAAGTGTGAGTCGGAATCGCGCACGAAGGGTTCCGTACCATTAGCTATAAAATTAACGTTTTTTTGTATGGAAGCCCTCTTAAATATTAATTTTATTTTAATTTAATTTTTTACTTTGAAAGTGAATATATAACTAAATGATCTGTGAATATTTCAAGCGTCTACCCATTGCCGTTATCAATATCGAGCAAAAACGAGCAAAAAATTCAAGTTTGATGCATGGGAGCCCCCTTAAACATTTATTTTATTCTATTTTTTAGTATTTGTTGTTGTTATAGCGGCAACAGAAATACATCACCTGTGAAAATTTTAACTGTCTAGCTATCACGGTTCATGGAATACAGCCTGGTGACAGACGGACGGACAGCGAACTCTCAGTAATAGGGTCCCTTTTTTACCCTATGGGTACCCTAAAAACGCCCTGCACTACACACCCGCAAACGATATCGACGCGGGTAAATCAGCGGGCAAAAGCTAGGTTGTTTTATAAACGCGATTATGTAGTAAATGGACAGTTGAATAGATCCAGAAGCAAATGAAAAACGAAAACTCAGCAATTCGGTTTAGCATAGGAAAGTCCAATAGAAACGCTTTTATGTGAATTTATGGGGGTCGGTTCAGTATGGCGTCGGCAATTGGCGAGGCTGAAAGGCGTAATCTAAAATCGCTTGATACGGCAAATTGTCACCGCCCCCGTGGTGTAGTAGTAGGTACATTCGCTTCACACCAGGAGGTCGCGGATTCGATTCCCGGCGGGGTTAACTTAATTAATTCTACTGCCGGCAAGATTCAAGATTCAAGGTATTTATTCAAAATAGGTGCAAATTATACTCTTTCTGATAGTCATAAAATAATATAACATGATTTCATTTGTGAAAAATCAAGAAATATAAACAATAATTAGTTAATAACGTCAAAATGCAATCCTTGAAATAAACCAGATTTTGTCATTAGAACATGAAAACAATATGACAAGAAAAAAATCATTGAATGTCATTGAGACCTTTGACAAGAGTAGGCCAGTTCACACGGACAGCACCCGGTCACGAGTATAACGCGAGAGTCAGCCATCGCTCCCGTCAACCATATTAGAGGGAAAGGAACGACCCGGCTATAACAATCCTTTAATATCATAAATGTGAATATGTGTTTGTTTTTTACCTTTTTAGGCTTCAATACCTTGACCAATCTTGATGAAATTTGGCATGCAGGTAGCCTGTGTCACGGAAAAGAACATAGGTTACTTTTTATCCCGTGAAAGTAGAATAGTCCGATGCAGTACCCGAGGGAACTGATTTTTTTTTATTTTTTGGTTCATTTCTTTAACAGCGTAACAGAACAATGGATTGTTGTGATTTTTTGCACAGAGGTGGTGGAGGGAGTGGGAAATGACATAGACTGCTATTCAGAATAGCCCGATCTAGGATACGGGTCTGGAGGAAATTAATGTCCACGCTCGCGAGCCGCAATGCGGTTCGCTCACCGCTCACCCTCAGACAGTCACAAAAACCACGGATAAGTTAAACGATGTCCATGCGGGCGAAGCCGTGGGCAAAAGCTAGTATATTCTAAATATTAGAAAAGTGAAAAATTATACAAAAAAAAACGTGTTTTTATAGGTAATTTAGAGTGATTTTTTAATTAGCTCAATCGTTAAAACGGTAATACATACAAGCATGAAACTTGGTGTGATTAGTCACCAAGTCGTGGTAAGGAGTCCAAACGAATGAAAAAAAACATATTTCTGGCGCTCGCGTTAATGTATTTTGTTTGTAATGTGAATAGGTATCATTGTCACAGTTGTATGGAGAAGTGTGCTGCAGAACCCTCAGAGCGCAAGTCCGACTCGCCCTTGGCCGATTCTTTTATAATCTGTTTCCTATCTAAAATGTAAAAAGATAATTAACACTAGCTGTTTCCCGCGCCTTCACCCGCGTGGACAACGTTTGTATGACTTTTCGAAGGTGCGCAATTGCGCAAGTGCGAGCGTGGAAAAAAGTAGCCTATGTAATAATCCAGGTCCTAATCTGTCTACCTACCAAATTTTAGCCAGATCCGTTTTGTAGTTTTTGCGTGAAAGAGTAACAAACATATATCCACACATTCTTACAAACCTTGCGTTTATAATATTCAGTAGGATTTCCGGATATTGCTCTATTTTCACTTTCAAATCTTATGTTTGTTTTCCGTGTTATGTAAGTTTTTTTTTTTATTCGCATTTTTTTTTTATTTATAGGCATGAATTGCCGCTTACTCATGTAAATAACTGTAGTCAAGATGACCGGAAGATAACAATTTGGCCACCACCGTGACGAGAGTATACATACACACATACTGACTTCACAAAAGGGAGGGGGCTATTATATTGTTGTCTAGTTCTTTAATCAGCTGATTTTTCGGAACTAATTGGATTTCCATTCTACATAATGAATGACTCATCGCCAAATCTAATCAAACTTTACGTAAATCTATACGTAAATCACAAATTGATTAAGTAGATAGGTAGGTAGGTAAGACGAAACTACGACCACAGATTACTAAATAGTTACTTCGTAACTTAGTCATAAGTTTTTCTATTGAATCTAGGCTTATAGGTGCCATAATTACTTTTACAAGAATTTTTAAGTAAGCACCTACGACTACTCGTTTGTGCTCAATGCAAAAACATCATAATTAAATATTAACACATTTACAGAGAAAAAACATGAAAGATTAATGAATGTAACTCATTAAAAGGAAGTAACAAACTAAAAAAAAAACTCTCAATCGTGGAAGCATAAAAAATACTAACATTACTCACTTTGTATCATCAAAACAAATATTGTTGTATATTGTTTTTAATTTACACTTCAAAATATTTGTCATAACTAGAGTTGACAGTAACGGTGTAGACTTATCTTTGGGATTTTTTTTATCGAGCCAAAACTGCTCAATCGTGTTTCTAAAAGCTTTTGAGTTTAAGGAACACGATCAACAATAAGGGTGTTTTTTTTCAACCTTGGGTTTTCCATCGTTTAGGAGTAATTGACGTCAAAAATAACGAAAATCTGTAATATTACCGCTTTAAGTATATTCTAGCTAGTGTAGGAAAGCACGGTTAAGGATAAAACTAAACGCACCTGTCTCCCGCTTATCAGAGGTCAATATTTGTTGATGCTTCGCAAACCGGCCTCCAATGCCTTTGATTTTATCCTCAAACACTTTTATCCTCAAAATGGGCACAAACACTCTTTGGAACCAAGCGCTAAATTTCCACGCAGTAAAACTTTTTAAAAATATTGGGGGCGTTGTTTGAATTTCGAACAAAGCATTAGAATAGAAACAAACGCGCGACCCGACTGTCGCCGGCTGACTAATTGTCGTACCATTGATAACCGGCTGATAATACAGGTATGTTTGTATTGAGAACGTTTCACGTGACGTCATTACCTAATGTGATTTGCTGGGATTTACATTGTAGGGCTACGACATACCTAGTGTCTTATTTGTGGTAGGGCTGGCACGACCCGGTGCTCTAGTTTGGGAGAAGGAAGGAAGGCTGTTTACATGAAGACGAAGCGATCGTAGCTCAGCGCGACTTGCGTGATTGGGTCGATCATGTAGATTAACTGACCTGAAGCACGGTCATTGCATGGATGGGTTTGAAATTTAAATGTTAATAGAATTTTTCTCGACCATTTCCGTGCTTCTTGTTGCTGGTTGTAATCACTAGATGGCAGTCGTTAAACCGTGCGTTGGGTCGATCATGCAGGTTAACTGTCCTGGAGCACGGGCAATACCTCTCGACCGTTTCCGTGCTTCTTGGTGTCGGTTGTAAAAACTAGATGGCAGTCGTTAAACCGTGGGTTGGGTCGATCATGCAGGTTAACTGCCCTGGAACACGGGCAATACCTATCGACCGTTTCCGTGCTTATTGGTGCCGGTTGAAATAACTAGATGGCAGTCGTTAAACCGTGGGTTGGGTCGATCATGCAAGTTAACTGCCCTGGAGCACGGGCAATACCTCTCGACCGTTTCCATGCTTCTTGGTGCTGGTTGTAATCACTAGAAGGCAGTCGTTAAACCGTGGGTTGGGTCGATCATGCAGGTAAACTGCCCTGGAGCACGGGCAATACCTCTCGACCGTTTCCGTGCTTCTTGTTGCCGGTTGTGATAACTAGATGGCAGTCGTTAAACCGTGGGTTGGGTCGATCATGCAGGTTAACTGCCGTGGAGCACGGGCAATTCCTTTCGACCGTTTCCGTGCTTCTTGTTGCCGGTTGTAATAACTAGATGGCAGTCGTTAAACTGTGGTTTGGGTCGATCATGCAGGTTAACTGCCCTGGAGCACGGGCAATACCTCTCAACCGTTTACGTGCTTCTTGTTGCCGGTTGTGATAACTAGATGGCAGTCGTTAAACCGTGGGTTGGGTCGATCATGCAAGTTAACTGCCCTGGAGCACGGGCAATACCTCTCAACCGTTTCCGTGCTTCTTGTTGCCGGTTGTGATAACTAGATGGCAGTCGTTAAACCGTGGGTTGGGTCGATCATGCAAGTTAACTGCCGTGGAGCACGGGCAATTCCTCTCGACCGTTTCCGTGCTTCTTATTGCCGGTTGTAATAACTAGATGGCAGTCGTTAAACCGTGGGTTAACTGCCCTGGAGCACGGGCAATACCTCTCAACCGTTTCCGTGTTTCTTGATGCCGGTTGTAATAGCTAGATGGCAGTCGTTAAACCGTGGGTTGGGTCGATCATGCAAGTTAACTGCCCTGGAGCACGGGCAATACCTCTCGACCGTTTCCGTGCTTCTTGATGCCGGTTGTAATCACTAGATGGCTGTAGTTAAACCTGCATTGGGTCGATCATGCAGGTTAATTGAGCTGGAGCACAAGCATTACCTGGATGGGTTTCAATGTTAATGGATTTTTTCTCGACCATTTTCGTGCTTCTTGGTACTGGTTGTAACCACTAGATGGCAGTCGTTAAACCGTGACAGAAGCTTTATAGGTAGCTTGAAAAACTGCTGATCGTAGAGTTAGCCATACAACCGTCGACTTGGCCCCCGTGTGTGGAGTATGGCCTAACCTACCCGGGTTTGGGGATAGACCCGTGCCCCAGCAGTGGGGACGTTTATAGGTTGTTAACGAGTAAGACAATTAAATCAGTGTCACGGAATTTTTGTTAATCTTCTCTGTACACACGCTGCGCCACCTGGGACACAATGAAGGAAGCACAGGGCTAGTCAGGGCCCAGGAGCTGCGCCATCCTCTCGGTCTAACTGGCACAATCCGCAGGACGGACGAGTCTATGCGAGCAAACAGATGATGCCTGTCTAGAATACACAAAATTACAGATTTTTCAGAAAAATCCCTGTCTTTACTAAAAAAAACTGTAAGTCTTAAAAAAGAAAACGCTAAACACGTAAAAAAAACAACTTCCATCGCAACAACTTAGTACATTTTTGCATTATTATTTTTAGTTTTTGTTAATTTTCTAATAAAGTACTACAACGATATTGATAAAATTGATATGGGACCACACGAGAAGCAATAGCTTTCAAATAAAAAAATAATTACCAATTGTGAATTAAAAAAAAAAAAAAAAAAAAATAATTATAAAAATCGGTTAACCCAGTCAAAAGTTCTGAGGTAAACACACATAAAATAAAATAAAAACATACAGTCGAATTGATAACCTCCTCCTTTTTGGAAGTTGGTTGAAAAAAATACACTACACTAGTTTTAAAGACTAACGGAGTCCGGTGGCGCCCGCGAAATCGCGCTAAATCTCTTGTTTTTAAAAGCTTTTATTTAACTTGCAATGTATGTAAGTATGTATGTTTGTTTGGGTGAAATCTTGCAAGTTAAATTTGACCCACTTACCGGTTTCCGATTGAGCTGAAATTTTGCATGCATATGTATATCACGTGACAATGCAATATTAAAAGCTACCTAAAAGTATTTAGGTTTTTCGAAAATTATTTAACTCATAGCCGTGGTAACCATAGGCCAGATCTGGCATTTTCAGGTTGAACAATAATTGGTTGAGCGGCGACCGACCCCAAGTCAGGTTATATTTGAAAGTTTTCCTTCGTCTAGCCTTTCTTCCCACCTCGGATAAATAGATACACACCTACATCACATACAAACACACACACCTTCACACAATCGTCACACTTCTTTAAATTGTAATAAAATAGCTGTCCCGGCGAAATTTTTTCCACCTTACAACTACATTACCCTACCCAAAAACCTATTATTTTTTGACCGATAATATTTTTTATTGATAAATATCATATTTTAATACTTATTACCCAATTCCGGACGAAAACAAATGCAAAAACACAAAAATCATAAATATTGGTCCAGCCGTTCTTGAGTTATAAATGGTGTAACTAACACGACTTTCTTTTAAATAAGTATATATAAAATATATATTTAAGATAAGGATACTGACATTTAAAAAATGTAAATTAGAATAGGATATCTTATTGTAGTCCATTAACAAAGGAAGGAACTAGTTTCCAAGACACAGTGTAACGACTAGTTTGGAAATTAGGGCTTGATAAAATGTGTTTATATAACTTGTAAGTGCCATAATAAACATGTTCATTTTAATTTTTTTCATTTTTATTTCATTTGCATATAGCTAGAAAACCACACTGCACAAAAAAATGTTTTTTTGCTGTATCACGTTTTTAGGGTTATCTCAAAAGGAAAAACGAACCCATATACGATTACTTTTTTTTCGTCTGTCTGTCTGTCTGTCAAGATCCTTATTCTCAGGAACGCGCAAAGGTATCAAGTTGGAATTAATATTAAATACTTAGATCTACTTAGGTAGGTCATCTGAAACGAGGAGATCCGCAGGAGAACCACAGTAAGCTTGCAGAATGTGTGCATAAGATTCGTATTCGTTTTGAGGAAGTACGATCATGTCTCCGAGTTTCGAGCTAAGCTGAAGTGGCTTCCCATCCGTCTACGACGTAATATGCACATTCTCTGCTTGCTCTACAATGTACTCCACAGTCCAGCGGCTCCTCCGTATCTAAGGGACAATTTTCAGCGTAGGGAGTCAATGGCACGGCCGCCAACCTCGATCGTGTAACGCTCTTCTTCTCTCTTTTCCCACTTTCAGCACTGACTTCCTCAGTAAATCGTTTAAGGCTCACTCGGTTCGACTGTGGAACCAATTACCTGATACTATCCGTACATCTGAGTCCCTGTTCATCTTTAAAAAAAGACTTAGGGATCACTACTGTAAGCTGTGTAATTAATGAATATATATATATATTTTTCTGTGGTTATTATTTATTATAATATGTATGTTACATGTAAGTATTATATATAACTTTTATTTATTTCTTAATTACTATTGAATTACTGTTTTATGTTTATTTTTATTTATATAATTATTTGTTTTGATTTGTATTTTATATATTTATATAAGTATATACATGTATTATTTAGTAAAAAAAAAATTTTTTTTATTTGCAGCCACCCGCATTTAGCCTTTTATCTACCAACTCCTACCGGTTACCTTCAGGTTGCCTGGAAGAAATCGCTAAAAGCGATAAGGCCGCCTTTGCACTGTACATTTTTAAATTAAGTTTCTGTAAAGTTTTTTGGTATGCAATAAAGAATATTTACTTACTTACTTACTTACAGTAACTGACATAGCTCACAGAATCGCTAAACTGAAGTGGTAGTTGGCAGGACACATAGCTCATACAACAGTTGGCTGTTGGGGCAGTATAGTTATCAAGTGGCGACTGCGCACCGGAAAACGTAGCGTAGGCAGGCCTCCAACGCGGTGAACGACGATTTTCGGCTGATATGATGACGGGACCCTCGCAGTGCTTTAGTAATATTCCCTAGTCTTTACCCTCAGTGCGCAAGTCCGACTCGCACTTGGCCGTTTTCTTAAATCCAGGTTATCCAATAAGAAGGTACCTATAAGGTTACCTAATAAGTGGAAAATTCGTCACATTCTGCTTATTGGATTATCCCGCCGAGCGTAGAAAAACAATTCAATTCGTAGGCATGATACGATATTGTTATTGGATTATTCGTGTAAGGCAACCCCTTTGAGACAGTTTCCTGTAAATGTTACCCAGACTTTCTGTGTCTCTCGTCTTGACTTTTTTTTAAATCAAAATGTTATGCCCTGCTGAAAACTGCTTTACTATTTTTGTAATCATCACCATCACTTCATCATTTCAGCTAAAGGAAGTCCACTGCTGGACAAAGGCCTCCCCCAAGGATTCCCATGACGACCGGTCCGCGACCTTTACCAGGTCATCGTTCCACCGAGTCCCACTCCGCTACGTTCTCCGGTGCACGGTCGCCACTTGAGAACTGCACTGCCCCACCATCACTTAGTCGTCACCAATATTATACTCGCGAAAGTTTGTATGTGTGGATGTTTGTTACTCTTTCACTCTTCAAACACTGGACGGAACGGGATGAAACTTGGCACACATATAGGTTAGTTCCTAGAACAGGACATAGGCCAGTTTTTACCCCAGGAAAACGTCTTATTCCCACGGGAACGTGGGCGTAGCCGCGGGCGGACGGCTAGTGTAATATAAATCCTAAACCTTCACTTTATTAATTACTTAATAAGTTAGCGACACAAACATGGAGCTAAAATTGTTCTTGTTGGACTATTATTATAGCTTTGTATTCAGTTCCAAAGCGGCTCTCTTCATGGCCAGAGTGACAAGATCCAAGAGGGTACATATTGTTTATAGTACTTTTTTTTGACGTACACTTTATTCAGCAAATCTCGAAAACGGTTCGAACTATCTGGATGAAATTTTGTATTTAGATAATGTTTTACTTTCCAAGTCTATCTAGATAGATGACAAAATTCGTTGCTATATAAAATATAATATTTTTAGTTTAGTTCATCAACAACAGATGGCGTAACACGACTAGACGCCTGGCGAAGTTCAGTTTCCCAGGTACTTATTGTCTTATCAGCTCATATACGTCCCCACCGAGGGGCTCGAGCCTAACCTGAATTAGGGCGATCGGGCCTTAATCGACCGCGCGGGCCCAGTGTGGGTTGGTCGACTTTGCAAACAACCTTCGAGTTTCTCCGAAGGCGTGTGCAGGTTTGGATAAACGTACATACGAAATCGAAATTAGAAAACACATTGGTACGTGGCAGGATTCGAACCACGGCCTCCCGGACAGGAGGTAGCGGCCGTAACCGTTACACCACCGACAGGTACTTATTGTAAACGATGGCAAAAGGCTGACTGCATTATGGCTACTTGTGCTTTGGCGACACTCAAAGACTAAGGTGGATTGCCTTTTATGCCGGTAATGTCGCTGGCTTTCTCGCCCCACCCGCTGGAACACAGCTGTTTGGCTGTAAGTTATGTAAAGAAAACAGTGGTACCCCATCCAGTCGGAGACGCTGCATAAAAGGACCGTGTCAACAGTATGATACACGACTACAGTACGGTACCCACCGAACCGCCGTTGGGGCAATAAAGTTCTCGAGTGGTGACCGCGAACCGGAAGAAGTAGCGTAGATAGGCTTCCCACTCGGTGCACTGACGACCTGATGAAGGTTACAGGAAGCCACTGGATACGGGCAGCGCTAAACCGGTCGTTGTGGAATCCCTTAGGGGAGGCGTTATTGTTCAGCAGTGAATGTTTTTTGGCTGAGATGATAAAGGTAAGAAGGGTAAATCCGTAGTCGGGTTTATGGGGAATCTTGGTAAGCTCGCTTCCATATTCGGCATCATCGTCACTTACCATCAGGTGAGATGATGCCAAGGGCTTACCAATTGTGAATTTAAAAAATATATTGCCGGAGCGATACACGTTACGGCTTTTATAACGTGTACAAAATTCAATACTCGGGTATATCAGTATAACAATCGGAACAGACGATTCCTATAAAAAGTCGTCACAATGGCATGAACCAGCCCGATTTTCCCACGGCCGTGAAACTCGCCCGTAACATCTTATTATTGTGGAGTATCGCTCGCCGCCGGCTTAAAATGTGATTTAAGTTAGAACTATTATTATTATTACACAAGTGATTGATAGACCGAAGGTTTATATGTACCTAGTCGGTTCTTTTATATGTACCTAGTCGGTTCTTTTATATGTACCTAGTCAATTCTGGGATAGGCGCATAGCCGTAATGTGTAGACAGAGGATCAACTGCAGATAGGCGATGCATTGGAAACTTCAGTCGCAGGGATCTCGATATTTCTCAGCAAAGACAAAACAAATGAAAGTGATATTTTTTTAACCTGATTTTTCATTTCAACGACTTCGATTCGTTAGTTGCAGAAACAAGATTCGTTAACTTTCATAATCGTAACATAAAAAAATATATCAAAGAAACCTCTTTTAAAACTGTGGTTTTTTTTTCTAAGACCAAACCAGACCGATTTGAACCTCTAAATTTTCTTAGTTGTTTAGTCTAAGCACACAATTCAATATGTCAGTTGGATTATTTAAAATTAATTTTACTTTATAATTGAAACTTAGAAACACTGAATAAGCGCAAAATTGTGGTTATTTTCTTTAGTCTTTACTTTACACGTAAAGAAAAAAACGAAAACTTCTGGCAATGACATTGTATGAATTTGTATGTATTCACTTCCGCTTTTTCCCCACTGCTCAACCAGTTGCGCAGTTGAGCAGTGGGTCATCGCATTGTATGTTCGAACATAGTGCTCGCTCCCCACTGCTCTATTATTTCAAACATCATTGCTTTCAAGTGGTATTGATAAAAAAAACATTTCTAACCGACTTAAAACAAGGAGGAGGTTCGCAATTCGCCGAAATCCTTTTTTTTTTTTTGACTGACCTGGTGATCCCGTAAACAGATTTTACCTGTATGTATGTATTTAAACGTATATAAGTATATGTATATAAGTCTCTGGTTCCCATAGTATACAGGGAATGCTAGTTTAAGGTCAGATGATCGATGTGTGATTTGTTAATATTTTTAAAAAAACATTTATTATTTGCTAGATCTAGAACCGAAATAAAAAAAGATTTCTTCCTATATGATAGGTTTCCCAATACCTGCGAATTTGAGAAAAAGAAAAGATCTGAGCGTACAATACTTTCAAAGAATCTTCTTTTATCAGCTGATATTTCAAACATGCAACTTTTTACAAGGTCGAATAAATTATTCGAATACTCAAATGCAAATGATTTAAGTCGCCAGACTCGAGCACGTTACTGCGACGACGCATGAAGTCATGCAATTCAAACTGGTTTTACGTACAGACAGCAACACCGATAAGTACAATTACTGTGCATATTGCTTGTCTGATTGTAGCCCATTCTTCATTAGTATGGCGCTTCTACCTACAGCGTGTTCACAAACTTGAAGTGTCTACGCACATCTACGATAGCAGTACTAATATACAGGGTGACTGGTAAGTAGTGCAAATCCTTTTAAGGGGATAAACTACATCTAATTTGCAACAGAAAAAGTCATACTAACTGGGGGTCGGAAATCAACGGTTTTCGAGTTAAAGCTTATTTAACTATTTAATTTTGTATGAAAAAATATTTTGTTCAAATGTTTTTTTGATTTTTTAACAAAAAGTTGTAATACAGTTGGCATGAAAAATACGGTAAAAACTATTCATTTTATCACGCTTACGAACAAAGTAAAAAAGTTAAAAACGTACAAAATTAATTGCAACAAAAAACAATGATTGTTGTCAAAAGGGGGCCTAAAATCCCATACTAATTATCCAACAAAGTTCGAATTTTTTGGATGAGCTTGTGAATCAAAGTTAGTCATGATGCAAGAGGGTCAGAGATGTTTGTTTATGCGAAAAACATGATAAATTATGAAATTTAAAAAAACATGAAAATAATGTTTATTGAAACTTTGTATGGGATTAGATGCACCCTTTTGACAACAACCATTCTTTTTTGTTGCAATCAATTTGTATTTTTTAACAATTTTACTTTTTTGGAATGCTGATAAAATGAGAAAGTTTTAACCGAATTTTTACGCCAACCGTATTATAACTTTTTTTTTGTAAAATCACGAAATATTTGAACAAATGAAATAAAAATATTTATCATTAAAATTTAAAAAAGAAATGGGCTTTAACTCGTCAACCATTGATTTTCGACCCCCAGTTAGTATGACTTTTTCTGTTGCAAATTAGATGTAGTTTATCCCCTTAAAAGGATTTGCATTACTTACCAGTCACCCTATATATACTTTGACGATAGAAACGAATCTAGGTTCAACAAATGTTTCGAAGAATCCGATGACTTCTATATTAACAGGCGTAAGGAACCGGCCATCGCGCGCGACTAATGCTCCCAGCGAATTGGTGCGAAAATCAAAAGTTTCGCACACTCGCGACTCAGTCGTCTGCGGGAAATTGCAGAGTGCGGTGGAAAGATATTCCATATAAAAATACCTTTTTGTGTTGTTAGAGGCTGTAAAAATCATTAAAGAAAGAGCGCTAAAAAGAAACATTGGATATCGTATCATCGTTAAGTAACCTTACATTGTATTTTTTCTTGTACATAAATTAAATAAACGCATTTTTAAAGCGACTATTCTACCAAGGTCCTTTTGCGTGGCACTCACGTCAACTCTCGCCCACGCTAGTTCGTACGAGTTGTGTCAGATGGCGCTACTTTTTGCTTGTATGAAGAAAATGTGAGTAAAATATGGAGACGGGCGGATCCTTCTGTCCAAAACTGTGGAAGAATCCTATATTGTTCCATCCTGTATAATGTGTAATACCTTCCCACACAGCCTCGGCGAGGCGTGGCCTATTGAAATGCAGCGACTCGTCTAAATCGCTGCAGCGACTACAATGGTATTGTCATATTGTTGGTTTATACATAGCGGCAGATCGTATAAATCCGGCAGATCGCGATCTGCCTAGAATTCCCAGGCAGATCGTGAAAAGCTCCGAAAAATACTAAAGGTTAGGTTCGTTTAGCACATTGTCTTGGTGCTACCGCAGAAACACGCGGGGCTTTGACTACTTTGTATTTATTGGACTTTTTTACGATCTGCCTAGGAATATCTGGGAAGATCATGATATGCCGAAATTTTACGATCTGCCGCCGACATATACAGACTGTAAAAAATTGATATAGGTCTCGTTAACTGGGGTTTATACTAATCAAACTGAAAAACTTTTGTTGTACAATTGTTATATAATCGCAAAAAAAATCTGAACGCTCGCTATACAAAATAAACAGTTGATCGACCAATTTTGTGCATTTTTGTATGGAGCGTCGATTTTTTTCTGCGAATTTACAAGGGTTCCTTGGGGAAGCTTGTTCAGTATGATGAGTAGAAGCCCCAGTTAACGCGTCCAACCATTTTTTTTGCACCCTGTATAACAGAAGTCTACTGCTGCCAAACTGGAACAGTCTATTCTTATCCATAATCATTGCAGATCAGTTAATTCAAGCACCAGTTCTGAACGGACATGACATACTACAGTTTCTAATCGTGTGTTGGCATTGTTTAGACAGAGACAAATTTCTTGTCTACTGTGTGACTGTATCTGTGACTGAGAGAGCTTGCAAAACTACTGCCACTTTCTAACATCCGTACGATACAATTACCAAGTACAGTGTGTACCTGATATTAACCGATCCAGTATCCTTATTATTATTTATTTATTTTATTTTTATTTATTAGGAAAACTTACAGCTAATTAACATCATTATAGAGAACTAAATAGCAAAATAACATAGCCATTATAAGTTTCCACCTATTATAATGGAGAGTCACCCACAAGAGCTTTGATCTTCAGTTTAGAAGATCCTTAAGAATAATAAAACATGGTATAAAGCAGTCACTAATTAAATATCACGGCGTTTTAGACATAGAAATATCCCTTGCGCCCGCTCGAATAGATACTTCATTAAAATAAGATTTATGTAAATTGCAGTTTAAAGAACAGAAATGTTTTTTTTACAGTTTTTATGGTACCGTACACAAAGGGTAAGCCTAAGTCTCCGCTGTCCGTCCGCGGGCTGTATTTCATGAACCGTAATGGGTAGACAGTTGAAATTTTCACAAAGTGCGCATTTCTATTGCCGCTATAACAACGAATATTAAAAATTAAAAAATATATAAAATTAGAATTATAAATATATAAATTAGAAACGAGATTTTTTGTGTTAAATCTTGTACGATGATACGTATAACCCTTCTAGTGCGAGTGCAACTCGCACTTGGATGATATATTTTTTTTCAGTGTTTCGTTCCGAAAGCCCTTGTAATACTGAATCTAATCCCCTTCGGCGTTTTCCTAAAAAACATAACTTAATGAGACTCTTTTGAAATAATACTTTTCGATTTTACACATTTTTTACAGTTGCAAATTACCTTACTGCAGCGGTAACCATTGCTTACAGAATTTCCGCCAAATGATGCGTTTTCACTTTGTCCAGTTAATTCAGGACGCTGACTGCACTTACTTGCGAAGTGGCCGAGCGACCCATTGTTACCGAAACCCGCTTGAATTACAAATTGACCGACAGTTTCGCTTTTAGATTTATGTATTTGTCTAAAATTTTCAACTCTACCTTTAACATTGTTGATAGGCCTATGTCCAGCAGTGGACGTCCTTCGGCTGATACCTTTATGAGGAAGCGAGTTTGCGACGTTTACGAGTCGATTGACCGGATTTAGTTAGAATCTGTTTTGGTAAAATTTGTTGCAAGAAAAGGTACTTGTAGCCACTTACTTTCCAATTTAAATTGGGGGGGGGGGGATTTGTTGTCGAACATGCACCCTCTCATGGTATATCGATTTTTTTTCCTTTTACTGAGCGAGTTTAGCTACAGACATTTAACAACGAGGAAACATCAAAAATATTTTAAGTAAAAAAAAAACTAGAAGGATTAATGAAATACTTAAAAATAAGTATTACTTAACTTCATCATTCAAGATTATCAGTATAAATAAATAAAGTATAAATCCTATAGCATCGATGTATATTATGTAGAATAAATGTCTTTGTCCCATACAAATAAAGAAAATGTAATTTTAAATTTTTATTAACGGGACAGTTTAGTTAGTTACGCTTTCAGGATGCTGATGGGGCTGCCGAGCCACGGTAGCGCGTCTCAGGCGGAGGCGCGACCGATGGATTTCACGTAATAGCACGTAAGAAAGTCCACACATAAACCTAAAATATGCCATATTTGGTATGTCTGGTAAAACTTTGAAAGTTCTCAAATTTTTTCGCCTGTGTGTCGCGTGACGGTCGGTATGATCGTTTCGTCCTCTGCACCGTAGCTCCAAGACGAGAGCTCAGCCATGATCGTTTCGTCCTTTGTAAATGACTATAATGTGAAAAAAGTTTCACTTTTACCGTGGTTTCATAAAACCACACACTACTTTTTTTATTGGGCTTAATTTTATTTATCTTTACGCGAACAGGAAATCATAGTAGCAACTTTAATAAATATGCCATCAGTGGTAGGTATGTCCAGGAAAACTCTAAAAGGGGCCCCCTATACAAATTGAATAATGTTAGACGCTCCTGCGACGTGAAGGTAATGTTCTCCGTGGGAAGTACAGTTAATTTATTTTAAAATCCCTGAACATCATATCAGCCGATGGACGTCCACTGCTGGACATAATATGCCTCCCCTAAGGATTTCCATGACGACCGGTTCTGCGCTGCCCGCATCCAGCGGCTTCCCACGACCTTCACCAGGTCATCGGTCCACCGAATGGGCGGCCTACCCACCCACGCTACGTTTTCCAGTGCGCGGTCGCCACTCGAGACCTTTACTGCCCCAACGGCCATCTGTTCTACGAGCTATGTGCCCCGCCCACTGCCACTTAAGTTACCTAAACCTATTCTATACAAAAAATCACTTTAATCCGTTGCTCAGTTGCGAAGCCGATATGCTCTCGCTTAAAAATGAGTTTTTACGAAATCCCTCGGGAACTATGTCAGGGTATGCTAATTAGTAAATTATGTCATTTTACATGTGCAAAAAATCATAACAATCCATTGTTCCGATGTTAAAGAAATTAACCAAAAAAAAGAGTATTTTTTTCAGTTCCCTCAGGAACTGCATCGGACTACCTATATGCTATTTTCACAGGATAAGAAGTAGCCTTTGTCCTTTCCAGTGACACAGGCTACCTGCATGCCAAATTTCATCAAGATTAGTCAAGGTGTTAAAGCGTGAAATAGTAAAAAACAAACATTTCCACATTTATAATACTATACTAAGGATTTTTTGAACAACTAGGAAGATTTCCGGTGAACTGAGGCACACCCTGGACACTTCATACAATACATTTCAAAAAATGAATGACGGAACAAAAACTGTAACCAATCTGTATCAATCTGGGAGACGAGGGGGTGAGGTCAGAATCTAGAGAGCGGCAGGGAGTGTCCATACCACATGTTAGTTTAGTACTAATATATATACTTTGACTGAGGCCTACAAGTACACCAACATGATCCAAATAACGGTTTTCGCCTCCATTCACACGAGAGAGACATATTACGCTACGAATATCGTATTACTTTGTATGGCGCGGCGGAGCGCGGACACGATACCTTAGCCACCAGAATGATTATCTTCATATCAGATTGTGTGTAACAGTGTCAAATATAACAATATAATGACCGTTGGGAGCGCAACAAATGAAATTCATGGTCAGCAATATGATAGTCAGTATACTCATTTGCTGTCTGTCTTACATAACGTTATATAACTGATAGTTAAGTATTCGTTAACTCGTGGTTGTGTGTGAGGCGCCTAAGGCACCCGTTAAAATGTTTTGATGCTAACACCTAAGGCGTCCATTTAAATTAAATTTAACAGCGTTTCAGAGTCAATCAGTGAGTCAGTGATGGATGAAATTGATGAGCATAAGGAAGAATTGGAGGTAACTCAAGACAAGAACGTTCTCTTACATTAAAAGAAGAAATAATCAGCGTTTTTTCATCACTTATCTTTAGCATCAATAGATGGCACAGCGCTTTCACCTGATGGTAGGTAAGTGACGATTGATTTTACTAAAGATATTCCGGTTTTTTTCTAAATAAACTTTTCGTGTGTGTGACGCATACTGCTATGTATATACCTGTTTAATTTAATGTAAGGAAACTCAAATTTAATAAAAAAAAGCCCGACAAAAACCAAAAACTCAACTGCATACAATTTATCGTGAACACTCAGGGGACCAAGACAAATCTTACACTTAAGTTACACGTACTAGAAAAAATAAATAGAAAAGAGCTGATGATCTTAAAAAAACTGCTGAAAATGTATTCTTAAATCATAGATATGAAACAATCTCGATCAAGTCATCTTTCAAATGACAAAAAAAAACTAAATCAAAATTGGTATATCTGTTAGGGCGCAACGATGCCACAGATAGACACACAGATACACACGTTAAAGTAATAACACCCCTCTTTATGCCTTGGGGTTTAAAACGACATTAAAATGTAAGAATTTAGGAATTATATTTAATAAGTTGAGTTGCGTTACAGTCTTAATTTTTTTTTTGCTATAATATGCCATTTAAATACTACGAGAGATTAATTTATCCCACACAGCTACATAGACACGAAAACCATAAAACTTCATTGCAATCGGGTGAAAATTAATAAAAAGATTTAAAAAGGAGTCTAAGAAAGTTTAAAAAATATATAAAAAAAGGAAAAAATAATTAAATTTACTATTCACTGTATCACTTCCATTAATTATCACTAAATTACTGTTGTTTTAACTAAAACTGTTTTATCTTTGTAACGTACAGTAACATGTACTTAGTTACTACATAATCACCTAATTTCTAAAATGCCTCCATGCGAGTCGCTTAAGAAATATTACAGGATGACATGATAAAGGTCCTGAGATGGTCCTGAGGGTATTAAGTGTACGGAATGTTAAGCAGGTACCCTAAAGTCGAGGTATCTGCCGGCTCCCGGCTCCCGGCTTAGGGGGAATTATTTATAGGGAACTTATATGTTTTTTTTTTTATTCACAATTGGTAAACCCTTGACAACATCTCACCTGGTGGTAAGTGACGATGTTGCCGAAGATGGAAGCGGGCTTACCAAGATTCCCCAACGCAATGGGGAACTGGCTATCTTATCTTCATGCCGGAACACACCAATGATATCAACATTGATATTTGGCGGCAAGACTTAGATAAGATGGTGGTAGCTAGCCAGGCGGGCTTAGAAAATGCCCTACCACCAACCAAACCGAGTCTTACAATTGACCCCGCCGGGAATCGAACCCGCGACCTCCTGTGTAAAGCCAGTGAACTTTGCCTCTGAGCTACGGAGGCGGTATATTTTTTTTAGCGGACAGGCTGACAAACAGTTACAGACTTATAAACAGAATGTGACGTCAACGGCAAAATACTAAGAAGGACTCTATCTTCGCATTTGGGAAGTTGAAGGCGTTCTAGAGGTCGAAAACTCCTAAACTGCGAGCCTTCGGCGAGAGGTTTTTTTTATCCCACAATTGGTAAGCTCTTGGCATGATGCCGAGGTGGAAGAGGGCTTAGCAAGATTCCCCAACGCAATGGGAAGTCAACTATCTTATCTCATGTAAGAACAGTGAACATTATTATTGGGGATGACGAATGCTAGTCATCTGAGTTACTTTTTATCATCTGTCAAAATGTTTGAAATACCCAGGCGTGACGTCATAGTTTTGCAGCGTCATTTATGTACTCATTTTGTGATTTTAGTGAATTAAAAATCGAACACTTGATGGAAAACAAAACGAGTAAGGTTTTCCGAAGTTTAAGTAGGAGGGCAATTTAGTGATCAAGAATTCATAATTTATTTCTGATGGTGTCGGTCGTCATCCCTAATAAGATCCAAATAAGCTGTTGGGAGGTAACCAGGCGGGCTTCGAAAATGCCCCCTACTACCACCAACTAAACCGAGTCTCACAAAGCTAAACCCCGCCGCGAAATGTACCTGCGACCTCCTGCTGTGAAGCGAGTGGATTAACCACTTGCTAACCACTTCGTCACGCAGGCGGTTAAAATTTGAAGGCTGTGATGGTTAAGATTAAAACTAAAAACTTGGAAAACTGTTGTTAAGATTTACAAAAATGGTATATAAAGATGTTGTTGAAATTATTTTTTAACACGCCTATATTAGCTTCACCTGTATGTATGTATGTTTGTATGAATGTAACCGACTCCTTTGCACTCAATTTTGACCCACTTTAAACGAACAGATTTAATTCAAACCTTGTACATTTATCAAGAATCAGTGACAATACAATAATTTCATAAGTTTATCTCATTATCCCGAACTAAAAATTGAAAAATAAACTAAAAAAACATGCTTTTAAATCATATTAAACTAAAAAGCGAAAAATAATTCTTAATAAAAGCTGAAAACAATAATGAACGAAAAATACTAGTATTCTTGTGAAAAAAGCGTGGGGCGCTTTGTGCCATATTTTTCGTATATCTAGCAGCCTAAAACTTGGAAAACTGTTGTTAAGATGTACAAAATCGTATATAAAAATGTTGTTGAAATTATTATTTTTTCTTGAAAATTGTAAACATGGCAAACGAACAAATTAATAAAGAAGCAGTGCTGCAAACACAAAATTCAACTTGGACCAACAGTAACTAACCGATAAGGTTCATTCATCAGTCATTCATCAAGGCTAGCAAGTCTTGAAAATTCTTACCAATACGTTTTATCGTGTTTTTGTTTTACTTACGTAACAGATAGCAATAAAAAACAACTTCCAACCTGTCGCTTTGCGGAGCTCTTCGACAGATCATCATCATATCAACCGAAAAACGTCCACTGAAAGAAGTCGACAGATATCTTCAACAAACCTAACGATCCTATTATCGCTTGCTCCGCTCGCTCACCTCACATCCGCCTAGGCATTTCATGATCTGACCAATATTTACGTTTCTAAATAGAACTCTATTCTTTGCCAATTATATTCAGCCGTTAACGCTCAAGAGTAAGGAATATTACCAAATCAATATTACCAAAGGGTTCATTCAAATTCAAATCCGGACGGCCAATATACAGAGGCCAGCCCATCAAGCTATACACTCGTAGTGCAATTCTGATCCATACGCATTCGGCATAAGAACGGTACAAAGTCCAAAGTGTGAAGCTTGATGTGATGGCCTGTGTGTGTACCAATGAGTTTTTCTAAACTTACGTACATATACTTACCGATTGCTTAAACGGTGAAGGACAACATCGTGAGGAAACCTGCACATCTGATTCCCGATGTGTATGAAGGTCGCGTTGCACACGTTCGTAGTTAATCTAAATGCCCTACACGTGACCGCGGGTGATGCTAAGTGCAACACCAGGCCACCACCGTTTATCCCTTGGATAGCACGGTCAATTGTGCCACACGATAAGAAGAAGAAAACAAAGAGTGAGGAATATTGCCAAAAGTAAGTAATATGGCCAAACGTGGAATATCATCAAACGTTGACGTTTAAACGACATGGTCAGTATTAGCAGGCCATGTCATTAAATACAACCATCTCGATAAGTTGTCGGTCACATTATGAAGTGATCAATTTTACGATATGGCCGAGTTGGACCTACCTAACTGGACTGTTTGTTCCAGGTTATATTCGGCAACAAATTCTAGAGCAGAGCCTCCATCCTACAGAGGAGTAGGTGCGACACGGACGTTTGGCAATGGACAACGGGCAGCGTTCGGGAAGCTTCGCAACACACGGTCAGTATTAGCAGGCCGTATCATTAAATACAACCATCTCGTGAAGTGGTCGGCCACATTATGAAGTGATCAATTTTACGATATGGCCGAGTTGAATTCGACGATTGATCTCTTTCTTGAAGTTGGACCTACCTAACTGGACTGTTTGTTCCAGGTTATATTCGGCAACAAATTCTAGTGTAGAGCCTCCAACCTACAGAGGAGTAGGTGCGACACGGACGTTTGGCAATGAACAACGGACAGCGCTCGGGAATCTTCGCAATACATGGTTAGTATTAGCAGGCCGTATCATTAAATACAACCATCTCATGAAGTGGTCGGCCACATTATGAAGTGATCAATTTTACGATATGGCCGAGTTGGATTCGACGATTGATTTCTTTCTTGAAGTTGGACCTACCTAACTGGACTGTTTGTTCTAGGTTATAGTCGGCAAAAAATTCTAGTGTAAGGCCTCCAACCTACAGAGGAGTAGGTGCGACACGGACGTTTGGCAATGGACAACGGACAGCGCTCGGGAAGCTTCGCAATACATGGTTAGTATTAGCAGGCTGTATCATTAAATACAACCATCTCATGAAGTGGTCGGCCACATTATGAAGTGATCAATTTTACGATATGGCCTAGTTGGATTCGACGATTGATCTCTTTCTTGAAGTTGAACCTACCTAACTGGACTGTTTGTTCCAGGTTATATTCGGCAACAAATTCTAGTGTAGAGCCTCCAACCTACAGAGGAGTAGGTGCGACACGGACGTTTGGCAATGGACAACGGTCAGCGTTCTGGAAGCTTCGCAATATCTTCACGTCCCAAGTGCCGCAGTGTCTTAAGGCCAAGGACTTCGACCAGTGTGTGTTGCCAGTGATGACTTACGGAACTGAGACATGGTCGCTTACTATGGGCCTCATAAGAAGGCTCAAGGTCACCCAAAGGGCAATCGAGCGTGCCATGCTCGAGTTTCTCTGCGTGATCGAATCAGAAACGAGGAGATTCGATCCGTAGGAGAACCAAAGTAACCGACAAAGCTCTCAGAATTCTTCGTTTACATTGATGTATTTTTATATTTAGATTAGTTTAATATGTATGTAACATAACAATTTAATATTCTGTATGTGTCTGGAACAGCTTTTGTCTTATCTTAATTGCTAAACGTAAGTGGAAGTGGACGGGGCACATAGCTCGGAGAACAGAGGTCCGTTGGAGCAGTAAAGTTCTCGAGTGGCGACCGCGCACCGGAAAACGTAGCGTAGACAGGCCTCCCACTCGGTGGACCGATGACCCGGTCGTCATGGAAATCTTTGGGGGAGGCCTATGTCCAGCAGTGGACGTCCTTCGGCTGATATGCTATGATGATGATAACGATATGGCCACGACATGCGATGAAAGTCATTTTATGGCTATTTTTTACACGCTTTTATTTAACTTGCAATGTATGTATGTTTGTTCGAGTGAAATCTTGCGAATCAATTTTGGAGCACATATCTTCAACCGATTGAGCTGAAATTTTGTATACACGTTCAGTTTTGACACACCCCGGACACTCCATACAAACGAGCGAGAAATGATATACATAATTATAACTGACGTATCTATAGGCAAGAATGCAGGTAGGGTTGAATCACACCGGCGGTATTGGTCACGAAATGTTTGTTAGTTATTTACTGAATGCAACAGTGTGAATACTAAACTCTTTTTATTTATACTTTTCGTTGTAAACAAACACCGCTCGAACAAAAAACACCACTTTCCGAATACACCATACACATTATGAGACTAAAAAACATTGTAAATGGTAACTGCGATTTGGACGTATGAATTAACACTGAAAACTGCTATTATTTGTACATCTTTAAACACTTTTTCCATAAAATTGCGAAATTGATAAAGGATTTTGTCACAGATTAAAAATCAACATGATAGTTTTGTTTCTTTGGTGTAGAGATGGGACGAAGTGAATGACTGAATGAATGATTTTGAACTGTTGTTGCGAGGTAAAAATTGGGTCATATTTGATAATTTCTGGCTCAACTGTACAATAGGTTAGGAAACCAGCGGTTTTTGAGTTATGAATTTTTAAAAATTGTATTTTTAGGTACTCTTTGGTCTTTGGGAAGCACTTTAGAACATGCAACACCACAAAAAAGGGAGGATTGGGAGGGGGAGGGGTGGGGGGTTAGGGGGACCCAATGGAGTCACTCCCCCTCCGCGGAGCCCCCTTTTTGAGAAAATGAATTTTGAAATTGGGATTTGTGAGGTAGTCTTTGGTCGGAAAATCGCCATGCAACACCACAAATAGTGGGGATTGGGGGGAGGAGGGTAGGGGAGTTAGGGGGAAGGGTAGGGGAGTTAGGGGGACACTCTGGTGTCCCTCCCCCCCTGCGGAGCCCCCTCCTTTTTGAGAAAATGAATTTTGAAATTGGGATTTGTGAGGTAGTCTTTGGTCGGAAAATCGCCACCGCTTATTATCACTGACTTTATTGAGTTACGAAAAAAAAGCTCACCGACTTTTACGCCTTACGAAAAGCTCTTCTTCTTTCTAGCGTGTCCATTCCATTATCGCTACAGCTTAATAAAAACAAGACTGATCTACTTTACAGTCTTAAGATAGGTTTCGGAGTCGCTTTTAATTTTGACTGATTACGCCCTAGTTAAAGCTCATTTACTTTCCAGTGTTGAGATAAGTTTCTAAGTCGACGGAGCCCCTTCGGGGCTCCTACTTCTGCGTTCTCATGTTCAACCTAACACTACAACTGTGCGCTCGCCTCCCCGCACAGTCTCCGAACCTAACGCATCCGAGTCGCGTTGCTCTGAAAGTCCGAGCTCGCTTCGCTCGCTCCCGCTTCCATTTTCAGGTTTGTTGGGTTACGATATGGGCGGCGGGGGCTAAGCCCTTATTATGAATCTTTGGGTTTAAATTGACTTTAACCTTGACAATCAGTTGAGTACCCCTAGTTTTCGATTTGTTACCGTCAAGTTTGTCCGCCATCAAGTCGGACCCGCGTGCTTTTCCCATACTCCCACACCCCCCTCGGCTCCCGAAGGTTTGTAGGGGTTCAAAAACCATAAACAGTATAATTATAGGTCATCTTTGTTCGTACATAACCACAAAACTTCAATTTTTTTTTCTCAAAATGGATTAGGCTCCGCGCATCCTTCTTCATAGGGGTCCACTTCAGTCCCCCCCTCCCCCCACTCAATATCGATCCAATTTGAGGTGTTTCAGATTCTAAAGATGAGCTGGTCTTTGTTTTGTGAGTTTATAAAAGACCAAAGATGACTTATTATGATTGTATAATTAGATTCCAAAGATTCATAATATGGGGTCCGCGAAGCGGGAAAAGCACGCGGGGCCGACTTGAGGGCGGGCAAACTTGGGGGTGACAAATCGAAAACTTTTTTTGTTAGTTAGTCTAAAAGGTCATCTACTTCTATGACGCCGAAAATCGCTGCCTAAAAATAAAATAAAATTAGAGCTTAATAAACAAAAAGGTCATCCACTTCTCTGACGGCGAAAATCGTTACCGCTTATTCCAAAAAACGTGTAAGTCAATTTGATTACCAAGATTCATGATATGGGGTCCAGAAGCCCAGCCCCCTCCACCCATTTAAAACCCCCAACAAACCTTCGGGATCCGAGGGGGATGTGGGAGTATCAGGGCCGGGAAAGCACGCGGGGCCCATACCCCTAACGTCCGGGCCCCGCCCCCGTTAGGGGTCCGGGTCCGGGCCCCGTGTGCTTTCCCCGCCCTGATACTCCCACATCCCCCTCGGATCCCGAAGGTTTGTTGGGGGTTTTAAATAGGTGGCGCCGGGCCCCGCGTGCTTTCCCCGCCCTGATACTCCCACATCCCCCTCGGATCCTGAAGGTTGTTGGGGGTTTTAAATGGGTGGCGGGGTCTACGCCCCCGTTAGGGGTCCGGGCCCCACGTGCTTTCCCCGCCCTGATACTCCCACATCCCCCTCGGATCGTTTGTTGGGGGTTTAACCCCATATTATGAATCTTTGGAATCAAATTATACAATCAGTAATAAGTCATCTTTGGTCCTACATAAACTCACAAAACAAAGACCAAAGAGTACCTAAAAATACAATTTTTAAAAATTCATAACTCAAAAACCGCTGGTTTCCTAACCTTTAAATTTGGTAAAGATGTTCAGCTAAAGCCTATCTCTTACCAAAAAATCGCGGACTGCCAAATCGATGTACCCTATTGTACAGTTGAGCCCAAAGATGACTCAATTTGAACCTCGCAACAACAGTTCAAAATCATTCATTCAGTCATTCACTTCGTCCCATCTCTACACCAAAGCAACAAAACTATCAAGTCGATTTTTAATCTGTGACAAAATCCTTTATCAATTTCGCAATTTTATGGAAAATGTGTTAAAAGATGTATAAAATAATAGCAGTTTTCAGTGTTAATTCATACGTCCACGTCGCAGTTACCATTTACAATGTTTTATAGTCTCATAATGTGTATGGTGTATTCGGAAAGTGGTGTTTTTTGTTCGAGCGGTGTTTGTTTGCAACATAAGACAAGAATGAAAAAAAAGAGTTCAGTTGGGCCTTTACGTTCGGTAACTAGTTGGTTTTTATTCCTGTGAACGAAATCACAGCGGCGCGCAAAGTGAATATAGTGAATAAAAGTGCTTGCGTAGCCGTAGCTCGTCCTTTACGTTTGGTACTCAATCTACACCCAATCTGAGTGACGGGGGGGTGAGGTCGAATCTAGAGAGCGGCAGGGAGTGTCCATACTGTACGTTAGTACTAATATATATACTGTGGTTTTGATGACATTGCATGGTTAACTATGTAACGTCATTCTAAATCCAATATGGCGGCGCACCCAAGATGGCGGACTAGTTATTTTTAATGCCTTCCTACAATGTGGGTATCAAATAAAAGGGTTTGCTGAGAAGAATACGAAATAATTGAAAATTTTCAAATAAAAGCTTGTACCTAAAAGTTTTTGGGTCTTTTGAAAATTATTTTACACCTTGAATTACATTATTAAAGTTTCCTTCTAGGGAAGGGAAGTTTTTTTGGTTAATTTTCTAAAAAAGTAGCACATCAATTTTGTCAAAATTTATATGGAACCAACTCTATCGAATAAAAAAGAATCATTGAAAATCGGTCCACAATCAGCGCAGATATCGCTTAACAAACACACAAAAAAAACACACAGTCGAGTACATATCTCCCCCTTTTTGGAAATCGGTTGAAAATTATTTTCATTACGAGACAGTGAAACATTTAAGGTATTTGTGTACAAAACTTATGTGGACGTCGTTTACCAATCTAGATAGGTTCCTACCACCATAAAGTAACTTATAAGTTACATAATATGTTACGGCTAAAGGTGGGTGTGAACATAAACTTAAGATTAGCCGGCTAAACTTCACTTCGCGAGGCTCTTCGGCTGTAAAATCAATCAAACCTAACCAAACCTAATATCGCTCGCTTCGCTCGCTCACCACCCAAAAAACGTAACCCAGCCAGTGTTGGGTAGACCTTGTAATACTAACTATAATCGGACTTTACCCAAACAGCTTTAGCCGGCTAACTTTAAGTTTATGTTAACGCCCACCTTTAGCCGAGACATATATTACTAGATGCTCAGAATACGGAAAAAACCAGAATGCGCGTTAAGTCAGAATAGTATGTCGCGCGCTGAAGCCAAAAACTCAACGAATATCCTCCTTTCCTTGGCTGTAATGTTGCTATATTAGGTCGGATTTTAATACTTTTGAATTAGGTAAGTTATGAAGAACCACTACTTGTTTACTCACAAAAATAAATCACCTGCATGCAGGATTTACAAGGAACAAAACGTCAAAACTACACCGATTTAGAGTAGTTTCGTACAAGCACAATTTGCCTCACTTTTATCGCCGTACGCGTGTTCTGGTTTTTTCTGTATTCTGAGACTGGATGGTACCACGTACCTTCCTTATCGGATATCCTAGGCTTCCTCGGTAATTACAGTGAACATTTTGTTCATTCAAACAAAATTACACTACAAAATTAACGAACATATAACATCATTCGTAATTACAAGCAACAAAATGTTTTCTTAAATTCTTGACAACTCTATTGTTTGTGGTTGCTACGCAACCGCCAAAAAGTTACGTGCGAAGAGTTTTTAATTTAGTATTTCATCGATCTAAGTTGACCAAAGTCTTACATTAATAAATAATTGAAAACGCTAAACACGTTAAAAAACCGACTTCCATTGCAACAAATTAGTACATTTTTGCATTATTATTTTTGGTTTTGTTAATTTTCTACTAAAGTACTACACCGATTTTGATAAAATTTATATGGGACCACATGGGAAGCACTAGCTTTCAAATAAAAATCGGTTCACCCAGTCAAAAGTTCTGAGGTAACGCACATAAAAAAAACACATACAGACGAATTGAGAAGTCGCTTGAAAAGACTCTAAAAGGACATCTGAGGTGTTTTTTTTTCACTACGTTCCCTCTGTGCATCCCAGGAGTCAGTATTTGGCCTAATTAAAAGAAATTGTAATCAACTAACATACACCAAAAATTTAATAACATCATTGATGTGTTCCGGCTTGAAGATAAGATAGCCAGTTCTCCATTGCGTTGGGGATTCTTGGTAAGCCCGTTTCCATTTTCGGCATCGTCGTCACTAACCGTCAGGTGAGATGATGCCAAGGGCTTACCAATTGAGAATAAAAAAAAGGAGCCTTACTTACCTATCTACACTACCTATGATGTGTAACATCTGACATCAGTAAAAAACCTACCGGCCTTCTGGCCTTCGGCTTCGCATTAGGCGGCATGGCCATGTTTCCTTAGTTTTTCAGTCTTCGTGACTGAAAAAAAGACGTATTTCCTGTTACACACTTCCGTCCCCTTTCACGAAATCGCTCTCATAGATTGCAGGAAAGATGTTACACATAAAAAAATCACACCACTGGGCTAGTTTAGTATTTTGTATAATATGCCATCTAAGAGTATAAAACCGTATTGTGAATATTCTGATGGCAAAAAAAATCGAACTTGAGATTTGATGTCGATCGAATGTCTTACATAATTTAGAGTCTAAAAACTAATAAAATCTATGTACTATATATCGAAAAGAAGGAGATCTGCGGAAGGAGCACAGCGTGGCTGTACATTTTTTTTTGTTTCAATTCAAAATGTGATAAATAAATAGCAAATTTATTAGAAATATATGTATCAAATGTTACATACTTTTATCATATAATAAAATCTGCAAGCAAGAGCGTTTATCCATAGACAGGTTTTTAAACTTTTAACTTTTCTACTAAAAGATACCAAAACTCACATCAAAGCTGGATTTTCTCACGCACACCACACACCCACACACACCTACCCATATACCGTAACAAAAGTAATACCCACTACTCAAGTATAACCATTTTAAGTGAAACTTTTTTCTAATTCTCACTAAGGAGTCCCGACTTTAGCCTTGGGCAGAAAAAAATAATCAAGTGCGATCGTGGTTGCGGAGACAAGGATTCCGTTTGTACATATTATTTAGGTACGTACCTACCTATCGTCTCATGTATGCTCTGAAAATTCATCTTCTGCTGGTGGACCGCTAGTCGTTTGAGTTAATTTTTATCGTCTGTCAAAAACGAAATTTGTTCCAAAAATTTATGAAATAGATAGAAACGCGTGACTTCATAGTTTTTCAGCATCATTGATGTACTAATTTTGTGATTTTGTTAAGAAAACTGACTTATATCGCAAAAACTTAAGTACAATAATTATGCATTATTATTTTTGGTTTTCGTTGATTTTCTAATAAAGTACTGCACCGATTGGTATTTAATTTATACGGGACCAATAAGGGAGAATACCCTATCGAACAAAAAAAGAATCATGAAAATCGGTTCACAATCTGCGAAGATATCGCGTAACACACACACAAAAACAGAATCGAATTGTAAACCTCCTTCTTTTTGGAAGTCGGTTAAAAATTAGGCTTAGTGCAAAACAAAATGAGTGAAATTTTTGAAATTTCAACGAGAATGCAATACAGGGTATAAACATTTCACAATATATTTTTGACCCTGCTATTACGAACATGTAGCTAAAAATTTAAATCCAGTTGATCTCAAATTAAATTGCATGAAAATACGGAAAAGTTGTCCCGTACATGTTAAATTAACATCAATAATTGAAAACGCTAAACACGTTAAAAAACCGACTTCCATCGCAACAGCTTAGTACATTTTTGCATTATTATTTTTGGTTTTTGTTAATTTTCTAATAAAGTACTACTCCGATTTTGATAAAATTTAAATGGGACCACACGGGAAGCACTAGCTTTCAAATAAAAAAAGAATCATAAAAATCGGTTCACCCAGTCCAAAGTTATGAGGTAACATACATTGAAAAAAAAACATACAGACCAATTGAGAACCTCCTCCTTTTTGGAAGTCGCTTGAAAATACCTAAATATGCAAACAAAAAGTAAAGAGTGACTAACAAAAAGGAAAAACAGGTATTACGGAAAAATGTCAACAGAAAATAACCGTACCTATTTAATAAAAAATTAAAAACCCTGCTTAAAAATTTATCCTATGTCACTCAGGGGATCAATACGAATCTACCTGCCTCGCACTCCAAAATCCATCAAGCCGTTTAGGCTCAGCCCAAGAAACAGACATACATACACACGAAAAACATTTCCCTCCTTAGGCAGACGGATAAATATGCAATTGCTATCATTCTACTCATGAAACAAAACAATTTTTTACTGAAAGCTCAAATATTTTTAGTTCGTTCCAGAAAACCCTTTTGAACGGTCCCTTTTGACGGAGGATCCCTAAAAACCGCATACCTGGGTAATCTACAGCGGGCCCCGAAATATTCAGGTAGAGAGGACCGGTTCTGTTCCCGATGACGTCATGTTATATACCACGGAGTTCACGGCTATGGAGATTTTACATTCCCATTGTTTTTTAAGATTTTTATTTTTTATTTTGCTAAGTTTCGGTTGGAAAATAATACGGCTGCTGTGCTAACATCTGCACTTTTTGTACTGTTTTTACGTGTATACGTGAAATTTCGTTTAGAGCCGCATTAGATAGAACCACAGCCTTCTCTATGGATAGAACTCATTTGGAGCTCAGGTATTAAAATTGTATGTAACTATGTCATTGTATTGTATAACTATCTTAGACTGAGAAGTAGTCACTGCTGTATCATCATATCAGCCGATGGACGTCCACTGCTGCACAAACGCCTCCCTCAAGGATTTCCACAACGACTGGTCCTGCGCTGCCCGTATCCAGCGGCTTCCCGCGACCTCCACCAGGTCATCGGTCTATCGAGTGGGAAGCCTGCCTGCTACGTCTTCCGGTGCGTAGTCGCAACTCGAGAACTTTACTGCCCCAACGGTCACCTGTTCTACGAGTTGTGTGAAAGACCACTGCCACTTAAGTCACTGCTGTATAATTATGCAAATAACAGTTATTTGTTATGCAAGGCTGCAAAGTCGTTATTTGACGCGAGTTAACTTTATTGACACCTGGCAAGCGAAGGATTTCTAGGATTGAACTACGGGCGAAGCGAGAGTGGCTTAAAGCCTGAGCGCAGCGAAGGTTTCAAAGGTACGAGACGCAAAATAACTTTGGTGCCGAGCGAAACATACAATAGGGATGACAAAAGCTAGTCATCTGATTTACTTTTTATCATCTGTCAAAGGTCAAAAACGACATTTTGTTCTAAAAATGTTTGACATACCTAGGCATGAGGACATAGTTTTGCAGCGTCATTTATGTACTCATTTTGTGATTTTGGTGAATTAAAAATCGAAGACTTGATGGAAAACAAAACGAGTAAGGTTTTCCGAAGTTTAAGTAGGAGGGCAAATAATGATCCAGACTTCTTAATTTATTTCTGATGCTGTCGTCATCCTTATTTTACACTTCACTACAGCGAGGAAAATTTTTACCATTGGGATACCAACTTGAAAGATTGAAAGTAAAAATTAACACGTTGTATGAGAATAACAGTTGATAGAGGCTATTCAATACAATATTCTCGTTTCAAAAATGAAGTACATAAAAAAATCTGTCATTTTACGATTGTTTTTTTTAACTTTGATTATTCTTATTAATTGTTTTACTTGTTATTTATGGTCTTATTTGTAAGAGTTTATAGTTGATTTAACTTATAGATTAATTTCTATTTAAAAAAAATGATAGAAGTCTGCAGTTGTGCGCGCATCACGTAAAAACTACTAGATAGATTCCATATTTTTTATCACGCTTTTATTAGCTTCACCTGTATTTTTGTATACATATAACCGACTCCTTTGGGCTCGATTTTGACCCACTTTAAACGGACAGATTTAATTCAAACTTTGTAGACATATTAAGAATCAGCGACAATATAATATAATTTCATAAGTTTGAACTAAAAAATAAATAGAGTTTAAAAAACTAAAAAACACGCTTTTAAAGTACATCCATCAGACTAAAAAGTAGAAAATAATAATTAACAAAAAATACTAGTATTATTGTAAAAAAGTGTGGGGTGCTCGATAGACGAAAAATATGGCACAGAGCGCCCCACGCTTTTTCACAATAATACTAGTATTTTTTGTTAATTATTAATTTCTACTTTTTAGTCTGATGTACTTTAAAAGCGTGTTTTTTTAGTTTTCTTAAACTCTATTTATTTTAGTTTTACTTCTGAGATACTTGGATCTTATCTTTAATATTATAGTATTATTTAAAAAAAAATTACAACTATGAATTTTATGCGTATTACGCAAAAACTACTGGATAGATTTCGATCATTGTTTTAGTTTAGATACTTGGTCCTTATGTAAAAAAAATAGTTATCATAAATGTTTTATTCAATCTGAAATTTAGAATTATAAATAGTTTTCCACGAGTCTTACAATTTGGGGATCTTCAATGCGAGAGTGAATAACCATTATTTAAGTTTTCGTGTACCATCTTCGACTACATCGTCACGGTCTATTAGGTGAGTTGCAGTCAAACGCACCCAAATTAAAAACAATAAAAAAGAAACAAACTCTTTTTACAGTACAATCACAAAATGGCTCGATTCAATTCGCAACAATTTTAGATTCCACGCGGCGTTTGTCTGATTATTTCAGACGGAAATCGTCCAAATCGCAAAACGTCATACAGACTAAATAATTTTTATTTCGTCATTGTCATTGACATAGAAAAAAAATTTAAATCAAATCGAAAACTATACTAATTGGACTCATATTTCAGTAATAGTTTTTTGTTACTATGTGTGGATATCGTTTTAATATCTATTTTTTAGTACAAACCTCCCAACTCCATGCTTTTCACCATCAATGAGTACAGAGAGAAATTATATGTCACTGGCATGGCCCCAGTGAAGTATGCCTTAAGGCATACTCCTCCAATATCGATGTAGTGAGAGAGAGGGAAATATAAGTAATGTAATGTTCAAACAATTTATTTTTATCAGCTACTTCTTAGTTTCTGTTACTTGACTCCACTCTCACGTCGAGCCATTAAAATACATTGCTTCTGTGGAGATATATATACCATAGACATTTATTGTATCTACCTATCTACATACTATATAGGATTCAAACTCAAAAAATCAATGGAAGTAAATATTCAACACTCATTATTAAAAGGACTGTGAACCCAAATTGGACTTTTCATACAAACGGGGCGTTAACCATTTTCACCTCTTAAATACGTTAACCGATTTGGACCAATTTTTGATAGGTTGTCAGTACTTGTCAGTCAAAACAAAAGCTAGGCTTATACTTTTTGTTTTTTAAATTACTGATTATAAATAAACAAAAAAATACCAAAATTAGTTTCGTATAAAAACACGTGAACATTAAATATTTAAAAAAATTAAACTTATTAACTTTGTCGAAAAAACAAAAACGTATAAGCTTGTTCTGACTGACAACCTATGAAAAATTCGTCCAAATCGGTTAATATTTTAGGGGTGAAAATCGTTAACGCCGTTTGTATGAAAAGTCGCAGCTGTACAATCCTCTTAAGTAGATTTTTTTGCCACCTAATAGCAAAGTAGGTACTTACCAAAAGTTTTACTTTACAGTCCATTTATTAATGCAGAAGTTAGGTAAGGTTATGAGTCCGCCTGCCATTTTGCGACTTGAACATTCTGCATTTCTAACGTAGCATCATCGTTTGAAAACGTTGAGATGAGAAACCGAGTAATTTTACACAATTTGTGCACTTTCACTCTCAAAAATCCACAGTAATTAAATCATTATACGGTTATTATTACGCTGTGGATTTATTTCGAAATCAAGTTTAATTTTGTGAGTGAAATTATATTTCTTTCGCATATCCGGTATCGTGTCGATTTTAGCTATACACTTGGAAACTCTCTAAACATGTGGTCAATTCATAAAGAATACATAAATCTCAGCCAGAGCTACGTTAAAATTATGTGGTTTAGAAACCTGTGTTTGACACGGAAAAACGAAACTGTACGTAATATAAAAATGTTGTAGCCGTGGAATGGAAGTGGTTTTAATTTTCGGTACGTACGTAGTAATAATCTTTATTTTTTTGTTTTCGGTGAGGTCTAACATTGTAAGAATCGGTTTGCCTGGCCAGGCAAGCTTAGAAAATAAATGCCGAGAATAGATTGAATGGCGAGATAAGATAATATGGTGGTATGTGATATGAGCTAAGAATACCTGGCTAGCTACCACTACCACCATCTTATCTCGCCATACATCAATGTTAACACTGCTTTGTGTTTCCTGGAATGAACCTAGTCAATTCTAAATTGCGTTGTTGAGGAATCTTGGTGAGTCCACTTTCAAGAGATGAAGAAGAAATGATGCCAAGGGCTCACAAATTATTTATTAAAAATTTGAGTGCGTTTGGCTGCGCCTCACCTGATGGTAAGTGCCGATGCAGCCGAGTATGTTACACGCAAGCTCAAATAGTGCCTATTCACTCTCGACTTGAAGATTCCTAAAATATATGAATCTGGGAATACAGACGCCGGCAGGGAATTCCACTCCTTGGCCGTTCGCATAAGGAACGAAGAAGCAAAATGCTTCGTGCGTAAAGGTGGAACATTAACGACAAAGGGGTGGATAAAAAGCATACTTATTGTAGCACAATAAATTTCCAAATGATTAAACCTAGAAGGTAACTGGTTTCAAAAAGTTCTCTCACGAAAACCACGATGACATTAATCCCTCAAACGCTGTAAAACAAAACAACATCTAATTTCTAACAAATGTGGCCTAATGCATCACTAACCACTTTAAAAGCTTGAGATAACAGTTTTTGTGTAACTTTAAAGTGTTTCGCTCATTCGAGTCAAGTCAAGTGCAGTAAGCGCCCTTTTGCCTAAATAGGTTTTCAACACATGGTTCAACTTTCGATAATGTTTTTGCACGTCAGCTCTAATCATACTACGACCACGATGACCAATAATGCTTCAATTTTATGAAGAACTAGCTTTTGACAGTGGCTTCGCTAGCGTCACCATAGTTTCATGACTGTCTTAGAGGGTGCGCGCTAAATATGAAAAAAAGTAGCCTATATGTTAATCCAGGTTCTAATCTGTGTACCTACCAAATTTCAGCCAGATAGATAGGTATCCATACATACAAACTTTCACATTTATAATATTAGTAGGATTATTTTTTTTTGTTTAGTTTGTATAAATTGGCAAAATTGGTTTGAAAATTATTGGCATAGTCCATTTTAATTTTTAATTTAATTTTATTTTTTTTATTAAGCGACAGTTGTTATCACTAGATGGCAGTCGTTAAGTTGTGTCATTGTAGTTTACAGATTCCTCATCCAAGTCACTAACACTTCTAAAGATTCCTTGAAAACCTTATGACAGTGGGCTTCGCCCTTAGTCCTACAACCTCCGCCAACTCGGTCTTGGCCCCCGTGTGTGGAGAATGGCCTAAACCTTCCCGAGTTTGGGGAGAGACCCGCAGTGGGAACGTTTAGATTAAATTCTATTCCCAACTATTTTCTGCACAAAAGCTTTAGAATTATTATCCCATCAACAAAATCATTTAATAATCTAATTCTTGGAAATATTCACTAGAACAAAAAGGTTTGAATCCCTAATCGGAATGCGAGCATTAACAGTCTGTCCATACCTTAAAGACATAGGTAGAACTCTGGTTAATCTACTCCTGTGGAATACAAAACATGTTCTCACCCGACTGACCATACAGTTCGGTTGTTCGACCCATGTTTTCGGGTTTTTAGGTTTTTCTTGATGTGTTATATTGTAAAACAACCACCAGTAGCGGCCATCTAGTTTCGTTGGAGCAGTGCTGACGTGTTGTGAGCTAAGGATGTGAGTGTAGCCGCAAATATTCAGCAAAAGTCCCTAATATTTATATAATTAATTTATTATTTTTTATTATTTTCAACCGACTTCCAAAAAGGAGAAGGTTCTCAATTCGACTGTATGTTTTTTTATGTGTGTTACCTCAGAACTTTTGACTGGGGGAAACGATTTTTATTATTCTTTTTTTATTTGAAAGCTAGTGCTTCCCGTGTGGTCCCATATAAATTTTATCAAAATCAGTGAAGTACTTTATTAGAAAATTAACAAAAACCAAAAGCAATAATGAAAAATTTTACGAAGTTGTTGCGATGGAAGTCGGTTTTTTAACGTGTTTAGCGTTTTTTCATTTAAAAGTAAAACACACAAAAATCTGAGACTATAACACCTATATTAGTTAAACACAATTTTAAACCTATTTATGATAGCAAACATTTATGTTTTTGAATAAAATTGGTACCAATCGCTAGTTAAACATTGGAAGTATAACGTAATTAACCCAGTTACCCTAGAAATTCCGGTGAGATGATGCCATGGGCTTACCAATTGTGAATTAAAAATACGTCTCCACCGAGGGGCTAGAGCCTACGCTGAATAAGGGCGATCGGGCCTTAAACGACCACGCGGGCCCAGTGCGGGTTGGTCGACATATGTTATGTTATTATACTCGTACGTAACATAGACACTTATTTCAAAACTATGACTCAATCGGTAACGACTCGGTCCTCTTAACCAGAGGTCCCGGGTTCAAATCCGGACGGCCAATGTACCAATGAGTTTTCCGAAACTTACGTACTTACATGTATTACCGATTTCTTTCACGGTAAAGGAAAATATCGTGAGGAACCCTGCACATCTGATTCCAAATGTGTATGAAGGTCGCGTTGCACACGTCCGTAGTTGTAAATGTAAATGTAAATGCCCTACATATAACCGCGGGTGATGCTAAGCGCAACACCAGGCAACTGCCGTCGTCTATCCCTTGGATCATCATTATCATCGTCATCATATCCCTTGGATCATCATCATCGTGCCCCTTGTAACCCACGATTAATTGTGCCACACGATAAGAGAAGACATTTCAAAACGCCTTCAAGGGCAAGAACCAAAGCGCAAAAACTGTGCGCATAATGATAGGACATAATAGCGTGTAGTTTTTGTAATAAAAGATCACGCTGC
Organism: Coleophora flavipennella; assembly: GCA_947284805.1. NCBI lineage: Eukaryota > Metazoa > Arthropoda > Insecta > Lepidoptera > Coleophoridae > Coleophora > Coleophora flavipennella. Next base: position 759,310 of record OX369267.1, read on the forward strand.
ACATTTTTCATAGGAAGCCATGGGATTTAATGGTGCGGAAAAATATTTTGCACGTACCTGTTTCCCACGAATATTTATTTATTTATGTTTGTATGTATGTTTGTATGTATGTATGTATGTTAGTTTGTTTAGTTCAAACCTTGCGATCGATATTATATCGACTTCCAGGGTTCCGATTGAGTTGAAATTTGGTATGAAGCCGTATTCTCGATGACAATAGATCCTGTTAGTATTTTGATCCGATGATGAAATTTGGAGGTGGAATCAAGGTCCCAGAATCGTCTTTTATTTTCAATAGATTTGTTGGTAATACAGTCTAGTTGTTTGGAAATGGCCAAATATGTAAAAAAATCGTGAAGTATTTTCTTAAAAAAAAACATTTTCAGTTATTAGGTATTTAAGTTTTAAATGAACTACACAAGGTGATTTAATTAATTGTGTTGTATATACTTACCAATTTTCATCTAAATCTATTCAGCCCTGAATGCGAGGCACTTGTAAAACAGTTGTCTCTGTTTTTTCCTTTACGTGTAAAGAGTCAAGAAAATAACCACATTGTTATTTCTCTTAAGACTTCAATTTAAAAACTAAAATTTAGCAGATTCTCTGTAGTACGTAAAAATAAATATCTCCATATAAAAACTATGTGCAAATTGTTTAAACCAAACAAACATCCATACTTTCGCGTTTATAATTTTAGTGTAATTGTAAAAATATTTACTTACCTCCCTGCTTGCCTTTTTCGTCCACAATGACGTTAAAAAATGTTTTTTTAATGAATTGCAATTTTCATACATCACTGATTATAAAGGTAAATTTTCAATCAGTGCTAAATCGCTAAATGGTGTGAGTAGAAGGTAAAACTGTATGTTTTAAGTTTTAATGTGAATTTCCTCAAACTGAATCATTTCTTGTGGGAATGCCTATGAATGGGCAAACACTTGACGTCAAACGAAATAATAATAAATATACAGAGTGTTACAAAAGTGGTGTAGGTCCCGTTAACTGGGGGCTCCTGCTCATCATACTGAACAACTTTTGTTCTACGAGTTTGCTGAAATTGCAATAAAAAAATGTTTACTCTTCATACTAATCGATCGTGCATTTTATTACGAAGGGACCAAATTTTTTTTTTTGAAATAATTTACTATGGGTTCCTTGGGGAAAGTTATTCAGTATGATGAGTAGAAACCTCAGTTAACGGGTCCTACACCATTGTTTTTACATCCTGTATACAATTAGGTAGGTACTTAGTACGTCGGTATATATGGTAAATCCCGATTTACCCATAATATGTGAATTCCTATTAGGAGGCCTACGTCCAGCAGTGGACGTCCTTCGGCTGATATGATGATGATGATGTGGATTCCACATAACACACATATTCTGCCCCAGAAATGCCCGTAATACATGTTTTACGGAATACTCGAACGGATTCGACTGTTTTGTCGATACTATAGGGTTGGCATTCCCGACTCTTTTCGATTATTTGAGAGTCAAACTTGAATATAATATGTGAATCAAGGGTCGAAAGATAGACCAGCACCTTCTAAGAGGCCCAAAATTCTTGTAAGACATTAATTAATTAATAAAGTATGTAGATAATTAGTTAGCTTGATAATGTTAATTGGTTATAGTTTTGTTTGCACAAGTGTAATACACGTAGGCAACTAACTGTTTTCTCACACTGTAGGCATCAATTTTTCATACATTTTGTGTTGTTTTAGGTCCATTAAAAAGTAATTTCTGATCACGTAGGTAATTACCAAAGTAACGATTTGCCATTATTTCTCGGATAATTGTAATTTGGCTCCGAACAAGTGGGTTATTTTCGAATTCCTTGTAAAAACGTAAGTAGTGTAACGGTGGAACAGCTAAGTACCAATCGGCAATTTCAACGAGGTTATTGAAGAGACAATAGAGTTTATCTTTGTGACTGTCTACGTCTCATACCTCCGAGTTGTCTACCTGCTCATTTTATTGCCAGAAAGAATTTAGAAGCTCTACTAGACGCGACTGGAATAGCTTTCTAATGTCACTTACTGCCATGACAACAATAATGAGAATTTTTGGGTATCTACTTACCTAGGTATGTATGTAAATCCTTACTTTAATATTATAAATGTGAAAATGTGTTTGTTTGTTACCTTTTCACGCTTCAACGCCTTGACCAATCTTTATGAAATTTGGCATGCAGGTAGCCTGTGTCACGGGGAAGGACATAGGCTACTTTTTATCCCGGGAAAATAGCATAATCTGATGGAGTTCCTGAGGGAACTAAAAAAATACTCGATTGTTGTGATTTTTTGCAAAGAGATGGTTGAGCAGGTGGGAAACGACATAATTTACTAATCACCCTTAAAGACAGTCATAAAAACGATGTCCACGCGGGCGGAGCCGCGGGAAAAAGCTAATAATAAATAACTATGTAGGTATTGTATTGGGAAGCCGCTGGATGCGTGTAGCGCAGAACCGGTCATCATCGTGGAAATTTTTGGGGGAAGCTTATGTCCAGCAGTGGACGTCCTTCGGCTGATATGATAATGTATTGTACTGAGATATGTATTGTATCAGGATGATGACGGTATCAAAAATAAATTGTAAACGATTGAACAATTGATCACTATACTAAAATTTTAAATAACCTACCCAATGACTTATATATTACTGGCGTAAGGACCCGGCCAACGCGCGCGACTAATGGGCCCAGCGAATTGGTGCGAAAATCGAAGGTTTCGCACACTCGCGACTCAGTCGTCTGCGAGACAATGTTCAGTGCGGTGGAAAAATATTCCATATAAAAATGCCTAATTGTGTTGTTAGAGCCGTAAATATCATTAAAGAAAGGCTAAAAAGAAACATGGGATGTCGTATCATCGATAAGTAACCTTACATTGTATTTTTTCTTGTAAACAAATTAAAAAAACGAATTTTTAAAGCGACAATTCTATCAAGGTTCTTTTAACTCGGCACGTCAGTCAACTCTCGCCCACGCTAGTTCGTACAAGTTATGTCAGATGGCGCTACTTTTTGCATGTATGAAGAAAATCTGACTAAAATATGGAGACGGGCGGATCCTTCTGTTCAAATCTGTGAACCTACCCAATTTAATTAAAAATTAAAAACCAGACTGCATAAAAACATTACCCCTTTTTTTGGACAGCCGGGTGAAAAAGTACCCAATGTCACTTCTGGGATTAAGACGAGTCTAACGACACAACACCTCGCTCTCCAAAATCCATCAAGCCGTTTAGGCTACACGCTCAGATATCAGCTAAGAATCAGATATACATACATATGTTACGGCTAAACGTAGGTGTAAACATAAACTTAAGATTAGCCAACTAAAGTTAAAGAGTAGCCGACTAAACTTCACCTAGAGGGGGGAGTCTCGCTTCGCGAGGCTTTTCAACTGTAAAATCAATCAAACCTGACCGAACCTAATATCGCTCGCTTCGCTCGCTCACCACCCAAAAAACATTACCCAGCCAGTGTTGGGTAGACCTTGTTGTGTACGGTTAAACGCCGAATACCAAATAATAATTGGACTTTACCCAAACAACTCTAGCCGGCTAATCTTAAACTTTAACACCCACCTTTAGCCGTGATACACACACACACACACACACACACACACACACACACAAACAACCGAAAAACATTACTCTCCTTTTTGGGGCAATATAGTAAAAACTTTAATAGCTTTATTTTCCATCAAGTCTCTAATTTTTAATTAATAACAATCACATAATGGGTACATTACATAAATGACGTCACTTCTGAGTATTTCAAACAAACTGTCGTTTTGACAGATGATGTAAAGTAACTCAATTCATCATCATTCCTATTGTTTGTTCGTACCTTTTTTACGCTTCAACACCTTGACTAATCTTGATGAAATTTGCAATGCAGGTAGCCTGTGGTCCTGGGAAGGACAAAGGCTACTTTTTATCCCGTGAAAAAAGCATAGTCCGATGCAGTTCCCGAGGGAACTGAAAAAATACTCTTTTTTGCTTAATTTCTTTAGCATCGTAACGGAACAATGGATTGTTGTGATTTTTTGCACAGAGACGGCTGAGGCATGAGGGGGTGGGGAATAACATAATTTACTAATTAGCATATCCTGACATAGTTCCCAAAGGAATCCGGGAAAAAAGTCACTTCCACGCTCGCGCACGTCGGCCTCGCAACAACGGAGCAACGAATTGAAGTGATTTTTTGTAAAGAATTGGTTCAGGAGGTAAAAAAGTGGCAAAAACTTCTAATCAGAATAGCCCGATATAGTTCCTGAGGCATCCGGAGAAATCTCATGTCCACGCTCGCGAGCCGCTTGCGGCTCACGTACCTATCACCCTCAAAGACAGTCATAAAAACAATGACCACTCGGGCGAAGCCGCGGGCAAAAGCTAGTATTTAAATAAATCTAATCATCTATGATGATGACTCAAACGTCATGACATTCGCTCAAAATTGCATTAATCACCAGTTAGCAATAACCAAGTTAGATACCTTCATTTTGTGTTAGTAAGTTGTGGTAAAGGCTCCTGCGTCCTCAAAGTTAGCAACTCGATTCACAATGTTTCAAACATCGAACGAAACAGCTTGGAAATAAAGTTCTTGTCAGCTCGTTCTGCAACGTGGCTGTTATGTCAATCGCTACAGATGGAGCAAAATTGCAGCAGTTCTATTGGTTACAACTAGAAAAAAAGGGAGCACTATAGATATTTTTAAAAGCCTTAAGTGATCGGGGGAGCGGTCCAAAAATAGTACCACGCCATGTCTCCCCGAGGGCAAAGTATATATTATATTAGTACTAACATACAGTATGCACACTCCCTGCCGCTCCCTAGATTGCGACCTCACCCAGATTGATATAGATTGATTACAGTTTGGTTGTCGAACGTATAGGATTTCACCGCTGTTTTGTTGGTTCCGTCATTCCTTTTTTGAAATGTCATTTCTGGCCCGTTGTATGAAGTGTCCAGGGTGTGCCGAGGGTGTCGGAAGAGGCGACTATGGCAGACAGCAGCGTCATATTCCCTACTCTTTATTATACTCTGGTAGTACTGTCCCACCCCACTGCACACTGCGATCGCCCAACCGCAACAAAGGTGATTACGGCAAAACCCCCCAACTCGGGGAGGCCTACCTATGTCCAGCAGTAACCTAACCGCCTCCGTAGCTCAGAGGCAAAGTTCACTGGACACAGGAGGTCGCAGTTCGATTCCCGGCGGGGTCAATTGTAAGGCTCGAATTGGTTGGTGGTAGGGCATTTTCTAAGCCAGCCTGGCTAGCTACCACCATCTTATCTAAGTCTTGCCGCCAAATATCAAATCATTGGTATGTTCCGGCATGAAGATAAGATAGCCAGTTCCCCGTTGCGTTGGGGAATCTTGGCAAGCCCGCTTCCATCTTCGGCAACATCGTCACTTACCACCAGGTGAGATGTTGTCAAGGGTTTAGCAATTGTGAATAAAAAAAAGTGGACGTATTTTGGCTGTTGTGATGATCATAATCACATTCTAAAGCAATTAATTAATAGGGATGACGAATGCTAGTCATCTGATTTACTTTTTATTATGTGTCAAAAACGACACTTAGTTCTAAAAATATTAGAAATACCTAGGCGTGACGTCATACCTAGTTTAGCAGTGTCATAATATATGTACTCATTTTGTGATTTTGGTGAATTAAAAATCGAAGACTTGATGGAAAACAAAACGAGTAAGATTTTTCGAAGTTTAAGTAGGAGGGCAGTTTAGTGATCAAGAGTTCATAATTTATTTCTGATGCTGTCGTAATCCTTATTACTTTTACACATACCTAGTTTCTAGGTAGGTCTACAACGCCAACTCATATTTTTTCTGTTAATTAAATAAAAATTAAAGTGAAAACTTCAATGTTTACCTTTGAAACAACTGCTTGTAATGCATCCTGATTTCCAGTGAAAACGACAACTATTCACATTTCACTAAACAAAACACTAACGTTCCAAGCACGTCGCGCGTCGCGCTAAACACCGGGAAAACACGTTTCAAAGCGAAAACACGCTCAAATAACAGCAACAAGATGCTTTAAGTACTGTGCGTTTACTTGCGCGCACGTCCGCACGTCCGCCGCGCTGGGAGGATTGAAAAATTCTACAAATTCAAACAAAATGGGATGGGAACGAACGCCCTACCTTGCGCTTGAGTGCGTGAGAAAGAGACGGTAAAAACGGGTCTCACGGGAGGAATGGGGGGGGGGGGGGAAGGGAACAGGTAGACAACATCAAACAAGTGAAGTAACATACATAACCCCACGTTCTCGTATAAACAGAGGGTCATTTTCCTTTTTAGGGTCCCGTGGTCAAACTAGGAGCCCTTATAGTTTCGTTATGTCCGTCTGTTCGCATAGCCGTTTTTCTCAAAGACTATTAAATTTATAAAGCTGAAATGTGGTACGTACGGTTTACAAATCTGTGGCCCCTAGAAATATTTTTGAAGTGAAAACTTCTTTAGCGGCGTTGTGCACTTTTTTTTTGTAATGGGTAAAAAATGTTAAACTCGCGTCTGGACACGTGACCTGATCGAAAATTCGTAAGACGGATGGAGTTGATTTTTTTGTTGATTTTTCTGAGATATAAACTTTTTAATGTAATATAAATTGTCATGTTTGTGTACGATAGAGCAATAAATAAATATTGTATTCTACCACATACATGATAGTACTTTTATACTGATAATCAAAGCAATTCGTGCAAAATTATTCTCTAACCATTCCAAAATATCAAAAATGCACAACGTTAATATTCAAGTTTTCACTTCTGCCGGCACACCCGGAGTGCAACCCGTATTTTTCCTAATTTAATGTTTTTATAGAAATTTTGACAAAATCGATTAAATACTTTTTTAAAAATTTAACAAAAACATAAAATAATGAAGCAAAATTTACTTGGTTGTTGCAATTAAAGTAGGATTTTGTTTCACGTGTTCAGCGTGGTCAATTATTTAAGACTACAGAACCCTACTTTGTGCGTGGTCCGACGTGCACTTGGACCATTTTTACTTTCTCGACCCCGTAGTACGAAGAGTAAGTATTTTATTATCGCGAAAAAAAGTTTTTCCAAATTTTCGTGAAAATGTGTTCTATAATATCATTAACACATACCGAAAAACCGAATATTCCGTCTGTGCGTCCGTCCGTCGCGCTTGGCTCTATTAGTTCGATTCGGACCAAATGAGTTTTAAATTATTTCATCGAGGGATTATCAAAAGTTTCTTCGTACCGTCAAACCGAAGAGCAGCCGTCATACAACAATAACTGTATTTTTTTTAAAAACGGCTATATCGATTTTGATGAAACTTTTCATGTCGGAGTTGCTTATGTTTATCTGTTACGTAGTAATACGCATTGGTCTAGGAAAAGTCGTATTTGTATGGTTCTCCTATACAATGAAATTGAAACTTGCGATTTACTCACAAATTATTGAAGCTATTAAATTGACAGTTATTTATTATGAACAAGTATATGTTTGGTAATCATCATATAGCTCATATACGTCCCCACCGAGGGGCTCGAGCCTACCCTGAATTAGGGCGATCGGGCCTTAGTCGACCACGCGGGCGCAGTGCGGTTTGGTCGACTTCACACACAACCTTCGAGTTTCTTCGCAGGTGTGTGCAGGTTTCCTCACGATGTTTTCCTTCACCGTTAAAGCAATCGGTGAGTATTGAATAATCAATTAGTTTCTGGTTCCTCTATATACAGGGAATCTTAGGGCGAGATGACCTTGAGTGATTTACTTATGTTCCCAAATCATCATCATCATAATCAGCTCATATACTTCCCCATAGCAGCACAGAGAAATATTATAATATAATAATTATAAAATACATATTAACCGTGCTATCCAAGGGATAGACGGTGGTTGCCTATGGTGTTGCACTTAGCATCACCCGTGTATAATTAGTGTATTTGGTATTTCTATTGAAATGTACTAAATACTTAAAATACCCATTATTACATTAGAATTAAAATTTAATAAAAAATTATAACTTCCTTTTTTTTTTCTTTTTTTTTTGCTTATTTTAACCAAACCTAAAGTATTTTATGTGTTAGAGTTCATTTCAAAAGTAAATTTCCTTCAAAGTCCGCGCTGAAAGGGATAAAAGCTAGTTAACTAACTGACTAAAATAAGTCTATTCTTACGAAAGATCATATTCGAAGAAGTGACTGAATTCGAAACACAAACAACCTTCAGAAGGTTTTCCCGGAAAATTGTGCATAAGCAGCGTTATCGTGCTCGACTTTCACAAGAAACGGAGACAAAGGAGTATCTTTTCTATTAATAATTATTGCTTATTGTCTAAGATTCATAATACGCTACATCCTATGCAATACCGGGCTCAAGAGCCACGTTATTCAAGAAAATGTTCTTGTCTGGACTATTATAGGTAGGTATATTCAATCCAACGAGTTTGCAACTAACTCAAATCTCCTTGGTTCCAACTACTTGTTGGTATGTGACATAACTATAAATCAGAAAAGAACTAGACATAGATGCTTATCCACACAAAATAACATCGAAAAGCCTAAAAAAAATAGGCAAAAGCTTTTAATTGAAAAGAGATTTTATGTTTAAAAAAATGCTAAATGTGAATATAAATACACGTATCTATTAAAATCAAAACAGGAGAGCGAAATATTAATATTTCCTACGATTCTATTCGAAACAAAAGACGATCCTGGGACTCCAAAGTTCAACTTCAAAATACCAAAAGGATCTAATGTCACCGGGAATTCCAGCTCAATCGGACCTCTGGAAGTCGCTTTAATATAGTTTACAAATTTTGAAGCGGACAACATATTTATGAACGTTGTGAGTTAAATAAAAGCTTGTAATAAACAAACAAAAAACTTTTGCCCGACTTAGAAGGATTGTAAGATTTTTAGTTAAGTATTGTTTATTGTTGCATTCGTTTACATTACAGCATAACATCACTTTTATTTTAGCAAACCTCGCAATTCTGTAAACATATACATACCTACACTAACTTAAAAACAAAATTTTTTTTATCATGATTTATCTTATTCATGGTTAGTTACAGATGATCTAAGGAGACACGAGACTTCACACCTGGACAGCTTCTTACTTTATATCAAGCACAAGTTCGATCTTGTATGGAGCACCTACTGTTCTCACCTATGGGATGAATCAACCCACTATCAGCTGAATACCTTGACCACCATCGACAGACGCGCCCAGAGACTCATTGGCGACGCTGAGCTTGTCAAAAACAAGCTCTTAAGCCTTGAGCATCGCCGCAAAGTTGTCTTTCTTTCAGTATTCTATCAAATTCATTTCGGAAAGTGTGCGCAAGAACTACACGAACTCATTCCCCCAGCTCCATTCCAACTTCGGAGAGGTTCCACCCCTTTGTTGTTAATATTCAGCCTATCCCGACGAAGCGTTACGATTCCTCATTTTATTATGCGGACACCGATGGAGTGGAACTCCTTGCCTGCGTCTGTGTTATCCGACTCTTAAAATTTGGGGAGAGTGAATAGGCATTATTTGAGTTTGCGTGTACAGTCCTCGACTGCATCGATAGTCACTTTCCATCAGATGTGATGTAGTCAAACGTTAAAAAAGATCATATTAGTAATTTGCGGCTTAGTCTATAAATTATATTAAAAAACGTAAAAAATACACTTTCTGACCAAGACCCCTGACCAAGACCCCTGACCCTAGTCAAAAACACGATTAGTTATAACTTATTCAATCTGAACTCAATTTTTGCGACGGCGGCGGCGCGGCGCCCGTTGAGTTTTATGAGCGGGATGGCAAGTTAAAAACCGATCGAGACTCGCAAGAGCGAGAAAGACAACATAAATTTTGCTTTATACGCCGTCCTAATGAGCACTAACAATACAACTTCTTGAAAATGGATTAGCCGATTCTAATGAAACTTTATACACATAAACAAGTTACGAAGTTCTAGTTTATTTATGGATATAATTCGTTTAAAAATAGTGTTGTCACTAAATTATAGTGATTTAAATTTTCCATAGTAATCTTTTTAAAACGCTTCATACGCCTTTTTAAATGTTTCATTACGGAAAATAAAAATAAAATAAAGTATTTCGAAAATGTAATCTATCTACAAACTAGAATGCTTATGTGTATAAAGTAATGAGTTCTATATTGTATATGTAAACACGGTGATTTAAGGGCGGAGCAGACCAAACGTGCGTGGCGTGGCGTGGCGTGGCTGCGCGTGCACGCATGGGTTTGAAATGTACTAAATTCTATGAAAGCTGCCACACCGACTGCGTGACGTGGACGGTGCGTGGCAGCTAACGCAACGCGCACGCAGAGCTGCAGCTAGCTGACAAACCGAGCCCACGCACGCAGGGAGCGGAACGGCAACCTCGCACACGCGAGAGCTGCGGTGACGTTGTATTATATGGCATTCCCTGTTGGATGTCACACCGCGCACGCGCTTGTACGCAAGAACTGGTGCTGCGCGTGTGCACGCAAGTCCATTTGAATTTATTTACAAAATACGGTTGTTTTTTTTGGCAATGAAGACAGGTTTGAGTTGGGAAACAAAAGAAAAACTCATAGAAATTGTGAGGAAATATGAGTGCCTGTACAACGTGAAACACAAAGATTATAAAAATAAAGTTTATAAGACTTTACTATGGGAAAGAATCGGTACTTTATTAGAAATAGAAGGTAAGTACAAAATATGTACATTTTATTTACTGAGTACAAAAATTAAAACAATTAATTATTAAAGTATGTGACAAACTTTTCTCGAATGTTTCTTGCAATATTGGATTTTTTCAAGCACTCAATATGGCTATGATGTGACTTGCACGTCCGTGCACATAGTGCCTGCGTGACGTGTGCGTGCGCGTGCGTGCCAGCTGCTGCACTGCTCTTGCCGGTGTGGCAGGGCTGCACGCGCGTGCGCACGTCACGCAACGCGTCACGCCACGCGACGCATTTGGTGTGGCCCGGCCTTTAATAGCGCATATCATTGATAGGCTAACACTTGCTAACGCTTGCCTTTACGCCTACCAACATGCGCAGAGCATACGGTGCAAGATCGTTTTACATAGCAAATTACGTGTAGAATATTATGATAATATCATACCTACCAAAATTCATGTATAGTAGGTTACCAAAACTAACGAGCTATCAAACTGGATAAACATTACTGAAAGAATAACCAATCTAAACTAATCTGTGGAAGGAAAAAAATGAAACATCTCTCGTATGTTTTCAGTATTTACGATACCTACCTAAACTTCATATGCTGATTAACAAATCATTCATTATGCAATCTGGGGCACAGCTAACCAGAAAAAGCCCGGAAAAAACCACAGCTAACCCAGATGCAGAAAAAAAAGTAAAAAAGAAAACCAAAACACCGGCCAAGTGCGAGTCGGGGTCGCGTATCGAGGGTTCCGTTAAACATTTCCGGGCTTTTTCTGGTTAGCTGTGCCCCAGATTGCATAATGAATGATTTGTTATTTATTATGTATTCATCAAATCAAAAAACGACAAGTGCGAGAGAACAATGTTTGTTTTTTGATGTGTAACATCTTTGCTCTCGCTTTCCTGCAATTTGTGGGAGTGATTTCGTGAAATGGGACGGAAATGTGTAACAGGAAATGCGAACTTTTTTAATTCTCGAAAACTAAGGTTGTCATAGCCATGCCGCCTAGTGTGATGGCAAAGGCAAAGATGACATACTACTATTCGAAGGGTCGGCCCGTGAATGTACGACCCGATAATTAATTAACTTCATAAGTATTTTGTCACATGTTACACATCATATGCGAGTACTGTAGGTCTCGTTTTTTTTTTTTTCATTCTGTATGGGATAATTTGCTGGTGTTTATTATATGTTGTGTGATTAATTAATTATTTCAATTAATCACACCATGTTTGACGTTTGTATGTACAATATTACCTTTTTTACGATTGAGCGAAAACAAAAAAAACTTTAAGATCGCATTTCTGTATGTTTTTTTTTTTTTTTTTAGTAAAACAGACATATTGGTTAATATTCTGTGAAAATTTCATCCGGCTAACTATTACGGTTCAAAAGGTACAACTTTTTCAAGGTTGGTCGGACTGACAGCGTTGGCTTAGTGAAGTAAAAGGGTCCCGCGGTTAACCTTTGAGTGCGGAACCCTAAAAAGGCCAAAACATTGTAAAACATATATGTATTTGATGTATTTAAATCCAAATTAACGACACGTGTAGGTGTTAATGTAATTGGAAACGCTAACAAACGTATAAAACCGGCCAAGTGCGAAACAGAACCGCACCCAAAGGGTTCCGTACCATCATACTAGATGGCTCTAGTACAAAGAGTTCCGTACCATCATACTAGATGGCTCTAGTACAAAGGGTTCCGTACCATCATACTAGATGGCTCTAGTACAAAGGGTTCCGTACCATCATACTAGATGGCGCTAGTACAAAGGGTTCCGTACCATCATACTAGGTGGCACTAGTACAAAGGGTTCCGTACCATCATACTAGATGGCTCTAGTACAAAGAGTTCCGTAGCATCATACTAGATGGCTCTAGTACAAAAGGTTCCGTACCATCATACTAGATGGCTCTAGTACAAAGGGTTCCGTACCATCATACTAGATGGCTCTAGTACAAAGAGTTCCGTACCATCATACTAGATGGCTCTAGTACAAAGGGTTCCGTACCATCATACTAGATGGCTCTAGTACAAAGGGTTCCGTACCATCATACTAGATGGCTCTAGTACAAAGAGTTCCGTACCATCATACTAGATGGCTCTAGTACAAAGGGTTCCGTACCATCATACTAGATGGCTCTAGTACAAAGGGTTCAGTACCATCATACTAGATGGCTCTAGTACAAAGGGTTCCGTACCATCATACTAGATGGCGCTAGTACAAAGGGTTCCGTACCATCATACTAGGTGGCACTAGTACAAAGGGTTCCGTACCATCATACTAGGTGGCGCTAGTACAAAGGGTTCCGTACCATCATACTAGATGGCGCTAGTACAAAGGGTTCCGTACCATCATACTAGACGGCTCTAGTACAAAGGGTTCCGTACCATCATACTAGATGGCACTAGTACAAAGGGTTCCGTACCATCATACTAGATGGCGCTAGTACAAAGGGTTCCGTACCATCATACTAGATGGCGCTAGTTTCTTCACGTTTAAAAAAATGTTTTTTTGTATGGAGACCCCCTTATTTTTTCACTTTTTCTAATGTTTAGTATTTGTTGTTATAGCGACAATAGAAATACTTACATCATCTGTGAAAATTTCAACTGTCTAGCTATCACGGCTCATGAAATACAGCCTGGTGACAGACGGACGGACAGCGGAGTCTTAGTAATAGGGTCCCGTTTTTACCCTTTGGGTACGGACCGACCGAAAAAACGACTAAAATCGCAACAGCCAAGAAAAAATTTGCTACATTTTAAGGTTTTGTTAATTTTCTAAAGAAAATATAGAACCGATTTTGATAAATTTTTTTAGGGGATCAACTTGGCAGGTTACTCTATCGAATAAAATAAGAATCACGAAAACTAGTTCACTATCTGCGAAGATATCGTGTAACAAACGTACAAAAATATACAGTTGAATTAAGAACCTCCTCCTTTTTGAAGTCCGTTGAAAATACAAATGCATTTACGAGCAGCATTAGCAAAAGTTTTAATTAATGAACAATCCTATAATTAGGATCATTACTAATAATAAAATGTATTATAAATGTGAAAGTGTGTTTGTTACTTTTCATGCTTCAGCACCTTGACCAATCTTGATGAAATTTGGCATGCAGGTAGCCTGTGTCACGGGGAAGGACATAGGCTACTTTTAATCACGTAAAAATAGCATAGTTCGATGCAGTTCCTGAGGGAACTGATTTTTTTTTATTTTTTGTTCATTTCTTTAAACATCACAACGGAACAATGGATTGTGGTGATTTTTTTGCACAGAGATAGTTGAGGGAGTGGGAAATGACATAGACTGCTAATAAGAATAGCCCGATCTAGGATAGGGGTCTGGAGAAAACTCATGTCCACGCTCGCGAGCTGCTTGCGGCTCGCAAAGACAGTCACAAGAACGATGTCCACGCGTGCGAAGCCGCGGGCAAAAGCTAGTACATTATAATGATTAAGGCGAGGCATTTGTAAAACAGTTGTCTCTGTTTTTTTTCCTTTACGTGTAAAGAGTAAAGAAAATAACCACACTTTTGCACTTTTTCAATGTTTTACGTTGTTATTTCTCATAAGACTTCAATTTGAAAATTAAAATTTAGCAGATTCTCTGTAGTACTTAAAAAGAAATATCTCCATTTAAAAACTATGTGCAAATTTAGAAATTTTATTAATGAACAATTCGTTTTAGACGTTTTGGACCTGTTTTTGGGATTTTTTTGCAATCGAGTCAAGTACACACTATCGTGTAACATATTAGCACATTTCTCAGACAACATCCTTAAGTATGTCCAATATTTTTTGCAAGACCGATATTTAGTAGTAATTACCCAAAAAAATTGATCTAGCTAAGGGTTTCTCCGCTTCTCTACCAGTGTCTCGCCTTATATAGAAAATGAAGCAATGGTCACATAACTGCGTCGCTTGGTCATCGTTGCCATATCTTAAAACTAGACATTGCTGGCATTTACTTTGTTATCTTATCTGACATCTTGAGATAATTAGCGAGTAGCATATCAAAGAGTAGAAAGTAGGTATAGAAAGTGTTGTCTTGCAAAATTTTCAATCAGTAAATAAAGTATTGCGAGTATGCCAGAGATATGCTATATATGGTAGATAGGTTACATGCGTCTAAAAAGTGAAGCAAAAAAAAGATGCCAATTGGCATCTCTTTTCTTAGTAACATTCGGTGCAATAGAAGGGAACTACCTATGATAATGTGTGTGTAAATGGCTTCGATTTTCAAATGTTGTTGGTTAGTGTATAACCCATCTATGGTAACAAATCTCTGGAGTATGCTCGTCATATTTTATGTACGTTTCGATAAGCGAAAATATGTGGTACATAGAACTATAATACAGTCTCTGAAGATAGTTTTGCTCTACAAAAGGTGGATTGTAAACGATTTTGACATATGTTGCTTGGTTATATATGCCTAATAAAAATCTCAAGTTTTCGACCTCGAGGCGCAAGCCGCCATATTGAATTAAAGGTGCCAAAATTTTTATTTTCTTAAAGCGGTAATATTACAGATTTTCGTTATTTTTGACATCAATTACTCCTAAACGATAGAAAACCCAAGGTTGTAAAAAATACCCTTATTGTCGATGATGTTCCATAAAGTCAAAAGCTATTAGAAACACGATTGAGCAGTTTTGGCTCGATAGAAAAAAATGCTAAAGATAGGTCTACACCGTTACTTTCAACTCTAGTTATGACTAATAATTCTAAGTATAAATTTTAAAAAATATACAACAATATTTGTTATGAGAATACAAAGTGAGTAATGTTTTTTTTTATATACTTTCATTGTGTTTTTTGATTGAATCGAAAAACCATTGAAAAAGTGTGGTTATTTTCTTTACTCTTTACACGTAAAGAAAAAGACAGAGACAACTGTTCCAATCAATAACTGGCCTTAAATAAAACCTTAACAGTTTCCCCATCAAAATATCAACTTTTTTGCCATCACAATAACTTCTTCACTGTTTCGTCGCTCGCTACAGCTCGATCCCCTGCTGTGCGAAAGATTTTTTTCCCAGAAATAGCTCTAACGATTTTAATGAAACTTTGTACGTCATCGCTACTTTAAGCGGTCTTATTACATTATGAAGTGCATTATTCCACGAAAAATCGTATTAAGATACGTCCCAAACAAATCCAGTTTTTTTTTTGTATTTTCTCAAGAGATAATTTTTAGGCTATTTCTAAATGTCAGTACTCCTTCAATGGGCACGTATCATCATTATATAAAAACTAGCTGTTTCCCGCGGCTTCATCCGCGTGGGCTACGTTTCTATGACCTTTCGAGGGTGCGCAGTGCGCCGAGCCGCTGGCGGCTCGCGAGCGTGAAAAAGAGTAGCCTATGTGTTAATCCAGGCCCTAATCTTTCGACCTACCAAATTTCAGCCAGATCCGTTCAGTAGTTTTTGCGTGAAAGAGTAACAAACATACATCCATACATTCTTACAAACTTTCTCGTTTATAATATTAGTAGGATGTAATCTTACAATATCTAGCTTCTCGGGCTGTACAGTATACATTTTCTTTTATGCTTTGTCTGGTCCACAAAATGTGGCTCATAAAAGTTTCGAGATTGTAAAAAGTTGGCAACATTGCTTATTGTTCGCCATTAGATTGCGCGATTTGTCCGATGTTGTTGAACTCTACGATTTCTAATAAAAGATTTTTTGATGACTGTTACTGTAAGTGTTTCATGTTCATATAGTTATTTTATTGTTAAGTATGGTTTGGCTATTATACGTTGAGCGTCGATGGCGTAACGGCTATAGCCGCTTTCTCATATCCGGGGGGTTGTGGTTCGAAGCCTGCCACATACCAATGAGTTTTTGAATTGCAATCCTGCACACGCCTGCGAAGAAATTCGAAGGTTGTGTGTGATGTCAACCAACCCACACTGGGCCCGCGTGGTCGACTAAGGCCCGATCGCCCTAATTCAGGGTAGGCTCGAGCCCCTGGGTAGGGTCGTATATATGATGATATGTTGTAATATATAAGTATATATTATGATATCTATCCAAAAACTAGAATTTCGTGACTTGCTTATGTGTATAAAGTTTCTTTAGAATCGGCCCATGCATTTTCAAGTAGTAATTCTAAGTTTGTATGGGATCATCGTCACTTACCATCAGGTGAGATGATGCCAAGGGCTTACCAATTGTGAATAAAAATAAAAATAAAGATTCTTTTTTGGTGAATACGCTCTTAAAGGTTGGACAAAGAGAAGGAGGGACGGACGAACGAAGCAGGCTTGAGGATCCCGTTGTTACCCTTTGGGTGCAAAACCCTAAAAAAACACTAAACACGTTAAAAAACCGACTTCCATCGCAACAACTTCGTACAATTTTACAAAGTTATTTTTGGTTTTTGTTAATTTCTATTAAAGTACTACACCGATTTTCATAAAATTTATATGGGACTACACGGAAAGCATTAGCTTTCAAATAAAAAAAGAATCATCAAAATCGGTTCACCCAGTCAAAAGTTCTGAGGTAACACACATAAAAAAACACTCAGTCGAATTGAGAACCTTCTCCTTTTTCGAAGTCGCTTGAAAACAATTTCTTTGGTAAAGAGATAAAAATGTCTAACTTTAAAGCTGTACAAATTTCAAATTCAAATCTTGCAAAAATCAGCTTATAAAGACACTTTTCTTCATCACATGCACGCGCACACACCAGTAAATTACAATTTCTACAGAATTGGTATTTTTTGTACATTTAGTAACACAAAAAAAGAGGGAAATAAAACGTTCCACCAAGAATCTACAATCAAAAGTATCAACTATAAAAAACTATAATTTTTCACTTACCTCTCTCCTGGTCCAAGTTTGTTGTTCTCGACTATCGCCGTAGTCCTGATCCTGTGGTCCGCTTCCCCGATCAGCTTCTCACTGCGTCCGTTGCTCAAATGTTCTCTGGCAACACTGATCGCCTCACTCACTTCACTGTTCACTTCCTTTTCAATATTCACTTCACACTCAACTTTCACTTTAACACTTTTTTCACTATTATCCTTTTCGTGTGTTTCTGGTTCTGATTCAACTTTTTCTTCTTTTATGCCGTTAGCTATGACGGGAGCTGGTTTGGATTGAAAGGATTTTGGCTGGGTTTTTGGAGAGGAGGTTATGGGTTTGGTCTCTATTGAGCCATTCTCGTTGATGGAGGTGACGTAGACGGTGGAGTTAGCGATGTAGCCGTTCAGTTCTTGTCGGTTCTCGGGTTGTGGTCGACGCTTTCTGTTCAACTGGAAAAAATAAAAGTAACAGTTACACTTTTTTATTCCACTCGGTGAACCGACGATCTGGTGAAGGTCGCTGGTCGCGGGAAGTCGCTGGATGTGGGCAGCGCAGGACCGGTCGTTGTGGAAATACTTGGAAAGGTCTAGCAGTGGACGTCTTTCGGCTGATATGATGATGATAATGATAATGTGACTTCAAATCAACTGGAAAATAAGAGACATCTGTGGAATCTAATAAAATGTAGCTAGGTACCAAAAACGCCTACATGTTAAAGGTTTACCATGCCAATGCTTAAAATTCTACAACCCTTGAGAATACCATTAATTTTATAAAAGAGGAATACCCATAAACAGATTTGGAATTCTCTTCAAATTAATTAATTTAATTAAAACTTAGATCATTCTATCAGTCGAACCAATAGAAAACAATGAAGGTAAAATGACTGCTAACATGATGTTGATGTGATTCATCCGAGATACACGGCCTAACAGACTGATATGTACTAAAATATTGACATAACATCTGCAGTCATAATGACAGATATGATCGATTGTTATCTAAACATTCTCATATAGTTGATTGTTAACAGTTGTTATGTCGCATTTATATTTTCTAAAGGTTTTGAAGACCGAAAAAAGAGGCTTCTCTTAACCGTGCTAGGTAAGCCCTTTGCATCATCTCAATGATGGTAACGAAAGTAACATTGGGCTTATCGAGAATTCTTACTGCCAATGAGCCCTAAACTCACTAGGCTTTGTAATACGTAGGCTTTCTATTTCTTCTTCTTTTCGTGTCGACGTGTCGATGATGTCAAACTTTTTTTTGAGAATATATTAACGTCTCTAGCTACGAGCCCTTTTGAGACATTCTTCAATAATTTCATCATCATTTATATTTTCAGTTTCAATGTCAGTGCCGGCACATAAAAATCTTCTGTGGAGTTCTTGACGACGTTTGCAGCAACCTCGTTCTGAGGTGGAGGGTGTCTATAAAACTGCACCCAGTGCAAGCCGGGTATTCACGTCCTATACTTCATTTTATTTTCTTATTCTACACATTGCTCACGTGCACCAGACTATTTTCTCCAAAATGCACCACTTTTTGATGCAAATTTTAGCAGAAAAGGAGAAAAAACACTACAATAAAACTACAATCATGATTGCCGCCAAACATCAGTGTTAACAATATCGATGTGTTCCGTCATGATGATAAGTTAACCAGTTCTGCATTGCGTTGGGGAATCTTGGTAAGCCTGCTTCCATCTTCGGCATCATCATCACTTATCATTTGGTGAGATGATGCCAAGGGCTTACCAATTGTGAATTTAAAAAAAAGACCACAAATTCTCCAAAAAACTCGATGTGAAACAAAGGCCCAGTGTGTTGCCACATCGACGGATCTTTGGTTTGCTTCAAGCAAATTCACAAGCGTGAACGAGATCTGGTCTGTAGTCCAACAGGGCCAAGACTCTAGCCATGGATTGTA
This sequence comes from Coleophora flavipennella, assembly GCA_947284805.1. Classification (NCBI taxonomy): domain Eukaryota; kingdom Metazoa; phylum Arthropoda; class Insecta; order Lepidoptera; family Coleophoridae; genus Coleophora; species Coleophora flavipennella. The sequence goes on from OX369267.1 coordinate 778,774, forward strand.
TCATCTACTCACGTCTGATGTCCCGTCAGTTTTTTAGGGAGTGGAGTTTCATTCAGTGTCTGCTGGGTTGGGGAAGGTAGTTGTACTTAAAGGTACTAAGTAACATTGTTGGTTTGATTTTTTCCATACCTACCTATTTTAAATTTTAAAACATCGCTTAAAAATATATCGTGTTATCTGCTTGGTGGAAACTTTATTGACTCGTGTAGTTTGTAGTTTCAAATATGACTGTGTGATATAGTTAAGCTGTGTGAAAGCACTAATAATAATTGGAAAAAAAGCTTACAAAAAATAAAGAAAATAATTGGCTGCGAACGGCGAATGGACATTTTAAAATTTCACGTGAATTCAAATAAACATCCGAGTTTCTGCTCATATAGGTATTTTATATATCGGTGTCAGTTTATGCATTCTGACCTCGTTTTATTTTTGAGTAGCAATTTTAGTGGACAACTCGGAACTAGGGTGGTTTATCTGGTCGAAAGTTAAATGCATAAAGTTTGAGGGGGCTTGCGCTGCTAAAATAACAATGAATTTGTATCAATAATGGAGTGTTTACGTATGAAATTTTCATGCAAAAGAAAATTTTATGTTTTCCTAATGGATTTTAATATGAGACTAAGTATTCCTTTTTCCTACACGCCTGCAGCGTCGGGCGCACCCTCCGGCTGCGCCGATGCACGCACAAGGAAGTTGATAAGTTGATAATGGAGGGAAGTGCAGGGTTTTTTTGAAAAATAGTGAAATCCACCAAACTGAATCTATATTAAAACAGAAACAAGAAATAATGGTAAAATATGGAAAATAGTTTCGATGATCGGAATCGGAATAGAATACCAATTTTTTTAAAAAAGTAACAAAAAGTAAAAATAGATAAAAATATGATATAACACCAAGCTGGAAATTAAAAAAAAAACAAAAAGATTGACTTCCTCACAATACATTTCATATGTCTTTGACTGTTCGGCAGCTTTTCATATTGAGCACAGTTTTAGGACAACAAAAAGCGCTTACATATATATGTCACCGTAAAATTATTGTAAAAAATTGTATCTCGCGAGATTGTTAACTGTCGAAAGTTTGTGAACCGTAACATACTGCTTACAATTTCACTGATGGCATTGTAATCTCACTAGTGACATTACGAGTACTATAATAACACTAAGCGAAGTGAATAACATTAAATAAATGAGCGAGCAAAACGAGCGATGTTAGGTTCGGTCAGGTTTGATTGATTAAACAGTAAAAGGGCCTCGCGAAGCAAGGCTCCCCTCCATGGGTAGCAGAATGCTTCTGCTTCGCAGCAGAAGAAATCATGGGTTTTATTCGGAGATACAAGAATAGGGCGTGAAATTGTGAACCGATTCACAATTTACCGTTATATTATAATCTAACTAAATTTAGTGTAGTGAGATTGTAATATCGCGGTTATCACAATATCCCGGCGACATATCATCATCATCATCATCATATCAGCCACAAATCGTCCACTGCTGGACAAAGGCCTCCCCCAAGGATTTCCACGACGACCGGTCCTGCGCTGCCCGCATCCATCGGCTTCCCGCGACCTTCACCAGGTCATCGGTCCACCGCGTGGGAGGCCTGCCTACGCTACGTTTTCCGGTGCGCGGTCGACATTTATAACCCCGAAATAACTAACAATAGACGGAAATACATAGTTTGTTCATCATCCAGTTCAAGACATGTCTATACAAATTATCATTACTACTTGTATTTTTTGCTATCCTTGATTCTTTTCTTTGAATAAACAAAATTGTAGCCTTATACGAAGATAATATGTAAATCGTACAAACTCGTATGTAAATTGTAACAAAATGTTGAAGCCTATATTTAAAGTCTACAATGATACCGAATAATTTATTTTAGTTGTAAAGTAATTAGATAAAATACAAGTTTATTCAACTTTGAAACTATATTCATTAATCATAATTGAGAACCTTTTTAAGATAAATTTTAAAGTATTTAAATTGTCCAATATAATAATATCTATAGCTATTCTTAGCCTGAAGCACCGGTTCTTCCTAGTCTTAAGAGCCCGCTGGAGTTCATAAATCCCATGCAAACGTAGTTTAAGATTCATTTGTTAACCAAAGAACCGATTTTACATCGATAATTGGATGACGATATCTGTGTCGGTATCGCATTACTTTTTTAAAAAACGAAACAGGAATCCATTTAACACCAATAAACTTGTTTTCCGTCTTTTACCTTAAATTAATAATGGATTCCTATTCCGTTTTTCAAAAAAGTAATGCGATACCGACACAGATATTTACGTCACCCGATTATCGATATAAAATTATTTCAAAATCGGTTGTTTGGTTAACAAATGAATCAAATATGTACTACGTTTTTATGGGATTTATGAACTCCAGCGGGCTCTTATGAGACTCCTGTTAACTATTTTCCTCTATTTTACAAATAAATGTATTTATTTGTTACAAAAAAAATTAAGGAGCGTCAAAACTTTAATAGAGCCACCTGATAAGGTTAACGTAGAGTACCTTACAATTTAACTTATTTCCACAGACAGCTTGGAAATGTCAACCACAGTGATCCTTTAAATCTGTGGTAAGCAGCAACAGAACATTGCAGTACATACTCACTTCAACAGACATCAGCTTGAACATGTCAACAAGGGCTCTCTTGAAGTTAATATCAATCAACACTCATAAAGGTAGGTAATTAAGAAAACATAGCGCTTACTTCGACAGACAGCTTGAACATGCCAACAACGGCTCTTTTGCCTCCTCCCGCCAATGAATTTAATATCAATCAACACTTATAAAGGTAGGTAATTAAGAAAATGTAGCGCTTACTTCGACAGACAGCTTGAACATGCCAACAACGGCTCTTTTGGCTGCTCCCGCCATAAAGTTAATATAAATCAACACTCATAAAAGAAGGTACTTAAGAAGTTGTAGCGCTTACTTCGACAGACAGCTTGGACATGTCAACCGGTGTGATCCGCTTAAGCGCCGACAGCCGCTGCAAACGCTGCCGAGCCTGCTCCTCGACGGCGATGAGGAAGGCATCTTGAACGATATTGTGACCGATGTCTGATACTGCGGACAAAGAGACAGAGGTTAGAACATTGAAGCGAGAGGTGGTAAGAGATCTGCCCAAGACACGGTCTACTACCATACCTTAGAACTAGCTGCAGACAGTTTAGAGTCTACAGAATGCAGTTAGTAAAAGATGGTGTGGACGTATTCTTATACAAAGTGACTTGTAAGACGGCGGACGCATTTCAGGAGGTGAATAAGATGAACCTGATCGGTTCCTTTCCCTCTAATATGGTTGAGAGGAGCGATGGCTGACTCTCGCGTTATACTCGTGGCCGGGTGCTGTCCGTATGAACTGGCCTACACTTGTCAACGGCAATCATGACATTCAATGATTTAATGTATAACTTCTCGTGTCATATTATTTTCATGTTCTAATGACATAATTTGTTTTTGTATATCTTAGACTGGATTTTTTATATCTTAGACTGGACGTTATTAACTAGTGATTGTTTATTTCTTGATTTTTTACAAATGCAATTATGTAATCACTATTTTATGACCATCAGAAAGAGTGTAATTTGCACCTATTTTTAATAAATATCTTGAATCTTGAATCAGTTTTCTTTAAGGAACCAATAAGCAAAAATATTATGACTTATCTTGCAATGTTGTCTAATGAGCTGATAGCTCATCGTTTTGTATGGAAACTCTTGTCTACCACGCCAGCAGCGCCTAACGGTGTCTGAGTTAAGGTGTATCTATTTTGAATAGTTTTTTTAATATTTTTATTTCATCTTTTCGCTTGTTAGCGATAATATGTATCGCCTATATGTACAACTTCCTCAATCATTGTATCTTTTTTTCCTCTTCTGTTGTGCAATAAAGTGTTTTAAATAAATCAATCAATAGTCATCATATCAGTCAAAAAGGTCCACTGCTGGACAAAGGCCTCCCCTAACGATTTCCACGACGACCGCACCTGCGCTGCCCGCATCCAGCGGCTTCTCGCAATCTTCACCAGGTCGTCGGTCTACCAAGAGGGAGGTCTTCCTACGCTACGTTTCCGGTGCGCAGTCGCCTCTCGAGAACTTTACTACCCCAACGCACATCTGTTCTACGAGCTATGTGCCCTGCCTACTGCTACTTTAGTTTAGCGATTTTGTGAGCTGTGTCGATTACTTTGGTTCTCCTGCGGATCTCCTCATTTCTGATTCGATCGCGTAGGAAAATTCCGAGCATATTAGGCGTAGCTCGCTCCATTGCCCTTTGGGTGACCTTGAGCCTTCTTATGAGGCCCATGTAAGCGACCATGTCTCAGTTCCCTATGTCATCACTGGCAACACGCACTGGTCAAAGATCTATATTTTTATTTGCTCACTTGTTAGTCTTGGTACATTAAATTATGTTGCATTCCTTACAATAATTAACGTATAATCCATACCCTGTAATCTTTAATTGAGATATAGTTTGTTATCTTTAAATACCAAAGTTGTATTTAATTAATCAGTGTTCCGATGTAGATGATTTTCCTGTAACATTTAACCTTTACATGGATAATACGAAGATGCTATAATTTATATTATACTAGGTGTTTCCCGCGGCTTCGCCCGCTCAGATTCCGGTGAAAAATTTTCTATACCTATTCTCAGACCCACAGAATATACACAGAAAATTTCATGAAAATCCGTCCAGCCTTTTCAGAGGAGTATGGCAACTAACACTGCGACACGAGAATTTTATATTTAGATATAGATAGATTTATCTTCTGTTAAAACCTACACAATAGATTATTATATTATTGGAACTGCTAAACAAGTTAAAAAACCGACTTCCGTCGCACAACTTAGTACATTTTTTTAATATTGTTTTTCGGTTTTTTTAATTTTATAAAAAAAAAAAATAACACCGATTTTGACAAAATATATATGGGACCTACTTGGCAGCCAACCTATCGAATAATAAAAAAAGAATCATGAAAATCGGTTCACAATCTGCGAAGATACCTATCGCCTGACAAACATGCAAAAAACTTTCAGTCGAATTGAGAACCTCCTCCTTGTTGGAAGTCGGTTAAAGATAAAGACTTCAGAAACTGACAATTTATAAATTCTTTGTGACGTATTACTACGGGAACTTACTAGGTTATCTTTTTTGAATCCTTTTCTAATACAATTCCATAACATCAGCCATGTATATAACTACTAAAATTCAGCAATTGACGAATCATGTATCAGTGTAAGTTAACCATTAATTAATCTTTTTTCTATCTAAACTTTATAAGCTCTTGGCATCATCTCACCTGATGGTGACAGTGATGCCGAACATGTAAGTAGGTTTAGAAGGATTTTACAAAGCAATGGGAAACTGGCTATCTTATCTTCGTGCCGGAACACATCAATGATGTAGCGGCAAAGCTTAGCTTAGATAAGATAGTGGTAGATAGCCAGGTGGGCTTAAAAAATGCCCTTCCACTACCACCAGCCAAACCGAGTCTTAGAAATTTAGACTCTGCCGGGAATCGAACCTTTGGTGCGATGTGAATGGAAAAACCATTACGCCACGGAGGCGTTTAAATTATATTTTATCCTGCAAGATTGTATCTTATAATTATCAAGCTTGTATCTTCTATAGCTGTAAGACAGAGTTTAATCCCGGTTTGGAAAACCACCATTGTTGAATGGAATATTGAATTATATTGTCTTGCCAAAGTACAAACACCACATGCCATAGTTATGTAGGTACTATTGATTAGTTATTCAATCAACGCGTCTGCGCATAGCTGAGTCATTGTCTTGAGCCGTTGAGACGTGGTGTGCGCGTGAGTTGAGGTTATGCAAATCGTTAAAGAGATTGTTTGAATTCGATGCAACTCTGAGGAGTGGCAGTCGACGGCCAAGCCTTGAGTGAAGCCATGAAAGTTTTTTCCTTAAACCTTTTTTATGTCAGTACTTTTTGTTAAATATTTCAAAATATATTTATCGTCTTAGAACTTCACCAACGTTGAGGGAAGAAGACCCATTAGACCCGTTGGAGAATCCATTGCACGGATATCCAACAAGGAAAGCCCGCGTGATTCTGAACATAAGGAGGATGCAAGACAATCTTTCCCTACTTTAGTGGGGTCTATGACGGGTGTACAAACTTAATAATGGTGCCTGGTTTTATCACGGATGGCTGCCATTAACACATCCAAAAACGTCCTCAGGAGGGCGTAGACTAGACACTTCGCAACGTTTAGTCCATAGCCCAGAGCACTCTGTATTTGTTGCAATCAAAAAACCACCGATAACCCGATTAGATTTCTAATTTCGTATAAATTGGTTCACATCATCATATCATACGTTTCCACGGAGGGGCTTGAGCCTACCCTGAATTAGGACGATCGGGCCTTAGTCGACCACGCGGGCCCAGTGCGGTTTGGTCAACTTCACACACAACCTTCGAGTTTCTTCGCAGGCGTGTGCAGGTTTTCCTCGTGATGTTTTCCTTCACCGTAACAGCGTCGAATAAACGTACATATGAAATAGAAATTCGAAAACACATTGGTACTCGTACATGGCAGGATTCGAACCACGTCCTTCCCGACAGGAGGTAGCGGCCCTAACCGTTGCGCCACCGACGCTCATAAATTGGTTATTACACTGAAAATGAACTTTACGAAGCCGCCTGTAGGATGAACGTTGATGTACGAAATTCAGTTAATGTGTGTGTGGGCGGCCGATCGTAGGAATCTGGCAGATCATAAAATGCCCGGGCATATCATAGAGGGGCTCCGAAAAAACTAATTCGATGGAGCACCGGACACCAGACATGCTAAACGAACCTCACCTTAGTTTTTTCTGAGCCCCTCTATGATGATGAGAGACGGACGGTTAGGTTTGTAAAACAGCTGATCATACAATCCTACTATGACATATAAGAACATCAACGACTTAGTTATCCCGTTAACTAGTTATTTAACCCGGTTAATAACAGGTTCCACATATGTACCTCTCACAGTAACAGCTGCCGTTCGCCCCGGTTCGTTCCGTTCTCGAAAACCATCACCGGTGGAACATCTGAGATTGCTCAGAGATTAGCATCACGCAGTGTGTTTAAGTTGCCTTTCAGTTCCTCTATAATCTATATAGATACTCTTACGTTACTCTATGAGTATTTTAAGTTTAAGTTTTATATGATATTATTAATTTGATATGACTTTGAAATGATATAATTTGACGTTTTAACTACATTTTGTCACATCAGCTCATATAATAATAATAATAATAATAATAATTTATTTCAACCAAAAGGACATTTACAACACAGTTAACAATGGATCAATTTTATTCTATGATTGTTGTAAGTAATTTAAGTGTATACCACCTTCAACCCAAACTAAGTAATGATTTACTTGTGTTATGGGTATCCAGTGGTCTTCCTCCTATACGTCCCCACCGTTATGATGGCAATGGCCAATAGGCTTTTCTGTCACATATTCAGTTTTTATTGATTGCGCCTTGCGATTGACCTAATTTAGTCCTGGCAAAGCTACCTAATTTAGTCCTGGCTAGGCTCTCAATGTTTTGACCTAATTTAGTCCTGGCCAGGCTCTCAAACTTTTGACCGAATTCAGTCCTGGCCAGGCTCTAAAACTTTTGACCGAATTCAGTCCTGGCCAGGCTCTAAAACTTTTGACCTAATTCAGTCCTGGCCAGGCTCTAAAACGTTTGACCTAATTCAGGCCTGGCCAGGCTCTAAAACTTTTAACCTAATTTAGCCCTGGCCAGGCTCTAAAACTTTTGAACTAATTCAGGCCTGGCCAGACTCTAAAACTTTTGACCTAATTTAGTCCTGGCCAGGCTCTAAAACGTTTGAACTAATTCAAGCCTGGCCAGGATTTAAAACTTTTGACCTAATTTAGTCCTGGCCAGGCTCTAAAACGTTTGACCTAATTCAGGCCTGGCCAGGTTCTAAAACTTTTGACCTAATTTAGTCCTGGCCAGGCTCTAAAACTTTTGACCTAATTCAGGCCTGGCCAGACTCTAAAACTTTTGACCTAATTTAGTCCTGGCCAGGCTCTAAAACTTTTGAACTAATTTAGTCCTGGCTATGCTATAAAACTTTTGACTTAATTTAGTCCTGGCCAGGCTCTAAAACTTTTGAACTAATTTAGTCCTGGCTATGCTATAAAACTTTTGACTTAATTTAGTCCTGGCCAGGCTCTAAAACTTTTGACCTAATTTAGTCCTGGCCAGGATCTAAAACTTTTGACCTAAGTTAGTCCTGGCCAGGTTCTAAAACTTTTGACCAAATTTAGTCCTGGCCAGGCTCTAAAACTTTTGACCTTATTCAGACCTGGCCAGGCTCTAAAACTTTTGACCTAATTTAGTCCTGCCCAGGCTCTAAAACTTTTGACCTAATTTAGTCCAGGCCAGGCTCTGAAACTTTGGAAAGCTAATCACACCAGCCATATACGGTACGACATAGCTCAATATGAAGGTGGTCAAGGTCGCCCGAGATATCTGCGCGTGACGTAAACATTAAACAAACATGTTAATCAAAATTTTAGTTCGTGGTTAGTTCTAAGTTCTATCCACACCACCATAGTAGATTTCATTTGTTCTTTATTAGTATGATTTTCCGTAGCAGCCATATACGGTACGACATAGCCCAATATGAAGGTGAACAAGATCGTCCCGAGATATCTGCGCTTGACGTAAACATTAAACAAACATGTTAATCAAAATGTTTGTTCGAGGTTAGTTCTATCCACACCACAATAGTACTTGTAGAATTCGTTTGTTTATCATTTCTATGATTTTCCTAAGCAGCCATATACGGTACGACATAGCTCAATTTGAAGGTGGACAAGGTCGTCCCGAGATATCTGCGCGTGACGTAAACATTTAATTCACATTAACCACAACGCAAAACCCTACATGATGGGGCAAAAAAAAACTCAATAGACCTAGCTATGCAATAATTGGCAAAGTAAAGTTCTCGAGTGGCGATCGCGCACTGAAAGACGTAGCGTAGTTAGGCAGGCTTTTCACTCAGTGGACCCTGTGAAATCGCGGGGAGCAGCATGATGCGGGCAGCGCGGGATCGGTCTTGTGGAAATGCTTGGGGGAGGTCTTTGTCCAGCAGTGGTCGTCTTTCCGCTGATATGATGATAATTATGAATCAATTATGATCATCGGTGGGGACGTTTATACTGATGTGATGAATTAATCACTTAATGGATTATTTGTATATTCTAACTGAAGAAGTCTGAAGCGTCAATTGTCTCCACAATAACGAATGCAATGCAACGCATTACGTAACTAACAGACAACTAATAAATTGAATGAGTTCATTCACAGTAGCAAACAAAGCGGCTTTCTTCAACGGTATACCTTTCAACATTGCGAATCTAGCGAAGTGAATGTGGCTGTTGGCTCATTACCCCCGTGACGTAACGGTGCGCGCTCGCGCATTCCGAGTTGCGCTACTTGCGCTGTTATCTTGTCATTGTGAGCCTCGCCTTTAAGAGCAGGCTCCCAGTGCGGTACTGGCGAACAACCTGATATTTAACGTTATGGAATCAGCTTTGCAGTTGAATTTCGCATGAGTGTCTTAACGCGACTTACGTCCTTCACTTCAGGCGAAAATGCACATTTTCGTTTATTGCGAGCTTAGTGAACATTCTAGGAAAATTTCGTCTTAGCCGTTTTATCAATAGCTTTATTCTCTTAATATCGGTATATGTTTCATGCGCCTAATTTATGTATTTTTTTTATTTTTATTTTATTCACAACTGGTAAACCCTTGACAACATCTTGACAATTTAGGAGAAAAATCTTTTAATCTCTCACAACTACATGGTTTCACCAAATAAAAAGTATCGAGCGAAAACTAATAAATCGTGTTTTTGTTTTAGCCAAACGAAAGAAAAAGGTTAAAAGAATCAGATTTGTAGATTTCACGTTCAACAAGCACGCGGCTGACTCGACATATTTAAGCAAAAATGCACTAATTTTGGGAGCCTGCTCTTAAGGCTTATAATTTTAAACAAAAAAAAACCGGCTTCAAGCGCACTAGTCGCTACTACTATTTTTGAAGGTTCCCCTCGATTTCTCTCAGATGCCATCATCGGATCCTGGTTTCCTTCTCATAGTACCAACCTCTCAAATCTCCTTTCCAACAAAAAAATATACATCAAAATCGGTTCATAAACGACGAAGTTATCTGCGACACACATAACATAAAAAATAAAAATATATATACGGTCGAATTGAAAACTTCCTCCTTTTTTTGAAGTTGGTTAAAAAGCTGGACACAGTCGTTGCCGATATTGCAACTATGATATTATTATGAATGAATGAATCTAATTAGATTCCTCAATTAAGAGTGTAAACTTTATACAATTTTAAGTAGCATTCAAAATAACCCAACCCATTTAGGTAAATAATAAATAACCTAATTATTTTAAATAAAAATTATGAACCTGACTACATAAACATTAACCCTCTTTTTTGGGGAGTCGGGATAAAATGTACATAGGATACTTTTTTACCCGACTCCCCAAAAGAATCAGGACAAATCCAAAAACACCTCGCACTCCAAAATTCATTAGGCTGTTGAGGCTAGAGGCTCAGCCAAAGAAGTAGACATACATACATACACCCGAAAACATTACCCTCCTTTTGGGAAGTCGGGTAAAAATCTCCGCCATACGAGCTCCGTCGTGGTCACTCATAAACGGGAACCCGTCATTTTGTGGAAAATAATAATTTTCACATTTGTTAAGCCCTTGGCCACACCCTTGACACTTCATACAGTGAGCTAGAAATGACATTTCAAAAAAGGAATGACGGAACAAACAAAATGGCTGCGAAATCCTATACGTTCGACAACCAAACTGTAACCAATCTGGGTGACGAGGGGGTGAGGTCGCAATCTAGAGAGCGGCAGGGAGTGTCCATACTGTATGTTAGTATATAAGGTCTAACAAAATTAGCTGAAACTATCTTAACTGGTGCTTCCATGAAACTGAACAACTTTCCTCATGAAACCCATAGTCAAATCTCAAAAAAAACAAAACTTCCCATACTAAGTTGGCTGATCAGCTGATCGAGTTAGTATGGGAGAAGCAAATTCTTTTTTGCGATTTGACTATGGGTTCCATGGGGAAAGTTGTTCAGTTTCATGGGTAGAAGCACCAGTTAAAATAGTTTCAGCTAATTTTGTTACACCTTATATACTTTGCCTTGGCATCATCTCACCTGATGGTAAGTGACGATGATGCCGATGGAAGCGGGCTTACCAAGATTCCCCAACACAATGGACAACTGGCTATCGTATCTTCATGCCGGAACACATCAATGTTGTTAACACTGATGCTTGGCGGCAAGACTTATATAAGATGGTGGTAGCTAGCCAGACGGGCTAAGAACATGCCCTACCGCCAACCAATCCGAGTCTTACAAGTTGACCCCACCGGGAATCGAACCCGCGACCTCATGTTGTGAAGCGAATGGACTAACCATTACGCCACGGAGGCGGTTAAAACTTCGATCGCTTTGCGCCGACCTCCTTTATTTGCACGTGCAACATTTGCAACAATCGGTTCAATCAAAGCGCGACACGGTAATGTCACTTTCGGTGTCGGCGTCGCTCGACCGTAGGGCGAGCCTGCCCACATCGACATGACAGACCGAGCTCCCGTCAAAAAGGGAGTTACACCCAAGACTCAGCCGCTATCGTTATATATACACTCACGGGATCTAGACGAATCTAACGACACCCCGCACCCCAAAATACATCAATCCTTTTAAATCTAGTCTAGGCTACAAGCTTAACCAAAGAGACAGACATACACACTGTAAGGACCTCCTTACAATCGTCCATTGCATCTCCTTGCATGTACGCGTACTGGCGCCCGCTGGAGTTCATAAATCCCATACAAACGTAGTAGTGATTCATTTGTTAACCAAAGAAACGATTTAGAAATAATTTTATATCGATAATCGGGTGACGTGTCTGTACCGCATTGCTTTTTTGAAACACGAAACAGGAATCCATTATTAATAATTAACTTGTTTTTAGGGTAAAAGACGGAAAAGAAGTTTATTGGAATTAAATGGATTCCTGTTTCGTTTTTCGAAAAAGTAATGCGATACCGACACAGATATACGTCATCCGATTATCAATACAAAATTATTTCAAAATCGGTTCTTTAGTTACCAAATGAATCAAATACTACGTTTGTAGGTATGAGATTTATGATCTCCAGCGGGCTCTTAACAGAAAAAGCAAAATTTTGAAAATAACGGCTCGCGTTTGGAATGCCTTCAGCATTCATTGGAAATTTAGAATTTGGAACTGACGCTGGTCGTGCTTGGAACCCTCGCTATTTTGCTAAGTACTCTGGGTGTGCCTGCACGATAATGATTAAATAGAGTCCAAACAAAATCTAAAAGATTAGGAAAAGTCAAACAAATTCAAGATATAAAGATACCAGTGTTTCCCTAGTTAGATTCCAGCTATGCTCCAGCTCCTAGGCAATGTATATGTATATATCGTACCGAAGCGTCGGTGGCTCAACCGGTAACGACTCGGTCCATATAACCAGAGGTACCGGGTTCAAATCTGGATGGCCAATGTACCAATGAGTTTTTCAAAAAACTTACGTACATACTTACCAATTGCTTTAACGGTGAAGGAAAACATCGTGAGGAAACCTGCACACGCCTGCGAAGAAACTCGAAGGTTGTGTGTGAAGTCGACCAACCCGCACTGGGCCCGCGTGGTCGACTAAGGCCTAATCGCCCTGATTCAGGGTAGGCTCGAGCCCCTCGGTGGGGACGTATATGAGCTGTAATGATGATGATGATATCGTACCCCAGGACTTCCAAGAGTCCCATAGTAAATACTCACATACTAATCATCATCATCATATCAGCTCATATACGTTCCCATCGAGGGGCTCGAGCCTACCCTGAATTAGGGCGATCGGGCCTTAGTCGACCACGCGGGCCCCGTGCGGGTTGGTCGACTTCACACACAACCTTCGAGTTTCTTCACAGGCGTGTATAGGTTTCCCCATGGTTTTTTTCTTTCACCGTAAAAGAGCGTCGGATAAAAGTACATATGAAATCGAAATTCGAAAACACATTGGTACGTGGACTGCCACGTACCAATGTGTTTTCGAATTTCGAATTAGTGTACTGACACCACAGAATAGAAGAATTCGGAAAAAAATTTCTTATCTGTGACTGACACATACTAGTAAATACAAAGTTTATTCTAACATTTATGAAGTGATTTTTTATTTTTCTCTTATTTGGCTTTAAATCTTTGACTATAGTCGTAAGCCATACATATTACCAAAGTATAAATATGGACTATACTTACAGGGTTTAAAAAAAATGTAGGACCAGTGAACTGGGAGTTTCGGAAAACGTAGCGTAGGCAGGCCTCCCACGCGGTGGACCGACGACCTCGTCGACGTCGTCGTGGAAATCCTTGCGGGAGGCCTTTGTCCGGCAGTGGACGATTTTCGGCTGATATGATGAATGCAATTGTTAAGCCCTAGGCATCATCTCACATTATAGTAAGATAAATTGGGTTTTCACATTAATTGTACCTGTCTATATTTGCTTGTACGAGTAAATAACATATTTGAGCGAGCGAAGCGTCTCCTTTTTAGCTTGGGGAAAAATGCTTTGTACTGTCCGGAAATTAAAATAGCCGGCTGTTCTCCTCTACACAGGTCGCATTTCTCAACCGATTCGTGATTTGTGAGCAGGTTCAATAATTACATGGAATTTGTTCGATTCAATTTTTGGAAGTTTTTCAGAATGGCGGAGCCATAGGGTTGAAAAGAATAAATATCATATTTCAGTCATTTCGAAAAACACGCGAAACCTACACCTCATCGAGCCACTACTATTTTAACAGAATTGACAAGATTTGTTCCCCCTCAAGGGTCTAACCACAGAGTTAAAAAGATTTCGTTGGGCCTAACATATAATTTACTTTCATATTGAATTGAACGATGGGTTTGGCCCAAATTCTCACCGTGACACATTCTCGCAAGTATCAAATAATTCTATCAAGTATCAAATATTAGAATTTAACTATGCGTGGGATTTGAACCCTTGAACCCTTGCTGTCTGTCAGAAAAGGTTATAAAGTCATGGCGTGGGCGCGGGCTGGAGATGGAGAGGAATTTCTTACGCCAAAGTTTAGAAACCTGATACCTATCGGGTGTTGTTTTACGGATTACTGGTTTCTGGAGGCTGCGTCTTCGTATTATATTTTTGCGATTTTGAAAAGTTTACGACATGCTATTCTACTGTCTTCAAGAGTTATCGTGACGCGCCATTCCCCATTATCAAAGAATGAAGACTATTTGCTATTACACGATACTTGTAATGACTATTGATGACCTTGGTATTTTGAAGTTGATCTGATGATGAACTACGAAGGTGGAATCAAGGTCCTCGGAACGTCTATTGTTTTCAATGAAATCATAGCAAATACATGTACCTCTCAACCTGGCTTATTTAAATTTGGAATCAAGTATTTAATTTATTAAATTTTCATTTGGCAGATTAAAAAACTATTTTGAAATAAAAGCTTGTAAGGCCAGCACATCAAGCTAGACACTTTGGACTTTGTACCGTTCTTATGACGTATGCGTATAGATCTGTACTCTGCCTAGAGCTACCCGGCTAGGTGGAGTTCGCAACCGGAACTACGGGTCCGGCTGTTTGGATCAGGGTACTACGGGGTCGGGGGTAGCCCACCGCTTGCCTGCCGTTGGTCTATCGCCTTCGGCACTCTGGCTTGTCGGTCCCCCGACTGGGTCATGGACTCGTAGTGGTATGTGGTTAGTTGCAGGGGTTGGGCAATGTTTGTTGCCTGGCAAGCACGTTGCGTCCAGGCGTCCTTCCCCGCGCGCAACTAGTGTTGTCGTAGCCGGCCACGTGGGCTATGGGCGAAAACAACGCGGGGCACGTGAGTTGTCCATTAAGTGGAACTGCTGGTTTAACTACTGGCAGGGAAGCATCTCCGGCACTTGCCTGGTCAGCAAGTAGAGCTAAGCTAGTACTGCTCCGGCCGATCCAGCCGCGTAGGAGTAAGTCTGGACAGGTGCGATAAGCGCCGGGAAGTGAGCGTGCCTACAGCTCCGGTACCACACCGGATATGTGGGAGCCAGCTTCTCCGGCGTCCCGAGCGGGGATCGAACCGCCAGCAGAGAAAGCCGCGGGAGGTGAGCGCGCCTACAGCTCCGGGACCTACCTGGACAGTAGGTAGTGGTTCTCTTCCACGAGGCACTCGCCTTGCAGAGTACCAGGACAAGCGTCTTGGCGGCAAGACCTACCGTAACTGGTCCTTGTCTTCACCGTATGGTGTTGGCAGGAATAGCGGCCCCCACTGTTATGCCCTAGGCCTAGGGTAGGTAAGTGGGGACGCTATATCATAAACCTGGCAGTCTAGCGTATCTGGTAGATGTGCGAGAGGGCATGTATGCGTATGGATCAGAATCGCACTACGAGTGTCTAGCTTGATATGCTGGCCTCTCTACCTAAAATTCTTCAGGTTTTTCGAAGCATCATACTCCTTAGATACAAAAAAAATAATTATGGAGAGTTACTAAACATCTTAGGGCGTTCTGAATGAGAATAAAGTCTTATAGTGGTAGATCGGATTTTTTTTGGGAAAACCGGGAATGACGGGAGATGATGACTTGGAAGATAGGAGGACGGGAGCGGAAGAACACTCAAATTGAAGACCTGATATCCGAGTCGAATATTATGGCCTAAACAAAGTCAGCCCGTCCTCGCTGGCTTGGACGCCGAAAGAGGATGCTGCAAAGAGAGCGTACAAGAGATATCCAACCGGGAAACGTCCTGATGGACGCCCCAGTACTGCTGGAATCCTGGAATGACGAATAAAGGTGAGCGTCCACAGGTCTGCACCGGCCGTCCCGCACGCATGGCACGAAACGGATGGTGTTTATCTCTTCTTTGCAGATTTGAATACTGTGGATGTTTCAGATTATGTAACTCTTCATGTCCTTCTACTAATGTTATTAACAGTAAGTCATCCATTTTGTTATAATTTTGGTGGTTCTCATCTCAATTTAAAAAAACACGTGATGCGCGCGGCGAACTGAGTGACGACACCGGCACGCAACGGATTGTTTCCTAATATATGCCGGCGTTCGGTGCGGCCCGGTGGCATATGACTTCATACAAAGCTATGGAAAATCTGTTGCGTGCCGGTACGAACCAGTGGAAGTCCACCTAGAGTGCAAAACCTGAACCCGAACGCCCTTCAAAATGCCGATTGTCAGGAAACGGTGCAGAACAGATGAAAGTGGCGTCGTCGGAGGCCAAGGTCCTCTTTGGGTCGTTGAGCCAGCAAAGTAAGTAAGTTTTTAGTTTAATCATTACTTATCATTGGATTGGATTACATGGATTAAGCAATAGTTATAATCTTTAGTTTATTCTAGGTCGAGCGAAACTCAAATTATAATTTACTTGTTACTCATTTTGGTATATATTTACACTAATTTCACAGAAATTTTCTTGTTATTTATTATACAGGGTGTAACAAAATTGGTGTAGGTCCCGTCAGCTGGGGTTTCTACTTATTAGACTGAAAAAAAGCGTCGGTGGCTCAACCGGTAACGACTCGGTCCTTCTAACCAGAGGTACCAGGTTCAAATCTGGGCGGCCAATGTACCAATGAGTTTTTCAAATACTTACGTACATATACTTACCGATTGCTTTAACGGTAAAGGAAAACATCGTGAGGAAACCTGCATACGCCTGCGAAGAAACTCGAAGGTTGTGTGTGAAGTCGATCAACCCGCACTGGGCCCGCGTGGTCGACTAAGGCCTAATCGCCCTAATTCAGGGTAGGCTCGAGCCCCTCGGTGGGGACGTATATGAACTGATATGAATGATACTGAACAACTTTTGTTCTATGACTTCGACTCTGGGCTAGTTCTAAATTGTGTAAAGGTCCTCAATAAGGTGGGCAGAAACAACAAACTGCAACTGGTCTGGGTCCCTGGACACGTAGGAGTGGACAACGAAGAAGCAGACAAATTGGCTATAAGGGATTACAGTTAACAATGTCTGGTCCAGAACCAGGGATAGGGGCTCCCTAGGAGCACTATAATCAGGGCGTTAAAGGAACAGGCCGAAGGAAGACATAGACTGACATGGCTATACTAATCTCCAAGCTCTTTATCGGCGAGGTAACCACCGGTGTACCCAAGTACATTTGGAGAAACAGCAGGACATGTGTCAGGAGCGTTAATGAGTTACTTTGCCAAAGCAGCACACCCTCAAAAAATAGGCCTGACGAACGACTCGACCTGCAGGGCCTGTAGTGAAGATACATAATCAATGGAACACTTACTGTGTTACTACGATGTCCTGGCTAGTAAGAGTATGTGCCTCCTTAGTGATGGCTACCCAAAACCAGAGGACTACAAGGTCTACAAGCACTTTCCATTCAGCGGAACTGCTGCATTGATGCAGCACATCTTCGAGTAGGTTAGAGTATAAGGGTGAATAGGGGTAGACACAAAAGATCCCACTGAGTCGAAGTGTCACTGCGACTGCAGCCCCCATTCACAAAGATAATATAAGGTCGAACGGGTGGAGGGATGTCGTAGGCGTAGTAATAGGATCCCAATGCCTTTGGATACGAGCCTTAAAAACATTCAGATCCTGCTTTACAATCTAGATCTACATTACAGAACCGCTCATCACAAATGTGTAATTACTTCTACCTAACCTACTAAGTGTCTACCTACCTATCTTGCTTGGAACTCGTAGAAGGCTGCAACCGTACATTACGTTAGCGGTTAGCCACATAATGAAATTATAACTCTACAGGATGTCCAGTTTTTCAAATTATATAGTCACTGACTAAACCATTAACTCAGGACACGGGTGAAATGAAGAGATCCGTAGAAGAACCAAAGTAACCGACATTGCTCGCAGAATTGCTAAACCTTATGCATAAGTTGAAGGACAGTATTAAAGAAAAGCATAGAGAAAAATTGCATAAATGTGTCCTTCTGTTGCACGATAATGCACCTGTGCACATGGCTGCTATTTCGAAGGCTGCCATTCGCGGGACTGTGGATTCACAGAATTTGAACACCCACCTTAATACAGTCCGGACTTGATCCCGAGCGACTACTTCTTATTTCCGAATTTGAAGAAAGACCTATGGGGAATAAACCTCATCAGCAATCAGCTGTTTTAGGCCACTTTGAATACAAAAATTCGGACTACTCTTTTAATGGTATTGAAATGTTGGTTCAGCGATCTAAAACGTGTGTTGCAAAAAAAGGAGACTATATTGACAAGTAATGCGGATTTTATTTCATTTCTACTTCCACAACCTAGTCAGGCCTATTTATTATGGGACCTACCACGTACCTTTAGCGATTCTGTGAGCACTATCAGTTACTTTGGCTCTCTTTTGGATCTTCTCATTTACCTGTGCCCTGAGTTAATGGCTTCTTCTTGTTTTCGAATCGATGGTTTGAATATAAACACTTAGTTACTTTATATCTTATTGACCCAATAGGTAGCCACGCGTATGCTAAAGGCTTATTCATCTATACGAACCAACCCCCTGAATCTAAACGCTTAGAGTTCGATTCCTTACACGGAATCGGGAAAAAAATTAACATTTTCGATTGTTTTTCCTTTATACGGGTGTCTTTATCGAATACGTTCGACTATTTTGTCGATTTCGTGTAACGAATCGAACTCGAAGTTTTAAAATCAGGGGGCTCGCTGTTTACATATTTTTAATTGAATGATTGCGGACCGTTTAATAGGAAAAGAGGTTTAATAAACTACAAATAATTATCAGTTTAAATAACTAATAATTTTTGAGAAACTTGAAAACTTTTAGGTACCAGCTTTAATTTTAAAAGCATTATAATAATTTCGTATTTTTCTCAGCAAACCCTTTTATTTCATACCCATTTCATGGGGGTGCATAAAAATAATTGGTCAGCCATCTTTAGGAGTATTGGATTTATAACGACGACGTCACTTAGCTAACCATGCATTGTTCAAAATTTCAGCTCAATCGGAAACCGGGAAGTGGTTCTAATTAAGAGCATTATTCATCAAACCCATAAAAACGTAGTCTTTGATTCATTTGTTAACCAAACAACCGATTTAGAAATAATTTTATAACGACAATCGGATGACGTATCGGTATTGCATTACTTTTTGAAAAACGAAGCAGGAATCCATTATTAACCAATAAACTTGTTTTCCGTTTTTTCACATTGAAAACAAGTTTATTATTTATAGTTATTAGGATAGTTGCGCCAGGGGTATAGTTGCCCCTAATTACTCTAGTTTTGCGGATGAATCGCATGCTACTTTATTAATCCATCGAAAAACTCACCATCTACCACTAAGTTGACCAATGATCATGTCTCATGTCTCTGTGCTATTGCATAGAAAGACAAAATGCGATCAAAGTTTTTGCGAGATAGATGTCCTGTTTCTCGGTGGTACATCTATCCTAAACGTAAATGACATGGATTAGGCAACCATCCCCTATGTGGGATAGATGTCCCAAAGTATAGAGGTTCGTAAAAATCGCTAATATTCTGGAAATATTAAAGATAATGTTTTTTACTCTTCATAGTGAGATGTTGTCAAGGGTTTACCAATTGTGAATAAAAAAAATAAAAAGATGTGCTTTCGAATTACGATTTCATATGTGCGTTTATCCGACGCTCTTACGGTGAGGGAAAACATCGTGAGGAAACCTGCACACACCTGCGAAGAAACTCGAAGGTTGTGTGTGAAGTTGACTAACCCGCACTGGGCCCGCGTGGTCGACTAAGGCTCGATCGCCCTAATTAAGGGTAGGGTCGAGCCCCTTGGTGGGCACGTATACATGAGCTGATATGACTGAGAGATATAGAGTGATTTCAAAAAGTGTGGCAACTATCCGGCTTTTACCCTACTTAATAACATTTTTTTATTTACTTAATTTAATTATTTGTTTGTATTGTCATTGGTTTTTAATAGGTGTGCAAATTTTAGATCTAATCCGACGACAGACATATTATAGCTATACAGGCGAAGCTAATATAAAGTGTATGAAAAGTTGATAATGAGAGCATCCTGTACATGAGCTCGCTTCGTCCGGCACATGCTTACTTTACGCTTCTGCCTCGTCAAGTCCAAGGCTATCCGGTTTTTGTTGTGATGATTTTTTATCATAAATAACATGTATTCGATTTAATATCATCCGGATGGATGCCACATCTGCCACTTAAACTGCTCAGAGTTAAAATTGTGTGGTACAGTGTTCTATATAGATGTAGGTAATACATGAAAGTTTCGAAAAATTTACATACGGCCCGCTGAAGGCTGAATACAGGACCGCTCTTGAATTTCGGGATTTAAACGATCTAAGTTCTACCAAATAATACTAAACATTACCACGTAGTTCTAGATAGTTGATAATTTTGATTGTAGGTTCTTGGTGGAACATTATATCATACATATTGGTATATATATCTACAACACTAATCTATAATATAAAAATGAATCGCAAAATGTGTTGGTAAGCGCATAACTCGAGAACGGCTGGACCGATTTGGCTAATTCTTTTTTGTCGAGTTCGTTATTGTCAGGAGAAGGTTCTTATGTAGGGTAGGGTAGGGTAGGGTAGGGTAGTGTAGTGTACGGTAGGGTAGGGTAGTGTAGGGTAGGGTAGGGTAGTGTAATGTAAGGCGTAACGTAGTTCGCCGGGACAGCTAGTTCCACATAAAACAAATAAAACTGTATTTATAATTTGTCAGCGACTGGTTTCGAACACTATCTTCAGGCAGACTATTTATTTACACAATGTGTGGGTGAGGGAGGGGAAGGCCCCCAACTACGTGGATGACGAATGTCCGCAAGGACATGAAGCAGTTGGGACTTTCAGATGACGACGCATACCAGCGGAATGAGTGGCGCCTCAGCACCAGGAAAGCCGACCCCGCGTAACGGGAAAAGGCGAGGCCAAAGAAGAAGAAGAATGTGTGGGTACAATTCAAAAATTTTGGGTTACCAGGTAAATCGAATCAGAAACAAGGAGATCCGTAGGAGAACCAAAGTAACCGACATGTAGGTATTTTAAAGTAATTTTTACACGACTGCACTAGAAAGAGGGTTATTTTTTATACGTGTACTAGCTTTTGCCCTCGGCTTAACCCGCGTGGACATGGTTTTTATGACTTTCTTTGAGGGTGAGCGGTTCGCGAGCCGGAAGCGCTAGCGAGCGTGGACATGAGTTTTCTCCAGATCCCTCGGGAACTACATCGGGTTATTCTGATTAGCAGTATATGTCACTTCCCAACCCCTCAACCCAATTCTATACAAAAAATCACATCAGTCCGTTGTTTCGTTGCGACGCAGACGTGCGCGAGCGTGGAAATGAGTTTACCCAGAACCCTCGAGAACTATGTCAGGATATGCTATTTAATAAATTATGTCATTTCCAACCCCTTCAACCATCTCTGTGCAATTAATCACAACAATTCATTGTTCCGTTGCGATTTTAAAGAAATTCACCAAAAAGAGTATTTTTTCAGTTCCCTCAGGAACTGCATCGGACTATGCTATTTTGAAGGAAAAAAGTAACCATGTCCTTCCCAGTGACACAGGCTACCTGCATGCCAAATTTTACACAGATTGGGCCAGGTGTTAAAGCGTGAAAATGTAACAAACAAACACAGTTTCACATTTATAATATTAGTAAGGATGTTTATTTCTTTAGCACGAACTGTAGCCTAAACGGTATTATGGATTTTGAAGTGCAAGGTGTCTGTCATTCATTAGATTCGTCTTGATCCCTTAAGTATACATTTTTACCCGACTGGCCAAAAAAAATGAATTAAGTTTTTATGCAGTCGTATTTTTAATGAATTTTGTCATTAAATCGAAAATTTTAGAAGCCTTCGCCAATTAAGTTATTGTATGTTTTTTATACTTGCTTTATTATTTTTTTGCATTGACAATTTACATCACACGTGGTAATCGTATGCCTCACACGCGGTGGACCGACGAACTGGTGAAGATCGCGCGCGGGAAGCCAATGGATGCGGGCAGCGCAGGGAACTGTCGTCGTGGAAATCATAATATGATGTGGTCATCTTGTCCTTACATAACTAAGATTCCCTGTAGTACGAGTACTATGGCAGGTATCCAAATACTGGTATACTTTATGAGAGCAATCAAACCTGTTGGGCACACGATGTTCGCCCTGGGTGG
This sequence comes from Coleophora flavipennella, assembly GCA_947284805.1. Lineage (NCBI taxonomy): Eukaryota > Metazoa > Arthropoda > Insecta > Lepidoptera > Coleophoridae > Coleophora > Coleophora flavipennella. Next base: position 801,101 of record OX369267.1, read on the forward strand.
GAATCGCACCCACTACCCTGCTCGGCTTAATAGGCACTAGAACATCGGGTCAGTCAGTGCCCTTGCTATTCACGTTTCAAATTCTCAGTAACTACGTATAGTATTTATACTGGACCCTTTATTTTCGAAATTTATTAGGGTTCTAATATTGCTAGTGACGACTGGGAATAAGCGTTTTGAGCTGGCGCTGGATAAATTTGGGGGCGCTCGGTACCCGTCAAATAAAGGCCGCCTCCGTGGCGTAATGGTTAGTCCATTCGCTTCACTCCAGGAGGTCGCGGGTTTGATTCCCGGTGGGGTCAACTTTTAAGAGTCGGTTTAGTTGGTGGTAGGGCATTTTCTAAGCCCGCCTGGCTAGCTACCACTTTCTTATCCAAGTCTTGCCGCCAAACATCAATGTGAACAACATTGCTGTGTTCCGGCTTGAAGATAAGATAGACAGTTCTCCATTGCGTTGGGAAATCTTGGTAAGCCCGCTTCCATCTTCGGCATCATAGTCACACTTACCATCAGGTGAGATGATGTAAAGGGCTTACCAATTGTGAATAAATAATTGAAAACGCTAAACACGTTAAAAAACCGACTTCCATCGCAACAACTCCGTACAATTTGGCAATATTATTTTTGTTTTTTGTTATTTTTCTTATAAACTACTACACCGATTTTGATAACATTTATATGGGACCACACGGAAAGCACTAGCTTTCAAATAAAAAAAGAATCTTTAAAATCGGTTCACCCAGTCAAAAGTTCTGAGGTACTACACATAAAAAAAAAACATACAGTCGAATTGAGAAACCTCCTCCTTTTTGGAAGTCGCTTGAAAAATAAAAGACTACCAAACAGTCATTTACTTTCAACACACGATAGAATGCTGACTCTGTGTGTCAGTAACTGCTTATAACACAAGGCCTTTTATTATTTTTATAGGTGTACTAGTTCAGAAAAAAACAAAGTTACTGGTTTGTAGACTTTGGATCGTATACCAACCAACATGTTGTCAACGTAGCAATAAAATATTATCTATAGTAAGTACCTAACTACGTCGTTCATTGCATTTTTTAGGGTTCCGAAATCATAAAGGAACCCTTATAGTTTTGCCGTGTCTGTCTGTCTGTCTGTCCGCGGCTTAGCTAAAAGACTGTTTAAGTTTTACTTTTTTTTTATTTGATTAAGTTGTTTACACGTCCTGCCATCTAAGTCAAAACTTTCTTCTTTCCCGGGTCTGGTGGAAGAAATTTCTTTAGAAATAAGCTGTACCCCTTGTATCACCTTAATGTTTAAAATCTGTATTTTATGTATCCTGTGTACAATAAGCTATCTGATAAATAAATAAATACTGCTAGTACCAGAAAGCTGTAGTTTGGCATATTAATCAAGCCGACAAAGTGGTACCACACCCTGGACACTTCAAACAACGGGTCAGAAATGACATTTCAAAAAAGGAATGACGAAACAAACAAAATGGCGGCGAAATCCTATACGTTTGACAACCAAACTGTAACCAATCTGTATCAATATGGGTGACGAGGGGGTGAGGTCGCAATCTAGAGAGCGGCAGGGAGTGTCCATACTGTATGTTAGTACTAATATTTATACTTTGGTGGTACAATAAAATCTTGAAAAAATAAAAGCATACTTCCATATAAAAAAAATAATTGAAAATCGTTCTACAATTATCGGACAAATCATAAACATAGATAAAAAACATACAGTGGAACATAGAACTTCCTCCTTTTTTGAAGTCGGTTAAAGAAAAACTATCACGGCTAAGTAGGCTTTCTTAGAAGTAATAATCGACTAACTCAAGGCAAAGTTTAAAAAATATTACTGTAACTTAAGGTGTGCAGTTGGATTTGTAAAAAGTTCATAGATTTTTCAAAAAATACATTTCACAAAATGTTCTATTACCAGCTGCAAATATAATTTAGTTTTTTTTTAAATATACATAAAAAAAGTTTATACTACGGAATCCTACCTTGGACGAGTCCAACTCGCACTTGGCCGGTTTTAAATTTATTGAAAGTACCTATGTAAGAGCAAAGAGTAAGGAATAGTACTTTAAAAGTAAGAGCGTCTGTGACGTAACGGCTAGGGCCGCTACCTCCTGTCCGGGAGATCGTGGTTCGAATCCTGGCTCCTGCCACGATGTTTTCTAATTTCGATTTCATATGTACGTTTATCTGACGCTTTACGGTGTAGGAACAATATCGTGAGGAAACCTGCGCACGCCTGCGAAGAAACTCGAAGGTTGTGTGTGAAGTCGACTAACCCGCACTGGGCCCGCGTGGTCGACTATGGCCCGATCGCCCTAATTCAGGGCAGGGTCGAGTCCCTCAGTGGGGACTTCTAAGAGCATATATATGATAATAATTTAGAACAAAAAAAACCTACTTCAAACAGGAAACTAAGGTTCCCCTCGATTTCTCTGGGATGCCATCATGAGATCCTGGTTTCCTCATCATGGTACCACCCTTGGGATATCTCATTTCTAATAAAAAAATAATCATCAAAATCGGTTCATAAACGACGAAGTTATCCGCAAACACACATAAAAAAAATATATACTTACGGTCGAATTGAGAAACCTCCTCCTTTTTTTGAAGTCGGTTAAAAAATGATGATTTATTTATTGCGGAAGTAAGATGCAATTGAATGTAGAAATGACTGCAAATAGGGTTTAACCCAACAAATAATAACAGGGAACAGATCAGTTGAATCGATACAACATAGTAAGCAAATTTGGGAATAAACAGGAATTATTCCTGTTGGTCTCTCGTGGAGACAGGCGAGAGGGAGGACACATAAGAATTTGTATTCATGTTTGTCCCCTCGGAGGGACAGGCGAGGGAACATACAGAAACAGAACAACCCAAAAACTAAAATATCTAGTGAATTGAAATTTAACAACTGTTTCAATAAACTTAAAATATTGCAGTATTTCGTTTCAGTGTCACGAAAATGTGTGTGTAATGTTTTTAATTTTGGCTACAATGCAGGTGACAATTAAAATAACAATTCTATTTTTTTATTATTATTACACGTAGGTAATCGATCGCCTAAATGCGTAGTTGAAACTGAGTCACTGTGCACATGTATTTTTTTTATGAAAGGGATAGGGTTTATCATGGTAGGTAAACCTTTAAAAATTAAGTACCTACTTGTCATACAAAAATGAAAATATACCTTCTTTTTTTTTCTGGAAAAACAACCCCGTTTGGTTTGGAGCGCACCTTAAAGGGCTGCCATACTAAAAATTTACAAAACACCAAAAAAAACGGGTAGGTAAGTAACTATTATAAAAGATGCCGGCGATTTTCTAAAAATGTTTTCACAGCCAAGGCAATCCTGGACTTGCTTGTGTTACGGGCAAAGCCTTCCAACGCAGCAGTTCACTCACCTTAGCTCACTTCTATCAACGAAGAGCCTTAAATCTAGCTTCTTTCGGAACACTGCGGAAAACAATCACAAAACTAACACTAGCACCGGTTGTTTTCAATAAAAAAACATCAGTTTCCGTGGCACAAAACACTAGTAAAACCAAGTTTTACTGTCAATTGAACGGTATTAAACATCGTAGTTACCTACTTATATTGTTACTTGTTACTGTATGTCGCGCGCGGCGCGCGATGACTCGTTCGCTCGCACGAAAACCTGTTTTCCCTCTCTCTCTTGAACACAGTGGAATGTTGCCGTATTATAGCTGCGTTTATCTCATAATTTTCCCCTAAATTATGTTACATTAATCATGTAATCAATTTGATTATTATAATTTATCTCCACTATAGCACAGCATTGAAACTTTTAAAGTTTTTTTGTCAGTTTATGCACCTATCTGACATTCTTTCTTTTAGTGAATTGTCATGCCGAGAGAATACACGCATCATATCGGGCCTACGTCTCTACCCTAAATCAGAGCGATCATTTCTTAGTCGACTACATATATATTTACTTCAATATTATACATTATTTCCCTTAAAATAAAATTAAAATATGTTTCAACCTCATTGCGAATAGGACGCTGGATTTTGACGGTTTTAAGGTTTTTGTATATATGGTCGAAGGTTTTAAGATATTCATGTCGTATGCGCAATATTTTTTGTGGATATTTACTTAATTATGTAATTTAGGAAAAAAATATGCGTTCTCTCGACACTGTAGTAATAATTGATATTTCACGCAAAGAAAGAATATCACACAGAGCCATTAAAGCCAATAAGCCAAAAAAGTTTATTTTTGCCCTATGGTCTAGAGACGCATAGCTTTAATTAACTATTATAAACTTAGGACTGAAATTATTCTTATTAGAATCTTGTAGGACTTTGTAAAATTTATTTGAAACAAAAAGTTGTTGAATTCATGTTTTGTTAAGTCAGAAAATATATTTTAAGTAAGTAATTCATTTGTCAATTAACTATACTTTAAAATTCATAGTTACTTAAAAAGTGGCATTTATTTTAGTAGTTTATTGCTATAGGTCTAGCGCTTGACTCAGTACGTTCCTGCAGTAGGGAACGGTACAGGAGCTGGAGGGTCGACATTTGACGTAACAGCACTGAAATGCGGGCGCCCAACTGAAGTATCGCGTCAATCACGTGACGTCACCACATACCTGCCGCACCGTTCCCCTACCGCAGGAACCTACTAAGTTAATTGTATAACCTGTAGTAAGAATTTTCTATGCAATCTGTAAGTTTTCTTTTAAGAAATTACGTTTTAAGTGATTAATTACTTACCTAAGAAGAAAAAAGAATTTTGACTCAATTGTAATCTTTATAACGTACCTATTTGTTTTCTTGATATTACCTTAAAATGTAGTCTACATGTCAAAACATAGCTGGTCAGTGGTCACCAACAAAAGGATTGCATTCTAAACAAACTTGGCACCAATCGGTTTTAAGGGAATTTCGCCAAGAAAACTAGCCACTGATCTTATTCCAGGTCCCAGCTAAAATGTGCTTATGCAGTAATAAACTTTGTTAATTTTGAATGTATATTGTCTAACATAACCAAGAAGGGCTAGATATGATCCATTTTTGGCAATTACAGCGCTGATCGGGGGGGAAAATTGCATTAAACTGTAATCACAGGATTGTAAGAATTAAGATTTTTTTAAGAAATTACGTTTTAAGTGATTAATTACTTACCTAAGAAGAAAAACTAATTATGACTTGATTGTATTCTTTATAACGAACCTATTTGTTTTCTTGATATTACCTTATAATGGAGTCTACACGTGAAAACATAGCTGGTCAGTGGTCAGTGAACACCAACAAAAGGATTGCATTCTAAACAAACTTGGCACCAATCGGTTTTAAGGGAATTTCGCCAAGAAATATAGTCACTGATCTCTTTCCATGTCCCAGCTGAAAACCAAATAGGGGTAGATATTATCCATTTTTGGCATATACAGTATATCTTGGTTCCAATCAGAGTGAGCGCTGATCGGGGGGGAAATTGCACTAAACTGTAATCACAGGACTGTAAGGATGTTCTCGTACTAAGAGCTTATTAAAGTACCATACAGAACCTTATCTTATCTTTGTAAGTGGGGGCTGCAGTTGCAGCGACACTTCGACCCAATGGGATCTTTTGTGTCTACCCCTATAACCTTTGCACCCCAACCTACTCGAAGATGTGCTGCATTAATGCAGCAATTCCGCTGATTGGAAGGTGCTTGTAGTCCTCCGGTTTTGGGTAGCCATCACCTAAGAGGTACATACGCTTGCTAGCCAGGACATCGCAGTGACACAGTAAGTGTTCCATTGATTCTATATCTTCACCACAGGCCCTGCAGGTCGGGTCGTGCGTCAGGCCGATTTTTTCAGGTGTGCGTTTGTGGCAAAGTGGCCCGTCAACGCTCCTGTTATCGCTCTGACTCGCGTCCTGCTGTTATTCCAAACCTAGTAGCTATATATTAAAAAAGTTTTTTCAGATCATGTTCAACAGAAAAAATATTTCACGGTCTTATTTGAAATTCACTCGAAATCGTCGAATTTTGTTAATGTGATATCGATTTATTTACTGATATGTCTGCTATTACCACTAAAAATATATTTTTTAAATGGCTTTAACAATTTTGATGAAACTTTGCAAGTAGTAACTATTAGCATGGCTGTACAATTCTTTCCTAAGTTTAATTAGAAAAACAAGATTCACATTTCGATATCAGACCATCATACACATAATAAATAATTAATAACAAATAGGTAAGTACTAGTAAATATATTGAAATCGTTATTCGTTAATTTACTTCTCTAATTTGAAACATTTTTTTACCTTTTGATTTGGGTTTCTTAATGAAGAACCAACTATAAAAACGAGATTAAAATGATTAGCTTAGTTAATGATTCTGAAAATATTCCTACAAATTCAGGAAGGCATTTTGGCCATTGCAACACCATCGTAATGAAACCCCAAAGCAAAGCCTGCTTTCAAGTGAAACATGAACAAAACCACCGAGTACACTTGACGATACATCGGTTCCAAATGAACCATTATTCAAATAAATTACAACTCTGTCATATTAAATAAATGTTTTCTGCTAAATGAATAATTTACGATTGGATTTTAAACTCTATTATTAGGTAGTCAAAGACGCAGTGGTCTTACTTGATCGGTTATTAACTTATTAATTTGGAATTTTGAGAAGCCTGCATTTACTAATAAATAAGAATAGATAACTAAGATAGTTCTAACAAAATTCGCTGTAACTATTTTAACTGATGCTTCTACCCATGAAACTGAACAACTTTCCCCATGGAACCCATAGTGAAATCGCAAAAAAAAATTTGAACTTCCCATACTAAGTTACCTGATCAGCTGATCGAGTTAGTATGGGAGAGCCAAATTTTTTTTGCGATTTGACTATGGGTTCCATGGGGAAAGTTGTTCAGTTTCATGGGTAGAAGCACCAGTTAAAATAGTTTCAGCTAATTTTGTTACACCTTATATACCTAGTACTTCTAATAGATTATAATTTTCATGCAATTAAATGTAACAGTTGGCGTCGGTGGCTCAACCGGTAACGACTCGGTCCATCTAACCAGAGGTACCGGGTTCAAATCTGGGCGGCCAATGTACCAATGAGTTTTTCAAAAACTTACGTACACATACTTACCGATTGCTTTAACGGTGAAGGAAAACATCGTGAGGAAACCTGCACACGCCTGTGAAGAAACTCGAAGGTTGTGTGTGAAGTCGACCAACCCGCACTGGGCCCGCGTGGTCGACTAAGGCCTAATCGCCCTGATTCAGGGTAGGCCCTCGGTGGGGACGTATATGAGCTGATATAATAATAAATAATAAATGTAGCAACATTTCTCAAAAATTAATTTTGTTTTTTTTTATTAAAAATTTGAGTGCGTTTGTACAGCCACAACGTGCATACTTTCTCGCGAAACCTTTTCTGTCTGGTGTAGTCGGGCATACACGAACAAATGAACAACAATAATGAATTAGAATATTACGCGACCTTAGTAACATATTTTAGAAGCTTTTAATTAAATTGCTATGTTTGTATGTATGTATGTTTGTTTCGTTCAAATCTCGCGATCATTTTAGAGCGACTTCAGGGGTCCGATTAAGCTGGAACTTAAAATGAAGCCGTATTCCCGGTGACTATAGATGCTTTTGTTATTTTGAAGTTGATCTGATGATGAACTTTGGAGGTGTAATCAATCAAGGCCCCAGAATCGTCTTTTGTTTTTCAATAGAATCTTAGGAAATACAATAATGTGCTCACCTTTTTTGAATTTGGAATCGTGTATTTTTTATATTCATTTGAGCATTTGGCTTTTTGAGCATTAAAACTCTTTTCAAATAAAAGCTTACTGCCCCATCGGCCACCTGTTTACGAGCCCTGCCCACTGCCACTTCAGTTTAGCGATTCTGTGAGCTATGTCGGTTACTTTCGTTCTCCTGGGGATCTCCTCGTTTCTGATTCGATCACGCAGAGAAACTCCGAGCATAGCACGCTCCATTGCCCTTTGGGTGACCTAGAGCCTTCTTATAAAGCCCATAGTAAGCGACCATGTCTCAGTTCCGTAAGTCATCACTGGCAACACACATGGCCAAAGACCTTAGTCTTGAGACACTGCGGTATTTGGGACGTGAAGATATTTCGAAGCTTTCCGAACGCTGCTTTATTTATTTATTCAGTTTCAATTCTATAACAGTTTTCCGATGGTAAAACCTTTTATTATACTTAGTTAGACCCTGCAGCTTTCCTACATTGCTAATTATTTAATTGTGCATGCATCGGCGCGAGTTGGAGGGCGCGTCGAGGCTGCACACTTTTTAGGGTTCCGTACCTAAAGGGTAAAAACAGACCCTATTACTAAGACTTCGCTATTATTCCGTCTGTCTGTCTGTCCGTCTGCCAACCAGGCTGTATTCCATGAGCCGTGATAGCTAGACAATTGAAATTTTCACAGATGATGTATTTCTGTTGCCGCTATAACAGCAAATATACTAAAAACCAGAAAAAGTGAAAAAACAAGGGGGTCTCCATACAAAAAAACGTGTTTTTTTAAAGGTGAGGAAACTAGCGCCATCTAGTATTATGATACGGAACTCTTTGTACTAGCGCCATCTAGTATGATAATACGGAACTCTTTGTACTAGCGCCATCTAGTATGATAGTACGGAACCCTATGTGTGCGGTTCAAACTCGCATTTGGCGGGTTTTTTACTCCTTCATCCCTCGCTAACGTAACGCTTTACGCTCGCTCCTGAGTCGCACGAAAGTAAAATAATATGTACAACCACGCTGCGCATACTTTCTCGCGAAGACTTCACCGTGCAGCGTAGTTAGGCATACAAATAATAAACATTACGTTCAGTATGTAGCAAAGAATAAGGTGTATCAGACTTATGAATAATTGAAAACGCTAAACACGTTAAAAACCGACTTCCATCGGAACAACTTAGTACACTTTTGCATCATTACTTTTGGTTTTTGTTAATTTTCTAAAAAGTACTACACCGATTTCGATAAAATTTAAATGGGACCACACGGAAAGCACTAGCTTTCTAATAAAAAAGGAATCATAAAAATCGGTTAACCCAGCCCAAAGTTATAAAAAAAAAATACAGACGAATTGAGAACCTCCTCCTTTTTGGAAGTCGCTTGAAAAAATACAAATAATATGGGTTGATTGGCAGGTAGGTACCTCATTCAATTTTTTCTGGAATATTAAGGAACTATTAGTAGGCCTGATTAAGTCCTAGTTCTTCCCAAAGTTTCATTAAAATCGTTAGAGCCATTTCTAAGAAAAAGTAGCAATCAATCTTGGTTTGTATGAGAGGTACATTTTCAGATTTTTTCTGCAATGATGAACTACAGTGTACAAAATTCTAATAATATACAGAGTTTCATCAAAATCCTTTCATCCATTTTTTGATAATAAAAATAGGACAATCAATCGTACTAAAATCACAAGTTCAATTTTTGTTCGTTATTACAACATTTTCTTCACTCCAAGGTCGCTCGAAAGTAATACGTGATGATGCGTTCCGGCATGAATATAAGATAGCCATCAGTTCCCCATTGCGTTGAGGAATCTTGGTAAGCCTGCTTCCATTTTCGGCATCATCGTCTTTTAGGTACCATCAAGTGATAATTAATTTGTTTGGCGCCGACTAAAAATTATTCAGGTATGTATATTAGTGTAGAAACATAGTTAAACTAAAAATAATTCAGGTATGTGCATTAGTGTAGAAGCATAGTTAAACTAAAAATTATTCAGGTATGTGCATTAGTGTAGAAGCATAGTTAAACTAAAAATAATTCAGGTATGTGCATTAGTGTAGAAGCATAGTTAAACTAAAAATTATTCAGGTATGTATATTAGTGTAGAAGCATAGTTAAACTAAAAATTATTCAGGAATGTATATTAGTGTAGAAGCATAGTTAAACTAAAAATTATTTAGGTATGTATATTAGTGCAGAAGCATAGTTAAACTTAAAATTATTCAGGTATGTATATTAGTGTAGAAGCATAGTTAAACTAAAAATTATTCAGGTATGTGTATTAGTGTAGAAGCATAAACTAAAAATTATTCAGGTATTTATATTAGTGTAGAAGCATAGTTAAACTGAAAATTATTCAGGTAATGTATATTAGTGTAGAAGCATAGTTAAACTAAAAATTATTCAGGTAATGTATATTAGTGTAGAAGCATAGTTAAACTAAAAATATAATTGTTATTTTTCGATTTTCAGTTCCTTTATTTTTTCGTCGGTTCAATTTTTTGTTATTTTTTTCATTTTTTTGTGGTTTAATATATGTACTAAAGCTACTTTTTTTCGACGACCAACTTTTAACAACCTTCTAACATTTTCTTTAACATCTTTCTACATGGCACCAACTTCGAAGTATACCCAATTCAATAAAAAAAAAAGAATTATAGAAATCGGACTACTGTGTAAAAAGATATGCGTGATCAGTTCAAAAATACCATCAGGTGAAATGATGCCAAGGGCTTACCAATTGAAAATAAAAAAAAGATCAGCGAATTTTTCAACCACAGATTTTTTTAAAAAAATATGCTTGTGTTTGCTTCCGCCAGGAAAGGCACGTCTTAAAAATATAACGACTCTCTCGGGTCGACTTGAGAACTTCCTCCGTTTTTTCGTCGACTTAAAAACTAGAAGGATACTTACAGAGTTTGGATTCACTGCGCCTTTTGACGCGTAGCTTGATCACACACGAAGATATGCACTGCAACAAACAAAGGTGATTATTACTAAACAATGATTATTTCTACACGATAATTAGGTAGACACCTGTTTACCCGACTGTGTCGGAAGGAGGGTTTTGTTGTTCGAGTGTTTGTATTTTCAAAAAAAATATGAAAATTATTTATTGGTTACCAAAAATTATCAGCTTTTTAAGGCTGAGATCTCCGTTTAGGTGAAAAAATACCTGCGTTACACATAGATTTCTATATAGCGTGGCCACTACAATGCCTCTCGCTTTAACTGTTTTAAGTGTTTGTGTTGCTACCTTAATATTATTTCCATTAAGTCAGGGTAAATTTCAATGTTATCCTCTAGACCTAGCGCCTTTGTAGTAGATCTGATGAAATTTAAGTAATGCTTTCGAAAAGCATTTGTACAGCTTTATTTTTCAATATACCTCTTCAAAATCAGGGATTATATAGAAACCTTCAAACATATATTATGTTTATTAGGTAAAATTTTAATTTATTTGGCAACATTGAAAGAAACATTGTTTGGCTAAGAAACTGTTAGATTTTGACAATTAACCAGTAAAAAAGTGGTCATGCCGATAAGGACAAAAATAATATCATTATCTTTTTTGCACTCGTGCCATATCGTAACTATCCTTCTTTTTCTAACAATTTCTTTACTAAACTATTTGTAGTATAGATCTGTGCTGTGTTAGGTAATCTCACACTTCCATCGCTTAGTCTATGGTATATATAATTTGGCATTAACAGAGTCTAGTTAAACCGAAACAGGTATATATCTACTAAATATAAACAAAACTATGCTAAAGTTTTAAGTAAAATAAAACAGCAGTGTGTGTGCGTGTGTGTATTTTATTTCTTTGGCATTTAAACGGCTTGATAGATTTTAAAGTGCGACATATCTTTAGATTCGTGTTTAGTGTCTTTAGATATTATTCGACATCAGTGTTAATAGCATTGATGTGTTCCGGCTTGAGGATAAGATAGCCAGTTTCCCCATTGCATTGAGGAATCTTGGTAAGCCCGCTTCCATCTTCGGCATCATCGTCACTTACCATCAGGTGAGATGATGCCAAGGGCTTACCAATTGTGAATAAAAAATAAATAAAAAAAAAGAATAGAATACTTTTATACCCTACTGGCCAGAAATACATAAAAACAAGCTTTTGACCGCGGCTTAGCCCGCATAGACATCGTTTTTATTATGACAGTCTATGAAGGTAAGTGGTGCGCGAGTGTGGACGTGAGTTTTCTCCAGATCCCTCAGGAACTATTACGGGCTGTTCTGATTAGCAGTCTATGTCACTTCCATCACCCCCGACCAATTATATACAAAAAAAGACGTGTGGCACTCGGGGACTGCCGCGGTAAAGCTATTGCATAGCATTCTTTATCAACTTATGCAAATATAATTATTTATTTATTTTTTATTTATGCAGTATTTACCAGTACTATATAGTCCTTGGAGCGCGGGATGTTTATGTAATAAATCATCATCATCATTATCATCCCCCTCACTATGCCCTTAACATCCCCCTCACCATCCCCTCACCATCCCCTCACCATCTCCTCACCATCCCCCAGGGCTTGGAAAACGGGTTAATTTACTATGGGAGCTAAACCGGTTACATAAAGGTATTTTAAATATTTTTTCGTATTTTGTCATATTTTCTTAAATAATTAATGTGGTAAATTCAATATGGGCCATTTTTTAGAACTGACATCAAATTGGCTCAAGCTAACTTGTATTTTGGAAAATAAAAATTAACCGGTTTCAAGCCCTGCCATCCCCCTTTACGACACCCCTCTCACCAGCCCCCTCACCATCCCTCTCACCATCCCCTCACCATCCCCCTCACCAGCCTCCTCATCATTCCCATCACCATTCCCTCACTAACTCCCTCACCACCCCCTCACCATTCCCCTCACCAACCCCCTCACCAGCCCCTCACCAACCCCTCGCCATCCCCCTCACCATCCCCTCACCATCTACTCACCATCCCCCTCAGCAGCCCCCTCACCATACCCCTCACAATCTCCCTCACTATCCCATCACCATCCCCTCACCATATCCCTCGCCATCCCCCTCACCAGCCCCCTCACCATTCCTTCACGACCCCCTCTCCATCCCCTCACTATCCCCCTCACCACCCCCTCACCATTCCCCTTACCAGCCCCCTCACCATTCCTTCACCATCCCCTCACTATCCCCTCACCACCCCCCTCAACATCCCCTTCACCATCCCTCTCACCATCCCCCTCACCATCCCTCTCACCATCCACTTACAATCCCCCTCACCATTACCCTCACCATCCCCCTCACCATCATCACCATCATCACCATCATCATCATCATGATGGATAGATGGATGGCACTGTAAGTTTTTAGAACTCAATATAATATTTTTTTTCTGGGGTGTCAGGTTTTATTTTCGTTAAGAAATTTCTTGTTTCGGTCCCCTCAAAGCCCGCGGTAAAAGCTATACAATAGCTTAAAATCACTTCAATCCGTTGCCCCGTTGTGACGCCGACGTGCACGAGCGTGGAAATGAGTTTTCCCCAGATCCCTCGGGAACTATGTCAGATATGCTTATTAGTTAATTATGTCAACTCGGTTCTGCCGGCCCAGTCTTCAAGGGCAAACCCGTCCACGCGGAAGGTGCCCTGAAGATATGGTGCGGCAACTCGGCAGCGTTGGAGTGGCTTCGGGCGGCAGTCTCCAACATAACACTGCCCCGGGGTGAGGCACTCACCCTCAAACGACAAACTGAGCTTTTCCCGGCGTTTGGGAAGCAGTAAAAGCCGGACGAGCCTTAGGCTTCCAAAACCCGTGGGCCCAAATCCACAGGTGGAGGTTGCTTAAGGTTCTACCCCAGGGCACCGACACATTTATCGTCGTAAGCTTGCCGGAGGATCTGGTCGAGGTCCTGCTGGAACACGAGCGCCAGCTTGCTCTGGTGGTAGGCTCAGTCTACCTGAAGTTCCGGGGACCAAGGGGCAGGTTCACCGCAACCTACCTGGGAGGACCAGATCCCAAGCCCTACAACTGTACCGGAGCCCATGGAAGGGACTGCCGTACCACTGGCTACGGAAACGGAAGCCGTGCGGTCTCCCACCTCGGTTGCTCCTCGGAGCCCTCCAGACAACCCCGTGTTGGAAGAGGGCGGAGAGGAATATATCGAGGGGTTGGGCGGTCTAACAATTTCCTCCGAGGAGGAAGAGGCGCTGCTGTCGCAAGACAGCGCGCCCTTTCTCAAGTTGTAGGGCCCTACAAGCGAACCTCCAGCACAGTCAGACCGCTACGGCTCAATTGCGAAAATGGCTGGAGGTTCACGACACGGCGATAGCCCTGATTCAAGAGCCGTGGGTCAGGGGTAACAAAATTTGCGGACTCTCTAACATTGGTAGTAAGTTGACTTCACCCGCGTGGACATCGTTTCTCTGACTTTTCGAGGGTGCGCAGTGCGCTATCCGCCAGCTGCTCGCGAGCGTTAAATAAAGTAGCCTATGTGTTAATCCAGGTCCTAATCTGTCTACCTACCAAATATCAGCCAGATCCGTTCAGTAGTTTTTGCGTGAAGAAGTAACAAACGTACACACTCACAAACTTTCGCCTTTATAATATTAAGTGTGATTATAACCACCTCCATAGCGTAATGGTTAAGTCCATTAGCTTCACCAGCTTCATCGCACGTTCGATTCCCGGCAGAGTCATTGTAACTCGGTTTGGTTGATGGAAGGGTTTGTTTTAAGCCCGCCTGGCTAGCTACCACCATCTTATCAAGTCTTGCCGCTATACATCAATGCTAACAACATTCCGGATAGAGGATAAGATAGCCAATTCCCCATTGCGTTGGGGAATCTTGGTAAGCCCGCTTCCCGGCGTCATCGTCACTTACCATCAGTTGAGATGATGCCATTAGCTTACCAAAAGTGATTTAAAAAAAATTAAGCTATTAGGAACACATAATCTGTAAAATATTCAACACGCTACCTACTCGTAACTACAGTTCCAAATCTTTTGATAGCGTAGGCTGGCTTAGTAAAAGGGTCCCGTTATCTTCTGGAAGGGACCCTAAAATAACGTATAGGCAGGTGTGACCTGACAAGGATTTAACGATCTTATAGATGGAGTCTTATGGTCTTATGGTAGCGTAATGGCTAGGGCCGCCGCCTTCTATCCGGGAGGTCGTGGTTCAAACCTGCCACGTACCAATGTGATTTCGAGTTTAGATTTCATATGTACGTTTATCCGACGCTCTTACGGTGAAGGAAAACATCGTGAGGAAACCTGCACACGCCTGCGAAGAAACTCGAAGGTTGTGTGTGAAGTCGACCAACCCGCACTGGGCCCGCGTGGTCGACTAAGGCCCGATCGCCCTAATTCAGGGTAGGCTCGAGCCCCTCGGTGGGGAGGTATATGAGCTGATATGAATACATGGAGTCTCACCTCATGAATGTGGCCAAGGACCTCAGCCCTGGTCATGTCTTCCAGCCTGGTCTCGTTAACATCCATGATTTCATCGGCCAGCTCCAGGTTGTCCCAGTTTCCGGCTGAAGGGGACCCTGAAAGGCAGAGGCAGCTGGTGTTAATACATGGAACGTCATATCAATAGCTTAGATTTAAGTAAACTAGGTACTTAGATCTTTACTGATTGCGCTGCGTGAAATAACCAACTTGTGTTTTACAAAATAAAAATAAGGCTACCTGCATGCCAAATTTCTTTGAAATTGGTCAAGGTGTTGAAGCGTAAAAAGGTAACAAACAAACAAACACATTTTCACATTTATAATATTACTAGATTTTGCCCGCGGCTTCGCCTGCATGGACATCGTTGTAATGACTGTCTGAGAGGGTGCGCGGTGCGCGAGCCGCAAGCGGACATGATTTTTTTCCAAATCCCTCTGGAACCATGTCAGGATATGCTTATTAGTAAATCATGTCATTTCCCACCCTCTCAACCATATCTATGCAAAAAATCACAACAATCCATTGTTCCGTTGCGATGTTAAGGAAATTAACCAAAAAAATGTATTTGTTCAGTTTCCTCAGGAACTGTATCCGGCTATGTTATTTTCACGGGATAAAAAGTAGCCTATGTCCTTCCTCGTGACACAGGCTACCTGCATGCCAAATTTCATTAAGCTTGGTCAAGGCGTTGAAGCGTGAAAAGGTAACAAACAAACACATTTTCAAATTTATAATATTAGTAAGGAAAAGTAAGGATAGTAAGGATTCTGTGGCGTTCCAGAGTACGTTAGTCATTTGTTTTTGTGAAGACATTGCTATCAGACATTTCACAGGCGCTTTATCTTTCTGTACTTGACTCAGTAGTCACTACATGCCCATTGCGTTACTTGTAGGCATTACCAACAAACGTTTGTAATTAAGCAACACTTTTTGACATTTTATCTGCATCAACCTTCATGTAGTAGGTAAACTGCGGTTTGTTATTTCCCCGTCCGTCCCGAAGACAATAAATATTACTAACTAGCTGTTTCCCGCGGCTTCACCCGCGTGGACAACGTTTCTATGACTTATCGAGGGTGCGCAGTGCGCGAGCGTGGAAAACAGTAGCCTATGTGTTAATCCAGGTCCTAATCTGTCTACCTACCAAATTTCAGCCAGATCCGTTCAGTAGTTTTTCCGTGAAAGAGTAACAAACATGCATCCTTACACTCTTACAACTTACGCGTTTATAATATTAAGGATATAAGAGCTAACACGGTGCACATGGTCACACATGGTTCTTCGAGCCGGATATGAACCAGAGACCTGGGATAAACAGTCTAAATCAGTGTACAATCATCTCAGCCTGCAGACGTCCACTGCTGAACATTACAGGCCTTCCCCGTCGGTCTCCAGCTCTTCACTGCCATATATATGTCATGTCGGCCTGGAAGACGTCCAGACTCCAGTCCACTTTTGGATACCTATAGACCTCCTTACCCCCGATGCACAGGCATTCGACAGCTTCCTTATGCTTCACCAGATCATCAGCCAGAAACGTTTGAAAAAAATATAAAATTCAAGACACTTACCATAAAGTTTCACCTTGTTATCCTTCGTCTGAACGACTATTATCACGTAGCCCTCCAGATCTACGGATTTGCACTTAACCGTGGTTGCGTTTTTCTCCACAGCACTTATTTGAGTAGTTGGTGCGTTGAACGAATTCATTTTGACTGTATTTATGAACCTCATTCAAATGAAAATACTTATTTTATCTTAAAAATCACATTCGAAACGTTATTTGGAAAGTCGTTTTCGGGCCAGCGTTTTCTCCAACACCATTTCAAAACGAACTTCATAAAATAATTGTTGTAATAATACATTTTAATTGAGGAACACATCCTGAGGTTAGCCTGGAGATGTTACTTCTAAATCGGCCATCATAACTCTCAAGATACCACTTCGATTCGAGATTATTTTAGGAGAATGAGACATTGGTACCACGCCACTTACGAATAAATCACTTGAACCTTATTTATTAGTTCGATTTGTAAGACTTTTTGAGCGCATATTTGATTTAAGTAGGATTTTCATGATTTCTCATTGCGAGCAAATCAATGTTCAGATTTTTAGGTTGGCTTCAACGCGCGCGATTTATAGCCAAATATTCCATCCCCGTGTTGATTTTTCAAGTACCTGGTCGGTATTGGGTGAGTCCCGTAGTTAAGAACACAATTTTATGGGTTTTTATGGGATTTTCACGGTGTTTTCGAGGTGGAATCGCGACTAACGTCGTCGGGCGGGCGATCGCCGCGAATAGAGCGACCGACCATCCCTTTTCTCGCGATCAATAATGCTCCCACTTCCCACCCAGCATCCCTCCACACTCCGATGTATTCGCACGTTTGTGCATCTCACATAGTAATTTTGAGTAACTAAGTAAAGTAGATTCTAATCAAACGGATATTAAAACCTACATAACATTCGAAGTAACAAAAAAGCAGAAAAAAAATAACATTTTACTGTTCAAGGTCCCACCGAGATTTGAACTCGGATCGCTGGATTCAAAGTCCAGAGTGCTAACCATTACACCATGGGACCGTATGACAAAACTGTCGAAATATTGGTTTAAGTCATTAGATACGAATTATTCACTTTTATTACTTGAAATTTTGAAATAACTTTCATGTAAAATTTTGTAAAAAAAAAAACAATTTCAACTAAATACTTAAAAACAAGACTTGTCAAAACCGTTTTTGTACACATAAAAGTTTATAGGTGGTGCTTTCAATCTTTCAATCCTACTGCAGCGCCATCTATGATCGTCAGTATGTACTAACATAACAAAGAAGGTTACAAGCTAAATTGTGAAATCTTCCAAATAGTAGTTTTTTTTTTTGCTGTATATTATATATTTATTATTTTATATCCTTACTAATAGTATATGTAATTATAAGTTTTATTTGTAAAAGCAACGATATCTATAGTTTTAAAGTTACTGTGAACAACCCAAATTAAAAAATGTGTTTAATGTGTCTGAGTGACAGCTGTCAGTTTGGGCGGTCGGTCACCTGGCTTTTTTGATAGGTGATGCAGTTTTGCGTTGCGTGGGTATGTAATGTCAAGCGTTATATACTCGTGACCGGATGCTGTCCGTATGAACTAGCCTACTCTTGTCAAAGTTATTAACATTTTCAACGCTAACGACAAATATACAGTCCTTAAGCTGTGTCAAAGGTCCTATAGGCTCGCCAGTAATATATAAGTCATTGTATAGGCTGAAAACTTTTGTCAGATGGGTTCCGCCACAAGCCTTTAACCTCCACCAATCCGCACTACAAGTTCACCGCCAACGACGGATATTGAAACCTATCTGTCCGGACATTTGGAATTGGTGTTGATTAGCGTGTGAGTGACGGCTTTTGCCTTTGACATGGCGTTGAAAAGGTTTATGATAATTGTCAAAAAAGTCTGATTTCAACTTCTCGTGTCATATATTTTCCTATCATTATTTGTTTTATGTCAATGTTTTTATTTTTATCATGTTTTTAGGGTTCCGTACCCAAAAAAAGTATATAAATATTAGTACTAACATACAGTATGGACACTCCCTGCCGCTCTCTAGATTACGACCTCACCCCCTCGTCACCCAGATTGTATAGGATTTCGGTGTGATTTTGCTTGCTTTTAGAAATGTCATTTCACGACCGTTGTATACAGTGTCCGGGGTATGCCCAAAGGGTAAAAACGGGACCCTATTACTAAGACTTCACTGTCCGTCCGTCCGTCTGTCTGTCTTTCACCAGGCTGTATTTCATGAACCGTGATAGCTAGACAGTCAAATTTTTCACAGATGATGTATTTCTGTTGCCGCTATAACAGCTAATACAAAAAAAAAAAAAAAGTGAAAAAATAAAGGGGTCTTCATACAAAAGCTCGATCTAGTATGATTTGTGAACCCTTTGTGCGCGGTTCTAACTCGCACTTGGCCAGTTTTTTTATTTTTAATGTTTTTCAACCGACTTCATTATGTTTATGTATAGAGATAAGTCCACCTTTGTATATGTCCTTTCTAATTGTTTTTCATGTAAATATCTGTGTGCAATAAAGAATATATAATTAATTACTATTTTATAAACATCGGAAAGAGTGTTATATGCACCTATTTTAAAAAAGCATTTTGAATTTCAATTTGTGATAAAACATAAAGGTCTTTGGAGTTGCACTAAATTCAAAATTCGTATACGTATAAGCCCAGCCTCCATGTTATCTCCATAACTATAACACAATCACCGTGCACCGGTTGGGTTTTGATTAAAGGTTCTTGGTGGAAATTTATATCACTTATTTTTATCCGACTGCGCCATAAGGAGGGTAATGTTTATGGATATATTTTTCACTAATACCAAATAACACAAATATAACTACATTCATAAACTGTTGGCGACCGGTTCCAGTCCAGACATCACGTTCAGTCAGTCTGTTATATTATGTGGAATTAGTAGAAATGTATGCTTAGTATTGACGGAATGCTGGATTAATGATACATCAACCATCTACCAGATCGAAGGATTCACATCTTTCAGTACAACCAAAATTATAAATAAGGCAAGCGGAGTGGTCGTCTATGCTAAATCTTCCTTATCACCACGCTTCACGGAAATCTTTATCTCTGATGCAAACTGTATTTATGTTGAAGTCTCAGATTATTTCTCACTGTTAGGTATATATCGATCTCCCTCATTTCCCGATATTGACCCTTTTCTCAATTCTCTGGACACCGCTGTCTCTTCGCTGCCCAAAAATAATTGCCTGATTCTGACTGGGGACTTGAACATCGATATAGTCGGTCCTTATTCACGAAACAAACAAAATCTGTATTACACTTTCTTGATGGCACAGCTCGGATTTATATCAGCAATTGATAAACCCACTCACGGCAAAACTTGTCTAGACCATATTTATGTACGATCTAGATCGCAGGAATTTGAGTCAGTGATATGTCCATCGGATGTGACTGATCATCCGCTTGTAATTATTAGTATTTCATCTGTCTCACCAAAACCAGTCTCAAATAATAGATCTCGGACTAAGATCGACTATGATGCTTTGACTAGGGATATCTCTGAAGTCGACTGGAATTCAGTGATATGCTGTTCATCTATTGGCGAGTCAGCAGAAATTTTCACAAAGACAGTGACAAATGCAATTTCTAAACACTCTAAAAGTATCAAGGTTCCACACTCTAAGTTCACGATCCAACCGTGGATGACTCCCGGATTAATTCGGTGCTCAATACATAGGGATAAATTGCACGCTGACTATAGGAAAAATCCCAAAAACGATTTTAAAAAATTGGTGTACACACGTTATAGAAATTTTTACGTAGCTCTCTTAAGAAAACTCAAAGTTGATTATAATACGAAAATTCTCACAGAAAGCAAAACCAATTCTAAAAAACTATGGAAAAATATTAACAAAATCACACACAAACATCGTAGTAGCGAAGTCAATGGGCAACATCTTTTAAAAATTGGAAACAGCCCCCTAGTTTCACTCAATGTTTGTAATGAATATTTCGTGTCAGTGGGGAAAGCTTTGGCAGACAAAACTCTCTGCGAACTTAAGGAAACTGAAGAATCTTTAGCATCGAAAACCACAGTCAGTGATGGTCCAGCGAATTCATTTTAATTTCAACCTACAGACGCCAGCGAAATACTATCCATTATCCAGAATCTCAAGACGGATAGTGCTCCCGGCCTTGACGGTATTAATAACTACATTGTTAAAGCAATTGGGAAATCAATTGCCGAACCTCTCGCAATTGTTATAAATGCCAGTCTCAAAGAGGGTTCTTTTCCGGAAAGCTGGAAAACCGCTGTAGTTACACCAATTTTTAAAGAAGGTAGCAAGCTAGACCCCAAAAATTACAGACCGATTTCTCTTCTAGGTGTTTTTTCAAAGATTTTGGAAAAAGTCGTCAACAGTAGATTAGTGAAATACCTAGAATCAAACAACTTGCTCAATAACCACCAGTTTGGCTTCAGGAAAGGTAAGAATACTGAAGAAGCGGTTCTCCAGTTAACTAAATGGGTTACATCTCATCTTGATAGGGGGGAATCGTGTGTCGGCGTATTTTTGGACCTGGCTAAGGCATTCGACACGGTTTCTATCCCTATTTTGCTCAGGAAGCTAGAGGCTTTGGGAATTAGAGGATCTGCACTGAGTTTTTTCTCGAGCTATCTTACAGGTCGCACTCAGTGCATTCAGGTTGGCTGCGAAAAAAGTGACCTAAAAACAGTCTCCTTCGGTGTACCGCAAGGCAGCATTTTAGGTCCGAGTTTATTTCTTATTTATGTAAATGACATTTCCCGGATTCCTCTTTCTAACCCCCAAATAATCTGCTACGCTGATGACACAGCTATTATTTTTCACGGTCCGTCCTGGCACAAATGCATCGAAGAAGTTGAATCTGGTCTGTCTCAGGTAAAGAAGTGGCTGGACTTTAATCTACTCACACTGAACGCACAAAAAACTAAATATCTTTGCTTCCAGAAAACAACAGCCTCAGCTCCTAAAATACAACCAGTGATCAAGATTCACACTTATATGAATAAGGGAGCTGACTGCTCCTGTGTGCAATTAACGAACACTAAAATGATAAGATACCTAGGCGTTAAATTAGATGATAAGCTATCCTTTAGAGACCACATCGAATCAACATCTAATAGGGCACGCAAACTAATTTATACATTTAAATTGCTCAGAGATATAGTTGACAGTTCTTTGCTAAAAACCGTATACGCTGCTCTTTGCGAATCGATTTTAAATTATTGTATCTTAGTGTGGGGAGGCGCTGCTGCAAGCATTTTAATAGCACTGGAGAGAGCACAAAGAGCGGTCTTAAAAGTGATGCTCCGGAAACCCTTCCGATACCCAACGATAACGTTATATCGCTCATTTGGTACTACAATGACGTAATTAAGGTTTTTATCAAAAATGAGTTAAGTATGTCAAACGATATATTTTGGTTGGTTACTTTCGGGGTAAAATCGACGGTAATGTATTTTCATAAACTGCGGCTAGATGGCGTTGACGTCATTGTTACTTTTATACCAAAACGCAAGCATTCTACAGCTACAACGGCGATTTAGTCAGTTGTGCCAGGGAGTTCCTTGAAGTGAGGTGTCAGTTTGGTGCAACAACGACGGCAAGGTAAATATGACATCACTTTTATCCCCTCCTGGCGGAACAACGACGACAATGCTTAATTTTGTCGTTGTTTCCGTAAAGTGAGGACTTATTTTGTGTGCAACAATGACGAGAATATAAATGTGACATTTGTTTTATCTGCACTTGGCGGAACAGCGACGACAATGCTTAGTTTCGTCGTTGTTTCCATAAAGTTATTTTGTGTGCAGCAATGACCAAAAGATAAATGTGTCATTTTTTTATCTCCACTCGGCGGAACAGCAATAAAAAAGCGTAGTTACGTTGATATTTCCCCAGATATTATATTTATTTTGCGGGAAAACGACGATAATGTAAATTATGAATTATGGAATATACAACTTCTTAATTTTTTCTCCATTTTTTGGGGAATTTATTTTTGAGGTCGGTACCAGCACACAGCTACTTTCGTATCAAATGTTTTAGATTCGATGGCATTGCTGACACCGACCTCAGAAAAAAAATTTAGGCCCCTAATTTAATTCGTACCTACCTTTGATTTCGTTATTGTTGGTTAATGTCGTGTATCTAAGTAAATAATATAATTTCATACTTTTGAGTGAATTTCATTTTGAAGTCGGTTTTTAAGTTTTTTAAACTTTTTTTTTATTTATTTTTAGTGATAATTCTATCTATCTAAAAACGTTATACCCAATCACCCACTCGCCCATAGAAACCATTAAATCATAAAGCATGTGTTTCATTAAAAGATACAGATTCCTGTAGCTTCCATCATCATCTTAACAGAATGAAAGTTAAGGAGTTAAATCTTCCATCATCAGCTCATCTGAATAATCTGAAAGAATGCAACTATCGGTCTATACTTACCGTATCTACGCAAAATATTTGAAGAATTATCCTCCATCTACCTTCCTTCATCAGCTCATCAACATGAGATGATGACTAATAGACACCAAAATTTGAACAGTTTTAGGAAATACATGCAACACGTAATATGTGCCTATAAAATTTGAGGGTTGTTCTCGATTTCCCTGAGATCCAATCCTCAGATCCTGACTTGGTGACAATGGGACCCCCTCGAGAGTATACTCTTTCGAATAAAAAAAATATTTTGAAAATCGGTTCACAATCGGCGGAGATATCGCGTAACAAACATACAAAAAAAAACATAGAGTCGAATTGAGAACCTCCTCCTTTTTGAAGTCGGTTGATAATGTATGTAAGTCAAACTCTTGAAAATTGCTTCTAATCGAGAAGTTGAGATTGTTTAAGCTTAAGTGAAATTAATCTTAGTAATACGACTGCAAGTTGATTAAGTGAAAGTGACGGCAAATTTTATATAAGTTTTATACGAGGTACCAAAAAATATTAACAGTGACGGATGATTAAAAATAGTGGTTAGCTTTTGTCAACGTGTGTTAAGAATTTTAGTTGTAATTGAATATGTTTTTTAGTTGGCAGAATTGAATTACTTATATTTTGGATGCGGGCAGCGCAGGACCGGTAGTCGTGGAAATCCTTGGGGGTGGCCTTTGTCCAGCAGTGGACGATTTGTGGCTGATATGATGATGATATTTATAATGAGTAAAGATTTAGTATTAGGCTTAAAAATTAGTCCCTATTGAGAAGTTGTTATTTATACGACTGATAGTTGAATAAATTCAAGCGACTGCGTTTTTCAAAATGTGATTTTCTGATTAACTAAGTATTGTAGAAGTTACCAAATGAATAATTACAAATGATTAAAAAAAACTGTTTCCTACTGTAACCTTATATTGAGTTTTGTATGAAAGCATTAACATATAATTAAAAGAATCCTGGTGGAACAATGACAAAATTGGGGGTGTCGCTTTAGTTTTGTTTTAATAAAAGAGATATTTATGTAGATAAACAGTTGACATAGACTACTCATAAAACTATAATACTTATGCCATGTTTTAAGTCTAAAATCATACAATAGTGATATATTTAAAGGTCATTAACTGGATGATGAAAGTTGAAATTTTTTTTAAATCGCTCTCCTGTAAAGTTACAAAAAGTGCATTTTCGTCATTGTAGTACCAAATGAGCGATATAATGATGCTGATGTTCTTAGCATCAGAAAGTTGTTCATCTTGAGAGTCACCCTATACGTTCACAAGGCTGTCCTCAATTCAGATGAATATAACAAGATGCTTAGCAGACGTGTGTACAAAACTATGCAGCCCTCTGTACTTACATCATTTGCCCGCCGTTTCCAACTCTTTCTGTTCCCTTTTATTTATAACAAAATTGTTAAGTTTTGCAACTTAAAACTGATGTCAGTAATAGAAGCTAAATCAAAAATTCGCAACACTATCCTGGCTTGGACCCACGACCAAACTGAGAGTCTTCTTAAGGTAACTACTTAGACTCTTATAATTTCTATGTGGATGACACAATACGTGATGCAATCCCCTCCCCCTCCCTTCCTTACCTGCCTACACAATCCCACAGACACACTCTTACAGCAGACAACCCCTCTTTCTCTCTCTTCTCTTTTACACATGCACACACACACACGTGCACATACACACCCCATCACACCTACAACTTACACTTAGCTTCTGTTTCAATACCATCTAACTTTGTATGCATGCGAATTTTCATAGGTTATAGTTATAATACTTTTTTCTTTAAGGATGTACAAAAATATTTATTAATACTTACATGATCGCGAAGTTGGTAAACTGTCTTTGACTCCCACAGGACAGGCTTTGCCTAGTGTGGGGGTAGCTAGTAAACTTATCTTATGTATGTATTTTTGGCAAATAAACTTTTTATTCTTTATTCTTTAAATAATATGAGAAGTATTTATTTCTTTTGGTTTTTTAGTATCATCTTCATCTTATCAGCTCATATACGTCCCCACCGAGGGGCTCGAGCCTACCCTGAATTAGGACGATTGGGCCTTAGTCGAACACGCAGGCCCAGTGCGGGTTGGTCGACTTCACACACAACCTTCGAGTTTCTTCGCAGGGATGTGCAGGTTTCCTCACGATGTTTTCCTTTACCGTTTTTTAGTATACAGCATATTATTATAAAGTGTTGGCTCACATTAAGGCATATTATGCTGTATGTACACCGCAGCAAAAATGTTTAAAAAAACTAAGAAGCCTGCGAAAGTGTAATTAAAATAAAGCGGGAAAAGATTGTAAACTGTTAATTAAAAAGGGAAAATTATGAAAGTTGAAAAAGGTGAGAATGAATAATATGAGATGAGGTGAGAATGAATAATATCTTAGACAGTGAACCTTTGATGATAGCAGTGACAATAATATAAATACTAAAAAACAGTGTGCATCATCATCACATCACATCAGCTCATATACGTCCTCACCGAGGTGCTCGAGTCTACCCTGAATTAGGGCGATTGGGCCTTAGTCGACCACGCGGGCCCAGTGCAGTTTGGTTGACTTCACACACAACCTTCGAGTTTCTGCGCAGGCGTATGCAGGTTTCCTCACGATGTTTTCCTTCACCGTAAGAGCGTCGGATAAACGTATATATGAAATCGAAATTCGAAAACACATTGGTACGTGGCAGGATCGAACCACGACCTCCCGGACAGGAGGCAGCGGCCCTTGCCATTACGCCACCGACAGTGTGCATGCAAGTGATTGAATGTTAACATTTTTATGTAACGTAATTGTTATATTTAAAAAAAATAGCAACAACCCACGAATGTCTATGTGCTACATACATCTTATGTAGTAGTAGTTTTTGTTTTTCTGATATGGTAACATCAACAACTGATTGTCAAATTGTCACTGACTTCGTTGTGGTATGGTTGTCATTACGTCCGTCTATTTGTTATCGCGATAGATGAATGGAAAATAATTAACTGTATCGCAGCGACCGTGTCCCGGGCCAAAACTAAAACTATCGGTGCATGTTCTAACAAAAACAAGTGATTTCCTATAGAGTTCACGTCGCAACAGCACCGCCATGATCGATGTGGAAAACAAAGATGGCGGAGTGATACGGTGGTCATAACCAAACTGTTTTGTTCGTAAAAATATGTGTTGTGATAGTGAGTGCAGGCAGCAGTAGTGTCGGGTGCGAGGGCTGGGCGCGATGCGGGCCCGGCCAGGGTGATGCCGCCGCGGCCCGCGGCCCGAGCGGCCATGGCGGCCGAAACGGAGCGCCCGCCACTAGCCCTGTTTACCGCCATCTACGACTATGCGGCCCAGGGTGAGGACGAGCTCTCCCTGCGCAGGGGCGAGATCGTCGAGGTGCTGTCGAAGGACGCGAATATATCGGGGGATGAGGGCTGGTGGACTGGGAAAATCGGTGATCGCGTTGGGATCTTTCCTGCTGTGTACGTGACAGAAGAAGACCCGCTGGCGGTGTCCTCGGTCATCGGCGATGTGGACCCGCCAAGGGTGTCGTTTTCTGAGCTCAAGCTTGAAGAAGTCATTGGCGTTGGCGGCTTCGGAAAGGTTTACCGAGGGTATTGGAACGATGAAGTAGTAGCTGTCAAAGCGGCGCGACAAGACGCCAACGAGGACATAGAGGTGATCAAAGATAGTGTGTTGCAAGAAGCGAAACTGTTTTGGATGTTACAACACGATAACATAGTGTCGTTGAAGGGTGTTTGTCTCGAGGAGCCAAATTTGTGTCTTGTGATGGAGTATGCTCGAGGCGGTCCATTGAACAGGGTGTTATCGGGACGGAAGATCCGGCCGGACATCCTGGTGGACTGGGCTATCCAGGTGGCACGAGGCATGGTGTACCTGCATGTAAATGCACCAATATCGCTGATACACAGGGACCTCAAAAGCTCAAATGGTGAGTGTTATTGACGTTTCTTAGTTTTTACTGCTAAGCAAAAAACAATGGGTAAAAGTAAAAACTCTATTCAGTTTACCTCTATTAGTGAAGAATGAAGGACTTTCCTGATAAAGTTAGGTGCTACCTACTTGAATTAAGTCTCTGGTCCACTACACTTACCATCTACTGTAATAATAGAGTTAATTTATTTATTCGAGTAACAATAAGACAAAGAATGTTAGTAACATCATATCAGCACTTATCCCACAGAATCAGGGCAATCGGGCCTTAGTCAACCATGTAGGCCCAGTGTGGGTTGGTCAAATTCACATACAACCAATGAGTTTCTTCGCAGGCGTATGGAGGTTTTCTCGTAAGAGCGTCAGAAAAACGTACATATGAATTCAAATTAGAAACACATTGGTACATGGTAGGATTCAAACCACGACCTCCCGGACAGTAGATAGCGGCCCTAGCCATTACACAACTGAGAACGTTAGTGATTACTAACATCATGTCATAATTGCTCTCCACTGGGCTCTGTCACTCGCTGCGTGCACTGTGTCGTGTTGTGTAGCTGTTAGTAATAATGTAGCTTAAAACTATGTTAGTATTAGGGATGCATGAATGCTTAAAATTATGTTAGTATTAGGGATGCATCGATATGCCTTTGTTAGTATTAGGGATGATCAATGCTTAAAATTAAGGTAGTATTAGGGATGCATCGATATGCCTTTTTGCCGATACAATACCAATACTCTTATAAATATATTGGCA
Source organism: Coleophora flavipennella (assembly GCA_947284805.1). Classification (NCBI taxonomy): domain Eukaryota; kingdom Metazoa; phylum Arthropoda; class Insecta; order Lepidoptera; family Coleophoridae; genus Coleophora; species Coleophora flavipennella. The sequence goes on from OX369267.1 coordinate 829,029, forward strand.
ATACCAATACTGATAGGAATACTCTTGGTGAATTTTATTTTCTGGATAGTTATTTTGGAAGCTGAAGTGGTGTCTGATTCACTTGGATATTACCTCTTTATGTGAATCGACAAGTTTGATTTGTTTTTATAATTTTTAAAATTGATGCCATGGGACACATTTTCTTTACAGTACATATTTTCAAAATTTATCATTATGCACTTTTGTGTTTTGAAATTGAAATTATTTTGCTAATTATTTTATTTCATTCAACGACTTACTAGTTATAAAATACTCATCTGCAAACTAATTAATTTAGATAGGCAAACTAATTAAACTTTTGTATTCTATTTGGCATGGATATAGTAAAAACAAAGCCAACAGAGACTACAGTTTGTGCCTCCTTTACAAGGAAATAGATGAAACAAGAGCAGGCCTCCGTCACTCCATTACCTACCGCCCGGCCCAGCGTTCTCGGGCCGTTTGCGGACCCAATTCAGTGCGGTTTTCACAAACGAAGCGCACGCACGTAGTTAAATTTAAATCGTTTCATTCGTTCGTACGCGTACCTACGATGCCGTCTGGTGCCTTATGTGCTGTAGATGGGTGCAAATCAAGCAAAAGAAGAGATAAACACCTAACATTTTTCCATTTACCTGTCAATGAAGAAAGGTAAGTGATAAACTATTACTATTTTTTGTCGTTTTAAAATTATTTTTAATACTAGGTATACTAAGCATTAGCTAGTACTCTTTATTACACTGTGACACTTGCCTTTCAAACACAGATTTACATTTTTTTGTTACATAGAAACGTCATACTTATCTTAAACACTATTTTAACAACGTTTAAAAAGCTATTTTTATTAAAATAAAATTGTGATAATATGAGACTCGCAGGCGCGGCGACCTGTCTCAACTTGTCGTGCTGTTAGCGCACACAAACACTTGTGACATAACTATTTAGTAATCTGTGCTTGTGATTCGGTTTTATGCAATTTATAACCGAGAATTTAGAAAGGGTAAGAAATTAATAAAAAAATATATCAAAATAAAACACATGTAACTCTTAAAGATTTTTTTCATTTTACTTACACACTGACCTCTAAAATTATGGGTTATCTAGATGTATTGCACAATCAGCACCTTTTAAAAAAATATATATATATTACTAGCTGATGCCCGCTGCTTCGTCCGCGTAGGGGCATGAAAAATAGATAAGAACCTATTCTCAGACCTACCCGATATGCACACAAAATTTCATAAAAATCGGTCGAGCCGTTTCGGAGAAGTATGGTTACTAACTCTGTGACACGAGAATGATATATATATAATATATATATATATATATATATATATATATATACTAGCTGTCCCGGCGAACTACGTACCGCCTTACATTACACTACACTACCCTACCCTACACTACCCTACCCTACCCTACCCTACCCTACACTACACTACCCTACCCTACCCTACCCTACACTACACTACACTACCCTACCCTACCCTACCCTACCCTACCCTACACTACACTACACTACCCTACCCTACCCTACCCTACCCTACCCTACCCTACATAAGAACCTTCTCCTGACAATAACGAACTCGACAAAAAAAGAATTAGCGAAATCGGTCCAGCCGTTTAGGAGGAGTTCAATGACTAACACACGGACAGAAGATTTATATATATATATAAAGATATATAGATAGATAGATAGATAAATGATACAATTTTAAACTACCACCTATAAGTCAAAACATATTCACAGTTCTCAATAACATAGACACAAAAAGTTATGTTAATTTAATTTTATCGAAGAGGCAGCCCTGCGATTGCTGTGGGATCGCGTGGTGTGAAGCAAGCTGACGCGATGGAGTAGGCTATTATAGCAGTAGGTATTGGAAATTTACTACTGAGTGAAGTATCTGTTACGTAGTAACTAATTAGTAATCTGTGACAAGAGGCATGTTTACATTACTTTTTTAAAGGGTGACTTCAGTTTTCCTTGTTATATATTGGCAAATCCAAAATATTGCCGATATATCAATATCAGATACATCTCTGGTTAGCATTTCCTAACTTAGAATCTTATAATTAAATGTTTTTAACAATAATTATTGGACATCCTTCATACAATGATTTTGTCATAATTCACATTAATTATGATCACCAGTAATATTCAATTTACTACAAATGCTGGAGGCTATTCCAGCATCCAACAATCATATGAGTAGTTATTTATTATGCAACACTTGTACCATACTGCTATGTACATTGTTCAACCCACACACCAGCTGAGCCCACTCATTGTCTATGTTGACAAAATGCTAGGGAAAGTGATAATTGTAGTCTTCATTATTGGTTCATTTTACAAACTAGGCATTGACCTTAAAACGTCAGAAAAATGAGGTTTTATATCTCTACTATATAGAGTGTAACAAAATTGGTGTAGGAGCTGTTAACTGTGGTTTCTACTCATACTGAAGAAGAGACCCATGTGGTCAAATTATGGGCCTAATTTTTACCCATGACTGTGCGCAGGATTAAATAAATAAATCTTTTAAGAAACAAAAGAAATATACAAAAACACGATCCTTAACTGGTAAACTAATTTAGGTAGAAACCTTATTTCATCTTAGTAGGGGCTGTCATGAAAATTATTCTACTTTCTGTTGTAACCACACTTGGGCGATGTGGTGAGAGAGAAGTGTGTAAAATTAATTTATTTATTTATTTATAACACTGCATTACAGTTATTACCTATTCACAGTATTATCAAAATATTATTATGAAAATAAGTGCCTACATAAAAAGAACAAATACATTTATTCACACTAATAACTCTAATAACTCATACACCAACAGAACTCACCCTTCCATCCCTTTCACAAAATCTCAAACACTCTTGGAATAGGCCGGCCCAGTGGTCAGCGAACAAGTCGGCGTGCGGCGCCGCCTCGAGCATTTCGTTCAGCATGTCAGTTAAGTGGTTTGCAACAGTTACTGCATCTTCTATACTATGTGCCTTCTGCCAGGCGACGTGTCATTTTAGTTGTAGACCAATAGTGTAAGGTAACCACCTAAAAAAAACATTTTTATTTCTGTAAAAAATAGGTACCTACCATCTGCACACATGCCCCTTAACCCCTTTTGGACTCTATTACTACAAGGTTTGTAGAGGAAGATACATAATTATCATGATAAACTTACTTAGATAGAGCAAAGTATACTAACTTTACTATTACCACAACTATTACTATGTGTAGCTGGCAATGAAGTGGTACATGAATTGCCCCCCCACCAATGTATCATAGCCGGCAAAGAGTTGTTACAGCACTTGCAACAGGTAGCCAGTCTCTAGGAATGGGACATGACGAGGTTAGAAAGAGAAACACCTATACCATCTAGTGTATGTACATATTCTTGTATGGTCCTCGCAGAATCAAATGCGACTAAACGTAAACAAACTTTATAATCCGTGATTATGGATAAACTTCCGATTCTTTCGAAGTGATATTCACATTTACGCAATGTCCACAATATGCACTTTCACTTTTGTGCACCACACAGTATCTGCAGCGAGTAACTTCTTGGTATTTTTATGAAAAACATGAACACAAAACAAAATGCTATTCATTTCGTTAACTGAACAGATGCTTGACAGCTTCGCCATTCTAGAATCTATGGTTTAGTCAGAGGTTGCAAACATTTTGCAATATTGATGAATGAATGAGTGAATTTTAGTTAACTGAATATAACTTGGAGTGCCATACTTAATAGGTTAACAAGCTTATGCGCAGACTTGTGACGTGTTACCAAATGTGATTTAAAAAAAATAAAAAGTTACTATTAAAAATACGATTTTTTTTTCAGGAATTTCCGGGCGTCAAAAAATTACCTAATAATATTATCAATAGGTCATCTTTGGTCCAACTACCAAAATACCAATATTAATTCGATCCCAGAAGCACCAAACTATCAAAAATACTACCGGGCATCCGGCATTTCATTAACCTTAAAAGAGGTAAATGAAAACCCCACGTGAGTAAAACATTAGAAAATCAGGGCACGTGTACCGAAACAGGTTTCCATCAATGACATTGGCCGTTCCATTTTATGCAAAAGAAATATAATACTGTCCTTGTTAGTAGTTATGTATTATAAAGTGTTTAAAATTGTAATGAAACAGAAGAACATATAATTATATGTTAATATATAATTTTTGGTTTATTATTGTTATTTTACATTATTTGTGTTTAAGCCTACTTCGTCCATTTTTAAATTTTAATTAGTTGAATTTCTTAATTTGCTTTCTAAAATGTAAAACTAACAGTTGTAATATTTATGTGTAATAAGCTGTGAAATTTGCGAAAAATAAATAAATAAAAATAAAATAAAAATATTTGTCCACGTCTGCAAGTGTTTTTACTACTGTTATTAGTGTTCATTTAATATATTTTCTAAAGTAATCATTAACTACGACGACCCTATTACGAACTGATGTAATGAAACGTAGCTAAGGCCGTGCCATAGGGTGGCCATATAAGTTTATCTTTACTTGAGCGAGGTTATTAAAAAAAATCAATATTTTAAAATCATAGTCCCACCTTGAAAAAAACTTTTTCATATTAAATACCTTTTTATATATGTTTTAAGATAAGACGAAGACTTCTTCAGGTCCGTTGGCAAAATTTAAGATAAAGCCGTAATAATTTTTTTTTTTTTAGCAACACTGCTTCTATCCTAATTATCCCTAGTCTAGTTCAATCATTCGTTGCTTGTTTGCCTTACGTGTATTGTGATCTTCCTGCCTTACTGATTTTTTGACTTAGCTAACCCTTTGACTCCGATTTGCAAGTGATTTGATTTGTGATACTGATATATAACTTTACAAAAACTAGCGTGTACTTGGACTTGGAATTCGTATCTGATTTGGATTTCGTTCGTTTTTGGACAGTCTTCAATTAAAATGTTTATTTAAAAAGTCGATTACTTAATTCACTTGATACATTTTTGGCTACTTTTGGACTTTAATGAAAACTTGATCTATAAAAATGATCAACTTTTCTCAAATAATTTTTTTTAGGAAATCACCATAGGATTTTTGGGGTATGTGGTTCAGAAGTAGAAGCCACTGTGAAATTTTGTTGGGGAGGGCGTTAAGAAGTAGCCCTGTATAGACAAAAATATATAAGAATGGATGAATCCAAAATTTTGTACCAAATGTTTAGTACATCTGAAAACTCTACTTTAGTCTATGATACTATCAAGCCACCATGTTTGTTTACTTTTAGTTTCATTTAATTGTGCGAAGACCATACCATTATGTGGGGTAATGGAGTATCATAGATGTGGTATTTATTATTGCATGTTATTAGCATTCAAAGCAACATATTATTTGGGGCTTCCAATATTGGTATTGCTATCATTTTCCAGTCCTGTGGCATGCAGAAATACGAGTGCGGGGGACTAAAGAGAAACATATATGCAACCATTCTAGGCCTAAAAGTGTAGAGGCCGAGAGCACAGATGAGATACTAGTTACTTCACCCAGAAGGCTTTTTCTTCTGCTGGCTATTGTACTACTTCTAAAATACTCATTAATTTGTGGATGACACTCTCAAGATACTCATATGTTTGTTTTTCAATCACATGATCCCTTCTATTACAATTAATTGGATTTGATCTTTACCAAAGAATAAAGACTATTTACTATCTTTACTTAGGTCAGATACCTATATGTTAACTTGTTCTCATAATGATTATTGTGAACAGTACACTCCTATTTTTGGCAGTCATGTAATTAAAATAAGAAGTACCTAAAGGAAACTGATAGGCTTTGGACCAAATATGCTGTCCAGAAGTGAAAGTACCTCTAGTGATTTCTTTGAATTTAGTTATACTTACTAAAAAAATCGGTCTGAAAGTAAATAAATAAAAATAAGCTTTTTAAAAAAAATATGGCGCTGTTAATAATTATCGGAGATGTTTATGCTCAAAAATATATAAAACATCAATTATTATCTCCAATATAGGCTCCTTGAATAAATATTGATGTAATTAATATTTCTTATTTAATATATCAATATTTATTTTCTTAAAAAACCTTTTCTCTCATGACTCCTAGGATAGATTTTGAAATCATTTTGGGTATTTTAATGATTTAAGTGTCTAAATGTACACATTATAAAAAGTCAAAAGCTTTTTGGAACATCAAATATCAGATAAAAAATAAAAGATTGAGATATTTTTTTTTCTTAACTTTAATCGTGAAAAGGCCCAATAAAATAATACATATACATAATTATTGAAAAATTCAATAAAGACCTCGAGGTGTGATGTCATAAATACAATGATATATTGTTTGGTAAAGGTAGATATTGTGTACCTATATTATATAAAGGGCACAGACTGTCAGTCAGTTCGAGTTTATTTACGAGGGAGAGATTTAGCAAAACCGGCCAAGTTCGGGTCAGGACCGCACACAAAGGGTTCCGTACCATCATACTAGATGGCGCTAGTACAAAAGGTTCCGTACCATCATAAAAGATAACGCTAGTTTCTTTACGTTTAAAAAATCACGTTTTTTGTATGGAGACCCCCATTATTTTTTCACTTTTTCTAATTTTGAATATTTGTTGTTATAGCAGCAACAGAAATACATCATCTGTGAGAAATTTCAACTATATAGCTGTCACGGTTCATGAAATACAGCCTGGTGACATACTGACGGAGGACGGACGGACAACGGAGTCTTAGTAATAGGGTCCTGTTTCCTTGTTTCCTAGGAATGTTTGTAATTGATTTTTGAATAAAAATAAATTTAAGAAGATATTTGAAATAAAAATTGCCTGAGTTGATTTTCATTGTACAGGATATCTGTAAATATTTATTATAATTATTTCATTGTTTTATTTACCTTACATAAATATTAATTTTTCACGCGGGATCCTGCAAATACTGGGACTCTGAGGAAATGCAATAAGTTTAAAATAGTATGTGAGATTCCCAGAAAAAAATCTTCAGGAATTCGTCATAGCCCTTTTTAGAGTTCCGTACCTCAAAAGATAAAAACGGAACCATTATAGGATCACTCGCGTGTCTTGTCTATCCGTCCGTCCGTCCGTCTGTCACAGCCAATTTGCTCTGAAACTACTACGCTGATTGAGTTGAAATTTGGTACACTTATGTAAATCCGTGACCCAAAGACAGATGTGTAATGTAAATAAATCTATTTTAAACATAAAGGCCACTTTTTGGGAGTAAATTAGAAAATAAAAAAAAGTTTTGCAAACTATATCGTGCGACATATCAAATGAAAGGGCTTGTTGTGAGAATCTCAAGTATTTTTTTTATAATTCTAAGATAAATAGTTTTTAAGTTATTTAAGAAAATAACTTAAAAACGCACTTGATCCCGGGTTTTTTTGACTGATTTCTGTGCAATGGTTATTGAATGATAAAAATGCTAGTCATTGATTATGAATTACATTACGAGTGTAAATACATATAAATAATAAAATTGACTGAGTTTTCCACCTACATATAAGTATTTCGTTATAATGAACTTTATAGAAATATTAATATGGGAAAATGGTCCTTGTTTGTATGAGTTTCTTTCCATTTTTCTCTATGACCCCTAAGTTCTAAAGTATGACAATATTATTTACAATTACTTCCTTTCCAAACACATTATATGATAAGATAAAATATCCTTAATGTACATATTAATTAAAAAATAAACACAATGTAAAAAACACAACTTACAACAAAATCTTATGAGCATACTGTAGCTACGCTAGTACTCTTTATTGTACTGTGCTATAGCGGTACAATTTGGGCGGTCTTATCGCTCAAAGCGATTTCTTCCAGACAATTATAATTTTAACAATTTTAACCATAAAACAATTATAATAATAATAATAAAGCGCTTTATTTTCAGCTATAAGGTTAAATATCCATATTATTTAAAAATTAGTTTCTGTATTTCTATAAAATGTCCCGAAGTTCAGCAGCATGCCTCTTTGCGTAGGCCTCCTCTAACATTTTCCACTAAATTCTATATCTCGCTACCCTTCTCCATTTGTGTTCTGCCGTGAGTTTGAAGTCGTCTTCCTGTCTCATTTGTTGGCGTCCTCTATTGCGGTTGCCATCTCTTGGGTACCAGTCGGAGACAGTTGTGCTCCATTTATTTTGTTTGTCACGAATCATGTGACCGGTCTATCTTCACTTCTGTTGGTCTATTCGCTTGAGTATATCAGCTAGTTTAGTTTTTAGGGTTCCGTACCTCAATGCAAAAAAAACGGAACCCTTATAGGATCACTTTTTTCCGTTCGTCTGTCTGTCAAGACCCTATATCTCGGGAACGCGTGGTGGTATCAAGTTGAACCATGTACTTCAGTCTATATTCCCTTGAAGCTGTGAAATAAACAAACTTCTAAGTTAAACGAAAAAAAAGATACGGCCTTTTATGCCGCAAAAAATGTATATTTCGACACTCAGGGAATCAAAATTCATAGGGTATTTTCCGTTGACCCACAACTATGAAATTGGCAAGTAATACCGTTTTATACTGCAAGTTTAAGAAAAAAACTGAAAACTGTACATTTGTAATTTAATCATAAAAAAATAGTCTTTATTTAAAGTACGTAATTAATTATGCAAGAAACGCCACAGCGGTCCAAATTTTGAATTGAGTTAACCATGTCATGTGGGGTATCCTATGAAAGGGCTTCATTGGCACAAGCTTAAACAGATTTTTTATTATTTCTATGATTAACGACAAACAATGAAAAAAAAATTCCTTTTTTAACCGACTTCAAAAAAGGAGGAGGTTTCTCAATTCGACCGTATATATATTTTATTTTTTTATGTGTGTTCGCTGATAACTTCGTCGTTTATGAACCGATTTTGATAATTCTTTTTTTGTTGGAAAGGAGGTATCCCAAGGGTGGTACCATTACAAGGAAACCAGGAGCTGATGATGGCATCCCAGAGAAATCGAGGGGAACCTTAGTTTCCTGTTTGAAGTCGGTTTTTTTTTGTTTAAAATTATTATAGTGTAGGGTAGGGTAGTGTTGTGTAAGGTGGTACGAAGTTCGCTGGGAATACTAGTACCTAATAAATTTGGTGTATGTAGTACCTAACAGTTTGCATTGTTATTATTTATAATATGTACCTACAAATTTTAACTTCGTCGTTTATGAACCGATTTTGATAATTCTTTTTTTGTTGGAAAGGAGGTATCCCAAGGGTGGTACCATTACAAGGAAACCAGGATCTGATGATGGCATCCCAGAGAAATCGAGGGGAACCTTAGTTTCCTGTTTGAAGTCGGTTTTTTTTTGTTTAAAATTATTATAGTGTAGGGTAGGGTAGTGTTGTGTAAGGTGGTACGAAGTTCGCTGGGAATACTAGTACCTAATAAATTTGGTGTATGTAGTACCTAACAGTTTGCATTGTTATTATTTATAATATGTACCTACAAATTTTTACGGAACCCTCGGTGGGCCGAGTCGGACTTGCACTTGTCTGTTTTTTTTTCTTATTTTGCTACTTCTCACTTTGTCTTGTTTCTTTATTCTTGTCATGATTCTCTCCATGGCTCTCTTGACATCTTTCCAGCTTTTCTCTGTGGTGTTTAGTGAGTGACCAAGTTTCGCATCCGTAGGTAATGACTGGAAGTATGCATGTGTTAAAGACTTTCCTTTTTATTGACATGTACTTTACCTTTTACTAAATTCTTAAAACCCACAGTAGGATTCAATTTCCTGTAAACACCTTATTGACATTCCGACAGACAGACAGGCTGTCTGACAGTCATTGCATGGGCCTATACAGAGTTACACGTTTACATGGAATTACTCCATTTACACATTCACATTGAATCACTCTGTTCAATCAACATAATGCCTTTGTTTCCATTTTATGATTGTTTTGTGAATTTAAGAGTGTCATGTTCAGTGCTCAGGGTGTAGTTTTGCAGAATATTTTGCAGTAATAAATTATTACAATTCTTCTGTCAAGTCAACGATAAGTTAGTCATATCTCTCTTGCCACCTTAACGGCAATATCGGCGGCGTCCATTAGGTCCTTCCGAGTGCAGGTGTTATTACAATACTGTTCATTAACTGCTTGAACTTTAATAGTACATTGTGATACAAGGGTGGAAAGTAGGTTATTGTAAACGAGCTGTCACGAGTTTGCAATAAATTACACACCCGTGTATCATACGACGTTTTTCAAAACAGTTGTGGAATATAGTAAAAAATAAATCAAAGATTTAAATATGTTATTACTTACATAGGTAAATGGAAAATGAAAATCTTCAGAAAATGGCGCGTTTTTGCAACTGGAGATTTTTTACAACGAAACCGAGCAACGGTATCGTTATGCAGCCTATTCGATTTTTGATAAATGTTGATGTGAAAATAATTAAATTAAAACTAGTAATTAAATATAATAAAAAAAACCATTTAAAAGAATTTTGAGAATTCAATGCTAAGAATTACGGAGTCATTCATTTTTCCTCATATAAAATCTATTCGATTTTATTCTATGTATGAAAAAATCCTCACTACAAAACTTTTTAAATTGACTTATAAATATAAAACGAAACTGCAAAAGTAATGATCGAGTTTATAAAAGAAAGTCATCACCGCGTAAAAGAAAGATGCCTATGCAAAAGTAATGATCGAGTTCATAAAAGAAAGTCATCACCGCGTAAAAGAAAGATGCCTATGCAAAAGATTAAGTTTTCGAGCCTCTTCGTAATTTTATAGCCTCTGAATGTACGCCATGTTATTCTTCTTTTCGTGTGGAAGCATCAGTTCCTTAACATTATCTAAATATACTTTTGCTAAAATCGTGCCACCATGATCGCCTCGGGTGTTGCCTTCATTAGGTCTTCTGTTGTACAATATGGGCTCTTGAGTTGCAGCACGTTGAGAAATGTGAGGTAGTCTGGGTTTCACCACATTGGCATGATATTTTGGCATGTTCAGGAAGTATTCCCAATGTTCTCAGGCTGTCCTTGGATCGTGCTACTCCAGTTCGCAATCGATTTAGAGCTTCCCAGGGTCTACACTCAAGCTTTCCTCCAGGTGTTGCCTGCTCGGACGGTTGGATGAAATTCACAAGGAGGCATAAGTTACTGTTCCACGTTTTCGTTCTAAAGTCTTTGTGGGTCTCACTCACCGTGTAGGCATTCGTTTGTGATAAAAGTTTTCCTGGCTATGGACGCAGTTTGACAGGAACATGATCGTAGAGTGGATGTCAAGCATCGTTTATTTGTTTCAAACATTCATCACTTGTACATTTTAACGCCTTGTATATAAATTATTCCTATGTAAGTGTTGTTGATGTGCCAAGAAGGTCCAACTATGGGAAAATACCTTGGTTCTCAATACTGCGTGGTTTTTTCTTGGAATCACGTCATGGTTTAATCAGTCTCGGGTAATTATACCTATCTTGAATCAACACGAGAAATAATAGATGAAGGTTTATTGTGCATAGCTTGCAAGTCTTGTCTGAGTGAGTTATTTCGATTTAAAAATTTAAAAACTTGAAATGTCTTAGCTTTGCAAGATGGAAGCGGGCTTACCAAGAATTGTCAACGCAATGAGGGAACTGTTAACATTGATATTTGGCGGCAAGACTTGATAGATAAGATTTGTGGTAGTTAAATAGACGGGCTTAGAAAATGCCCTGCCACCAACTAAATCAAGTCTCACAAAGTTAGACCCCCCCCCCCCCTGGGAATCCAACCCGTGACCTCCTGATGTGAAGCAAATAGGCTAACCATTATTTAAATTTTATTCTAAATGTCCATTTGCGCTTGTCCAAACACCCTGTATATAGCCGGTACTTTTAAGAAAGTAAAGCTGGCTGTTGAATGGCTGGATATGTAGACTTAATTATTATTTATTTACTAACGTTTGCCCGCGGCTTCGCCCGCGTGTACATAGTTTTTATGACTGTCTTTGAGGGTGAGTGGTGCGCGCAGCTCGCGAGCTTGGACGTAAGTTTTCTCCAGATACCTGACCCATATCGGGCTATTCTGATTAGCAGTCTATGTCACTTCCCACTCCTTCAACCGATTCTATGGCAAAAATCACTTCAATCTGTTGCTCCGTCGCGACGCCGACATGCGCGAGCGTGGAGATGAGTTCTCGCCACATCCCTCGGGAACTATGTCAGGATATGCTAATTAGTAAATTATGTCATTTCCCACCCCTTCAAACATATCTGTAAAAAAATATAACCATTTGTTCCGTTGCGATGTAAAAGAACATAATACATATAGGCTCACTCACGACTTGGTCCCACAGGGGTAGGCAGAGACCAGGGATGCTATGAGTATGAAATTTCGGATACGGATTGGATACGGATATAGAAATGATTATTATACCGTATACGGATATGAAATTATTTCGGATTATCCGTTAGTTTCGGATAAGGATATGAGATTTTTAAGGAATATATAAATATAAGTAAAATATAAATATAAGACGTATGATAAGACGAAAACAGAAGAAAACAAACAATGCGCGCGTGTGTCGACCGCTGCCCGGCCAATCAACAAAACGACCTGTCATAACGTGTCGCAATTAGGCTCCGCCCCTATCCGATATTATCCGAAACTTTCGGATTCGGTTACGGTTATAGTAATTATTTTATATCGGATATCCGATAGTTTCGTTTACGGTTACGGAGCTCCCTAACATCCCTGGCAGAGACGATGAATGGTGCACCACTTTGCACGATCCTGACATACCTCCCTCGCTTCTCTTACATCCATCTATCTTATCATACATAACCTTTTATTCTTCTCGCTACGAACCGCCACATTTTTGTGGACGTCACCAATCTGGTCGATAAACGTCCTCCTGGGACATCCTCTGGCGGTACATCCTTCCACATTTGCACAATAAATCTATTTCGTTACCCTCCTTTTATTCATACGTTCTAAATGTCCAAACCAAGGAAGCATACCCATAGTTAAAGACATTAACCAAAAAAGAGATTTGTTTCAGTTCCCTCAGGTACTGTGTCGGACTATATTAATTTCACGCGATAAAAGTAGCCTATGTCCTTCCTCGTGACACAGGCTACCTAGATGCCCAATTTCATCAAGATTGGTCAAGGTGTTGAAGCGTGAAAAGGTAACAAACAAACACATTTTCACATTTATAATGTTAGGAAGGATTCATTATCGCATCAACCGAAAAACGTCCACTTCTGAACAAAGGAGGCTTTTCACTGTACTTTATTACCTGATATAGACTGACTCGGTGGCTCAGTAATTAGTGCTCTTGACTACTGATCCGAGGGTTGTGTGTTCGATCCCCACCAGGGCAAGCATTTATGTGATGAGCAAATTTTTTTTTGCTCTTTGTCTGGGTGTTAAATATCTATATATGTATGTATTTAAACATATATAAGTATGTATATCAGTGTCTGGTTTTCATAACACAGGGATCCTACTTTGGGGCCAGATGACTCCTTCCCCCAAACCTCTCTGTATACAGCAAGAAAGGGAGAACTGCAGCGCAGACCGATAACAGGCACTAAAGTTGACCAAAACATCATTTCGTAGTCCCCTATTTCCTCCTCCAAAACTTGAGAAGAAATAATATATTTTTCAAAAAAAAACGCTTTACCTATGCCTTGTTTTCTTTTTATTGTTAATATGCGTATTACTTTTTGTTAGGTGTCTGAAAATGACATTTCAATTGGGCAATTTTCTCAGTTTTTGAAGGCTCCTACTTCCTATTATAATTAGAATATGGGAGAAAAACAAACATAGGGGCATGGCCATGGTAGATATAGGTTTTATAGAGAAGACATTTTTGCTCTAATGTCATCATCCAGGGAGGAAACAGGGGACTAAGTTTGTATGGAAAAAAATGGCGCCCGCGTTTCCTCTTAATTAACATTTATAAGTAGGAAGGATACTGGCTTGTTTTATCAGTGGATGTCCAACACGGAAAACCCAGTACAACGAACAAAACATTGTTTATTACTTTAACAATACCTACATATTGTAAATTTATTTAAAACAAACCTACAGCTCAATGCCTTATCACTGGATACCGGCAGGCAATGAAAACATTGGCACGCGACCGCCATATGATAAGCCTCGTTTGCACGACGAATTGACGCGTCGGACTCGACTTACCTTGTTCATGTTGTTTTTAACTCGACTGCCCAATAATCGACAACGCTAAAACGTTAAAAACAACCTACTTCAATCATAAAATAAGGCGTTTTACCAACGACGTGTTTTTCTAGTGATTGGTACACAATAACAGTCCATATATTGAAAGCCACTGAACTGATTTTAGTGAAACTCTTACTGTTCCCTAAGTTGAAAGATACTTAATTCAATGAAAAAAATATTGCATTTTTATTTCTAGTTTCTGAGAAATACGAATACGTGTACAAACATACAACATACATACATACAATACAATACACTTATGTTCACACACCTGTTTAGAAGCTCACATAGACTAACATATATGAATATTGACAATTTCAATTTTACATACATATGGGTCGAATTGATAACCACCTTTTTTGAAGTCCGTTAAAAAGGAAAGTAATGTTTGAAAGTGTATTTTTTATGTATGTCTGTTTCTTTGGCTGAGCCTGTAGCCTTAACGGCTTGATTGATTTTGGGGTGTGAGGTGTCGTTACATTCGTCTTGACCCCCCAAGTGACATAGAATACATTTTAGGCAGTTGGTTTTTTTTTAATGAAATTGGTTGTTATTTATTATTTTCGGGTTACATTCCAGTATGATTCAAAATCTCACGGTGCCATTCAAAGTTTATGCTTCAAAATAACTCGGTGCCATTCAAAGGTTATGTTTCAAAATCACTCGGTGTCATTCAAAGGTAATGTTTCAAAATCACATGGATTGTCTAATACGAATTTCACCCAAAAAACCATTCCAAAATCAAGCCAAGTGAAACCAAGAGTAAACGAACTTTTGTTTGACAGTTCTCCGAAAGCGTGTTGGAATAGCTTCATCATGACTTAACCTCGTCTTCATTTTCAGGAGTTAAATTTTACCTTGGTTTTGGAACTGGCCCCTAAGTGTACCTTACATCACCCCACTGCCATAGTACAATCTTTCTTATGTAATTAGTAAATAGTTATAGTCAACAGAAAGAATCCCTAAATTTAAGTGGCAGGGGGCAAGGCACGTAGCTCGTACAATAGATGACTGTTGGGCAGTGAAGTTCTCACGGTTAAGTAGGCTTTCTTTGTTTAGGAGTAATATTCGAGCTACTTAAAATGTGCAGTTGAATTTGTAAAAAGTTCATAGATATTCCATACAAAATGTTCTATTCTTCATCATCATCATATCAGCCGAAAGACGTCCGCTGCTGGATAAAGGCCTCCCCAAGGATTCAACTTGATACCTCCACGCGTTCCTGAGAAAAAGGGTTTTGACATACAGACAGACGGACAACAAAGTGATCCTAAAAGGGTTCAAATAAATTCAAGACTCATGTCAAAAAAGTTTTGTGCTCTAGAGGATATTATAAAATAATAGATTATGTAAATGACAAAGATATATAATGTTGATTCTAAAGGGTGTCCAGCGGGAATTTTACAAGTTCAAAAATTAAAATAAATAAAACTAAAGAGTTTTTATTATTTCTTATTAATACAAAATGGAGTTTCACAATGCGGATTTTATTTTTTGAAGACATTTTCGTCTAAGTGACGACCGTTTCTCTCAAGGCACTCTTGCAACCGGACCCTTAAATTTTCAATGACGCGAGAGCAAAGCGCTGGTGAAATTCCTGCAATTTCACGGTGGTTATTTTCTGGTAGAGCCTGAATCGTTTGAGGATTGTTGTTGTAAACCTTTGACTTGAGATATCCCCACAACAAAAAGTCGCATGGTGTGAGATCTGGCGACCGAGGCGGCCAGGGTATGTCCCCGTACTTGCTGATCAATTTATTCGGAAAAATGGTCCTCAGTTTCTCCATCGAGATTCTAGCCGTGTGTGGTGTGGCACCGTCTTGCTGAAATAGCGTTCTGTTGTTTTTGCTAGGGTGCAGTTGCAGTTTCGGTAGCAGAAACTCATCGATCATTCGACAATACACCTCAGTATTGACTGTCTCTCGCTGGTTAACAAAATAAGGGCCAATTATTCCTTGCCCAGAATAAATTTCGTCTTGAACTTGGGCCACACGTTCCGGCGTCGCTGCTGATGTTGATGGGCCTGGAGGAATCCTGTTGACGGCTGCCCCTTCTTGTCTGAATCTTTGCGCCCACGACGAGATAAGTTGTGTGCTTGGGCTATCACTTAATCGCCGAATATTAAAATGAGTACGAAAAGCGCGACGTGATTCGTCGCATTTCAAATATTGCTCAACCGCAAACGCGCGGTGGGCTCCCCACCAGTAACTCATGGCGACTGTCAAATCCGCATTGTCAAACTCCATTTTGAAAAACTAAAAAAGAGTAAAAACTCTTTGGTTTTATTTGTATTCAATTTTGAACTTGAAAAATTCCCGCTGGACACCCTTTATATCAAATACCATTACCTGAGACTGTAATCTGAATCATGACATTATTTTTAATATACAGTTTTTTTTTGTTTTGAATATTTAAAAGTGTGTGTAAACACCTATTTGAAATAAATTGTTTTGAATTTTTTTGTTTTGAAGTGATGACCTTACCAACGAACAGCATTTTTTTATAGATGTCGACTTGCCGCCACAACCGCATACATCCAAATGCATCCAAACGAGCCTCCAAGCCTAATATTACAACATAATATAGGGATTCCCGTCCATTATTGTACATTGGATCAGTTTTGCATTGACATATCTCGCGCTCGCGTCCGTCAGTCACGTTGCGTGCGAGCGACAAGGATGGAAGATCCGTTACTTGACAAGGCACTATGTAAACGTGGTGTAATGGATGATCTGATCTAAGGCATTAGAATCTTTCATTGATTAAATAATGAATTGATAGATAATGGAACGATCAACACCGAGCTGGAGACCTTAACCATTTGCTTTTGGAGCTTTGCTTGAGGTTTGACAGATGACAAGAATAGAAATATTCAAATATGTAGCTACCTATGTTAGACGGTGAGGGAGAACCGCCAAAGTTCAACTCCGTAAACTAAAAGGGTGACTATGTTCGGACACTTTTGACCAAGTGTCTGTGAATCTCGTTCTTTTACATATCGTGTATGTAATATAATGTACAGGTGTCCCAGAAATGACACGCCAGAGTGACACTGAAGATAAATTGGCTTCAGGTCTCACATAACATCAACATGATGTTATCGTGTGGTGAAGTATTTATGTACGCAGATGACGTTGCCACTGTCGTTTGTGCACCGACTGTAGACCTTCTAGAGCAGCGACTAAATGATACCGCCACCCAGCTGTCGCAGTGGTTTGGATGTAACGGACTCGCCCTAAACCTCCAAAAAACTCACTTCCTGCATTTCCATCTAGGAGGGAAACCACCTAGAAGTATGTCGATACGAGTAGGTGGAGTAAATATAGACCAGGTGGACACCACCACCTTCCTCGGATTCGAACTCGACCGTGGTTTCACCTGGGAATCTCACATAGCAAAGCTATGTGGGAAACTAGGAGGAGTTTGCTTCGCTCTCCGGCGGCTCTCGTGGGTGGTCCCGAGGGAGGTGGTGAGGTCCAGCTATTTCGCGACGGCACAGTCGCTTCTGCAGTACGGAATGGAGCTTTGGGGGTGCGCAGCCGATTGGGAGCGCGCCTTCCGGATGCAGAAGAGGGCCGTGCGGGCGATAGTGCAGGTGTCGCGCTACACTTCTGTCAGGCCTTATTTTCAAAGTTTAGGAATCCTTACACTGCCCTCGCTACTGATCCTTCAGGTGGCTGTGTATGTGTACAACCATCGTCACGAGTACGTGACACCGAGGGATGTACACATTCGCAACCACCGCCACGTGGACAGGCTCCTGCCGGTGCGGTGTAGACTCGCTAAGACGACTCATGTGTTGGGGCCATCAGTCTACAACAAGCTGCCGACTCATGTCACTGAAGCTCCCACACTGGCAAGCTTTAAAGCAAAGTTAAAGCGTTGGCTTCTCGAGCACACGTTTTACAGTTTCAATCAATTCCTAAATTTAAAATAACATTATCTTTTGATAAGTATTTTTTATTTTATGATGACATATTATTATTATTTTGTATTGACTGACTGTTTTTACAATCCAATATTTTAATTTAATGTTAACATCTAGTATTTTAATATTTTTATTTTGTACTTTAATGTAATTGGTTAAATCGAAATTGACGTGTAAACATTGTTTATCAATAAATGATTATGATTATGATTATGACCCCAGTAAAAGTCCGCTGGTTTTCGACATATTTGCAATTGTTTTTTCTTGTTTTGCATGAAAAACGCATTTGTTTAAATGTTTTGTGATTTCCAAAGAACAATTTATAATACAGATGGCGTGCAAAATACAGTAATAAAATAAAAGCTGATAAAATGAGGAAGTTTTTACCGTATTTTCCACGCCTACTGTATCATAATAACTTTTTCTTGGGAAATCACAAAACATTTAAACAAATTCGGTTTTCATGCAAAATTAGAAAAAACAAATGATAATATGTAGAAAACCAGCGGACTTTTACTGGGGTCATGCATGTTGAAGTTATCTGATAAAACCTGAAGCCAATCTATCTCCAGTGTCACTCTGGCGTGACATTTCTGGGACACCCCCTGTATCTAATGGGTTGTCACAAAAGATCCCATCGGGTCGAAGTGTCGCCAAAGATAAGATACTAGACCCTTCATGACGCACTAGAATCTAACGACTAGATATTAGTTGACAGTTTCGTTTCGTTCCATTTTCCCCCATATTCTTTAAAACAAAGTTGGACACACGAAATATAATTTCTATTTCGCAACAGCCGTTTAGTCAGTGTTTTGGTTGAAAGTTGTATTTCTACTGGTTCACGCACGAATCCGCGTGATTCATCCGAAGTGATTTTATCTCACTTGTGATTCACCAGTCACTTTCGACTAGAACTCTCAAATATTTAGTTTTATCATTATTTATATTAGCAATGTTGGTTTTGTTTGGGTTACAGTATGTTAGGCAAGTGAAAATGTAACAATAAACAAAGTTTTAGCAGTATTACAATGTAGCGGCTTACAGTAGTGCAACGAATGTACTTACGCAGAGCAACGGAAGGGTACTTGCGGGGCAGCGGGCGGCGGGGCACAGCCTGCCAAACTTTTGTACGTACATACATATATTTTGCTGACTCAATCACGACCGTATAAGGCAAATAAACGAAACTCTTGGAGGTCGATTTAAAAGAAAAGTTTTTCCAATAATCTATAAGTGTATAGTCACACCCTGGACACTTCATACAACGGGCCAGAAATGACATTTAAAAAAAGGAATGACGGAACAAACAAAATGACGGCGAAATCCTATACGTTCGACAACCCAACTGTAACCAATCTGTATCAATCTGGGTGACGAGGGGGTGAGGTCGCAATCTAGAGAGCGCCAGGGACTGTCCATACTGTATGTTATGAAACGCTAACTATCGTTTCGAGCCGATCTCTTTTGTTGCGTTTCATAATTAAATTCTTTTTGGATGTCGTTGCTCTATGGAATTTGAATTTGAAAATATTTGTTATTTTTTGACAAGAGGAAAACAAAAGGTTGACCGTGATCTCTTCGACAGTCATGTGCATTTAAATTTTTGGAGATATTGTTTTATAATGTTTTGTTGAGGCCCACTATTTTATTCTGTGGGTTTCATCCACCCCCCTGCGAGGTTGACGTCCCCGAAGGTTCACCTGATTAAGGATTGATCCTGGGATGGAGCTGTGCTGACCACCAGCCAGTCCTTTCCACTGCCCGCCCAGCTGCTTGCCAAAAGGGAAGTGAATTCTTATTTTATCTTTTATCCCGAGCGACTCTCTAACTCTCTGACGTTTCTACCGTCCTAGAAGATTTCCTGCTTCCGGTTTCTAACCATTTAGTTATTTGTTGTAAATTTTAAAAATGTTTTGTACCTGATACGTGTTTTTTTAGAAAGATAGGGTAATTCAGACCAAAGTGAAATTTAATTATTTTAGAACTTAGTAACTTATTTAAGTACCAAAGGGACGGTGACGATCGTTGCCTACCGGCATTTTATAAAATAACCTTTTTATATACAAGTAAAATTGTCACTTTAAATTTATTTCCGGAAATTGTCCATAAATATATTTGGTTATCGTTTTATTGTCAACACGGTCAACCAATGTAAATCACATATTTTTCTAATACTCATATTGTTTATTGTTCCTTCTTTTTAGTAAAATCATAAAATACATATATTCTAATTTACCCCATAATATTTTTTTCTTAAAACTCCGTTTAGGCCCGAACCTCTAAATCTTACGTATCATATGTGGCAAATTCCGTGAGGGTTTTTATCCCCAGTTCCCATTATTTTTGTCACAGTTAGTACTAATATATATACTTGGGTACAGTTTAGAAGCGGTCGTAGTTCAGTGTGATTTGCATGGTTGGGTTGATCACACAGGTTAACTGACCTGAAGCACGGACATTACCTAGATGGGTTTGACTGTTAGTGGCATTTTCCTCAACTGTTTCCGTGCTTCGCTAGGCATGTTAAGTCGTTGGTGCCGGTTGCTATCACTAGATGGCAGTCGTCGAGCCGTGTCATATGCCTAATATGCGGCTTGAAAAGCTTCTGACAGTGGGGTTCGCCAGTAGCCCTACAACCTCCACCAACCCGAACTTGCCCCCCCCCCCCCCCCCATACCCCAGATGATTGTTAACTATTTGAAGATATTAAAAGAAAATGATCGAAAATTTAGTAAATCCCCTTAAAAATTTAGAAAAAAAGGAATATAGGTCCTTTCTTATAGTTAACAGGAAACCATAAGCAAAAATCCTAATAATTACCATTCTTACGGAAAACGGAATGGTACGGTACCCTCTCCACGCGCGTTCGACTCCAACTTGGTATTAAAAGCTTTTATTTAATTTGCAATGTATGTATGTATGTATGTTTGTTCGGGTGAAATCTTGCAATATAAATTTGACCCACTTCCCGGTTTCCGATTGAGCTGAAATTTTGCACACCTACATGAGTAAATCGCGTGACAATGCAATATTATGATGACATGGTGCTGATCTGACGATAGAGCTGGAAGATGGCCATAGGAACTTCGCAATGAAACGACACAACCTCATCAAGTTTGGGCTCGTTTGATTCGTATTGACGAGTACTTTGATTGTAAAAGGTTTGTGTCTAAAAGCTTTTAGGTTTTTCGAAAATTATTTCAACATTTTCTTTTAACTTTAAAAATCTAGAAATCTTCAATAAATCTTTAAATACATAAAATAGAAAGTAACCGAAATATGCAAATCTGATGTTTACTAGCTATGTCGGCACCTAGCGTAGGTAATTTGGCAGGTCATCGGCCTCCAACGGCGCCGGCGTATCACAATGACGTAGCGATTCAGTTGGGCTGTTAGTGCATCTAGTGCCTGCTGAATAGTGCAAGGTGGGCATTGATCGTGATCACATTACGCGCGGTGTGCAAAATTATATTTATTGAAGTGATGGGGACCGATGACCTGGTGAAGATCGCGGGAAGCCGATGGATGCGGGCAGCGCAGGACCGGTCGTCGTGGAAATCCTTGAGGGAGTCCTTTGCCGAGCAGTGGACGTTCGGCTGATATGATGATGGTGTACAACTAATATTGCTGACTCACACAATATTCGCGGCAATTAATATTCGCACCGATTGGACTTGGCTTAAGAGCGTATTCACAAAATCCTTTTCCATACAAACGTAAAATTACTGCTTCTTGAAAATGGATGGGCCGATTCTAATGAAACTTTATACACATAAGCAAGTCACGAAATTCTTGTTTGTGAATTTATTACATTTTCAATAAAAAATAGTATTGTCACTAAATAATAGTGAATCAAGGTTTTCATAGTAATCTTAATTTCGCGAATGTTTTTTAAAGAAATATTTTCAATAAAAAATAGTATTGTCACTAAATAAAGTGAATCAAGGTTTTCATAGTAATCTTAATTTCGCGAATGTTTTTTAAAATAAAGTATTTAGAAAATGTAATCTATCCACATATTAAAACTTCGTGACTTGCTCATGTTTATAAAGTTTCATTAGAATCGGTCCATCCATTTTCAAGAGTAGTAATTTAATGTTTGTTTGGGTAACGATTTTGTGAATACGAATCTATCGATTGCTCGCCTTTTTAAAAAATAGAAAAAATAAGTTTGTCTAGGGTTAATCAGACACTACTGAAGTGAAAAATGAGACTTACTGAGGTAGTGATCTGAAAGATAAGGAATGAGGAAGTGAAGATAACAGGAGGACTGAGAGAGGGGAGAATAGGTTGATGTGTGGAGGAGAAGCAGCGGGATGTCGAAAAGTTGATGAGGCCACGTTACTGGGCTGCATTTACAAAGATAAGATTTGCACAAAAATGGAAAAAATAAACGCAGTTCGTCTGATTTGGAGCCTATTGCTCGCTAGTGTCACACCCTGGACACTTCGCACAACGGGCCAGAAATGACATTTCAAAAAAGGAATGACGGAACCAACAAAATGGCGGCGAAATCCTATACGTTTTTTAACCGCCTCCGTAGCCCAGAGGCAAAGTTCACTGGCTTTACACAGGAGGTCGCGGGTTCGATTCCAGGCGGGGTCATTTGTAAATTGTAAGACTCGGTTTGGTTGGTGGTAGGGCATTTTCTAAGCCCGCCTGGCTAGCTACCATCATCTTATCTAAGTCTTGCCGCCAAATATCAATGTTCATATCATTGGTGTGTTCCGGCATGAAGATAAGATAGCCAGTTCCCCATTGCGTTGGGGAATCTTGGTAAGCCCGCTTCCATCTTCCGCAACATCGTCACTTACCACCAGGTGAGATGTTTTCAAGGGTTTACCAATTGTGAATAAAAAAAAATACGTTCGACAACCAAACTGTAACCAATCTGGGTGAGGAGGGGGTGAGGTCGCAATCTAGAGAGCGGCAGGGAGTGTCCATACTGTATGTTAGGACTAATATATATATACTTCGCTAGTGTGCTAGTCTTGTTGCCAGTATGAGTATTCAGTATGTATAATAGGACAAGTTACTACTGTGTTAATCTGAATCTTGTCCGGCCTTGGTGTCGGTGCCACGCGCCGCTCGGCACGGCAGAAGTCGGGGGGGCGTGTTTTGTAAATGTCACTGTTTCGGAAACTCTGTTGTAATATGCCCTGCCCTTCCGTCCAATATTTATGGATTATACAATTTATTAATAGACAAGCTTTTGCCAGCGGCTTTGCCAGCGTGGACATCTTTTTTATGACTGTCTTTGCGGGTGAGTGGTGCGCGAGCCGCAGAGCGTGGCCATATGAGTTTTCTCCAGATCCCTATCACAGATGGGGCATTTTTTAGCAGTCTATGTCACTTCACACTCCATCAACCAATTCTATACAAAAAGTCACTTCAATCCGTTGCTCCGTTGCGACGCGACGCCGCCCCGACGTGCGCAAGCGTGAATTTTCCCTAGATCCGTCGGGAACTTGATCAGGATATACTAATTAGTAAATTATGTCATTTCCCATCCCCTCAACCGTCACTGTGCAAAAAATCACAACAATCCATTGTTCCGTTGTGATGTTAATTAAATTAACCAATAAAAAAGTTATTTTTTTCAGTTCCCTCAGGAACTGCATCGGACTTTCCTATTTTCACGGGTTAAAAATATGTTACCTGCGTGCCAAATTTTATCAAGATTTGCCAAGATGTTAAAGCGTGAAAAGGTAACAAACAAACAAATATTCTCAGGTATGTTTTTGGTACACAGATTTAATAATATCATAATATTACTCCAGGATAAATCATCATCATCTAGACCCAAACTAGGATTCCCTGTTCTAAGGGAACCAGGTCCAGACCAGTGTCTGGACCTGGATCAATATACATGATGTTTTTTAACAACTGAGCAAGCCGTTAAGGGTGGGCACTACTCATGAAACTGAACAACTTTCCCCTAGAAACCCATACTAAGTTCGCAATTTTTTTAGACTTCATAGAAATAAATCATTTCGATTAGCCAACTTTGTATGGGGAGTCATATTTTTTTTTGCGATGTCGGTATGGTTTTCTTGGGGAAAGTTGTTGAGTATCATGAGTAGAGCCAATTCTTAACGGCTTGTTGGGTGGTAACAACACCCTGTAAAACATACCAATTGTAGCACACCCTGGACACTTCCAAAGGGCCAGAAATGACATTTCAAAAAACGAATGACGGAACAAACAAAACGGCGGTGAAATCCTATACGTTCGACAACCAAACTGTAACCAATCTGTATCAATCTGGGTGACGAGGAGGATTTTGGCTTTATCTTCCAGAGTTTGGGAAGAGAGCCGCACCCCAGCTGTGGGGACTTTTATGGGTTGACATAACAATGTTGAACATAATCACAGCGTTTTGTAATTTAATGAGCTGGGCAATTTGATATGAAAAATCTCAAGAGATTTCTAAAGAGGTCTTAAAAGGGTCATCGCATAAATATATTGCACTTATTAACTTTATACTTAATTAATTCTCTATTTTTATTATTTTGAGCTGTAATAGAAGGGCGTTAAGTATATATTCGTGTGCATTTAGGCTTGTTTACTTTTCTTCTGCGAAACACCATGGCCTCCATATAAGGTGTCTTGTAGCTTTAGGGCTTAAAAACAACGAACGTGCAGTAGTACTAAAAATTTAATGCACACATATTTATTTTCTTTGGAGTTTTACGTATAAGGCGAGGCATAGATTGGAGCATTTGTCTCTGTCTTTTTCTTTACGTGTAAAGAGTAAAGGAAATAACCACACTATTGCACTTTTACAATGTTTTTTCGTTTCAATTTTCTAACTACAATTAATTTTATAAAATCCAACTGGCATATTGAAGAGTGTGTTTAGTTAGACTAATCGACTAAGAAAATTTAGAGGTACTAAATCGGTCTGGTTTGCCTGTAGGAGGTTCCATTGTCAATTTTTTTTTCTGTTATAAAAGTTAACGAATCGTGTTTCTGCAACTGACAAAATGAAGTTATTGAAATGAAGAATCATGTTACAAAATATCACTTTCATATGTTGTTTAATTGCTGAGAAAAATTGAGATCCCTGCGACCAAAGCTTCCAATGCGTAGCCATAATCAGGAGTCCGCTTAGTAAATTTCCTATTGCAGGCAATTTAGTTTGTTTCTTTAGCATTTTTAAAGGTCTGTAAAGCTAGCATTAACACCGTCTAGAATTTATAATTGATGCTCGGTTGTTATTCAAGCAACAAAATTTATTTGTAGTGATAAATTTATTGCTAATTAGTTGCCCTAATGATAATTTTGTTGCTCGAGTAATTTCTGAGCAACAAACTACAATGCTAGACGGTGTTAATGCTAGCACAGACCTGGTTGTTTAAGTAAAATATGTAGTTAGCTACATAATATGTACTTAAGAGTTGTTCTTTTATGTAAATGACCTCAAGTAACTTTCGACTGTAATTAAACTTGTTTTTTGTGAAACCAAAACAATTAAACATTTCCCAACTTGTTGGACATGTCATTGAGCGATGGAAGGTAACTCTATTAGTTTCCAAAGGCTGCACCAACGAAAGCCAGATGAAACGCAAGATTTATAGTCGGAGAGACACAATTAAGATAACGGCTGCTTGAGCAATGTTCAACAACGTGCCTACGCCTTCAATTGTACAGTCCGCTTCCCTCATTATGGGCGAAAAGAGGAATGTCACAGGAGTATGTCAAGATCAGATAAGAACATACAATAGGTACAGCTTATTTCTATGAGAAATTTCTTCGAGCAATCCTGATCAGACTCGGGGTCACACAAACAGGGTTCAGCACCAAAATTTTAACTACCAACAGAACAACACCTCTACTTAAAAACTCTACTACAATACTTTGCTTTAGGCACAGATTACTAAACAGTTACTTCGTCTTTAGGTAAATAGGGGTCTACTTACTCTGTACTTTAGAAATTTCATTTTTCCCGTGGGAACGGAAGGACTTTAGATTTTGCTCATAGATTTTCCTAATCTATGCATTCAACTTCATATACTGTGATTTTTTCAA
The DNA here is from genome assembly GCA_947284805.1 of Coleophora flavipennella. Taxonomy (NCBI): domain Eukaryota; kingdom Metazoa; phylum Arthropoda; class Insecta; order Lepidoptera; family Coleophoridae; genus Coleophora; species Coleophora flavipennella. Next base: position 855,190 of record OX369267.1, read on the forward strand.
AATTTTAGGCCCATTAGTTTCAGAGATAAGGGGGAATGGTCAATTACAAAAAAGATATACTCGTACTTGAGATTCTCACAACAAGCCCTATTATTTGATATGTCACACGATATAGTTTGCAGTTACACGAGATAGTTTTTTTTTTAATTTAACCTAACAAAAGTGGCCCCCTTGTTTAAAATTTATGTATTTCCGTTACATGTCCGTCTTTCAGTCACCGACTTACATATGTGTACTAACTTTCAACTCAATCGGTCCAGTAGTTTCTGAGAAAATCGGCTGTGACGGGCAGACAGACACACGAGTGATCCTATAAGGGTTTCGTTTTTTCCTTTTGAAGTATGGAACCCTAAAAATCGGCCAAGTGCATGTCCGATCACTCATAGTACAGGGTTCCGTAGTCAACTTTGAAAACTGTTTGTCTCAAGTAACCCTACATAGTTTTCCTAGGTCCAATAGTTTACAAACATCAGGGACACTTTATAAGAGCAGGCTGCCCGCGCGGCACAACCACAGCAACCTGATATTTAATCTTATGGAATCAGCTTTACAGCTGAATTTCACGTGAGTGTCTTAACGCGATCTACGTCCTTTACTTCGGGCGTAAATGCACATTTTCGTTTATTGCCAACTTAGTAAACATTCTAGGATAATTTCGTCTTAACCCTTTTATCAATACCTCTATTTTCTTACTGTCGATATTTATTTAATACGCCTAACTTGATGTAATTTATAAAAAAAATCCAACTTTCTTTCAAAACTTCATAATTTTACAAAATAAAAAGTATCGAGCAAAAACCAATAAATCGTATTTTTGTTTTAGCCATACGAAAGAAGAAGGTTTAGGCGCTTTGTACACGACGGGGCGGGGCGGGCCGGTCAATTTTGCCGCCAACGATAGCACAAAGGGAATCCTATACTACCAACGCAAATGGAGGCGGCGCGGTCTTTTTGTCCTACATGTGCGTTGATAGTATAGGATCCCCTTTGTGCTATCGTTGGCGGCGAAAGTGACCGGTCCGCCCCGCCCCGTCGTGTGCAAAGCGCCTTAAAGAATCAGCTGTGTAGTTTTCACATTTACCAAGCTTGCGGCCGTCTCAACATATTCTATGAAAAATGCACTAATTTGCTGGCTCAATCCGTTGAAAGTATTGAACTCGCAGTACGATGTATATTGGGCCACGCCCCCAACACACCTATTTACTATTCAATTTGTCGGCTCTCAGCAGATTGAGTCTACAAATTTTGGTTGAAATTGAATGGTGAGTAGATTACTTTAACGAGCTATATCTTGAGAACGGAACATTGTCAAAAATATATTGTTTGAAGCACTATTGCATATAAAAAATTTAGTTTAGTGATACCAAACACGATGGGGTACATTTTTACCCGACTGCACCAGAAGGAGGGTTATTAAAACTGTTTGTAGACCTAATAGACAAGGAGATGCAGTCAAAAACAACTTTGCCTGGCATGAGTTATGTATGATGCATTTTATGTAAAAGCATGTAGAACATGTAGGCAGTGGGCAGGGCACATAGTTCGTAGAACAGATGGCCGATGGGGCAGTAAAGTTCTCGAGTGGCGACCGCGCACCGGAAAACGTAGCGTAGGCAGACCTCCCACGCGGTGGACCGACGACCTGGTGAAGATAGCGGGAAGCCGATAGATGCGGGCAGCGCAGGACCGGTCTTAATTATTTTTCGTTCTGTATGGGTAACTAGCTTTTGCCCGCGGCTTTGCCCGCGTGGACATCGTTTTTTTGAATGTCCGAGGATGAAAAGATTAAAGGAATAGTGTTAAAGGAACTGCATCGGACTATGCTATTTTCGTCACATAAAAAGTAGCCTATGTCCTTCCCCGTGACACAGGCTACCAGCATGCCAAATTTCATCAAGATTGGTCAAGGTGTTGAAGCGTAAAAAGGTACCTAACAAACAAACACATTTTCACGTTATAATGTTAGTAAGGTCCAGCAGTGGACGTCCTTTAGCTGATATGATGATGATGATGGGTTATGGATACCGAAAGGTAAATATGTCTGCGGTCAGCTAACTCAGGGCTGTGACTTTACCTATTTATAAACGTCTTTTACTTTTATCGTGAAAAAGTTCCCGCGAGACATAATGAAGTTCAATATTTATTAACATGTAATAACCGGGGTTGTGTGGTAATACTCTTAATTGGACGGATTGCGAAATCACCTGTATTTATAAAGGGAGATTCTTGCCCCAAAATGATTGATTTATTGATTTCGGTTACATGCTGTTGAAAAACTTTAGATTATGTTATGTATGTATGACACACAAATCAGGATTTTTTTAATTCACAATTGTTAAGCCCTTGGCATCATCCACGTTAAGTGACCATCGTGCAGAAGATGAAAGCGTACTTAACAAAATTTTCCAACGCAATGGGGAACTGACTATCTTATCTTCAAGCCGGAACACATCAATGTTGTTAACAATCAATAATTGCCACCAAAAATCAATGTTGTTAACATTGATGTTTGGCGGCTAGACTTAGATAAAATGGTGGATGCTAGACAGGCGGGATCAGAAAATGCCTTTCCACCAACCAAACCGAGTCTAACATGGTTAGACTCCGGCGGAAATCGAACCCCCGATCTCCTGATGAGAAGCTAATGGACTTTACCACTACGCCACGGAGGTGATTATTAATAACTTACTTTTGTTCCTTCAGCTGTAAACGCGAAAATGTGCTGCGACTTTTTTGTTGTAGATAGACTGTTGATGAACTTTTTAAACTAAGATAGTAAAGATTCCCACGAAAAGACGCGTATCTTATTTGCCATGTGTATTATCCAATGTCATTCCGCTAACTGTAAGGGTCAACTCACACTGGAACGCAGAGTTAAAGCGAAGTATCTTTCAACTCAAATGTGAAATTCGTGAATGCGCCCGGGATTCACTCGCTTCTACGTTAGTTACACTAAATGCCAATTTAGCACGCTTCTTTTCCAAATCACTCGCTTCTACGTTAGGTGCACTAAATGCCAATTTCGCACGCTTCTTTTCCAAATCACTCGCTTCTACTTTAGGTACACTAAATGCCAATTTCGCACGCTTCTTTTCCAAACCACTGTGAGTAGTATGAGTTACCCCTAACGTGTTTGCGTTGACAGTTTCTTAGAAACAAAAACTGAGAGTCAATGAACCCATTTACCCGCGTCCTTGCGGTGCGCAAGCGCTAACCGTTTGTTTATTTATAGAACTACTAACTAAACACATAGTATTAGAAATTAGCGATGAGATAAGTGGCGATATGTAGTTCTTTGATTACGAGTATTTAAATAAATCATAGGTGGTGCTAATCATTGAATTAACTGTTGATATGTGATAGGTAACAGATACGCAAAGGTTTTATTAAGACTGTCGTATTCGCCTTGTTTCTTATCAGTCCTTACTAATATGTATTGTAAATTTGAAAATGTGTTCGTTTGTTACAATCTCGATGAAATTTGGTATGCAGGTAGCCTGTGTCACTGGGAAGGACATAGACTACTTTATATCCCGTGAAAATAGCATAGTCCGATGCAGTTCCTTAGGGAACTGAGAAATACTCTTATTTTGATTAATTTATTTAACATCGCAACGGAACATTCCCTCTCGTATATCTACCAGATACGCTAGACTACCAGGTTTATGATATAGCGTCCCCACTTACCTACACTAGGGCATAACAGTGGGGGCCGCTATTCCTGCCAACACCATGAGGTGAAGACAAGGACCAGTTACGGTAGGTCTTGCCGCCAAGACGCTTGTTCCGGTACTCTGCAAGGCGAGTGCCTCGTGAAAGAGAACCACTACCTACTGTCCAGGTAGGTCCCGGAGCTGTAGGCGCAACGGAACAATGGATTGTTGCGATTTTTTGCACAGAAATGGATGAAGAGGTGGGAAATGACAAAATTTACTAATTAGAATATCCTGACGTAGTACCCGAGGTATCTGGGAAAAACTCGTTTCCACACTCGCACACGTCGGAGTCGCAACGGAACAACGGATTGAAGTGATTTTTTGTATAGAATTGGTAGAGGGGATGGGAAGTGACATATACTGATAATCAGAATAGCCCGATATAGTTCCTGAGGGATCTGGAGATAACTCATGTGCACGCTCGCGGGACTCGCGCACCACTTACCCTCAAAGACAGTCATTAAAACGATGTCCGCGCGGGTTAAGCCGCAGGCAAAAGCTATTATTTTATAAATTTGAAAATTAACCTTTTATCACTTCAAAGCCTCAACCAATCTTGACGAAATTTGGCATGCTCGTAGCCTGTGGCATGGAGAAGTACATAGGCTGTAGGCATCATCATCATCAAGTGAGATAATGCCAAGGGCTTACCAATTGTAAATAATAAAAAAATGTAAAATTATGACCACTTTTGATTGTACACTCTGTTTTTGACATTAGTTAAAAAAAATATCAAAATCAAATAGTTTATGTTGAATGAAACCGACGCACAAAATCGGCGAGTTTTTTTTCCTTCCATTTGAAGTATAATGTTTTTTTTTAAACTTATGTAAAAAAATCGAGAATCGGTCATTCGGTCACAACGTATTACCGCCGCGTTGATTGCCGCAATCAATGATTTAATTAAACTTAAAAGAAATGTTACGTTTGTCGCGCTTCTCACTAAGGTCGGGTGTAATGACTCACGTCGCGTATAGAAATGAAAGTTCAGAACTTCAGGTGAAACTGATCATCATATCAGCCACAAATCGTCCACTGCTGAACAAAGGCCTCCCCCAAGGATTTCCACGACGACCGGTCCTGCGCTGCCCGCATCCATCGGCTTCCCGCGAAACTGATAACTGTGTAATATCAGAAAACACAAAATATAACACGGAAAATACAAGTAGGTACAGAAATTCGGTATGCTAAGTTAGTCCCTAGGAGAACGTCCGATCTATATCGTGGCTGAGAGTTGACTCCTTTTGGTGTGTGTCGTAACATTCAATAACGACTTGTTACCGGAGATCTGGGGTTCTCCTAACGGTACTAAGATACAAAAGAAATATTAACAAACATTCGTGGGAAAACAGAGGTACGGTACAGCAATAACAAACAGGGATACAATACATAATAAAACTATAAAATTTAGCTAGGAAGAAACTAATAAACGTCGGCGTGTCTTTTGCACAGAATTACATTTCGGCGTCTGGTACAGTCCGTAATAACAGTTAAAGCCGAAAGCTATTAGAAATCCTCTATAGTGTGCAACACCGCCAAAACGTAACCGGGATGTACCTCAATAAAACTTTAGTTACACAAAAATATAAAATGTCCGTGTTTATGGCTTCAAAATCCAAGAACTGTTATAAGTTGTGTCTCAACAAAAAATAAAACTTTTTAGGGTTCCGTGGGATCAGGAAATGTGGTCACCACACGTTCAATATTATATTATCAGGGATCGAAGCTAGATTTGAGTCGTCTTAACGTTTGTTAAAGGCGTTTTTTTAAATGTTTTTTATAGACGATAAGAGTTAAATCAATTGACTAGCAGCCAGTTACCCTTTGTCGATAAAAACAGCTATCACCTCTTAACTGCTTTATCACTAAATTTTAAGTTTAAAATGTAGGTTTTGATTTGCTCTCCGTTATTTGGAAGTGCTTTTAACCGTTCTTTTGTTTTTTTAAACATCAATTTTCTTCGTTTACTGTCTGTTTACTATTTAAACCACTTTTAAGTGTAGTTAAAAAGAACCATTAAAAAGAACGATGACAGCCATAAACTATCTTGGTGGTAACTGACAGTAGCACTCAGACTCTACGGTAGACTATTTTATGACAGAGGCAAAGTATATATATATTAGTACTAATATCCGTCCGTAGGTGTTAATCTAAATACCCTACACGTGACCGCCGGTGATGCTAAGTGCAAACACCAGGCAACCACCGCCTATCCCTTGGATAGCACAGTTAATTGTGCCACACGATAAGAAGAAGAAGTACTAATATATAGTATGGACACTCCCTGCCGCTCTCTACATTCTGACCTCCCCCCCCCCCCCCCCCTCTCGTCACGCAGATTGATACAGATTGGTTATAGTTTAGTTCTTGAACGTATAGGATTTCGCCTTGGTTTTGTATGCTTCGTCATTTGTTTTTAGAAATGTCATTTCACGAACGTTGTACGCAGTGTCCAAGGATTTACAATACGACGTCCTGGGCTGCCCGCATCCAGCGGCTTCCCGCTACCTTCACCAGGTCTTCGGTCCACCGAGTGGAAGGCCTGCCTATCACTACTTAAGATATTTACCGCCCCCGCTAAATGTAAATAGACGGAATACAAACTCAAAACTTAAACTCAAATAACTCTTTATTGTACATCAAAATAAATAAATACATATAGATAGATATGAAACATTGCAGGAAATAAGATAGACGCCTAGAAAAGAGAACAAAAAACTTGGAACACTCAAGAGTACCCAACTTAGTCGTTGCACGACATTGTGCATATCAGGTGGTCCTGATGTTCAATTCACTTCCAGCAAGGTTGATATTGGCAATTAATCAGTCAAATTTTAAGACGTCATTAAAACAGTTTTTGGAAAAGTGCTTTAATAAAATTGAAGACTCTTAATAATAATAAGTAGTCTCAAAACTTTAATATTGATTTTAGTTTAACGTGACTTGTTTCAGACTCTCTTTCTTGTGTTATTTGTTTTAATTAAATGTATTTTCTGACATTTATTTTTACAGATAAGGGTTACATTTTATTTAGGAAAACATTGACATGATATTTAGTTTTTAATTTTTATTGTACCTTGTATTGCTGTAGTTTTGTAAGATCCATTTCCTATACAATACCCATTGTTACAAGGAATAAATAAATATGAATATACAAAATACAATATGTGTATGCCGGACTATTTTGATTAAATAACTACTTCAGAAGCGACAGGGCGACCGCATACTCTACATGGGAACGCAGCCTGGCTGGATGTCATCAGTCTCACCAACCATTCGTATTAGTATGCTTCTCGATCTTACACCTGGTAAACGTAGAGTGGGGACATCACGAGCCACTAAGTTTTATATTTCCAGAAGAAGAATTTGTGTCACGTAAATGGCCTCATGTTTCAGTATTCCTTGTGGAGTACGCATATAATTTTAAGTTGGTACCCTAGAAATTTGATCAAAATCGATTCAGTGCTTTTGTAGGAAATTAACAAACCCAAAAAAAGTGTACTTGGTCGTTGTGATTGAAATCGTTTTTTCAACATGTTTAGCGTTTACAATAATACTGGCCATACTTGTTGTCATGAATTTTGCGTGGCTAGAGAGGAAACTCAACGTTTGTTGTCATGGATTTTGCGTGGCCAGAGCCAGAGAGGAAACTCAATGCTTGTTGTCATGGATTTTGCGTGGCCAGAACCCGAGAGGAAACTCAATGCTTGTTGTCATGGATTTTGCGTGGCCAGAGCCAGAAAGGAAACTCAATGCTTGTTGTCATGGATTTTGCGTGGCCAGAGCCACAGAGAAAACTCAATGCTTGTTGTCATGGATTTTGCGTGACCAGAGCCAGAGAGGAAACTCGATGCTTGTTGTCATGGATTTTGCGTGGCCAGAGTCAGAGAGGAAACTCAATGCTTGTTGTCATGGATTTTGCGACCAATTTACAAAATTATTATGGATTTTGCGCCATTTTTAGCTCTGCATCGCTTAAATTAAGTTAATTATCGGCTGACACAAATCATCATCATATTAGCCGAAGGACGTCCACTGCTGGACAAAGGTCTACCCCAAGGATTTCGATGACGACCGGTATGGCGCTGCTCGCATCCAGCGGCTTCCCGCGACCCTCACCAGTTCATCGGTCCACCGAGTGGGAGGCCTGCCTACGCTACGTTTTCCGGTGCGCGGTCGTAACTCGAAAACTTTACTACCCCAACGGACATCTGTTCTATGAACTATGTGCCCCGCCCACTGCCACTTAGTTTAGCAATTCCTAGAGCTATGTCTATACGCAACAAAACAACAAATAAGTACGTACCTATTTATTTATAATAAATAGTCTGTCTATTCTTTGACTGTAATAGGAATTTAATAATTATAAACACAGACAACAAGTTTTATCTGTCTGTTTGTGGCGCCAGTGGTGGTTCACCGTTATACAGTCAGACCGGCTTATCTGCACTAGTGTTGTTCCCCGGTTTTAATCGCATTCCGACATGGAAGCCAAAAGTTGTTAGAAAGTATAAAATCGGGTCAGATTGGCTTAGCAGGATCTGGTTAGGCTATTTATTTGGGTACAGATTATTTCTCTCGGCTTAACCATTAGGTACAATATATTTTAAATCCTTACTAATATTATATAAATGTGTTTGTTCTTTTGTTATCTCTTCACGCTTCATCATCACATCAGCTCATAAACGTCCCCACCGAGGGGCTCGAGCCTACCCTGAATTAGGGCGATCGGGCCTTAGTCGACCACGCGGGCCCCAGTGCGGGTTGGTCAACACACAACCTTCGAGTTTCTTCGCAGATGTGTGCAGGTTTCGTCACGATGTTTTCCTTCACCGTTAAAGCAATCGGTGAGTAAGTTTCGAAAAACTCATACCTACTTTGGCCGTCCGGATTTGAACCCTGCACCTCTGGTAGGAGGACCGAGTCGTTACCGGATGAGCCACCGACGCTTCAATATACCACAACCGATGTTGACAAAATTTGGCATACACTTAGCCTGTGTCTGTATCATGGGGAAGGACATAGGCTACTATTTATGTACAGTTACTAAAGGAAACTGAAAAAAAAAGACTCTTTTTTGGTAGATTTCCTTAACATCGCAACGGAGCAACGGATTGTTATGATTTTTTACACAGAGATAGTTGAGGGAGTGAAAAATGACATAGACTACTTATTAGCATAGTCCGAGATAGTTCCCGAGGGATCTAGGGAAAACTAATTTCTAGCCTTGCGCACGGCGGCATCGCAACGGACCAACGGATTGACAACGTGATTTTTTGCATAGAAATAGAAGAGGGGTGGGAAGAAAATAGACTACTAATCAGGGAAGAAGCATGTAATGTTTGTGTGTATGTTACTTAGTTTGTTTAGGTCAAATCTTGCAAGCTGAATTAGAAGAACCACTTCCCGGTTTCAGATTGAGCTGAAATTATGCATTCACGTTTAGTTTAGATGACAAAGCATTGTTAGCTGAGTGACGTCATTCTAAATCCAATAGGGTGGACTCCCAAAGATGGCAGACCAGTTATTTTTATGCACCCAATGTATGAGTATGAAATGAAAGGCTTTGCTGAGTAGAATACGACACGGTTAAAAAAAAATTCAAATAAAAGCTAGTACCTACAAGTTTTTTAATTTTTCGAAATTTTTCTCACACAAATATCTAGAGCGCCCTAAGAATAGACTAACCAATTAGGTACGAGGGCTGATTGATAAGTATTCGAAATGAACAAGGCAAAAACAAACAAAACCGTTTATTTTTCTACATAATTTCCTTCTACCTCGATGCACTTCGACCACCGTTTCTCCAGGTCCAGGATACCGTTCTGGAAGAAGGTTTTGTCCAGGCTATCTAAATGGTCATTTACGGCGACCTCCGTTTTGGAGTTGGTAGAAAATTTCCGTACACCAAGCCACTTTTTCAGATTTGGAAACAAATGGAAGTCGCAGGAGGCCAAGTCTGGCGAATAAGCTGGGTGGGAAAATAGTTAAAAGTGCAGTTCATATAATTTGACCACTGTAATTGACGCTGTATGAACTGAGGCGTTGTCGTGATGGAGCAAATTTTTTTTCTTTGACAAATGCGGCCGTTTAATCTTGATTTCATCGCTTAATTTTTGCAGCAAATTTGCATAATATGGCCCATTTATCGTTCTTCCCGTGTCGAGGTAATCCACAAATATTATTCCACGAGCATCCCAGAAAACAGTGGCCATCACTTTGCCAGCCGATAATTTTGTCGTAGCTTTCTTTGGACAGGTTTCACCACTTTTTGTCCACTGTTTATACTGCTCTTTGGTCTCTGGTCTATAGTGGTGAATCCAAGTCTCGTCGACCGTTATATGAAACTTCGCAAAAACTCGCTTGAATTGCGCATAAAGAGCCTCAAACACTCCTCTGAAACGTCTACTCGATGTTGTTTTTGGTCTGCAGTGAGGACACAGAGCTTTTTCATGGCCAAATGTTCTTGTAAAATGTTAAAAACACGTTCAGAAGAAATGTTTACCATCTCTGCTACCTCCCTCAACTCGATCGTTCATTAAATTCTATATTATTTCCGGGGTGGTTACTTCTTTTGGCCGTCCACAGCAATGAGCATCTTCACAGTTCTGTCGCCCGCGTTTGAAATCGGTTACCCATGTGTGGACAGTGCTCAATGACGGAGAAGATTCCCCTACAACTGCGTGTAGCTTATTTTTTATTCAAGTTGCAGTTTTTCCTTTCAATACGTAAACTTTATGACAGCCCGAACTTATGTTTTCTCCGTTTTAATAGAACCAAAACACTGAATTACTTTAAAAAATTCTCAAGCACAATGTAGCCGATAAATTTTTTTTTTTTTTTTTATTCACAATTGGTAAACCCTTGACAACATCTCACCTGGTGGTAAGTAACGATGTTGCCGAAGATGGAAGCGGGCTTACCAAGATTCCCCAACGCAATGGAGAACTGGCTATCTTATCTTCCTGCCGGAACACACCAATGATATCAACATTGATATTTGGCGGCAAGACTTAGATAAGATGGTGGTAGCTAGCCAGGCGGGCTTAGAAAATGCCCTACCACCAACCAAACCGAGTCTTACAATTGACCCCGCCGGGAATCGAACCCGCGACCTCCTGTGTAAAGCCAGTGAACTTTGCCTCTGAGCTACGGAGGTGGTTAAAATAAGCTGATTCTAGGTGAGTACTCCAGTGAAAAGTGACAGTTAACAATGCCAATTTTGTTTTTAATTTATCAGATTTTTAAATGGCTTATTTCGGATACTTATCACCCAGCCCTCGTATAAACCAAAAACCCGGCTGCATGTAACATTACATGACATTTAGTGGATCAAGACAAAATATCGATACCTATCTCGCTCGCGCTTAAAAACTATTTGGATGACACGAAAGGAATAAGCAATTCTACTTACACTACACAGTATAACAAAATAATTAGGGATGCATCCGATACCGAAACCGATATATCGGCGATACTTCGGGTTTGCCGATATATCGGTATCGGCGATATTTTTATGGCAGATTCAACGATACTTTTCAAATTTCGCGCTTTAAAAATGTAATGTAAACGCGCGTGTTGTCCCATCTATTTCGTTGCAAACGAGGCATCAGTCGCATCTGAGAGACTATTTTCCACCGCAGGTCTTATTCAAACAGACTTGCGAAATCGCCTTTGCCCGCAAAACTTAAGAATGCTTTGTTTTTTAAATAAAAATCTTATAAATGTTAATATTGAATATTGATTACTAAAACTATTAATTAATTGTGTTTTATTTATTCTACCTTCCTTTTTGAATTCAATAAGCGTATCGGTATCGGTATCAGTATCGCTGATATTTTTATAAGAGTATCGGTATCGGTATCGTATCGGCAAAAAGGCATATCGAGGCATCCCTAAAAATAATATATCTGATAAACATAACAGCAGTCGACGGTTTGCAGTCGCGTTTTAAAAAGGTGTTAAATAGAGAGTACTGTAGAAAAATAAAGTTTTAATTAATAAACAAATGCTTAGCCTAACTTGATCTAGTGATCTAGTTACCTAGATATAAATGTACAACTATAGTGTAATTTTTATACAATCTGATTTTCTCAGCTACGTCTTTAAATCAGGGTACGAAATTATCAAGATAATTATTGTCTTTGATAATTATCGGCGTTGATCCATATTTTTGGCTTTTTATTTTTGTACTAAAAATTAAAATACAAAAATATTATGTAAAAAAAAACTAAATAACTTTTAATTGTTTATGTGTAAATTTAATCAATTTCGTTTTTTTGACCTTTTCCTTTGAGTTCAAGGTTTGACGCGTTCCGATTCGTCCCGAAACGTCAAATCGTGTTCGGATAATCATGACAGTACGTATAGGGAGGCTAGGCGTTTTGTCAAAGATAAATAATATTACTGTTTGTTTTTGCAATTATTTTTAATTATCAATGATAATTATCACTCCGAACCCTGCTTTAAATCTGTTTTCCGTCGAGCCGTGAAAAGACATTGCGTCTCTATAGATATTTAAAAAACTGTGGGATCGAAACCTACACAATAAAGTTATTTATTATATTACTTTGGGAACGTACCCATATTACGCAGGGTTGGATATAAATTTTCCCCGACCCGAAAAAAACCCACTGGGTTAAATTGGTAAATCCCACTTTAAAAAACCCGAGACAACTGACAATACCTATTTTCGGGAAACCCCCTTTATAATTTTTCCTGTCAAATATTTTATTTAGTATTAAATAGATGTTATAAAAATCCAATTGAATCCGAAATTAAATTTATTTTATTCATTTATTTATATATAAGGTCTAACAAAATTAGCTGAAACTATTTTAAGGGCAAGTTCAGCAAACGAAACTGAACAACTTTTTCTTCAGCGACCATACCGAATTCTAAAAAAAAATCGCCACATTCCATTACTGCCTACTTAAGGCTTGTCCTTCGAAAAACCTCTAAAACTGAAGAATTTTGTAACCATTTTATTCGTTAACCATAGCATATTTCTACCAGAAAAAAATACATAATAATCTACAAGATATAAGGAGTGATGTAGATTTCAGAGAATTTGATTTTATTTTTCAGAACCATAGAAAAAAATTATCTAATAAACCCCCTTTTTTTTCAGTTGTAACCATTTTACTGCTGCAATTTTTAACAAAACTGTTTGAAAATTTATGATATAACTCAAAAAACAATCTAGAGTGATGCTGATTTCTCACTTTTTGAATATTTATTGTATTTTATTTATAAATATTTTAAAACCATCTGATTTCGGGTAAAATTCCAACCGTTCTCAAGCCGTTCCCCGCACTCGTCCAAAAATCAGTGCGGGGCGGGTCGCGATGCTAGACGGACCTATGCTGCTTTGCGGGAGCTCTCGAATAAAAATAAAATATTGGGTTTTTTTGTGTACATAGTGTAGTGTAACGGACAGAGAGTATTTCATGAACATATTTGGTTATCTACATTAGATTCTTTTTATTTTTTAATTTACACTTTTCAGTTTTCTTTGTTTAATTTTTTTGATACAAAGTTTTTGTTTTACAGTTTTTGTTGCTTAAAATCTACCCGAGCTTTATTATACCCTACTAAAAAAAAAACATCGAAATCGTTTAAGCCAGCACAAAGATCCAGCGGCTTTCCGCGACTTTAGCAGGTCGTCGGTCCACCAAATGGGAGGCTTGATTATGTTACATCTTCCGGTGTGTGGTCACCACTTGAGAACTTTGCTGCTCCAACGGCCATATGTTTTACGAGATATATGACTAGAACTGATGATCGTTAGGGCAGCAAAGTTCTCGAGTAACGACCGCTTACCAGAAGACGCACCGTGTACCGCATTGAGAATGCCCGGTCTGGCACATAGCTCGTAGAACAGATGACCGTGGGTGCAGTAAAGTTCTCGAGTGACGACTGCGCACTGGAAGACCTAACATAGGCAGGCCTTCCACTCGGTCGACCAACCACCTGGTAAAGGTCGCGGGAAGCCACTGGGTTCAAACAACTGAGGATAGGTTATTTCCAATGAGGTGCGCGTTGCGTCTTCTGGTGCACTCTCGCTAGTCTAGAACTTTGCTGCCCCAACGATCATATTCTGTTCTAGGCATATATCTCGTAGAATAGATGGCCACTGGGGCAACAAAGTTCTCAAGTAATGACCGTAAATCGGAAGACGTAGCGTAGGCAGGCCTCCCACTTGGAGGACCGACGACCTGCTGAAGGTCACGAGAAGCCTCTGGATGCGAGCAACTAGTCGTATCTAATGCGTTGTGCGGTGCATCTTCTGATACGTTGTTGCCACTCGAGAACTTTACTACTCAAACGGCCATCTGTTTTACGAGCTATGTGCGTCACATAGCTCGTAGAACAGGTGACTGTACGGTGCACAGTACATCTTCTGGTGTACGGTCGAGAACTTTACTATCCCAACGGCCACCTGATCTATCAGCTATGTTGCCAGGCACATGCTCGTAGAACACATGATCGTTGGGACAGTGATGTTCTCGAGTGGAGACCGGGCACTGGAAGATGAAATGTAGAAAAGCCTACTCGGTGGACCGACAACCTAGTGAAGGTCGCGGAAAGTCGCTGAATGCGGGCAACGCAAGACCGGTCATTTTTAATGCGGTGCACGGTGTGGTGAGTGCCACTCGAGAACTTTACTACCACAACGGCCATAATATATTCTACGAGCTACTTAAGCATTTTAGATTTTGTAGGTTCTTAGGAGATTTAAGGAGTTTCATGAGTCCTAAGTTTGATGAATTCCAAAGATTTAAATTTTAACCACAAGTCTAATTACATTGTTTTGTATCACCTATCAAGTACAGTGATTTTAAAATTTAAATACAAAATACAAAACAAATAAAAACTTTTGAGATCAGTAAAAGCCTCAGATAAAAAGCCCGAAACGGTCCTAATTACTACCTTTTCATAACATTTTAATTTCTACATACCGTTGATTTTATTTAATTGCAGTACCTCTCCGCTCTGTAACTTGTAACCAGCCAGATATGAAAATCATCGATAAATTTATTGCATGTCCTCGCACTTCGCTTGTCGTGTATACGCATGGAAGTTCGACATAGTAATTTTCAATACAGTTGCTCGAAAAGTGGTACTTTATATGCCATTTAAGTAAGCGCAAAATTGATTTTACCGCATACGTGCTTTTACTTTACCACTTTTTTAAATTTCTAGCTCGGAAGAACAAGACATTTCTAGTAAATAAAAAATTTGATAACCAAAGATACAGAATCTTCTTTAAGACTTTTGAAAGGAGAATTTTAAAAGAGACTGGTTGTAATTCCGTGAAGTTAGTACATAACACTAGCAGATTAGATTCTCATTGGGTTATATCTTTGTGAGAAAGAACAATAAATATGAATGAAGCGCATAGGTAACAGGAAGGAATAGGTCATCTTTTCCAAGGAGGTTTTAATGCTTTCATGAATTTTATTCCAAGCCTTATTGTAATCTACTTATATTCAGTTTTACAAAAATTACGCCATATTTAATTTAGCTAGGCACACGTACGAATGCGTAAGTTTTTTTAAATATTATCCTAGATAAATATCAATAGCTTGGAATATATTATTATTGTAAGCATTAAAACCTCCTTGGAAAAGATGACCTATGCGCTTTATTCATATTTATTCTCCTTTCTTCACAAATATATAACCCAAAGAGAATCTAATTAGCTAACGTTATGTACTAATTACTAACCTCACAGAGAAACAACCACAGATAAGAAAAAAAATATGATTCTTCTATTCTGTGGAAACAACCAATCTCTTTAAAAATTCTGATTTCAAAAACATTAAAGAAGATTCATTATCTCTGGTTATTATATTTTTTTATTTTCTAGAAATGTATTGTTTCTCAGAACTACAAATAAAAAAAGAGGCAACGTTAAAAGCACGTGTGCGTTAAAAAAAATTTTGCGCATAGTAAACTAGCACATAAAGTACCATTTTTGGAGCAACTGTATTGAAAAATATATTTTCACACAAGAGGGGCGCTGCTTGTGAACAAATGTGTCAAACTAAATGTCATTTCCATACTCTACCATGATAGAATCTTTTAGTTCTCATTTCACCTCCCATACAAACCCAAATTATGTGTAAAATTTAGATGTATTCACCAATTTTTATTGCTACTAGGTAAACGTAATGGTTATCGTTGTTTTGTGTATTCTCGACTACACCAGACCGTGACAGCTTTGCGAAAAAGTATGCACAGCATGGCTGTAATATTTTTTTTTTGCCTTTACGCTTGAAGACTTATTATTACGTTAAGTGCACACCGTGTACGTAGAAAGAAGATGCTATTTGTGTCTGTGTAAGTCTCTGTAATTTTATTACTCTATGACTCTGGTGTGGCTGTATACCTACGCAGCGCGCGCGATGTTATGGTGCGGGTGGTGCGGGGAGAGATATAGAGCTCCGCCCAGACCCTCAAGGTCGCTAGCCCATGTACAAGCCTTAAATAAATAATATTCTCGTAGTACGGTCCTGGTTTTTGTTTACATCGCTGGACTCGTGACGTGTCGCAACAAAACTGTGCACTGTGCCCGGCCGTTGACCTTTGCTAGTTCTCTCAATCAATTCTTATTTAAAATACTTAAAACCTTACAGTTCCTTTTAGCTGTAGGTAGTAAAATACAATCTAACAGGTATTTACACTTTAGGAAAAAGAAGAAATTGAAATTGAAGGCAGTTGCTCCTTCCTTGAGGCGCTTGAGGTCGTTGAACGAACCACGCGAAATGTACCTACGGGCAAGCGCCTACAAGCAACTGTGAAGTAAATAAATATCCCAGTTACTCTCGCGCACTCATTGAGTTAGGTACGTTGCTCAAAGCCTAACCTATGACATTTTGTGACCTAAGTGCCTAAGTCACAATACAATTTTTGTATTGTGACTAAGTTAAGTGTTTCGTAGTGAAAATGCCGTACAAAAGTATTTGGACATGGCGGTGTGCTATGAAGTTTGTAACCACAGGTTTGGGATGTAAGAAGGAAGGCTGCGGGTCGGAATGATCGGAGCGGAGGCACAGATTACTAAATAGGCGGAGGCTTGTGCTACTATTATCATCTGTGGCGGAGGCACGTGGGCTGCGGCTGCTACGAGTTACGGTACGATGGCCAGTGCCGCATTTATAAGGATTTCTTATTTTTTTATTGAAGATTTTTTCTTAGATTTCAGTATGGTCGCTGAAGAAAAAGTTGTTCAGTTTCGTTTACTGAACTTGCCCTTAAAATAGTTTCAGCTAATTTTGTTAGACCTTATATATCAGGTAACAAAGTACAACGTACAGACCCATATTATTGATTTTTATTAATAAAAACTAATACAATTATATTTTTATAACATAAAATACTGAACATGAATTAAATTATAAATCACTTGAAATAATTAGCACGATGTGACGATTTTGCTTTAGCACGAGATGCAATCATCATCACGTCTGCCGAAAAACGTCCACTGCTGGGACACGCCTCCCCCAAGGATTTCCACGACGACCGGTTCTGCGCTGCCGACGACCTGGTGAAGATCGCAGGAAGCCAATAGATGCAATCATATCAAAAAAAAAACAATTATCTCCAAAAACCCAAAAATAAAACGAAAAATCCCAAAAAAGCCCAGTGGGCAGATAGCTTTTGAAAAACCCGGGTTTTTGTCAACCGTCAGGACCACGTGACCAATTATTGGCCAATTTCGACCCCTCTCCTTTGACAACCTGTAGTAGGTATATCGAGCGTCTCTATATCACACTAATATTATAAAGGCGAAAGTTTGACAGTGTGTATATTTGTTATTTCTTCACGCAAAAACTACTGAACGGATCTGGCTGAAATTTGTTAGGTAGACAGATTAGGACCAGGATTAACACGTAGGCTACTTTTTTTTCACGCCCGCGAGCCGCACCCTCGAAAAGTCATAGAAACGTTTGAAGCCGCGGGAAACAGCTAGTAGACAATAAACATATTATAGAAACTCTGTGATGGAACTCACTCAGCATAATGAACTTATCAAGTTACCTATCATCCGACACACAAACAAGGCTGTCCAAGAATCACTTGACAGTTTCTCAATGACGCGAACGACGCGTGCGCGTGGGCGGGCGGTAGCGATAGGCGCCGCCGCGCGCCTTTCAATAATAGTCTTTATTGTATATTATAGCCGGCAATAAAATAACAATGATCGTTACGATTTTAAAACTGTATATTATATCCTTATTTTTATTTAAATACTTATTCTTGTAGCACTGTTACCTAAGCTTGATAAAGGGCCTCAGTGATGGATCACTTAACTCCATTATTATAACTTGATCTATATGAATTTCAGGTTTTGTTCAGGCCAATCTAATTGGTTCTTTAGGATAATGGGCTTTGTGTGGACGCCGCCGCCGTTCCCACTATTTCGCAGGACTTTACTGATACCTGTCACATATCCTGATAAAAAGCAGGGTTCGGGCACACCCTGGACACTCCATACAACGGGCCAGAAATGACATTTCAAAAAAGGAATGACGGAACAAACAAAATGGTGGCAAAATCCTATACGTTCGATAACCAAACTGTAACCAATCTGTATCAATCTGGGTGACAAGGGGGTGAGGTAAGTAGGCAGGGAGTGTCCATACTGTATGTTAGTACTCATATATATACTTTGGTTCGGGTAACGTTGATAATTATCTTGATGATTGTAAAATTAATTGCAAAAACAAAACATAGTATTATAGGTTATCTTTGACAAAACGCTAGCCTCGCGCTATGTTTATTTGAACACGATTTGACGTTTCGTGTCGTGACGTATCGAAACGCGTCAAACCTCGAACTAAAAAAAAAGTCACAAAATCGATTTTTTTTATTAATAACCGTGATTAAATTTGCACTTAAACAATTAAAAGTAATTTTGTTATTTTTTCTTCATAATATTTTTGTGTTTTAATTTTTAGTTAAAAATTAAAAAGCCAAAAATATTAATCAACGCCGATAATTATCATGATAATTTGTAACACGACTTAGGTAGTGGGAGCGGGTTTTAAAAAATAGATGCGTGCGTACAATTTAGTTTATTGGTAAAAATAATTTTAGAGTAAAAGACCTGAAAACCACATAAAAATTAGGAAAACAATATACACTGAAATTTAAAACACAATTCACAAAATACAAACTAAAACTTACCCAAAATGGGTCTTTTATAAGAGAGAGAGTTACTTAGTTATTTAATTTTATTTATCAAGAAATACAAAGGATGATGAAAATATTTTGATTTTTTAAATAAAATTGACAGATGGATGACAGCGCATGCGTGAAAAATAAATAGATGGAATGAAAAGAAGATTGGATGAAAGAAGAACGCATAACAGCGCACCGCGCTACAAATTATGCAATAAATCCGAATCCAGGTGAAAAGTTACAGCATCACGAAAATCCGAATATTGACGTTAATCCGTTTGCCTTTTTAGCTGACTGTCCAAAAAGGAGGGTAATGCTTTTCGGATGTATGTATGTCTGTGTCTTCTGCTAAGCCTGTAGCCTAAACGGCTTGATGGATTTTGGAGTTCGAGGTGTCGTTAGATTCGTATTGATCCCCTGAGTGACGTAGGACCATTTATATCATAGGATACATTTTTACTTGTCTGACAAAAAGAAGGCTAATGTTTTTACACAGTCCGGTTTTTCGTGTTATTATAAAGACATGTTACAGTACGTTATGCTGCCTTATTAACTAAGTGCAGGTCTCACAATAAGACTACCATTGTGATTGATAGACAAGAAAGGGTGGGGACGCTTCGTCTCATTATCTTTCAAGATTCAAAATATTTATTCCAAATAGGTGCAAATTACACTCTTTCTGATAGTCATAAAATAGTGATTACATAATTTCATTTGTAAAAAATCAAGAAATAAACAATCATTAGTTATTAACGTCAAAAAAAACAAATTATATAATTAGAACATGAAAACAATATGACACGAACAGTTATACATTAAAATCATTGAATGTCATGAATGCCTTTGACAAGTGTAGGCCAGTTCACACGGACAGCACCCGGTCACGAGTATAACGCGAGAGTCAGCCATCGCTCCTCTCTTTTCTTTATCTTTCCACAGATTAATTATTTCCATAACAGCAGGTATACGAATTCCAAGTGTAATGTAGCAAGAACTAAGAACTTTGTATTTGACTCGCTTAGTTGTCAAGAAATAAACTCATAAATTTTATTTTTTTCCATGCACTCCATTTTATGTGTAATGGCCATTTACATCAGCTGTTTTTATCCCCTCAGCTCACTATCCTGTCCACCCCTTTTCCATTTCCCGCCATTTGTGTCCGAAACAAGCTAGTTTTGACGTTGACAATGACAAACGACTGGGCTGCAATAAAGCGAGGGAAATTGACCTTTCCGCGTTTAATATTTTAGTGCCACGAGGCCAAGGCATCGTTTTGTGTACAGTGCAGGGGAGGCGAAAAACATATATGACGCTGCTAAACTATGACGTCACGCCTAGGTATTTCTAACATTTTTAGAACAAAATGTCGTTTTTAACAGATAATAAAAAGTAATTGAGATGACTAGAATTCGTCATCCCTATTATAGTAAAGTTTTTAGACCACATAGTTTGTACCTATCACTGAAAAGGTAGCAATTCAGCATATGCTGTCATCAAAGAGGTCAAAGCGCTGATTTTCAGCTAATTCCCCAAACTTATTACGTACAAATCAGAATACTCCGTCACTGAAATTAACAACTCGGTTTCAAACAGCGAACGAAATAGCTTAGAAATAAAGTTCTTGTCAGCTCGTACTGCAACGTGGCTGTTACGTCAATCGCTGCGGACAAATTGTGCGAAAATTGTGGTTTTTAATTCATTATTATTATTATTATTTTTTATTCACAATTGTTAAACCCTTGACAACATCTCACCTGGTGGTAAATGACGATGTTGCCGAAGATGGAAGCGGGCTTACCAAGATTCCCCAACGCAATGGGGAACTAGCTATCTTATCTTCATGCCGAAACACACCAATGATATCAACATTGATATTTGGCGGCAAGACTTAGATAAGATGGTGGTAGCTAGCCAGGCGGGCTTTAAAAATGCCCTACCACCAACCAAACCGAGTCTTACAATTGACCCCGCCGGGAATCGAACCCGCTACCTCCCGTGTAAAGCCAGTGAACTTTGCCTCTGAGCTACGGAGGCGGTTAAAATAAAATGAGAAGAATTTTCAAAAAGTAAGAAAACAGAATCATTTTATATTGTATTGTTTTGTTAAGAAATTCATAAATTATCATGTTTCGATTAAAATTGCAGCAGTTCTAAGTAACTATTTAGTAATCTGTGGTTCTATGCTAACAACTAGAAAAAGGGTGCATTAGGATATTTTTTTCTGTAAGTTCTGTGTTCTAAAATAGAATTCGAGGAAATCAAAGTCGCCTCTCATATCCTGTAAATTACAAATTTTTTTCCTTTAAAAAAATGTTTACTT
This sequence comes from Coleophora flavipennella, assembly GCA_947284805.1. NCBI lineage: Eukaryota > Metazoa > Arthropoda > Insecta > Lepidoptera > Coleophoridae > Coleophora > Coleophora flavipennella. The sequence goes on from OX369267.1 coordinate 876,415, forward strand.
GAAGTAAAGATTCCAAAGTTGGTCGTTGGCGGGCGGTATAAGCCTTAAGGCGGTAATATTACAGATTTTCGTTATTTTTGACGTCAATTACTCTTAAACGATAGGAAGCCCAAGGTTGAAAAAAAATCCCTTATTGTTGATGATGTTCCTTAAAGTCAAAAGCTATTAGAAACACGATTGAGCAGTTTTGGCTCTATAGAAAAAAACCCAAAGATTGGTCTACACCGTTACTTTTAACTCTAGTTATGACTAATATTTTGAAGTATAAATTTTAAAAAAACCAACAATATTTGTTATTTTAATATAAAGTGAATAATGTTATTATTTTTATACTTTCATTGTAGTTTTTGATTGAAACAAAAAACCATTTAAAAAGTGTGGTTATTTTCTTTACTCTTTACACGTAAAAAAGAAGACAGAGACAACTGTTTCAATCAATACATCGCCTTAAATACACCTATACATTCTATGGCGTGAGCGTGAGCATCGGTGTCGTAACGGCTAGAGCCGCTACATCCTGTCCAGGAGGTCGTGGTTCGAATCCTTGTTTGTTCACGTACATTTTCATTTTTAACATAACAGTAACTATGTACCATTAACTATATATTATGTGCCTGGTGTCTCAATAAACTTATTCTATTCTATACCAATGTTTTTCGAATTTCGGTTTCATAAATGTATGTACGTTTATCCGACGCTCGTACGGTGAAGAAACACATCATGAGGAAACCTTCACACGCCTGCGATGAAACTCGAAGGTGGTGTGTGAAGTCGACAAACTCGCTCTGTACCACCCGCGTGGTCGACTAAGGCCCGATCGCTCTAATTCAGGATAGGGTCGAGCCCCTCGGTGGGGACGTATATGAGCTGATATGATGATGCATTCGTTTATGAACTAATTTTGTTATAGTCTAAAACACGTGAGAATGCCGTTTATTACTAGTTACCTACAACGTTTAACCGCCTCCGTGGCGTAATGGATAGTCCATTCCCTTCACACCATGAGGTCGCGGGTTCGATTGCCGGCGGGGTCAATTTTGTAAGACTCTTGTTTGGTTGGTGGTAGGTCACTTTCATAGCCCGCCCGGCTAGCCACCACCATCTTATCTAAGTCCTGTCGCCAATCATCAGTGTTAACATCATTGTTGTGTACCGGCTTGAAGATAAGATAGCCAGATGTCCATTGCGTTGGGGAATCTTGGTAAGCCCACTTCCATCTTCGGCACCATCGTCACTTACCATCAGGTGAGATGATGCCAAAGGCTTTTCAATTGTAGATTAAAAAAATACTACGTAAGATACTATCCGACGACGAGGTAGAGGCTATGTATGAGGACATCTCTACAGCCTTACATAGCACCAGGACCCATTATACCGTTGTTATGGGGGACTTTAACGCGAAACTGGGCAAACGAAGCGATGGTGAGCTGAGAGTGGGGCAATTTGGATATGGAGTAAGAAATGCACGTGGCCAGATGCTGGCCGACTTTATGGAGAAGGAGAGCCTCTTTATGATGAACTCCTTCTTTCAAAAGTCGAAACAGCGGAAGTGGACATGGTTGCATCCCAATGGCGTAACAAAAAACGAGATAGACTTCATCTTGTCGACAAGGAGGCAAATATTCAATGATGTCTCCGTGATCAATTCAGTCAAAACAGGAAGCGATCACCGGATGGTCAGAGGCACATTGAATCTAAAGACCAAGCTAGAAAGATGTCGACTGATGAAGTCTACGCTCCGACCAGCGCCCATCCAGCTCCAAAACCCCGAGAGCTTTCAGCTCGAGTTGCACAATCGTTTCGAATGCCTAGGAGACTGCGAGAATGTGGACGATTATAATGACAGGTTCGTGGAAATTGTTCAAACGGTCGGGTCTAAGTTTTTTAAAACTCGCCGTTCAAACAGAACCAAAAAAATCTCCGACTTCACCAGCAACCTCATGGAACAAAGACGCAGATTGGTTTTGCAGTCCTCTGAAGACGCTACTCAGTATCGGCAACTAAACAGGCAGATCTCTAAGTCCCTAACTCGCGATTTACGCCAATATAATACAAATTGTATTAAAGAGGCCATTGAGCACAACAAAGGCTCAAAAGTGTTCGCGAGAGATCTGTCTGTTGGACAAAGCCAACTGACTAAGCTGAAGACTGAGGACGGCAGGACCATATCGTCTAAGACTGAGTTGCTGGAAGAAGTTGAGAAGTTCTATGGACAATTGTACAAGACCACACGTTTGCCTGTCAGTGATCTGGCTGAAGACCCAAGAGCCAGACTAACCCGACACTATACCGAAGATATCCCGGACGTCAGCCTGTACGAGATTAGAATGGCTCTCAAACAGCTCAAGAACAACAAGGCACCGGGTGATGATGGAATTACGGCTGAACTTCTGAAAGCAGGTGGATCACCGGTACTAAAAGCTCTTCAGAAGTTATTTAATTCCGTTATACTCGAGGGACAAACGCCTAAGGCATGGCACAGAAGTGTGGTCGTGCTTTTCTTCAAAAAGGGCGACAACACCCTGCTGAAGAACTACAGACCCATCTCACTTCTGAGCCATGTCTACAAGCTGTTTTCGAGAGTCATTACGAATCGTCTCGCACGCAGGTTTGACGACTTCCAGCCTCCCGAACAAGCCGGTTTCCGAAAAGGCTTTAGCACCATAGACCACATACATACGCTGCGGCAGATTATACAGAAGACCGAAGAGTACAATCAGCCACTATGCTTGGCGTTTGTGGACTATGAGAAGGCCTTTGATTCAGTCGAAACCTGGGCTGTGCTACAGTCTCTCCAGCGGTGCCAAATTGACCATCGATACATCGAGGTGTTGAAGTGCCTGTATGAAAACGCCACCATGTCGGTTCGCCTCCAGGACCAGAACTCGAAACCTATCCAGTTGCAGCGAGGGGTGAGACAAGGAGACGTTATATCTCCGAAACTGTTCACCGCCGCCCTGGAAGATGTTTTTAAGCTTCTGGACTGGGGTGGACTCGGCATCAATATCAACGGCGAGTACATATCCCACCTCCGATTCGCTGACGATATCGTGGTCATGGCTGAGACTATGGAAGACCTAAGCACAATGCTCGATGGCCTCAGTAAGGTCTCTCAACAAGTGGGTCTTAAAATGAACATGGACAAGACGAAAATAATGTTAAATGTCCGTGTCGCACCCACTCCTCTAAAGGTTGGAGACTCTACACTGGAAGTTGTTGACGAATATGTATACCTGGGACAAACAGTCCAGCTAGGTAGTTCCAACTTCAAGAAAGAGATCAATCGACGAATCCAACTCGGCTGGGCAGCGTTCGGGAAGCTTCGCAATATCTTCACGTCCCAAATACCGCAGTGTCTCAAGACTAAGGTCTTTGACCAGTGTGTGTTGCCAGTGATGACTTACGGAACTGAGACATGGTCGCTTACTATGGGCCTCATAAGAAAGCTCAAGGTCACCCAAAGGGCAATGGAGCGTGCTATGCTCGGAGTTTCTCTGCGTGATCGAATCAGAAACGAGGAGATCCGCAGGAGAACTAAAGTAACCGACATAGCTCACAGAATCGCTAAACTGAAGTGGCAGTGGGCAGGGCACATAGCTCTTGGGACAGATGGCCGATGGGGCAGTAAAGTTCTCGAGTGGCGACCGCGCACCGGAAAACGTAGCGTAGGCAGGCCTCCCACGCGGTGGACCGATGACCTGGTGAAGGTCGCGGGAAGCCGATGGATGCGGGCAGCGCAGGACCGGTCGTCGTGGAAATCCTTGGGGGAGGCCTTTGTCCAGCAGTGGACGATTTGTGGCTGATATGATGAAGATACTATACTACTTTTCAACCGACTGCCAAAAAGGAGGAGGTTCTCAATTCGACTGCATGTTTGTTACGCGATATCTTCGCAGATTGTGAACCGATTTTCATGATTCTTTGTTTATTCGATAGGGTATGCTCCCGAGTTGGTCCCATAATAAATTTTATCAAAATCAGTTTAGTACTTTATTGGAAAATTAATAAAAACCAAATGCAAAATTGTACTAAGTTGTTGCGATGCAAGTCGGTTTTTTAACGTGTTTAGCGATTTCCATTATTGTCTTATCCACTAACACAATCTTTTTGGACCAGTTCCACAATGTTTACGACCTCCTTCGTTGAGAAACGATTACGTCCAAACTATAGGAACGGCAATAATCCGTAATATCTCCGCGGCTGGCACCGACGTTGAATTTTTTATTTTTACGGCCAACGATACGGTTTATCATGTAACATTATAACGTGGGTCATACGCAAAACGCCCGTATGTACACAGGCCAGCACATCAAGCTAGACACTTTGGACTTTGTACCGTTCTTATGCCGTACGCGTATAGATCAGAATCGCACTAAGAGAGTGTCTACCTTGATTGATTATGTCCAATACATTTTCCTACTTTACTAAATTGAGGCGCAGCAAAGCTGAAATTTGTACTGGTGAAGCTCACAGAATCACTAAACTTAATTGGCAGTGGACGGGGCACATAGCTCGTAGAACAGATGACCGTTGTGGCTGCAAAGTTCTCAAGTGGCTACGTGGTTCTCAAGACGCACCAGAAGACATAGCGTAGGCAAGACTAGTACTCGGTGGACCGACGACCGACCCGGTGAAGGTCGCGGGAAGCCACTGGATGCGAGCAGCATAGAACAGGTGGTTGTGGGAATCCTTGGGGTCGAGCAGCATAGAACAGGTGGTTGTGGGAATCCTTGGGGGGGTCTTAGTCCAGCAGTGGACGTCTTGCGGCTGATGATGACCCGCCAGGAGGCGTATATCTAACCAACCATCTAAACAGACTGACGATGGTAATGATTTTCTGATATTCTCGTCAGTGGTACGTTTAAAACTTGTTTGGAAGTCTACAAACCGAGGACTATGGCACTTGGAAAGAAATCTACAATTTAAGCATTAGCATTTAAACTTATAAAAAAATCTCACTGTTGGCACACGGGCATCTTCCCTTACAAAGGCAATAATTTTCGAAAAACCTAAAATCTTTTTGGTGTACTGTGAACTGCATGTCGGACGTTTTGCCTGCATGATATTTTGCCAACATTTCAAATGTGCGACCGACTGGGCCTATAAAACTCTCTACCGTGCCAAGAAAGTAAGCCAAAAGCTGCAAACCTACCCGTACCCAGAGCACACCTACTTATTACAAAGGAAAGAAGTAAACTTCCAAGTTTTTCCGTTTTTCATTTTGCAATAGCTGTTAGGGCTCGGCCATACAGCGCTGTGATAGGATATGGCGGGCGATAAGCACTGGTGATAAATGCACGCGTGATCGCCAGTAAGTACACGTAAGTACTCGTAAAACAGTTTCTGACGTCATTGAATGATCTAGTTCCACAGTCTCTTGGAAAATGTACAAGGAGCAGTAACAGCGCTTTTGACAATAGACAGATTTTTATTTGACACTAGCTGTCCCGGCGAACTTCGTTCCACCTTACACTACACTACACTACCCTAACCTACGAGTATACTACATTACCCTACGCTACCCTACACTACCCTACCCTACTCTACACTACCCAACCCTACCCTACACTACCCTACCCTACCCTACCCTAACACTAAACCTACACTATACTACCCTACCCTAAAACCAATGATTTTTTGACTGATATTTTATTTTATGTTTTTTTTTTAATTTAATTCCGAGCATTTTCATATTTATTCACCTTTTAAACCTTCTCTGGACTTCCAAAATTAATTCAATACCAAAATTAGCCAAATCGGTCCAGCCGTTCTCGAGTTTTAGCGAGACTAACGAACAGCAATTCATTTTTATATATATAGATAAACGCAGACCGATTATATAAGATATAAAAAGAGTCAAGCATTTAGAAATACAAGAAAAAAACAAATAAAACTAACGGAGTCGGTGTAGTGCGATGTCAAAATGGACTTTTGCAGCACATGACTGACTTAAAGTTGGACCTACCTAGCTGGACTGTTTCTTTGGATTGGCATCTATTGCAATAATTTAAAAAATTCAGGTAAAACCCCGTCTTGGAGCGTCTCGCCATGAAGCCGCTTTGTGGTATTGCCTTTACTTGGCTCGGCCGCCGGTTTAAAGGCGAAAAGTATAAAGTTAACAAAGTATATGCAAGAGTACTTGTAGTTTGTAGTGAAGCCTTGCCAGGTCAACACTGCGTGTTGGGCAACGCGACTGGGGAGTTTGGGGTTGATTTGTTAAAACTGTTCGAAGTTTATACAGTTTTCTTATTGCTTATTTTTAAAAGCGTTAGGCGTGTAGGTGTAAGAACGTCGGTGGCTTAATGGCAAGAGCCGTTACCTAAGCGATTCTGCTTATATTACAAATTTTATGAAAAATATAGGATGAACTGGTTTGGCCTAGGAAAAGCTAGTTTGTCCTAAAATCGGGTTTGGCTGGCAACATAAATATATAATTTTTTCAGTCACCGCCATCTCGCCTTCTAGATAACTATCTTGTACCACACCGACAGCACCGGTACCACACCGGTGATGTGGGAGCCAGCTTCTCTGGCATCCCGAGCGGGGATCGTAACGCCAGCAGCGAAAGCCGCGGGAGGTGAGCGTGCCTACAGCTCCGGGACGCACCTCGACAGTAGGTAGTGGTTCTCTTCCACGAGGCACTCACCTTGCAGATTACCAGGACAAGCGTCTTGGCGGCAAGACCTACCGCAACTTGTCCTTACCTTCGCCTTATGGTTTTGGCAGGAATATCGGCCCTAACTGTATACCCTGAGGGCCGGTCGCTATATCATAAACTTGGTAGTTTTAGCGTATCTGGTGATATACGAGAGGGAATTCTTTTGTGAAATCATTAATTTGTTTCTACTTTAATTGATTAAAGAGTCGCAAAAAGATGATGATCTTTTACCTCAATAATGCCTATTAAAAATAAAAATAAAATAAGCCGAAGAGACCCATGCCCCATCTAGAGACACTATAGGGTTGTTGAACATAAGGACAGAGGTAACAATAACGATGCGACTTTTGTCCCGAGACATTCTCCACGCATTGGAGCCGCTATGAGGCTCGCGCATCGCGAACACATCCTATAACTTCGATAATTTTACAAGGCCTAGGTTTTCCCGTACAATTTGCTCACACGCCTCGACTAAACCTGTCTGACTCTCAGTTCACCTGATGAATAATGCATAGTGGATAGCGGACGCCGGATATGAGTCCGGTTCCTTACCGGCCCCTGTGTCTACGCCTATTATAGTTGGGAACCGGCGGATTATAGTTTATCTTAGTGCTTGAGATATTTTTCCTTCTCGTACTCTTGGTTTATACATGGCTGGTCTGGGAGTAAACCGCCTTCGTGGCGTTGTGCTTATTTCACTCGCTTCACATCAGAACGTCGCGGGTTCGAGTTTTTGCGTGATGCGCGTTCATAAAAACTTTTTTATCCGCAATTGATAAGCCCTTGGCATCATCTGACCTGATAGTAAGTGACGATGATGGCGGAGATGGAAGCGTGCTTCACCAAGATTCCCCAACGCAATTGAAATGAAATTATTTATTAGTAACAAATTGTTATAAGTCACACAGTAAAATTTACACAAATAAAAAAATAATAATTACGTTATATGTAATTTAGGCGATTTAAAAAAATCTTCGTAACTATAAAATACTTTTTCATGCAGCCACTCTTTCAAAGTTTTTTTAAAAGTTTTTTGTGGAAGCTGTTTTTTTACGGCGGCGGGCAACCGATTGTAAATTTCAGGTCCTATCACATAAATGGACTGTTCAGATTTTTTTAGGTTATGGGGCTGGTCTGCTAACTGGCCCTCGTACTTATTACCACGAAGATTTCGCTCATTCGCGCGTCTCCTTTCAAAACGGTCCAGATGGCTATACACAAATAATGCCATTGGGGATCTGACTATCCTATCTTCAAGCCGAAACACATTAATGCTGTTAACACTATTCTTACATGTTCAGGTACTCGATTTTAAGTCGCTCTGGTTGATTTTTGCCGAATCATCATCATCATATCAGCCGAAAAACGTCCACTGCTGGACAAAGGCCTCCCCCAAGGATTTCTACGACGACCGGTCCTGCGCTGCCCGCATCGGGCGGCTTTCCGCGATCTTCACCAGGTCGTCGGTCCACCGCGAGGGAGGCCTGCCTGCGCTGGCTGGAACGGGAGGCTACGGGAGGCTGGAAGTCGTCCAACCTGCGTGCGAGACGATTCGTAATGACTCTCGAAAACAGCTTGTAGACATGGCTCAGAAGTGAGATGGGTATGTAGTTCTTCAGCAGGGTGTTGTCATCCTTTTTGAAGAAAAGCACGACTACACTTCTGCCATGCCTTAGGCGTTTGTCCCTCGAGTATACCGAAATAAAATAACTTCTGAAGAGCATTAAGTACCGGTGTTCCACCTGCTTTCAGAAATTAGCCGTAATTCCATCATCACCCGGTGTCTTATTGTTGTTGAGCTGTTTGAAGAGCCATTTTAATCTCGTACAGGCTGACGTCCGGGATATCTTCGGTATAGTGTCGGCTTAGTCTGGCTCTTGGGTCTTTAGCCAGATCGCTGTCAGGCAGACTTGTCGTCGTGTACAATTGTCCGTACAACTTCTCAACTTCTTCCAGCAAGTCAGTCTTAGACGATATGATCCTGCCGTCTTCAGGCTTTAGCTTGGTCAGTTGGTTTGGTCCAACAGACAGATCTCTCGCGAACACTTATAAGCCTTTCTTGTTCTCAACTCAATTTGTATTATACTGGCGCAAATCGCGAGTCAGGGACTAAGAGATGTGCTTGTTTAGTGGCTGATACTGAGAAGCTTCTGCAGAGGACTGCAAAACCAATCTGCGTCTTTCTTTTATGAGATTGCTGGTGAAGTCCGAGATTGTTTTGCTTTAGTTTGCCAAATATTGAATGTAATTTTTTGCCTTTACGATTTTATTATATATGACGTATAGATTAATTTGTGTATCTAAAATGGAGAATCGGCGGATCAAAGAAAAGTCTAAACCTGCGTCGATAAATGCTGGCCACAGACAATGTTTCACTAAATCTATTTCATTAAGTCTCACTACTGTTTTCTGAAGTAAAAACTTGTTTCGGTGCGTTTGGCATTTTTTAAATGGGAAAAACCCATTGAACTCGTGACACTGTTACCGTTACCATCACCTTCACCTTACCAGGAAAATCCGCAGGGTCAAAACTTATAAAACTGTTTTGAGATGGGGAAAAATCCATTGAACTCGCAACACTGTTACCGTTACCGTCACCGTCACCTTACCAGAAAAATTCGCAGGGTAAAAAGTTTTCAATTCTGTCGGTACTCCCGGAGTAGTTAAGTATTTTTGGGACAAATAGACGAACCTAAAAATAGTCGCGTTGTGCACGTCCGTAGATGTTAATTTGTCAATACCGTTCACGTGGCGCGGGTAGTGCAGGCAACCGCCGTCTAGCCCTCGGGATATTAACTAAGAAAGTATTTTTTTGGTATGAAGTCCCGAATTCTCTCTTATCGTGTAACACATTTAACCGTACTGTCCCATAAACGGGGCGTTTGCCTAGTGTTGCACTTAGACTCACCCGTAGTCACTTGTAAGACATGAAGACTTATGGACGAAGTAACTACCTACGGACGTGTGCAACGCAACCTTCATGCACATCTGAGTATCAGATGTGCAGAGTTCCTCACGAAACTTTTCTTCATCATCATCATCATCATATCAGCTCATATACGTCCCCACCGAGGGTCTCGCTCGAGCCTACCCTGAATTACGCTTTCCTTCACCGCCGCGCCTTTAGAACTCTCGAAACTCATTGTTACATTGGCCGCCGCCCACCCTCGGATTCGATCATGAGACCTCTGATTCGGAGGACCGAGTCGCTTTCATTGAGCCACCGACGCTCTTTATCCGACTGTCTAAAATGGAGGGCAATATTTTTCGGGTAAGTATGTATGTCTGTTTCTTTGGCTGAGCCTGTTGCCTAAACGACTTGATAGATATTGGAGTGCGAGGTGTCGTTATATTTGTCTTGATACCGTGTTTTTTAAAGGATACGTTTTTACCCGACCGCAAAAGGGGTCGGGTTTTTGTTTTATTTAAATTGGTTAGGTTATTATTACAAGCTTTTGTTCTACTTTACAACTTATCTTTTTGTTTATTTATTTCTATAGCTCAAGTCTTGCAACCGATTTCAAACGACTCCCAGGGGTCCGATTGAGCTGAAATTTGGTATTAAGCCGTATTCCCGGTGACAATATAAAAACTTTGGGAAATAAGTTGATCTGATGATGGACTTTGTACCTAGGTGCCAGGATCGTCTAGTGTTTTCAATAAAATTTTAGGAAATACCTATTCTGTTCGCCGTTTTTAAATTTTGTTACACAGAAATAAAAGCTTAAACGTAAAAAAAATCAATGAAAATCACAATTCCAAATTGAGATGCATGTATGTGGACGGCCTTATTTAACACAACACTGTCTACGACGCGGCAGGTGCCGCCAAAGTGCGAAAATGCCAATACTATATCTTCCAACCTGTTATGGGTTCCTGGTAGCACAAAATCCTTTTTGATGGCATTTTTAGGGTTCCGAAATAAACATTATAGTTTTGCCATGTCGGTCTGTCTACCTATAAATCTAAAAGTTATTTAATAATTTTACAAATCTTTAACCCCTTATTTTGTGAAATGAAATCTATACAAAACATTTTTGGTTACATTCCCCTACATGTAAAGTAGGACTGAATTTTTTTTTTCTAGTCGTTCTGTATGGGGTATCGTTGAATAGGTCTTTCAAATCTACTGAGAGTTTGCTAATATAATTTTAATTCGTTTACCAAATATAAAGTTTTTAAGTGTTGATTTTTTTTACAGTTACGGTCATGACCTCACCCCCTACCAGCTAAACTTAAAATCTCAGGAAATCTGAAAAGTATTGAAAATAGTAGGGCATATAATTATTATTATCACGGCCAAGTACGCTTTCTTAGTTTAGCAGTAATAGTCGACGAACTTAAATTTGCAGTTGGATTTGTGAAACGCTCTTAGATTTTTCATACAAAACTACTACAAAAGGCTGCAAAAATAATTTAGTTTTTATAATGTACATTTATTTATTGAAAAAACTACGGAACCCTACTTTACGCGAGGTCCGACACGCACTTGGCAACTTTTTTCGGCGTTGCAAAGGCTACGCCTTTTGCCTTGTTACAAAAATTATGTTAGAATCTGTTTGTTTCGAAGTTAAATGTTTTATTGGATGTTAAATGCCACCCACGAAATACGTAAATGGCGATTTAGAGATACAGGTTGATATTTTACATTCTTGCTACACGTGAGGTCTCCGATTTGAATATCCTGATAAGTATAGCTTAAAATTGTTGCGAATTGTTGCTTATCTGTTTTTTCCCTCGGAACGGTGGAGGGAGAAGGAAAATGCTTATACGCATACCAGTACAGCCAGCTGTAGTAGTTATGTGGGACCCACAGCCCTATATACATTGTACATGATGATATCAGCTCATATACGCCCCCACCGAGGGGCTCGGTAGGCTCGAGCCTACCCTGAATTAGGGCGATCGGGCCTTAGTCGACCACGCGGACCCAGTGCGGGTTGGTCGACTTCACAATGCTGTGAGGGGGGTTGTTTCAACTGAAGATTGACACTATCGGTTCCTCCCTGAGCTGCCAGGAGACAGTTCAGAATTGCTAAAATTTTATGGGGAGGTTTTTTGTCCAGAATTGATACGCTCTTGGCAACATCTCAGCTGGTCGTAAGTGACAATGATGCAGAAGATAAGAGAGGCACATTATATTGCATTTTTCATATATCGAGCAACCCTGCAGGAAGAGGGCTTACCAAGATTCCCCAACGCAATGGAGATCTGACTATCTTATCTTCAAGCCGGAACACATCGATGATGTTTGGCGGCAAGACTTAGATAAGATGGTGGTATCTAGCCAGGCGGGCTATGAAAATGCCCTACCACCAACCAAACCGAGTCATACCCGACCTCCTGGTGTGAAGCGAATGGACTAACCATTACGCCACGGAGGCGTTTAAAAGCAATAGAGTCGAGACTCGGAGGCCTTTCAAAACATTTGCTGTGCCCAAGTTAGCTTTCCCCAATTCAGATCTACGACCAATATGTGTCGGCTAAATCCACACATACAGCTATTTGCGAGCGAACTTTGAAATATTCATATAATGTTCGACCTTTATAACCACACCCGCGCGCAGTAGCAGTACCAAATGAACACCACGTGTAGTTTGTATTCTCGACTCTATTGCTTGCACAGAAGAACGCTGGTTTGGTTGGGCAAGTAGTGCCGGTATTATTTACTAGCCCACGTTTTGAACCTACGAGGTGACTTTCGTGCATCAATAAAAAATATTGACTTTAGTCGTTTGTTATAGGATTAAATAATTGGCGTGATTTGTGATGATATGGTGTTCATTTTTTAATTGGCAGATGATAAATACCTTTTTTTTTGCTGATGAACACGTTTGATTTATGATTTAGTGTTAAAAGGTCAAAGCGATTTGTGCATACCTATGTGCCTTACTTAAATACTCATTATCTATCTCTTATCTTATCTAAACTCTTATCTTGTATTGCTTCATCGTTAGCGTGCAATAGAGTGTATTTAGTTACATTTTTCTATGTACTGCTTATAAATACTAAAGAAAATAATTTAAGTCATAATACCTAACATAAAATCAACTATTTAAAAAAAGATAACTAACCTAAGATAATTAACCTTTTCTGGATTCGATGCTTAAGATATCCGTTTTTTTTGTGAGTTTTAGTGGGTGATTCTCTATAATAGGTCTTACCAATGAAATGGGCAATTCAGTTTTTGAAAGTTCAATGCCTATTTTTTTTTTAAATCTAGTATTTAATTATTGATCATCATATGATAATTACACTACTTCTGGTCTTTTATTAGTGACTAGTGATGTCTTTCATGTTCCAATCCCCGGAGGTCGTACCAATGTGTGGAACAAAGGCCTTTTCTTAATGGTCAGTTGGGGAAATTATTTGATTGGTTAGTTAGATAATTTTTGTTAATTTTCCTGAAAGTGACGAAACCTTATGCATAGTATTCCCAAATATAACATTAGTAACGAAGAAACTGCTGCGATAACTCTTAGAGTAATAAAATTTAAAAAAATGTATTTTGTTGCCAAAAAAAATGCGATTAATTGAGGTAAAAAGCTATCCTTATGCCACTGTGCTCTCAAATATCTGAACAATAGGTATAAACTTTACCGCCATTAAATTTCTAATAATTTTATACTGTTTTGAGTATAAATTTTGTTTTAATAACGATTTTTTCAATGTAACATAATTTTAAGCGACTTAATTTTAAGTAAGCATTTACTTATTTAAGCACTTTAGTTTGTGCAAGATGGACAACTTACAACGCATTCAAGTCACGAATGCAGTGATTAAATTTGTATTAAGTGAAAGTAGACGATGAAAATAGTCAGGGTATCCAGAATAACTAAAAGAATGTGGGTCAGAAATAAAACCTTAGATAACGAACGGAACGCTCAGCTCGGCCGAACTTATAAACCTAAATTGAACTAGGTAAATTGTGCATGTCCAAATGTGTCAAGTGATAACGCCCACTTAACTGAAAATAGACTCTATTCTACTTGTTAAATAACTAAAAGTCTACCTTGCTACTAAAGATACTGCTATAGTTATTTATGGAACAAGGGTGGTAAAAATGTAAATAACAAACGTCACGAGTTTGTCATCTACCTTTTACACCCATTTATCATATTCATACGCCATTTTTTCAATGCAGTGGTGAGAAAACAGGTAAAATAAAAAACGACCGTGACAGAAACACAAAATAAATGGGTACATAACCTATCAAGGTTTCGGCAACCAAAATTCATTTTATGCAACTTGTGGCTCATTTTAAATGTACGGGGAGTAATCTCACTTTGTTTTTTTTTTCTATACATACACCTATGTATATTTTTACTACATATATTACACTATTCATAATTTTATTTCTTTTTACAACTAAAACAACTCAATTCAGTTTTACGAAAATTGCGCTATATTTAATTTAGCTAGGCAGACGTACGCATGCTTAAGTTTTTTTTTAATATTACCATAAATAGATTACCCTAAGGCTTGGGATAATATAGAGCATTAAAACTTCCTTGGAAAAGATAACCTATGCGCTTCGTTCATATTTATCCTCCTTTCTTCATAAAGATATAACCCAAAGAGAATCTACTCTGCTAGCTTATGTAACATACTAACTTCACGGAGGAACAACCTATTTCTTTAAAATTCTCCTTTCAAAAATCTTAAAGAAGGTTCTGTATCTGGTTTTTTCAAGCGACTTCCAAAAAGGAGGAGGTTCTCAATTCGTCTGTATGTTTTTTTTTATGTGTGTTACCTCAGAACTTTTGACTGGGTGAACCGATTTTTATGATTCTTTCTTTATTTGAAAGCTAGTGCTTTCCGTGTGGTCCCATATAAATTTCATCAAAATCGGTGTAGTATTTTATTCGAAAATTAACAAAAACCAAAAATAATAATGCATAAATGTACTAAGTTGTTGCGATGGAACTCGGTTTTTTAACGTGTTAAGCATTTTCCAATATTTATTTGCTAGAAATGTTTTGTTTCTCAGAGCTAAAAAAATTAAAAAGTGGCAAAGTAAAAGCACGTGTGCGGTAAAATTAGTTTTGCGCATAGTAAACTACAGTAAAGTGCAGTTACTAAAATTCAGGACCGCTTCTCCAGGGTTTATGTTACTTATAGTACACATCGGACACTTCATACAACGTGCAAGAAATGACATTTCTAAATACAAATGACGGAACATACAAAATGACGGCAAAATCCCGTACGTTCGAGAACTAAACTGGCACCAATCTGTATCAAACTGGGTGACGAGAGGTGAGATCGCAATCTAGAGAGCGGCAGGGAGTGTCCATCCATACTGTATGTTAGTACTAATATAATTATATACTTTGCTTAGAGTTTGTGATAATTCAGCGCGGAGTTTTGTTGGAACAAGTGGAATTAATTTTTACTTATTACAAATTGCAGGTGTAAAAAACCTTTCTGAACGCCTTTTAAAAATGAAACTGATATGTAAACATAATTCTCCTTCTTTCCAGTGTTATTGAGCGAGGCGATACTACCGGACGACACGTTGGAAGACAAGACCCTCAAGATTACAGACTTCGGACTGGCGAGAGAAGTTTACAAGACCACTAGGATGTCGGCTGCAGGGACGTATGCGTGGATGCCACCTGAGGTAAAGTCAAAACATTTATTTGTCAGAACATAGTTGAATACACGGTGTTCTTAAATTGAAGGTATCTTATGTCCCACCATCAATGGCATGCAAATATACATATTATAATATAAACTGGGTTTTAAGATCATTCATACATTTTTGTCGCTAAGATATTGTTTTACTGAATAGTAACATTTGTTTTGTAACCATTCGGTCAATGTACATTCGAAATTAAAATTTGAACAAGTTTTAATGTGGATAGGGAGGTTGTTGTAAACACATATTGCCATACAGAAGGAATTATGCTTGTGAACATTTACTCTTGATTAGGAAAGATAGAGTCGATCTTTATGCCGCGTAGCCCTCTCGAAAACCTTTTCATGCTTTTTAAAATAAGACTCTCTCTCTTTTATCGTGTGCCACAAAAACCGTGCTAAATAGGGATAGACGGCAGTTGTGTGGTTTTTCACTTAGAGGGAGCCGACCATTCACTAGCGCCACCATTCCATTTTAAATTATTTCTTTAAAATAAATAAGTCAAAAAATACCCCGGATTACGGTGATCCATATGGTGAAGAATTTTATAACAAAAAGCATAGATACACCTTGTACACTTCAATTACTATCATCTTTTAGTAAAGTAGATAAAGTGGACAAATTCTCTGGAGTTAAACTTATGATTATCTGTATCTTATTTTTGTCATACGATTAAATAAATAAACTATCAAATTACTCGTAACTGACCAAAGTGGCCACCATGATCAATAAACGACTATATTTTTTGTGTTACAAAATCCTTTACCAATTAATTGAGCTTACTTTTTTCGTTTTCGTTTTTTAATTAATGAAATAATTTAAAACATAATGGCGGCGCTAGTGGGCGGTCGGTGCCCTCTTATAGCCGAAATAGATGCACGGGACTAGGTCAGCAACTGAGAAGGATAAAGCTATAAATCAGACGAGACGAACTTGTAACGAACTAACTAATATCACTATCTAACTTGGACATGGTTTCTTTCGCTTGCTGACCAAAGTGCGTTGGTCATGCCGATGCATGCTTGTTGGGCATGCTGTTGCGGCCTGCGTCACACTCGCGTAGGGCATTTTACGTCTAAACCTACTGACGTGTGTGTGCAACGCAAACCTCTTTCACATCTGGTTGTCAGAAATGCCGGTTTCCTCATGATGTTTTCCTTCATAAATCAGTCTGAGTAAAAATAAGAAAGTTTCGAAAACTCATTGGTACACTCGCCGTCTCGGATTCGATCTCGGTACCTCTGGTTAGGAGAAGCGGGCTACCGTTGAGACACTGACTTTTTTTTCTTTCGAGTGACTGAGCGCATCGAGGGTGCAAAAGAAAGTATTCACGTTGAAAAAAAAAGCTTTTTCTAATGTTACCAAAAAATATTTTCTATGTCACTAGTAATGTTGTCCAATTAAGGGGTTGGATTTTTATTTATTTTTTATAAGCTGTGCCGGCGAACTTCGTTCCACGTAACACTACACTACCGTACCCTACCCTACCCTACATAAGAACCTTCTCCTGACAATAACGAACTCAACAAAAAAGGAATTAGCTAAATCGTTACAGCCGTTCACGCGTGATGCGATGACTAAAAGAAATAGGGGCTCATTTTTTAAACAGACCTATTTTGTTTCCTGGCTTTTAGAAACTGTCATGTTGACATTCTTCGATTTATTAAAATGGAGCGACACACGACTGAGCAACAAATTGTCATTGTGAATACCCACTACAAATAGATAGATAGATAGATAAACCGTTTATTCACCGACCAGGCACAAAATACAATAAGTAATAGGTTGGTAAATAAATAAATAAAATAATACAGTAAAAAAAAAAAATATACCACTAAGACTAACTTATAGCTACTTACTAATAAATACAATAAAATTGCAGTAAGAGTCAGGCCAGTGAAAAGGTCCCGGCTCAGCATATGTTATAGGTGAATGCCCATAACGCTGATATTCTGCCAGGGCCCTCACCAGTCTGCGTACCGCGACAGTATACTAATAACAGTAATAATTACTCAAAAAAATACCTATAAGCTACCTGCAGATTAAACTACATAGTTTGCAGTTGCTTACTTCTACAGTAGGTACTTTAAAAAAATACATATTTAAAAAATAAAAATTGCAAAGAAAAACAGGTTGCGCGCTCTCCGCGCCGAGGACATATATTAAAACAGTGTTAACGATTTTTATAACATAAAAAAATATTGTGAGTATAAAAAATATATATTGTGAGCCGGCGGAATCATCGGACCAGACTTCTTTGAAGATAATGTTGGTAATTGGTTACGCTGTTACAGTTATTGGCGACACCGACCGGTACGGAAGCTTGTTAACCCATTATTTATGACAAGTATGGATTTATCTGACGTGGTCGAGGATGACGCAACGTGTCACACATCAGTCGACACGATTGTATGTGCTATCTCAGTTCAGTGCTCGAGTTGTCTCACTATTTTTTTAACGTTAATTGGACTCCATTGGAATTCTTTCTCTGGGGCTACTTGAAAACCAAAGTGTATGCCAACAGATACCAGAGATAAAGGCTGAAATAGTGCGAGTAATTGATGAGATAGAGCCCCATTTATTTAGAATTGTGGTGGAAAATTTTAATAAGGATGACCTAATGGCAACGGAGTCGAATAAGATATTTGTCCGATATAATTTTTCTATATTTAATCGACATCAATCTTACTTAAGGATCCCCAGGAGGCCCGATTTTCCATACAAACGTAGTTCCGCTTTAATACAAAAACTACATGCCGGATTGAATCCAAACTTTGCAAAACTATTGAGTAGACACATATCGATGTTTGTAATTCGTTTTTGATGTACTAGTATAGAACGGAAAAAAATTAGAGCACTTTCAAACTTTCAGTACAAAACTAATTTGAGCCTTGGTTTCGTTATGTTTAAATGTACTACATGAAAACATCCATAGGGGTCTACTTAATATATTTGCAAAGTTTGGATTCAATTCGGCATGTAGTTTTTGTATTAAAGCGGAACTACGTTTGTATGGAAAATCGGGCCTCCTGGTCCTTAAAATATCTGGTAAACTTATGTTCACAATTCACACGTTTATAACACTTTAAACTTTCACGATTATTCATACTGACAAATTTAAAAAGGGGCTTGACGTGATTTTAATATAATTGATGTTGTTGTTCACACGTTTTATTACTAATCATAATCCAACTTCTTCCTTGGATAAACAAAAAAAAAATGTTTTCCAAAAACGTCGGTCCATCCGTATCCGTCCGGGTCGCTTTCCCTAAGCAGATAAACCAGTGGTCAGACTGACATAAAATGTTGAAATTTATGAGTTTTATGATAATGTTGACTGACCCGGTTGTCCCGTGGTCAGGTTCTGCCTGCTGTGCTGTGGGTCGTGGGTTTGACCCAGGGCTAACACATTTGGCAAAATTCATTAAAGTCGGTTCATTTGTCCCCCTTATAACGTTTTTTTTGTTTTCTAAAAGAAATCTACTGCCAGTTTAAGCGTGTTGTTCACTGTACGTTTTCACGAAAAAGTATGTGCACTGCTGCTGTACAATTTATTTAAAAGAGGTAAGTGAAGCCATCTATTGTATCACTTACATTGCCTACTGATCTCTGGCCTTTGGCTGAGACTGATGGATTTTGGAGCGCAACGTCTCGATAGATTTGTCTTTATTGAGTGACAAAGGATATATTTTAAGCAGTCGGTTTTTAAATTTTTAGAAATACTAATTTGAAAGGTTAAATATATCTACAGATATAATAGTAGTTTATGAAACTGTTGCATATTAAGGGTTCTTAAAATACGAGTGTAAGTAAAAAAAAAAAGTTTTTTATAGCATTACACGAGTGTTTTAAGACCAAATTATGTGCAGTTTCATACACTACTTTATCTAATCTCGTACATTGGGATTGAATCAACTAAAATACAAAGATCAAAGTTCAGAGTAAGAAAAAAATCCCACGAAATTCAGTAAGTACCTACAACAAAACGTGTCATAGCGCTGAATCCCAGCGCATCACCGCGCTTGCACTGAAGCGGACGGTGTTACAGACAGGTAAAATCAATGCTTTTACTGATCTCAGACATTTTTAAACAAGAATGAAAATTATCCACGAATCTACAACAAAATTTAATGAAAAACCAACACATCACCGCGCATGCGTTAAAGCGGGCGCTGTCACAGACAAGTAAAAATTGGTATGAAAACTTTTTGTATTGCTGTAAAAATGGCGCGAACCGCATGTGCGTTCCAATAAAAAAATAATTGATATGGAACTTCGTTGGTGATATTATCTCTTTGGTTTAACTTGTATCGTAATGGAATAAAAATTACATTATAACATTATTTCTCTAACAAAATAATGTTATAATGTTTTTTTTAAATTACGGTATTGTGTTTATAAAGTATGCCAATATAAACTCGTTTTGAAGTTGATAGCGAACTTTACGATATGAGAGTAGATAAATTTATTTATGGGCCTACGTGTAATGACAATCCCAATTGAATTGAAATTGATCAATTACGTAAAGTTGTCAATTGTGATTGCAAGTAAATGGTCATATGTAGTATTTCAATTATTTCTTATGTGCATTTAGTATTTATGTAGAAAAATGAATTATTTTTTAATTATAAAGATTTTTTTAAATTTATTATTTTGAAATGATTTCAAATCCCTTCAATCCTTACTAATATTATAAATGTGTTTGTTTGATACCTCCTCACACTTAATCAACTAAACCAATCTTGACGAAATTTCGCACACAAGTACCCTGTGTCATGGGAAGGGATATAGGGTACTTTTTGCCCCGTGAAAATAGCATAGTCCGATACAGTTCCCCTGAGGGAACTGTAAATTTATTGGTTGTTTTTTTTTTGACATCGCAATGGATTGTTGTGATTTTTTGCACAGGGTGGAAATTGACAGCCTACTAATTAGCATAGCCTCAATTGGGGAGATAGTTCTCAATTGGGGCAAACTCATTTTTAGGCTCGCGCACGTCGGCGTTGTCGTGTCGCAACGGATTGAAGTGTTTTTTTGCATAGGATAGTTCAGGGTGGTGAGACGTGTCATAGACTGCTATCAGAATAGCCCGATATAGTTCCCGAGGGATCTGGAGTAAACTGTCTACGCTCGCAAGCTGCTTGCAACTCGCGCACCATTAACCCTCAATAAAAGTCAATGACGATGCACACGCGAGCGAAGCCGCGGGCATAAACATTTGGGGATAAACACAGGCGGAAATGACACTTATTGTAATTTTATTGATTACGTCAAAAAAACCCCGCGCATATATACCCATCTCTGACCAATTATCTTACCAAAATTACAGTATGGATTCTTATTTGTGGAAAATACCCGTGGCGTGGCGGTGAAGTGGTCTTAGCTCAGTGCGACTTGCGCGGCGCGGTTAGGTTGACGCAGGTTAACTGACCTGAAGCACGGTCATTACCTGGATGGGTCATTAACTGTTAGTGCCACTGTTCTCGACCGGTTCCTTGCTTCGCAAGGCACGATAAGCCGTTGATGCTGGTTGCTGTCACTAGATGGTAGTCTTGAAACCGTGTCAGATATCTTATAGGCGGCTTGAAAAACTTTTGAGAGTGTAGTTAGCCACTAGCCCTGGAACCAATCCAGACTTGGCCCTCGTGTGTGGAGTATGGCCAAGTAAGTATTCGTAAGTGGTAAGTATTCCCAAGTTTGGAAAGAGATCCGAGCTCCAGCAGTGGTTACGTAAGATCCTAAAGTCTTATGGATCCTAATCTTAGTTTTTCTTTTCTTTTCCAGGTCATAAAAAACTCAACCTTCTCCCACGCGTCAGACGTTTGGTCCTATGGTGTTTTGCTATGGGAACTGTTAACTGGCGAGACCCCGTACAAAGGCATAGATGCTTTAGCCGTGGCCTATGGTGTAGCGGTCAACAAGCTGACGCTGCCGATTCCTAGTACTTGTCCGGAGCCGTGGAGAGTGCTGATGGAAGGTGACTATTTCATCTGACAGGTGTTCTGATGAATTAACTAAATTATGAACTCTTGATCACTAAATTGGCCACATACTTAAACTTCGGAAAACTTTACTCGTTTTGTTTTCCATCAAGTCTTCGATTTATAAGTTTTATAACTCGCTAAAAGTACATAAATGACGCTGCTAAACTATGACGTTACGCCTAGGTATTTCAAACATTTTTAGAACAAAATGTCGTTTTTGACAGACAGATGATAAAATGACTGGAATTCGTCATCCCTATTATAAGGAATTTTAAAAAGGTTTTTTTTTTCGGGAAGCCTCGCAATATCTTCACGTTCCTAAATACCACAGTTTCTCTACGTGATCCAATCAGAATGTAGGAACCAACATAACCGACATAGCTCACAAAATCGCTAAACTCAAATTGGTAAGCCAGTAACCCCTAATATACATGAGAGGAACGCCTTAAAACTAGTTTTTTTTTACTAGTTGTTTTTATGCGAGTAGTCATAGTCTACTGGAAGAATCCGGCGTTTGTATGTATTGGTAATCGAATTAATAAGACAAAAAAGATATTTAAGTTCGAACATGAGCCAAATCGGTTAAGGGGTTGCCCGTAACCTAGATACAGTAATACCTCTGTTTACGCGAAGGATGCGTTGCGATCAATTTCGCGCTAAGCAAAATACGTGTATAACGAGGTTAATGAAATAACATGCAAAATAAATTACAAATTTACTTTTATTGCCTATAAGCTTACAAAAAAACAAAATACCCATATATTTTAATTTTTAGAGAAATACTCATCTAACGTTTTATGAGTAGAATTTTTCTTGCGCTCAAGTAAAATTTTTTCGTAGCTAGTAACACCGTTTTCTATGGATTGCCGCAGATATAAAACACGGTTGACATCACTGTCCGAACTGTCCAACATCTCTAGACCAGAATATATTTTTGATTTTTTTTATTAGCGCGAATTTTAAAAAACCGCGTTATAACGAAATCGCGCAAAGTGAGGTCGCGTAAACCGAGGTATTACTGTATAGGGTGTTGTGAACGTTGTAACACCACTAGATGGCGCTGGACGGATCCTAAACCGCACAAGCGTTAGTGGGCGTACCTATATTTTTAAAACGAGTTCACAGGCGGGGCGAACCACTAGTAATTGATTTAACATAGAGATCGGTACCCTAACTATTTTGTGTGCCAAACTTCTCCCCAACGCTGGGACAGAACGATTCTATGAGGGTTTCTCTACACATCAAACCCTGAAAGTTACCTGCTGCTACCTATCTTAAATTTTACTCTGTAAGTTCTTGAGTGGCAACTGGCAACCGCGCACTGAAAGATGTAGCGTAGGCAGCCCTCCCATTCGGTCGACCGACGATCTGGTGGAGGTCGCGGGAAGCCGTTGGATGAAGACAGCGCAGGACCGTTCGTTGTGGAAATCCTTGGAGGTGGCCTTTGTCCAGCCGTAGATATTGTCCTCCAGCTGATATGATGACGATGGCTCGCTGTGTAGTCGTCACAAAACCACTTCTAGTTTCTTCACCGGTGGCGTCGTACCGAAGGGTGAAAAAATTTGCAGGGTCACCGGGTACTTCCTAGTGAAGCATCATCATCATCATCATATCAGCCGAAAGACGTTCACTGCTGGACAAAGGCCTTCTTTCGAGGACTTCCACGACAACCTATCCTACGCTGCCCGCATCCAGCGACTTCCCGCGATCTTTACCAGGTCGTCGGTCCAGCGAGTCCAGTCCACAGTCCACCTAGTGAAGCATTCACTATTAAATACAAAACCATGCATATACTCTATTGGGAGCTGGGGGGAAGTGGGAGTATGCAGGCATTTAACAGTGTATTGTCAGTGGCTGTCATGGCGGTAAAATGCTAACTTAAACACTGCTTTCTTCACAGCGTGCTGGCGATCCAACCCCCGTGAGCGGCCCCTGTTCCCAGAAATCCTGCAGCAGCTGGAACGCATCCAAGAGTCGGAGTTCACTCGAGCACCTCACGAGTCTTTCCACACCATGCAGGACGGCTGGAGACTGGAAATTGAAGAGGTTCTACGGGATCTGAGAAGGAAAGAGAAGGTAATACAGATTCTTAAGAGGGTACCGTTTGTCAACTCGCACCGCCCCCTAGCGATTTCAATTATTTATTTAATTTAAAAACGATGATGCAAATATTACGTTGGACTAATAATTGTGATTCATTATTCAGTGATTAATTTTATAACATAAAAAAATAGACAAAACTTGAAAACTATAAAGTAAACTGACAAAGGTAGCCACTTAAATAACTTTTTTTATTAAAAATTTGAATGCGTGAAAAAAACACTATGAACAAAAGTGGCCACTACGACGGTTAGTGAAGTTGATGATAATAGGCGTTCGAATCGATCAGACCGGTATGAGTTGTCCACATCCCTTCATCACCTAGATAAGAGCTGATGATTTTTAAACTACTGAATCGATTTTTATCAAATATAGCTTAGAACCACCACCGCAAGGAAACTTGCTTTCACGTAAAAAACCGCATCGAATTCGGTCCATCCGTTTAAGAACTACGATGCCACAGACAGACAGACACACACAGACATTGGCGTCAAACTTATCACACCCCTCTTTTTGCGTCGGGGGTTAAAATGTACAATGCCAGTGAACGTATTCAGTCTTATGAAGACATGCAAATCCTTACTAATATTATAAATGTGAAAATGTGTTTGTTTGTGTTTTACCTTTTCACGCTTCAACGCCTTGACCAATCTTTATGAAATTTGGCATGCAGGTAGCCTGTGTCACGGGGAAGGACATAGGCTACTTTAAATCCCGGAAAAATAGCATAATCTGATGCAGCTCCTGAGGGAACTAAAAAATTCTCGATTGTTGTGATTTTTTGCACAGAGATGGTTGAGTAGATGCGAAACGACATAATTTACTAATTACCCTTAAAGACAGTCATAAAAACGATGTCCACGCGGGCGGAGCCGCAGGAAAAAGCTAGTTAAAAATAAATAACATATAAATTGTTAATTCCGAGCATTTCCTGATTAGCTATCCGGCTGAAACTTTCAGGGTAGCTCACAACTCGATAACAATGCATTCTAAACTTTTTAGATACAATTACTCCTACGATTTGGGGATCTTCATGGCGAGAGTAAATAGGCATTATTTGAGTTTGCGTGTACCAACCTCGACTACATCGTCACTTACCATCAGGTGAGATATAGTTAAACGCACAGTAATTTTTATTAATAAAAAAAACTGTCTGTTGTTCCGGGTGAACGTTTACAAAAGATTTTTTAAACACTTCGTGTCAGCATCAGCTGCAATTTTTCACACAGTCTTAGTTTCAATGACAACACGATATATTATATTTAATTTGTTCCTCTGTCTGTCTGTCTGTCGTTCCGGGTGGAAAACGAAACAGAAGAAAATATTTAATGTAGATTAAAAATATTCTAAGGTCTTCTCTCTCTTGGATACCAAGTTGTGTTTTTTTTTTTCCATTTTTCTGGTCCTCGCACTACTTGTCCAGCTCATCTCCATTTTAATTTTCTTATTTTTAGGTTAACATCTTGAGTTTTTGTGTATGGTCCAATAATGTTGCTTGCGCTTTTAATTCTTTTTCCAATTTTCGCAATAAATTTCAATAAATCTCCCATTATTATGAAGCTCTTGCTTGGGCTTTCATTGATAGTTGTGTTTAGTTGTTGGTAGAAGATGTCAATTTCCTTCTCATCCGATTGTTCAGTCGGTGAATATACTTGAATATATCACATTCTACGTTTCTTAGGTCACTTTTTAGTTCCTAAATATTTTTATCGGACTTCAAGGTTAGAGTGTTCAGTGTTGTTGATATATGTAGGTGATCTTTTTTGTCACTATTTTTGCTGTTATTGGTCTTGTTGGGAAGTTTTTCCTTGGATGTAGTTGGAGGTGACTAGCGGGTATGGAGTTATTTTTTTCTGTTTTATTTATTCTTGTTGATTCTCTGTTGTTCCATATACCTTCCGGTTTAAGTAGTTTTTAGATTTCTTTTTTGTTTCTTTGCTGGGTGTTTTGGGACCGTGTCTCCTCTCTAATGCTATCTTGAGTCTCCTTCATTATCAATTTATCCTCCTTTAAATACGCAAAGTTTGCCTTTTTTCTCTCCTCTAATTTCGGCTGTAGCTGTTTCCGAGTTTCTAGTACCTCTTTGGAGTAATCATCCTTGACGTACATACCTGTTGGAAGGTTTGATTTGTTTTTTGTATTGTTTTTTCACACGGTTGTGAGGGAGATAACAATGGGGTGTTTATAGCTAGATGGCGCCCCAATCCTAAACATATTACCTATTTTTTGACTGTCCAATGGTGTTCCTGTTCCTCTATGATGTATTTTTAGCTCTCCTTCTTTACTCTAAAACTAACCAAAATGTTCTTAAGTTTTTCTGTTTCCATATTTTCAAGTTTTTGTTCCAACTTTGTTACTTTAGTTATCAAATTATTATTTTCCTCAATTAATGTTTTCATCTAAAGATTTCATGACATTTTTTGTTACTACTGCAGTTATTGTACAGGTTTGTTTGTCAATTTTTTCATTCAGCGTTGATAGCAATAACTTTATGTTTTGTTGGTTCATATTTTCGAGATTCTATTCTATTCTAGCAACACTTCAACAGCTGTCAGTCTGAGCAGTCAGACTTGACTATGGTAACACCCCCGACACTGCATACAACGGCCGCGAAATGTATTTCTAAAAACAAATGACGGAGCAAACAAAATCACGGCGAAATCCCATACGTTCTAGTACCAAATTGTAACCAATCTGTATCAATCTGGGTGACGAGGGGGTGAGGTCGCAATCTAGAGATCAGCAGGGAGTGTCCATACTGTATGTTAGTACTAATATATTATACTTTGCTATGGTATTGGATGACAAATACTTAGAGATTTTGTTATTCTCCTTGAAGTGCACTATTTTTAGGTTATAATCGTGATAATGGCCAAATGGTTTTGCGAGATTTTTGTTTCTATGCGTGGTTTTTGCACTGAAATTACTTCTTGTACAAAGTTTCTAATCACTGTGCTTTGTTCAGATATTGCACGGATTTTTATTTTTGTTCGCGGAGCTCACTGACGTACGTGTTTACACTTTTGCGACCGGAACCGAAACGAAAAAAAAAGGAAGACGTTAGTAAAAATGGGAGGACGACATAGTAAAACAAGGAAAACTCGTATGAATCGTAATGAATGGAAAGAGTTGGAGGAGGCCTATCCCAGATGGCAAACAGACAATGAGATGGTTTTTTTGTAAAATAAAATAAAAAAATATATGTAAACTAAAATAATTATTATGTTATTTAACACTTTAAACTTTCACGATTATTCATACTGACAAATTGAAAACGGGACTTGACGTGATTTTGTATAATTGATGTTGTTTTTACCTCAACGTTTCGACTATGCTTCGATAGCTGTGGTCAGTGTGGTCGCGAGTAGACAACAACATCAATAATTATACAAAATCAATAATTATACAAAATCACGTCAAGTCCCGTTTTCAATTTGTCAATTATTGTGTTGACCGAATAAAGGCTTGAAATAAAAAAAATAAAAAAACCACATAAAAATAAAAGAATAAAAAGACCATCCGGGGATTTGATGACCCAAAAGGACATACACACATAAAACACACATGCTTACAGGTGAACTCGAAAAACATCATTCTACTACGATAACAAAACGCCCCAACGCAGGTTTCCTTTAGAAAGGCAGTACGATAATAATAATAATAGTTTATTTAACAATTATTTATTTATTTTCAATCAATCAGTCAATCAAATATGCTTTATTGTACAATTACAAAATATACAAAATACAAGTACAGAATAAATAGAAAAATTTTAAATTGTACAATATTTTCGGAAGTACAGAATCTTTAGATCCATTGGAGAACCAAAGTAACCGACATAGCTCACAGAATCGCTATACTTAAGTGGCAGTGGGCAGTGCACATAGCTCGTAGAACATATGGCCATTGTGGTAGTAAAGTTCTCCAGTGGAGACCGCGCCCCGGGAGACGTAGCGTAGGCCGGCCTCCCTCACGGTGGACCGACGAACTGGTAAAGGTCGCGGGAAGCTACTGGATGCGGACAGCGCAGGACCGGTCGTCGTGGGAAACCTTTGGGGGAAACTTTTGCCCAATGGACGTCCTTCAGCTGATATGATGATGATTATTTTAGGAAGACTTAGCATATATAACTAAATAGATACAGATACTTATAATTTAACTAATATTGGGTGTGTTTTCTTTCCTAACGCTGACAAATAGGAATGCAAAACGATTGAAGAGGTTAGTGTACAACTAAAGGTATTGTTGTCGCTTATCAGCCCGCTTGGCACGTGATGACGATAATCATCGCGATGACGATTGGCGACAATGCCGCAAACTCAATCACGGCGCAGGATTTCAGCGTGCTGAGACATTATTGGCGAACACTTCCCGCTCTACAGGTAGACTTCCGTGCCCTTGCGGTCATACTTGCACTATGGATGTATGGCGCCGCTTCCGAGGCATGCGATGGCAGCCGGCGGGCGGCCGAAATGTCCGCAAGTGGCACCAAACATTTCTAGCCGATCGGCCGCCGGCGGCTTCTTTATTATTCACAATTGGTAAGCCCTTGGCATCATCTCACCTGATTGTAAGTGACGATGATGCCAGGAAGCGGGCTTACCAAGATTCCCAAACGTAATGGAGAACTGGCTATCTTATCTTCAAGCCGGAACACATCAATGTTGTTAACACTGATGTTTGGCCGTAAGACATAGATAAGATGGTGGTAGCTAGCCAAGCGGGCTTAGAAAATACCCTCTATAAACCAAACCGAGTCTTACCCCTAGTCGACCCCACTGGGAATCGAACCCGCGACCTCCTGGTGTGAAGCCAATGGGCTAACCATTACGTCACGGAGGCGGTCATAGTGCAAGTATGGCCGCCGGCGGCTGATGTCGGCAGCAAGGCGCGGAAGTCTACTTTACTGAAATTGGTCTACTGCGCAGGTACATTGGGAAGAATTACCGCGGTGGGGCATGCTGTGGTAACATTTTGACCTTCTGGACTAGTTTGTATGAAGTTTTCTTCGTAGCATAGATCACCTTTTATTGACAGTGTTACCATTGATGTGCGGTTGACTGTACAATGGTACTCGAATAGAAACCAATCCTCACTAAAAATATCCTCCCCACAGGAGCTCCGCTGCCGAGAAGAGGAGTTAACACGCGCACAACTGCAACAACGGCTTATGGAGCAGAGTTTGGCGCAGAAAGAAAGGGAGCTAGAGATGAGAGAGATGGACTTAGCTACGAGAGAGCTGCACATCTTGATATTTGCGAGCAATATGTCCGCGCAGCCGCCGCCGCCCGCCAAACGACGGGGTAAGTTCATAAACTATATTCTGTAGTCGTGAGGTCTTTGACCAGTGTGTATTATTATAAGTTCGCTTACTCGCAGACTTAAGGCACACCCTGGACACTTCATAAAACGCGCCAGAAATGACATTTCAAAAAAGGAATGACAGATCAAACAAAATGGCGGTGAAATCCTATACATTCGACAACCAAACTGTAACCAATCTGTATCAACCTGGGTGACGAGGGGGTGAGGTCTAGAGAGCGGCAGGGAGTGTCCATACTGTATGTTAGTACTTATATATATATATATATATATATATATATATATATATATATATATATATATATATATATATATATATATATATACTTTGCTTAAGGTCACCCAAAGGACAATGGAGCGTGCTATGCTCAGAGTTACCCTGCGTGATTAAATCAGAAACGAGTAGATCCGTTGTTTAATTCCTTTTTTTTGTATTTTATTGCAATAAAGAATATTGAATTGAATTGAGAACCAAAGTAATCAACATAGCTCTCAGATTCGCTAAACTTATGTGGCAGTGGGCGGGGCACATAGCTCGTAGAACAGATGGCCGTTGGGGCAGTAAAGTTCTCGAGTGGCAACCGCGCACTCGAAACGTAGCGTAGGCAGGCCTTCCATTCGGTGAAGGTCGCGGAATCAGGACCTGATGTAGGTCGCGGAAAGCTGCTGGATGCGGGCAGCGCAGAACCGGTCGTCGTGAAAATCCTTAGGGAGGCCTTTGTCCAACAGTGGACGTCTTTCGGCTGATACGATGATGATAATGACAGTCATTTTTTAACGGAAAACTATAAAATCGGAATCTTTCCCCCTCCAACCCTTCGTATAGTGGTTGCATATCTGTAGTCTGTAGATAATGAAACTTATTTTTGAACCTTCATAGCTTCAGTCCAGACGATGCTAGAAGTCACCGCCAGTCTGGGTCTCCATGTGTGGAGTATGGCATAACCGAGTTTGGGAACAGATCCTTGCCTCAGCAGTAGGGATAGTGTGGGTAGTTGTCGACTCCAGCTTTGCGCAAGTCATCGCTCAATAACCATTATTGCTGATACACCTTTTCCCCAGGCAAATTCAGCAAGATCAAACTCCTAAAGAAGGACACCATATCCTCACCTCTGGACTTCCGACACACGCTCACAGTCAGACCTTCGGACGACGAGAGCAGCGTGAAGCAACTAGTCGCAGTCGCCAAGGACACGCCGCCTGGATCCCCTGCCATCATGCGAGCCATCGCATGTGAGTGGTCTACCCATCTTTTTAAAACCTAATGATAGTATCTTATTAATTATG
Organism: Coleophora flavipennella; assembly: GCA_947284805.1. Classification (NCBI taxonomy): domain Eukaryota; kingdom Metazoa; phylum Arthropoda; class Insecta; order Lepidoptera; family Coleophoridae; genus Coleophora; species Coleophora flavipennella. The sequence goes on from OX369267.1 coordinate 906,407, forward strand.
CAAGGTCTTGAATACTTTACTTCCGTATCTTGCAGCTACCCAGCAGGCCTCCCATTCGGTGGACCGACGCCCTGGTGTAGGTCGCAGGAAGCCGCTGGATGCGGGCAGCGCAGGACCGGTGGGTGTGCAAATTCTTGGGGGAGGCCTTTATTCAGCCATGGACATCTTTTGACTGATATGATGATATGGTCCAATTGGATGGATACCATTGCTTGCTCTTTACCGCCCTCGTGGCGTAATGGTTAGTCCATTCGCTTCACACCAAGAGGTCGAGGGTTCGATTCCCGGTGGAGTCAACTTGTAAGACTCGGTTTGGTTGGTGGTTTTTATAAGCCCGCCTGGCTAGCTGCCACCATCTTATCTAAGTCTTGCCGCCAAACATCATCAGTGTTAAAAACATTGACGTGTTCCGGCATGTAGATAAGATAGCCAGTTCCCCATTGCGTTGGGGAATCTTGGTAAGTCCGCTTCCATCTTCGGCATCATCGTCACTTACCATCAGGTGAGATGATGCCAAGGGCTTAATATATGATTAAAAAAAAAATACGGGCCGCCAATTATCTGATCGGATTTTCCCTGGTGCTGCAGGTATTTATAGGTGGCCATAACCACTTCATCAGATTCACCGTCAACCTTTTGCCACGCTTTATAACAGAATGAAACCTTGATTAAAATTGCTTAACTTGTCGGTTAGTTGGCATGTGGGCACCACACCGCTCATGCATGCTGCGTTTCGGCGGTTGAGGCGAGATAGCCAACGAGATTACTGGCAAAGGAGGCATTCCATCTTAGTCTTAAAAGGGCGGCACAGCACTGCTGATTTCTCTGGCGCAGTAGACTACACATAGTCATATAATGCTGTGCCCTTGGTGTCACAGTTGTTTGTAGGGGGCGGGAATCACTTTCCTGATGGTAGGCCGCTAACTTTTACAATACCTGTCGCTAAGCAGCAATACAATAAACAAAACTTTTTGTTAACAGTACCGGCAGACGGCGTGAAAGGCAAGACTTGGGGCCCTTCCTCTGTGCACCAACGTTCCCGCGGCCAACTGCCCCTCGCGCTAGCGCGACCCCGCCTCGCGCCGCAAACACGAATCTCCAACTCAGCGCCCGCCCTACCACCCGCCCGCCCTCTACACACAGGTAACCCTGACGACTCCCTGACTCCGGCCCCGCCTATTCCACGCAAACCCCGGAAATCAAAGTCCCAGGTCCGCCACAAGAAGAACGATCTAGCGAAGAAACGCAGCGGCAGTCACGACGATTTACTCGATTATACAGATGACTCGGAACCGAGACGAAACAAGTTCCAAATCTGTGGCATGTTCACCTCCACGGCTGATCTGCCTCATCACTACGATACCGTGTTCGATATACCCGTAGATAGTAAGAATAAGAGGAAAGGTAGCCATGGGGATGTTAAAAGGAATTTCCTGAAGAGTATACGGTCGAATAGTTTGGCGGGTTTGTTGGCGGTTGCGGGTAGTTTGAGCTCGGAGACTACGGAATTGCTCAAAGACGAGTAAGTCTATTCGGGGTTATTAGTAAAGTTCTATAGTATTCGTTGGAGGTAATTCTTATTTCATCGTCTAGGCAAGAAAACGTATGTGGTATTCAGGTAGTGTACACATCTTGAGTTTGGAAAATTGTTTTTATTTTCAACAAGGTAGATGTAGGTCTCTAACTGTAAAAGGTAGCCAAAGGTACGTTTTACAATTGATAGACGAATGGAGAGTAATATAGTGCTATATAAAGATATTGCTTTGAGTATTTACCATTATACCAGTTTGAACTTGAGTCTGTACCAAGTTATAAACTTTAAGTAGTTTTGCCATCTGTAAGTGTTTAACTCTCTGGGATGTAAATGAGTACAATGACGACGAAGATAGAAATATGTTATACAATATTCATACAAATCGCCCCAGCGGAAACTGTAGAACAATGTTTTTTTATGATTCTCCAAATAAAGACAAACACTATTTTAATTGCCTCAAATTAAAGTTTATTGGTTTGTCTAATAATCGAAAACTTATTTTTTGTACAAACATCGCCCGCCAGAAAAAGCCTTTTAGGCTAACTATCACGTACAAAACTATTGCCATATGCAAGACATATCAATTTACGAACATTCCTATTTTAATTTGTATTTTCAAGTTGTCGATGTTGCCATATCAGACAGATAATTTTTCCAGTCTTCTTTTAAATACGTCCTTGAAACAAATTTTATGTACAGATTTGGAACTTGTATGTTTTTGTTCTGTAAAAATATTGAAAATTCAAAAAATATCCGAAAAGTATTCGATTTGAAAAAAATACATTAAATGGTTTATAAAACTTATCATAAATTTAAATTATCATAATGTGTTTTATCTGTACTCTGACTTTCAACTCTTAAGTTTTATCGTTTCACTCTTCTTTGTAAATAGATGAGTTAAGTAGTTCGTAAGATACAAAACAGTTTAAAAGACTTATTTAGGTATTAAGGATATTTCCCACTACGGGTCAGATTAATACCCAGTGTTTTGAAACAAATTTTTTTACATCAGAACCCGTTTTTCACGGTCCACAATAGCTGAGTGCTGTTTAGCTGAGTTTAAAATACTTTTTTTCTTAGAATTGTACAGATCCGCTAACAATTGTTAAAGAGGGCCATTAAAAAAAACAGCTTACCGATAAGGTATAAAAGATAAAAAATAATAAAAATTAGTCATAATAAAAATTGAGAATTATCCAGCTTCTCATACATTTTCTCTAACAATAGGGTATTTTTCAGTATAAAAATAAATTATTCAACAAATAGCATAGCTTCTAAAATTTCTAAAAACTTACTTGTTTGACTATTTCATTAATTTTCAATTTTATATTAAAATAATCAAATCGCAAAATTTGTATTTCAAAATCCCCACTTTTACAATAACAATAATTATAAAAAAATCTTTACATATTTGTGACGTCATATTTTTGTAACACTAATAATTTTAGAACAAAACTGCGATTTTGACAGATGACAAAAAGTATATAACTGATTAGAGTAAGCACAAAATACCCTATTTTGTATGAAAACACAGATTTTTATTTATCGATTAGCATGCGAATTAAGGATATTCAAATTAAGATAGAGGGTCACAGACTGATGTCTGATGATACGAAAACTTCTATAAGACCACATGTCTGATGATACGAAAACTTCTATTAGACCACAGTTTATCACTTTTTTCTGTGACACCCATATACTTTTATGGTTTTTTTGTGAAGGGTGTGGGAAGTATCGGGTTGACATTTTTATTGTATGAAAAACCCCGTTTAAATAAATAAAAATAGGTTGATATTTTAGCATAGCGGCGGGTGGGCCGAGATGGCCTTCTAGGTTATCTGCGTACGAGGAATTCCATCTGTCCCCACTTTTACAATAACAATAGTTATAAAAAAAGCTCCACTCGATGTTACACATTTTTGAAATTTATTTTTACTTAAAAAAAAGCATTTAAAATACCCTTTAAATTCAAGACAAACTCTGTTAATTTCATTTGAAAATATTGAATAAAAGTTAGATCTCACTAAAACACTTAGGTAAAGAACATTATCTAGTTTTTGTAACAAATTAGTTAAAATAAAAAAATTATACTAATCAAAGTTCATTAAAATCCAATATCTAAATTGTATACGTTGGGGTAGCAACATATTATTCAAAAGAAAGAAAAACATTGGGTTGTTATTTATTTTTTATTGGTTTTCAAATGAAAGGAACAAGCATACAATAAATAATATGTTAGGTATGAATACGTTTTAATTATACTTAAATTTATGTTAATTTTAATTAAAAGACTAATTTGGTTTTGACTGAAAAAATATTTAAATTAGGTTCTTGCCATCTTTAAATGGGAAAAAATAATGTGTCCATATTGAAATAAATTCAGAAGGTAAAAATGCTTATAAAAAAATAAAATAAAAATTATAAAAAATGGAATTTTTACTTTGTGAAGCTGTTTCGATGGGAACAGAAAATCGATTCGTGAGCATAGATTGGTGATGTGGAAAACAACTGATTTTAGTCTACTTTAGGAAAAAAAAATTCGAGGCAAAAAATTTGTGGCAATAAATTGAAAAGCAACTAAGGTATTCAACAAAAATCAATTACAATACAGCATTGCAGTATAATAAAAAGCTACTATTACCTAGGTGCATTTAGTAGAACCTTTGTTGCGATGAGGTGTAACTACATGTGTGCGCTTGACGCATGCGTCAAAAACCAGATTTCTGACACAAGCCAACGGTGGCCGTGGCTATGTCTATCTCATCATTTACCTGCCATCAGAAGGGTTGTAATTCTCACAGGTTGTGTTTGTATGTATGTGAGTCGGAAAACAAAAACCATTGCACAGCCTAAAAAAACTGGATCGATTCAAACAAATGATGTGTCTCTGGGTTCGTCTCGACCCATTTTACATAATCTTAATCTGTACGGGAATATGTAAAAGGAAACCGTGGCTGACTGACTGATTGATCTATTGACACACAGCTCAAACCACTGGACGGATCGGGCTGAAATTTGACATACAGATAGCATAATTATTATGATGTAAGCATCCGCTAAGAAAGGATTTTGGGAAATTCCCACGGGAACGGCAAAAAGCGGGATCTGCGCAGGCGAAGCCGTGGGCAACACTAGTTTTAAAATAAATTGAAGTACCCCATATAATTCAAAAATATGTTTACATGCGTGGCAGAATGTAATTTACCAAAGCATAGTAAGATTTAAGATTCCTGGGTGTTTAGGTACAATTCTCGCGTGTATGTTTTTGCCTTGCAAATAATATTAAGTACATTAAGAATCATTACTATAGCACACAATACATCTGAATATAGATTTCAAGAATATTCAGATACACAGCTTCATGAAGAGTTTCTAAAAACGCAGTCACTTTATGATATCTGGTTCGTAAGTTGCATAAAAAAAACACATAATCATGATCGAACAAAAATAAGGAGATCTGAGTTTTTTCTGATGAATTTTTTATATTTAGAATCCAAAATTTGCCCTACTCACAGGAGATTGTATACTTACCTAGGGTAAGAGCTTTTTCGGTGGTTAATTCAAAATACTAAAGTGAGCGATATAAATAGCAGAATAGATGTGAAAAGAGTTGTATGAATATACATACAGGGTTTTTTTTAACTCTCAATTTGTTACCGCCTGTGCCTCTTTTCAACGAAAAGAGATAGTTTATTGACGATACGTAAAGCGCACAGATGTAGTTACCCCCTTTCGAATCGTTGTCTTTAGTTAGTGGAATGCGTCTGTTTTAGCAACTAAAGTATTTTTGTCTCTTTTACTCGCTGCTCTGTAGGAACATCGCAGGATAGTCTATTGTACCCCTCTTGTAAGTATTTCCTAAATATTTAAGATTATTCCTATATTCGTTATTTAAACATAGGGCATGTTGAAGTGTTTTATTCCCTGTACCAAACCAAGTTCCTTTACATACAAAGTAGTTTTTTTTAGTTTGCCTTTAGTTTTTATAAAACAACTAGAGGAGAAAGATCTGTGTAGAAACTTAAAAGTAATGTTACATGAACCACTAGGAATGCTCGCATATTACCAGCTAAAATTATTGTGTCCCGTTTCATCCTGTTATGCTAGAAAGAGAAAGAGAGCGAGCAAACTTGTCGAATGTTTGTTTAAATGCATTTATTTAATAGTTTACTTGTCACAAAGTCAGACTTCATTACATGTAGAGAATAGTTTGATTGAAGTTGGTCGATTTGGTGCCGTGACCGGGATTCGTGGTCCTAAGCGATTGAAGACAAATGTAACATTAAGTTCACTTTTATTTTAAAAGTAAAGATCGATTTTTGTGCAATTATGTTTTAATAGGGAATCGGACTGCATCAAAAATAAATTCTGAAATAACCTTACTTGTAACCTGTCTTTCAATCTCTAACTTAAGGTTGCCTGGTAGAAATCGCTTAAAGTGATAAGGCCGCCTTTGCACTCTATGTATATTACAAATTATTAGTCCTGTATTATTTTTTGGCGTGCAATAAAGTATATTTACTTAATTATTTACTTGTATTGTTTTTCCATAACGTCTATTTTTAATTCATCAAATTCACAACATAAGTTCGTCAATGACGCTAAAAATCTATGACGTCACTTGTAGGTATTTCAAACATTTTTAGAACAAAATTTCGTTTATGACAGATCATAAAAAGTAACTCAAATGACCAGCAGTCCGATCCCCTATTGTGACGTAAAAAATAATGACCCAATGGGTTTTTGTAAATTTCAATTCGAGGCTCTATAATAAACGAAAATTTTCTAAAGTCAAAAATCGGTCTAGTACCTAGTTGTTTGTACTTGTAGATAGTAGTTAATATGGAATTGATTGTAAAATTGTTTTTTTCTTTTATTTTTATCTAAGAGTTGTACTCTGCAATGATTGTGTGCGTGTTGTATGCTACTATAAAGTTATTGATGTATTTTTTTTACCGGTTTGACCATTCTTTTTTTTGTAAATTGTAAGCATTTGTTTGATTTCAGCCAGTTTTTTTTAAAATAGTTATTACTATAAGTGCTATGCATGCTTAGCAGTTCTTAGTTTATGCTACATAAGTAGAGGTACAGTTAATTCCCACGTTTATCTGTTTCCCTGTAAAGTCCAGTCGGTCAAAAAATAACAGACGTCCAAACAGGTTTTAGGATTTTAAACTTATACGATATATTATTTAAAAATATAAAATACAGTAATATACAAACCGGTCGGAATCAGCTTTTGTTTATTGAGGCGTTGTCCTTTGACACGGTCGTGGCGGCGCACATGCTGTGTCGGTCGGTATTTACGAAAGACAAGCAACTCTATTTGGTCGACTCGACTTTATAGACGCGTGGTTGAGTTAATGTTGGGCATTCACTGTACATTTTAAGTAATTCTGTATATTTTATGTCTCGTACTTACTTATTCGTTAGTTTATTTTTATTATAATCCTTTGGCTTCTTTTCACCAAGTTATTGGCACGCTTTCAAATGTTTACAATATGGATTTTTTTTCAATATTGACGTGTTTTGGAAGCCTACTTGATCAAAGGACAGGCTACGCTTTTTTATTTTTTTTATTTTATTACGGTAGCTACATTATCAGTTAAGTCTGAAACTGGCAAATTTTTGATCTCACTGCCTTTTAAAAAAACAAACAAAGTAAAAACTGTTGTTAGCTTACTAACCTAAACGGTTATTTTTAGTATTATTTGATCTCTTAAAAGGTACAACTCATGCCTTTCAATGCAATATTTTAAAAGAAAAAAAAGTAACGGATGCAATGTTTTATGTAGGTTTCTTTTCGCTTTGTACTCATAGAATTCATATCAGCCGAAAGACGTCCATTGCTGGACAAGGCCTCCCTGAGGATTTCCACAACGCCAGGTCTTGCGCTGCCCACATCCATCGACCTTCCTCGACCTTCACCAGGTCGTCGGTTAGGTTAGAAAAGTTCTCGAGTGGCGACCGCTCACCGGAAGACGTAGCGTAAAAAGGCCTCCTACTTGGTAAACCGACAACCTGTTGAATCATAGAATACTTATATCTAATAGTACTTATCACATGGAATGGCTACACCGTGCCCCCGCTAATGTGAAGACCTCCCACCATGGGCGAACAGTGTGCTGCTGTAATTATTATTATTATTATTTTCAACGTGACGAAGCTAGTGGCCGATTTATTGTTCGTGACATTTATTAATTTGCAAAAAAATTATTAAATGTTGTTCTTTTATTGAAGGATTTTTTACAGTTAATAAGTCTCTTACTAAATCTTTTGCTAATTTTTACGGAATTTGTATAATTAACATTTCGGGCAGTATTCAAAGATTGTGGTTGGGTCGACTAAGCCGCGTTGCCATGGATATTTGACGCCCGAGGTTATAGGCCCCCGACTGTGTGTTCATTTTATGTGCTCTGCGCACCGGCAACCTTCAGTCGAGCGACTGACCTGGGGCTCGCGTTTAATACTTTAATTGAATACTAGTCATTTGGAGTTGGTTACTTTATACCAACTGTTTTAACCGCCTCCGTAGCTCAGAGGCAAAGTTCACTGGCTCTACACAGGAGGTCGCGGGTTCGATTCCCGGCGGGGTCAATTGTAAGGCTCGAATTTGTTGGTGGTAGGGCATTTTCAAAGCCCGCCGGGCTAGCTACCACCATCTTATCTAAGTCTTGCCGTCAAATATCAATGTTGATTATCATTGGTGTGTTCCGGCATGAAGATAAGATAGCCAGTTCCCCATTGCGTTGGGGAATCTTGGTATCCATCTCCGGCAACATCGTCACTTACCACCAGGTGAGATGTTGTCAAGGGTTTACCAATTGTGAATAAAAATAAAGTTTAAAAAAACTATCAAAAACGTTTTGTTTTAAAATTTTATTTCATTCCTGTGACTTCATTGACGAATTAATTTAGTGATTTTAATAAATATAAAATTAAAAATGGATCAAAATATCCAATGAGTAAGTTTTTGCGCTTTTGTAGGAGAAATGACATTTAAGGTATAATATTTTATAATTTATTTTTAATGCTGGCTATTCTGCCCTCACGTCAAGTACACTTCCAAGACATGGATCATTGTTTTAAATTAAACTGGACGCCGCTGTAACTGCAGTAACAAGACCCGAGGTGGTGGTAGATCGAGAGGCTCACCGACTTAACGCAGAGCTTACTATAGTACTACTATATTTTTATAACTAGGAGGGAAAACTCGCCTTTACGCGACGCAACGCATTTTTCATATCAACTGGGTGTAAATTGAAGTGTAAATATTTTTATGCAGGCTTGTTATTGAACCTGAGGCTAAAATGTAACTGTAGCTTCAAGTCGTGATAAAATGCAACGTTTCCCATTAAACTTGCAAATTCGTAAAACCTCATACTAAATTGAACAGCCGCTAAGACAATTAAGAACCCATTTTCATTTCGTGTTCCTCTATAAAGTTTTTTAGTTCAATAAGAATCTTTTGTCTTTTTTACTTCAATCTGTAGCTTGCTTGTAAAAACGAGAAATAGTAACACACGCGTTACCGCTTACCACTGTGTTGGTAGTTTTTGCGTTCGTACGTTCGTTTCCTCTCTTTCTAACTTGCTAGCTACTGCATAGAGTAAAAGAGATGTTTACATTATAATAACTTTTGGTAAAATTGCAAAAAAGACATCATACAAAGTTAAATAATCAGTAGGTAGTTTCAGTTTTTTTAAATTCAACAATGCTGACTGTTTTAGAATAAAAGTTGTTTAGTTTCATGCGTAGAAGCCTACTTTTATGAATTATTGTCATACATTTTTGTCTAAATCATTAATAATAATCCGTAAAAATCTTGAGTTTGGTATGTTTTAGTTATTTAATCCATTGTATGATATATTGTAGATATTATGACCAGTAGTAACTTAATCATTTTTTCCAACATTTTATGTCTGCTTTTTAACCGACTTCTTTAGAAACAATATTTTATGATAAAAACTTTTTAAATCTTTTTCCATGATATATTCCTTATAAACAGCAACGATTTGATATATTGTAAAAACAATAAAGTGAAGTCTACGCTATCATACAATGAATTAAAGAAAATATAGCATAACTTTCAAGATTGTTTTTACGGATAATTTTAATATTTTTTTTGTTGTTTTTGTGGTATAATTAGGAAAAATGCGGAGCGTTGCGTACGGTGAGTAAGGCCTGTAACACAAAGAAATCCAATAAAACCGCTCTGCAATCTCAATACAATTGTTCTCTTCGGTGATATGGTTCTTTATAGTCGATTAGACCTATATCATTATTTTAATATTAATTAATTAATTATATATCAAATAAACCTTTTCCATAAAATCGATACTGGTGTATTTTTTTAACATGGGCATACTAATCAATTAGCAACTAACATTACCCCCCAGTCACTTGTTTAAAAAAACAACGAGCGAAAAAAAACAGACAAATAAGTGATTTTCTTTTTTATTAAATAATAAATGGGTGAAGGTTGATATAAAAGAGATTGTATGTCAATCGAATAGAAATCGCTTCAGCTTACTCTCATTCGGGCAGTTTCTAACTGGGAAAGGTCAACAAACTAAAGTTATAAAAAAAATTATTATTTTTAACTCAGTAAACATTTTGGAAAGTGATATCAAGTTGCACCAAATATTATGTAAGTATAAATAGACATTTTTATTTTGCTTGACTTTTATTTTATAATTTTCCTTTTTACTGAATGAACTGTTTGGCATGTGTAGACTTATATTGATTATTTTGAATAGATACATTCAACTTGACACAATAAAAAGTATTTTTTGTTTTTATTTTTTTAAGTACGTCCTAAATATTTGTATGGAGTTGAATGTATGTATGGAAATGTCGTAGATAAATGCATGTAAAAAAAGTTGCGATAATCAAATTGGAGCAATTTTTAAACAAGCAAGGATTTTTAATGATAATTTTGACATTCTTTTAAACCTCCAGTTTGCGTTTGCGCACATAACTGTTTTTATTATGCTGATACTGTTCTGCACTCATCTACTATAATTTTCATTTATCTGTACGACTTGAATGCTTTCATTATGTATTTCATGATTAGTATTTATGTACTTATGTCTCTCTTATAGTTTACTTATTGTCATAAAATTTAAGCTGGTTGTATTTTATAGATTTTCCTTGTCATTAACATTATTGATATCAATAATTCGACTTAAAGTTATAATTACTGTAAACAGGTGAGAATTTCACAGTTTTATTAAGTACTTATTGACTGTTGTGTTTCTAAAAGAATATTTACTGCAACTTTCGAAAATTTATATTTTTTTATATAACCTAATGATTATTGTGACTTCTGATTCTGATATGTGTTTTTTCTCACTTGTTTGTCATCCACTGTATGTATGTATGTATCACAGAGTGAATTTGAATTAATTGGCTTTCATCACTCTTCAGTTAACAGAGCTTGTCCGTAAAACGTGATTATTTCGCAACAAAAACATGTTCACTCTTACAATCAGAACTATGTTATGAAGAGACTGGTTGAGTTTAAGGGCCCATTGAGACGACCACGCGAAGACCACACGGCTATAAAATGTCATCGAGAACTTACGAAAACGTCGTAGTTCATTCACGCGAAACACACTAGCCGTCCCTCGATTGTCGTCATTGTGCTGGCGATACCGACGTCTTCGCAGCGCTGTGGTTAAGAAGAGCGACGAGTTCTAGCCAAAAGAAATACGATTCAATTATGCAGTTTTGTAGCCAGAAAAACGCAACTTCGTGCGTTTGTGGTCGTCACCATCGCGCCCGCCACTGCCCAGCGACATTTTTGCCGCAGTCGTGCTGTTGTCGCGTGGTCCGTCTGAACAAGCCCTAAAAGAACGCCAATGACTTCAGATCTATTCGTTCAACCGATTGTACAATAACCTTAACACCAGCACATAGCGACTAATTTACCTATGTCTCCATTCACATAGGTTGTTTTGCTTACACAGACTTCAGTCCCGAGGAGTGGGGGCCAGAGTACCCGCTCAGTACGTCATCGAGAAATGCGATACCCATGCCCACCCTGTATAGCACTGAGGGTGAGTTGAATCACATTTTGCCAAATTTTTTCCCTTTTATTCAATCCATCATCATCATATCAGCTCATATACGTCCCCACCGAGGGGCTCGAGCCTACCCTGAATTAGGGCGATCGGGCCTCAGTCGACCACGCGGGCCCAGTGCGGGTTGGTCGACTTCACACACAACCTTCGAGTTTCTTCGCAGGCGTGTGCAGGTTTCCTCACGAAGTTTTCCTTCACCGTTAAAGCAATCGGTAAGTATGTACGTAAGTTTGAAAAGTGCGAGTCGGACTTCAAGTGTAACAAAGATATAAGAGAGCGTCGGTGGCGCAACCTCCGATCCGTTTATTTTTTTTTATGTGTGTTCGCGGATAGCTTCGTCGTTTATGAACCGATTTTCATGATTCTTTTTTTTTGGTAAGGAGATATCGCAAGGGTGGTACCATGATAAGGAAACCAGGAGCTGATGATGGCATCCCAGTGAAATCGAGGGGAAACCTTAGTTTCCTGTTTGAAGTCGGTTTTTTTGTTTAAAATTATAATGTTATAGGCTTGGTCCAGACGCAACATGAGATGAGCCTTCTAAGGAGCCGTGTCAATCTACTTTGACATTTGACACCAAAAGTCAAATTCTTGCCGAAATGAGTTTATTAAGGTTCAGCAGAAGGATAGGTTATGTCTCTCGCGTGGTCTATAGCGAGACGCAGGCTGGGAACGACTCACTGGCAAGTCGAGCCCGGTGTATTATCAAGCTGCTTATGCGGCGCAAATAATGTATAAAGAATGTATGTACCCCTACATATTTATATTGCTAACCGTGACACTTAATACCTTTCAGGTTACAAATACAAGAAGCCGGGTATTATCGAGCTGGTTCTTTACAACATGGCGGCTTTGCTGGGCGGGGTCGCGGCCGGCTACGACGTTCGTGTCTCCAACGTATCGCCTTTGCATCCCACGCTGCAGCCCCACAGGTACAACTAGGAAATTTTCCGCTTTCGACGATTTATGTAATACTAGCTGTTTCCCGCGGCTTTACCCGCGTGGACAACGTGTTAATCCAGGTCCTAATCTGTCTACCTACCAAATTTCAGCCAGATCCGTTCAGTAGTTTTTGCGTGACGAAGTAACAAACATACACTCTCACAAACTTTCGCCTTTATAATATTAGTGTGATGTGATTATCAAGTAGTTAGTTTTTTTGACAATCTTCGGTCAACAAGACGCAGGGCGCGTCTCTACCCTTATGTGGTAGACATCCCACTTTGCGCATTAAGCGCTTTGCTTCCTCGTTCTTTATGCGCACCGCTAACCCGTGTTTCTCAGGACCTATAATATGGGGATCTTCAAGGCGAGGGCATTTTTTGTATGGACGTGCCATTATTTCTGATGACTTCAACAATTAAAGGACCTTATATTGACTTATTTCAGATCGGAGTCGGAACCAGATCCTATGCCAGTGAGCGACAGCCTACGGTTCCACAACACGTACCACGGGCCCGCGCGGCACCTGCGCGCGCCGCTGCACGCCATCACTGGGGAGCCGGTAAGATTACTTGCTCATCATCACCGTTAACCAGATCCGCTGCCCGTGTGCGAGAGTTCCACAACACGAACCACGGGCCCGCGCGGCACCTGCGCGCGCCGCTGCACGCCATCACTGGGGAGCCGGTAAGATTACTTGCTCATCATCACCGTTAACCAGATCCGCTGCCCGTGTGCGAGAGTTCCACAACACGTACCACGGGCCCGCGTGGCACCTGCGCGCGCCGCTGCACGCCATCACTGGGGAGCCGGTGAGATTACTTGCTCATCATCACCGTTAACCAGATCCGCTGCCCGTGTGCGAGAGTTCCACAACACGTACCACGGGCCCGCGTGGCACCTGCGCGCGCCGCTGCACGCCATCACTGGGGAGCCGGTGAGATTACTTGCTCATCATCACCGTTAACCAGATCCGCTGCCCGTGTGCGAGAGTTCCACAACACGAACCACGGGCCCGCGCGGCACCTGCGCGCGCCGCTGCACGCCATCACTGGGGAGCCGGTGAGATTACTTGCTCATCATCACCGTTAACCAGATCCGCTGCCCGTGTGCGAGAGTTCCACAACACGAACCACGGGCCCGCGCGGCACCTGCGCGCGCCGCTGCACGCCATCACTGGGGAGCCGGTGAGATTACTTGCTCATCATCACCGTTAACCAGATCCGCTGCCCGTGTGCGAGAGTTCCACAACACGTACCACGGGCCCGCGCGGCACCTGCGATTGTTGGGAAACATAAAGCTTCATCTCTCTTGCTTTGGCATTCGCCTATAATGCGGATGTGAGGTTAGAAGCGCTCGTAGTTGTAATTGCAAAGAGCCTCCACACACCGAACAATCAAAATTATTGAAATTTTTCAAACAACTTCTAGAAACTATTGTCTATGGTACTTATGTCACCAATTATGAATAAAAAAAAACCATAAATATTTTATTTTCTTAATTCTGTATGCAAATTTTTACAGTTTTTTTACCAAAACGTATTTTTAAAATTTCAATAACACCTCTTAAGTACTGTTTAATGGCATATCCGCAATATGGGAATCTTAACAATTTGTATGTTTCCTTTCAGATATCAAGCCTGCAAACGATAGAACAGAAACCGATGCGGTTCACCGACTCCCCCACACATTACGCACACCCATCCTCCTCCTCGGGGTACGGACACTCCGCCCAGCCCCTCTCGGGGACCTCAGGGCTAGCCACCACCTTCTCAACTCAACCCCCCACGCCTTCACCCAGAAGAACCTCATCTTCCACCTCAGACCACTTAGCAGACTTATATCACAATTACAGGGAGAACTTTCAACCTTCACCGTCACAAGATAGGGACTATTATTACAGACAGGAGCCGTACTTTGATAGGACAGCAGACTACGTGGTGAAACATCCCCCGTATTACGGCTACGACGAATGCACCTTTGATTATAGGGAACCGTCTGATTACAGACCTCAATACTTGTCCCACAGGAGGACACCGTCAAATTCTTCCGCCACCAACTCCCACCACGACGAGTTCTCTCCATCGAGGCAATATCGACCGGAAAAATTCAAAGACAGACCGGATTACCGCAAAGAGTATTCACGAAAAAACGACTATTCGTTGCCTAGAGACAACATATTGAAAGAGCCGGAGATTGAGCGACCAGCGAATTTAGGTCTTGAGTTAGGCCCGTCGAAGCTAAGGTCCAGTTTAAAGAAGTACAATAAGAAATCTAGTGTTTCTGGTAGTTCGGGGGGCGGCACTCCCACTAATCCGACCCCTCCCGATAGTTTGACAAGTGAGACTGACAGTTCGTACGTGTCCGCTCGCGACGCTTCCAGCGGTTCCCAGTCTCGAGTGAGGTTTAGCCCGGAGACGATGGAAGGGTTTTCTGTGGAGAGGAGGCCTTCCAAACACTCGTAGCAAAGGCTTAAAAAGTTCGACGACTACCTCGTTTGATTAAGGTGCGTCGATACGGTCATGGCGCGAATTTGGGGTTATACGTACTTTGTGGCTACAGTTAACGGACAGTCTCCATCAAATATATCGTAGCGGCGAGGTCACAGACGAGATACTAGTTACTTCGTAACAGATATTGCACTTCCCTATAAAACGAAAGTACTCCTTCCCACTGTCAGACAATACACGGAAACTTGGGTATTAAGGTGCTCGACTTAGCGGTTATAACTGCGACACGGGCGGCGCGCGAATTTGTCACCTGCTCGACCGAGTGACGGGGGCCTGGCGAGGTGTTCAAATATTTCTGAGCAACTTTGAATTTCAATAAATTGGAGTTGCTATGAACATCTGAACATCTAATTTGTTATAAATATCTGAGCAGCTGATGTATCAAAAAATCCTTACACGCCACGAGCGAGCGAAAAAATGTTTCTTACTTTTGACGCAACTACTGAACCGATTTTAATAAAATTCGGAATATAGCTAAAGTAAAGGATGGAGAATAACATAAAACACATTTTATCTTGTAAAAATCACATTTTCTAAGCTGGATAATGCTTTTTACTTTCGACGCAAATACTGAACCGATTTTACTAAAATTTGAAATAAAACTAAAGTAAAGGATGGAGAATATCATAAAATACTTTTTATTCTGTAAAAACACATTGTCCAAGGGATTTTCTGGAAAAATCTTAATTCCACGCTTGCTAGCCGCGCAATGTTATTAAAACGGTACTTAAATATTTTTTTCTGAAACATGCTTGGAAATTTGAGCATTGTTTTGACAACCTTCTTTGAGATAAATCGAAATTGCTGAACTAGCCAAATACATCCGAGCAGTGGCCGGCAAAATTTTTATGAAAATCCATATCTGTAGTGTTTTAGCGGCCAAATAAATGACTATATAAACTCATATCTGTCGTGTAATTTAGAAATGGAACGATCTTTTACTCCAAAACATGGAAATCAAGGAGGTAACTTATCAAAGGTTTTGTTTGCATTTCGAACAGGCTCGCAAATAGAAAGCTGTTAAAAAAAACAAATGAACACTTTGGCGCGTGAAAAATTATTATTGTTTGAATAGAATAGAAAAACTTTTATTTAGAGCACAGTACAACAATTTCCAGGTACAATTTACAATTTGTTGTTCGTCATTGATTTTGAAAAGTAATTTTATTGCCAAAATGAGTTCAAGTGAAGAACATAGTTTTAATTTCCGCGCATTATTTGAGAAAAGTACTGTACAAGCCTTGGCCACAACTAGGCATTGATGGACTTCGTATGTGTGAACGTTCGTCCAGCAATGCCTCTTTTGCTAGCCGCCGCAGTAATGTACTGTAGCCCGTTGTGTGTGTAGAATGTAGGTATTGAAAAATCATATGCTCAGATATTTATGACAAATTCCATATTCAAACATAAGTAGCAACTCTTTGTGTATCTAACTTATTTAAATTCAACACTGCTCAGAAATTATTGAACACCACGATATATCGACGATATATGTGATGGCGACTGTACAACTTGTTGTTCTAAGAATCCTAGTGTGATTTATTTATTATAAATACCTACTAGGCAATTTTTTTTTAATATCTTATGCAAAATTTTATTTGAAATTCGCACCAGGACTTTAACGATTTACCTTAAGTCTACCAGTCTATTGCTTTTTGGGATACAGACTCCTGTCGCACTGAATTGACCAGGCTATGTATTATTTTTCAGTACAGAGTGATCAAAGCAAGTTTATTTTTAGACGCTGCAATACCAATATAACAACTTAGATTATCTTCCAAGTCCTTAACTTTTTCATCGCCATGTCAAATCTAAAAGTGGTCAAACACAAACCAAGCAACACGAATTCCACATGCCTGGACAGGTAAGTGGATATGCTTCGTTGGCGGAGAACCTGTGATGCGAACGTGTACAATGTGAGGATGTAGTGCAGATATCCATCGGTAGCGGTGAAAAGGTTAAAACCAGTTATTTCAGAAAAGTGTTTTTAACGAAAGCCATAGTCAAAGTCAAAATTTAAAACGCTTCAAAGCACTCGGTAGACGTCGAACGCTTGCAATTTTTTAGCTATAATTCACGTAAAATTGTAGATTTTGGGCCACCAAGACTAGTGGAACAGCATTTAATTAAAAATTGTAGACCTTTTCGTATGTGAAGGCAAATGTGACTCTACCTTACCATATTTTGGGTATATTTTCCAATGATTTAAATTATTTACAAGTCTTGGTGAGACCGGTAAAGAAATAAATTGCAATAAGCTATTGTATTTTGTATAATATTTGTGATTGTGTTCATTATTTAACATTTGTGTAGCTATTGTACATTGTGTATAATAATTATTATTAATAACGTCATATTAGGTAGCAGTCGCCATTTTCTTTTTATTGTGTTTTGCAAATGGCGCGTGTGTAGTGCAAGAAAATGGTAGAAATAGTCGAAATCCAAAACAAAAGTGAGTTGTAAATTTGTAAAAAGATTTTTACATCTTGCTAATTTATACGTCAGACTGATGTTATTTACAATTATTCATAAAACAAATAAATGTACATATACACGGGTTTTAAGGAAGATAGATGTCGATTAAAACACGAGCTTTACCATAACAGTGTACAACAGCGAATTTTAGATATTTCTGCACCGAAATTAATTAAAAATCTTTTTTTTTAAACAGTTTTCCATATTTGACTTCAATTAGAGTTAAATATCGAGCATTTGGTTTCTGTTTAGCCGATTTTTTTGTTAAATATAAATATTTAGTACAAAACACAAGTTAAATTGATTAAGACAATTGATATAGTATTTTGACTGAGACGGTTAGAGACCTTTCGACTTATGTGAATAGCAGCGGCCTTTGCATACATGCCAGATGATTATCAGCCTGCTTTGGCATAATTGTGATGGATGATGATGATCATCGTCACATCACTGAAAAGACGCCCACTGTTGGACATTGGCCTCACCCAATCGCCACGCTTGGCAGGCGGGTTGGCGGTCGCATTGTGTGATGTGGTGGCACAGTATACACGGAGAGGGCGCTGCTGCCCATTCTCCGGTTTTAACAGATGACCGCTTGTGATTGGTCCCTGGTTCTTTATTATTTATTTTGTGCCGTTTTCGAAGGACAATCATAAGGGTCTCCAGGAGGCTCGTGTTTCTATACAAACGCAGTTCCGCTTTAATACGAAAACTACATGCCGAATTGAATCCAAAGTTCGCAAAGGAATTGAGTAGCGGCGAATTTGACATTTTGTATTTTTCTTAGGTATTAGCTAATAATATTAATTTATATTTTGTAATTATTTGTGTACTTTCAAACACAATGTAATTTGTTCTTGAAATAAATGAAATGAAAATGAACTACGTTTGTATGGAAACTCGAGCCTCCTGAAGACCCTAAAGTTGCGCCAAGCAAGTCGTTAGGGCTGCTATGGATAGCGGAGAACAGATAGCTGTGGCTGGTGAGAAATACCTCCAATAATTTCGAAATAAAGTCGCTTAGTTAGTTTTATTAAAAAACCTTTACCTAGTTTATTTACGAGTAGATTGTAGCAATATGTTTGCTTTACAAGATGACAGATCTTGCTCTGTCTATATCCTTAGGCGATTGACCTATGTATCTAGTTACTAACATTTTAATACATATAAATGTATGATGTATATTGAGATATAGTTATGTTGTATACAGTTTTGTACAAAATGATCAATTAGTTATTTTTTACTAAAATATCATTAGATTTAGTAAGTGCAGCTTTTGATATTCCAATATGAATGTAATTTAAGTGATGTGAAATGTTACATATTGTGTTACTAGTCGGAGTGTCGCGAAATTATTGCATATCCAAAATATGTAATATTGATTTGATATTTTAACGGATATTAGTTATTACGCTTTCTGGGGCACTGAACGTAACTGACGTACTTAAGTTGTTTTTTAAAGTATTTTTTTATTACTTGTTTTAAGTACATATTTAGTAGTATGATTTATTTATATTACATAAATTTATATTATATACTGATGTGCCGACGTTTTGATCATTTACTTCAGCAATAATGAAATAGCAATTATTTAAAAGAAAAACAAGTTATTTTTTTATGTAATTACTTACGTCAGTTATTTTAAACCTGTTTTAAATTCATGAACCAGCAATTTTGAACGTATAGGCCTATAAAAAATTTGAGTGCTTAAAATATCTTACAAGTTTAGGATAAAAATTGTATTACTTAAGGTGTATATTGGAAATTAAATGAAATTAGCTTTCGTATTATTAGCTGAAACCAGTGCCTAATAGTTCCCGGGGCGGGTTATGAGATTATGACAACACGCGGGAAGTGATTAAATTATTTTTTTCTACATACAAAGCGGCCAGTAGCGCTCTGAAAATCGTTTATTATTTTTTATTAATGTTTTATCAAATTTTATTTTTTTCTGTAACTGTTTTTCTTGTGCAATAATTGAAATTATGTTGCGTCCATTTTTTTTCCTTAATTATTTTTAAATATATTGCATTATTTATTGGAATTCGTCGTGAATAAAACAGTATTTCACATACAGTATTTATTAAAATCATATTTTATGACAAAAAATTTTAATAATAAAATATAACTAATCTTCGAAAATTAAATTATTGTGTACCTACTTAATTGTATTATGATAAAAAAAACGTAATAATGTACTAGTTTTAATTTATTTGTATAAGTAATTAGCTTATGCAGTGCCAATTACGTCCGTTGTTTTTAAAATCATATCTATTCTCGTATTTTTTTGTCAGAGTAAAGTGACATTGTATTGCAGTGTTGTTGATTTCCTACTTCAAATTGTAGTACAGTTAATGTTATTAATGACTGCAAACTGCAATCACTACATGTGCTCACTGGCTACCATCAATTTGGTCTCAAGTTTCCATTACATTTGCGCTAAGATGTTATTTTACTCTATCATAGTAAAAACTAAATATCTTTAGTACAAACCAAAAGCTAACCAAAATTTAATCATAGCATAGCATCTCTTGTAAGTTTCCAAAAGTCACAAAGGTTTTTGTCGAGTCAATGAGTTTATTTTAAACCATTTTTTTTATGTATTGAAAGTCACGGCGAAACGCGAAAACGTAAGTAATGGACTTACAAAAATCTAGTCTGTTTTTTTTATTTAATTTTTAATATCTGACTAGTATTCGAGTGACAACGAAACATCTGTCGCGTTTTATAATTTTGGTTGTTATTTTGTGAATATTACGACTAGGAATTCTTTTATTTTTGATACGGCATTCCATTAAATTTTAATTTGTATCATTTTAATTTATTTTTTTATCTAAACATTCCGTGAGTTTTGGTAATATTATGCTCAGTTTAGGAATTAAGTCACATTGTAAAACTACTGTTGATATAGATCAAAATGAGCTTCAAACAGGAAATTGCCATAAGCCTATGAAAACAAATATCCTAACAACAATCCATTTGATAGTTTTCTCCATGTTCGTGATGTTCATTTTGAATCTTGTCATTATTGTACAGTTAGGGCACTTTTTACTGTAATACCTAGGCATGGCGACCGAGCTTTGCTCGGTGATCTAGCGCCATCTGTTGAGTAGCTGTTTAAATCAAGTGGACGAATTTGTTCAAAAACGCGGATTTGTATTTTTTTCTTATCTCTATACGACATGGCTCGTATGAACTTTGTTTGCGAAGCCCTGACCCTGAGGGCGCTAATTCAGATATCATCATATCAGCCGAAAATTGTCCACTGCTGGACAAAGGCCTCCCCCAAGGATTTCCACGACGACCGGTCCTGAGCTGCCCTCATCCATCGGCTTCACGCAATCTTCACCAGGTCGTCGGTCCACCGCGTGGGAGGCCTGCCTACGCCACGTTTTCCAGTGCGCGGTTGCCACTCAAGAACTTTGCTGCCCCGTCGGCCATCTGTTCTACGAGCTATGTGCCGAATTCAGATGTCAACCATAGTGAAATCACTTTGTTGTTAGTAGTGACACATTTCAGCCACATTCTTAGAGAGCTATATAAATATTAAAATCAATCATGAGATTGTTATTCGCTCGCGAACACTTTCCGCAGATGCAAAAAAAAAAAACAATCCCAGAGCGTATACTGTTTGTGAATCCAATCAATAGTAGTGAGTGCCCTAGCGATGTTGCTGCAAATTTAGAAATGTGTAGATGTGCGACGGTTTGTGTGCCAATACAAAGAGGTGGAAGATTGCCTTACGTCTGTACGTTAAATTGACAAATAAATATACTACCTAGATTAAGCTTTTTACTATGACTTTTATTGTCAAACCCATAGATTTAGGATGTACGTGGGGTTACCCAAAGAAACCGGTTTTTTTTCAAGTATTAAATTTTTTAACACACTATATTTGAGGGGTGTAAAAGCAAAGTGACCTCACCTCGGTCCATATTTGGTGGTTTTTAATCTGTGAATGTCAAGTTTTTGTAGCTACGTGGTAAATTATATTGAGGGGTGTAAAAGCAAAGTGACCTCACCTCGGTCCATATTTGGTGGTTTTTAATCTGTGAATGTCAAGTTTTTGTAGCTACGTGGTAAATTATATTGAGGGGTGTAAAAGCAAAGTGACCTCACCTCGGTCCATATTTGGTGGTTTTTAATCTGTGAATGTCAAGTTTTTGTAGCTACGTGGTAAATTATATTGAGGGGTGTAAAAGCAAAGTGACCTCACCTCGGTCCATATTTGGTGGTTTTTAATCTGTGAATGTCAAGTTTTTGTAGCTACGTGGTAAATTATATTGAGGGGTGTAAAAGCAAAGTGACCTCACCTCGGTCCATATTTGGTGGTTTTTAATCTGTGAATGTCAAGTTTTTGTAGCTACGTGGTAAATTATATTGAGGGGTGTAAAAGCAAAGTGACCTCACCTCGGTCCATATTTGGTGGTTTTTAATCTGTGAATGTCAAGTTTTTGTAGCTACGTGGTAAATTATATTGAGGGGTGTAAAAGCAAAGTGACCTCACCTCGGTCCATATTTGGTGGTTTTTAATCTGTAATGTCAAGTTTTTCTTTGTGTCTGTCTATGGCTATATGTCAGCAAAAAATTTTAGGTGCAAAATACGCTTCAGTCTTGAGTAAATCTATTTTCTAAAACGACTTAAGCAGCAAACACGCCTCATTCCAATACAAACTGTATTCATGTGAAAACAAATCACTTTGCTTCTATACCCCTCATTTAGTCTTTCAAAGTTTACTCTCTACTGAAGTTAATACACTTATCTAATCTTCTGTAACATTGCATAAAATATATATTTTTTGTCTTCTGTGATGCTCCTCGAGCGCCTCCGTTGTTTTTTTTCTTAACATCACTAATGTCGGCAAAATGCTTTCCAAACCTGCACACGCCTGCAAAGAAACACGAAGGTTTTGTGTGAAGTCGACCAACCCGCACTTGGCCTGCGTGGTCGACTAAGGCCCGATCGCCCTAATTTAGGGTATGCTCGAGCCCCTCAATGGGGACGTGTATGAGCTGATATGATTACTTAGTAGCAAAGAATAAAGTTAGTAACTATATCAGACTACCTATAAAAAAATTACAAATAATTTGGGTTTAGGTATATAGGAGGTACCTAACTCGGATTTTTCCTGGAATAATTAAGGTAGTTTGGCCTTATAAAGTTCTAGTTTTTACGAGGTTTCATCAAAATCATGAGCCATTAAAAAAAACCTGGATTTGTATGGGAGGTATTTTTTCCGATGTTTCTTGGAATAACAAACTACCGCATGCTTTAGGCCATGTAAAGTTTAAGAAGTAACTATAGTATCTCATCTGTGGTTATAGTAGGTATAACGTACCGAGTTTCATTAAAATCGTTGGAGCCATTTCTGAGGTAAAAAAATGGTTTATAGGGTTCCGTGCCCAAAGGGTAAAAACGGGACCCTATTACTGAGATTTCGCTGTCTGTATGTTTGTCCGTCTGTCACCAGGCTGTATTTCATGAACCGTGATAGCTAGACAGTTAAAATATTCAGAGATGATGTATTTCTGTTGCCGTTAAAACAATAAATACTAAAAAACAGAATAAAAGAAACATATGGGGGCTCCCATACAACAAAAGTGATTTATTTTGCTCCATAGTGATAACTTGGTAAGCCCGCTTCCATCTTAGGCAACATCGTCACTTACCACCAGGTGAGATGTTGTCAAGGGTTTACCAATTGTGAATAATAATAAAAAAACGATAACAGGTAGACGCTTGAAATATTCACAGAATATTTAGTTATATCTACATATATTCACTGTAAAAATAAATAATTAAATTAAAAAAAAACAAATATTTAAGGGGGTCTCCCATACAACAAACGTGTTTTTTTTTCGTTTTAGCACGATATTGATAACGGCAACAGGTAGATTCTTGAAATATTCACAGAATAATATTGAGTTGTATTATTCACTTAAATAATTATCGATCCATAACAAAATCTTAATTAATTTTTTTGCAACCAAAATACCTTCTTCACTGCTTCCTCGCTCGCTAACGTTCGCTCTTCAGTCGCTCGAAATTAAAAATGTAATTAATACATAATATATCGTATAGGTTAAATCGTGTGCGACAGGTTCAGCAAAATACAAAAATCAATAAATGTCTTATGTCTTAGTTAAGATAGATATCGCAACAGTCCTCGAAATTTAGTATGCCAACCGCACAGCCGCCGAATAAGGGCAGCGCAGGACCGGTCGTTGTGAAAATCCTTGGGGGAGGCCTTTGACCAGCAGTAGATGTCTCTTTCGGCTGATATGATGACAATACCAACCAGACTGAAAGAAAAACAGCACTTCGCGGCTAGATCGTGGAATGTGGGTCAGGATCGCCATAAGTGGAGATGTAGGTAGGACCACGGGGCAAAGGTTGTCTCCGTGGCCCACTAGTAGGACAATATAATCAAATCAATTTTATCAAAAAGTTGGTT
Source organism: Coleophora flavipennella (assembly GCA_947284805.1). Taxonomy (NCBI): domain Eukaryota; kingdom Metazoa; phylum Arthropoda; class Insecta; order Lepidoptera; family Coleophoridae; genus Coleophora; species Coleophora flavipennella. The sequence continues at coordinate 930,407 of OX369267.1, forward strand.
TGAATCGGTTCCCTAACTGTGCGTAAGCTTGTAATGTATTTGTGCTTGTAAATTGAGTTTATTTTTGTGTTTCTTTTCTTAATTTTTTCATTCATTTTTCTGTATATTCATAAAAGAAAAAGCTGGTTTAAAGCGGTTCGCTTACTGTGCGTAAGCTTGTAATTTATTTGTGCTTGTAACTTGAGTTCATTTTGTGTTTCTTTTATTATTATTATTATTTTTATTCATTTTGTGTATATTCACTTAACGACATGCAAGTATTTAGGCTTTTATATGCGAAAACATATAAGTGGTTTATAGTTATTTTAAATAGTCGTCACTAACTGTTATGTAATAACCGTTTGTTTTCCAAATAAAATATAGTAGAACCACGGGGCATAGGTAGTCTCCGTGGTCCACTAGTAGGACAACATAGTAGAACCACGGGGCATAGGTTGTCTCCGTGGTCCACTTGTAGGACAACATAGTAGAACCACGGGGCATATGTTGTCTCCGTCCGTGGTCCACTAGTAGGACAACATAGTAGAACCACGGGGCATAGGTTGTCTCCATAATCCACTAGTAGGACAACATAGTAGAACCACGAGGCATAGGTTGTCTCCGTGGTCCACTAGTAGGACAACAAAATAGTAGGGCCACAGGGAAACAGTCAATGAGGCCGCCTATGTTACACTCTGTACCTATATATGTGTTCCGGCTGAAATAATGATAAAATCGTGAGAGGAGGGAGGTATTATCTCTTGTATTCCTATCAACCTATCATTTTTAACCGTCTCCGTGGCGTAATGGTTAGCCCATTCGCATCACAACAGGAGGTCGCGGGTTCGATTCCCGGTGGGGTCAAATTGTAAGACTCGGTTTGGTTGGTGGTAGGGCATTTTCTAAGCCCGCCTGGCTAGCTACCACCATCTTATCTAAGTCTTGCGGCCAAACATCAGTGTTAACAGTATTGATGTGTTCCGGCTTGAAGATAAGTAAGCCAGACCCCCATTGCGTTGGGGAATCTTGGTAAGCCCGCTTCCATCTTCGGCATCATCGTCACTTATCATCAGATGAGATGATGCCAAGGGCTAACGAATTGAGACACTTTTTGTCCTGCCCTGCGTGTCCTTTAGCACCTGTAAACGCGAGGACCTGTACAATGCAATCCGGGTATAGTAGAGTATTGGATGGAAAAAAATAATTTGAGCCAAAGGAACTACTCGCTAAGAGAATTAAAATAGCAACTTAGTATTTAAATTTAGAGGTGTCTGGACTTATTACCTGTTTATTATCTAAATACTCAGAAAATCTTCTATTCCATGACTTAAGATTAAGTTAGTTGTTAGAAATTTAGTCATTTGTTAGTTTAAGGATAGGAAGGTATCTCCTGTGTCTTATAACTTGTATTCAGTCAAACACCCTGGACACTTCATAACAACGGGCCAGAAATTACATTTCAAAAAAGGAATGACGGAACAAACAAAATGGCGGCAAAATCCTATAAGTTCGATAACCAAACTGTAACCAATCTGTATCAATCTGGATGACGAGGAGGTGAGGTTGAAGTCTAGAGAGCGGCAGGGAGTGACCATACTGTATGTTAGTACTAATATAATATGATTCTGTGTAGAACTCGCAGGGTCGGAGATACCAAATAATTAGATGACAAGCGATATCTGATTATATTCCCATGGCTAGTGAAAATTGTCTAAACGTTTCCAAGCATAACAACTCTCGTTAGCGCTCGTTAGCAAGTAAGAATTCTTTGTTGGCAATGTCTATTTATTACCGTGACAAGTCATTGACCAAGTCAAGGCCTTCAGCATCAGACATCGTCTGTCTGTACTTCAAGTTGTCATCAAACGTGCATGATGCGTTTGCGTCTCCCACACGATCATGTAGACCTATCTTTTCCTGTCTATGTAGTTGGAATAACGCCAAACTTATAAATCTCACGCAAAGTCCAAACGGACAATTTCGCGTGCCTCCATTAATCTTGGAACTGGTTAGCTCATGTGTAAGATTTGACGATTTACAAGTGAAAAAGAATTCATATGATAATGCATTTAGGTAGGTAAATACGAAATTCGACACAGATCTTGATCTTGAGTCGTCGACAAGCACGGTCAAGGTCAGAAAATGTTGAATTGTTGTAATAGTTAGCTACCTATTTTATTAGTTAAGACCGTATTTTGTGATTCACAAAAGATTGAACTAAAATTACCATACCTGCTTCAGAGTAAGTATATAATTATATACTCGTTGTACTTACAACCTGTGTTAAAAGTGATATGAAAATATTAGTTGGCATTATTAAAGTACAACAATTTAGGATTTTCTTCCAGCTTTAGAGCTGGGACAACTGGACACACACACACAGGTCACAGCGCTGGTTGGAATAAGCCAGGGGTGTACATTGAATTACTACTAGTAGTACTACTAGTAGTAGTAATTCAATGGGGGTGTACCACATAATTAACTGGAAGCCCAGGTTTAGGATTTTTGTAGCCGCAGCGGGCCAAAGGAAATGTCAAAACAGTAGTTTTTATTTATTTTTATTTACTTATGTTAGGAGGAAAAGTTACTTTAGAAACCTACCTAGTGCGATGACTGACACCTTTTTTGATTGCACAATGCATCTATTGTTTATCTCTTTGTATAACTTATGTGCCGCAGAATAAAGGTAGGTAGCTTCGTATACATTAGATTGCTTAAAATTTAACTTTACTAGTTCGCGGGCCTAATGAAGTAGGGCCGTATGTTGGACAGGCTTGGACTAAGCTAAACAAACGTCTAACTCTTAGAGTATACATAAGCAATCTCACACCAGTAAAGATTGTTACTGAACGGCTGTCGGTCGCAATTGGGAAATTATTTTCGTCACTTTTTTAAATTGTTGTTATTTATTGGCAAAGCCCCAATAGTAACACATATCCTGTGAAAATTTCAGCCAGCCACCTATTACATTTTTAAGGATACAGCTTTTAAAGGTTGGTCAGACAGACAGACAGACGTACGGACAACGGTCCCTTTACCTGGTATTGATACCCTAATAAAGTAATAAATGTAGAAATTAGGCTAATTCAATAACCATTTGTAGAAATTAAGCTAATTTATCAACCATTCATTGATCAATGTCATTCAATGTAGTTCAATGCAACCATTCGGTTTGTTAGTTTCCACTTTTAGCCACTTCAAAACAGTGGCGCCTATTATTTCCTTGGCTTACGGCCCTCTACTTGAAATCTACAATATTTTCTAAAAGTCGACGTCAAAGTATAATTATTATAGGTACAAAAATATGGCCATAAGTAATAAAATGTATACTACCTTTGTACATATTTATATCAACCGCATATACAACCTTCCAGTTTCTTCGCAGGCGTGTGCAGGTTTCCTCACGATGTTTTTCTTCACCGTAAGAGCGTCGGATAAACGTACATATGAAATCTAAATTCGAAATCACATTGGTACGTGGCAGGTTCGAACCACGACTGCCCGGACAGGAGGCGGCGGCGCGGCTCTAGCCGTTATGCCACGCTCTTTGCTTAACTTAATCAAATCTATTTTGAATGTTTTAAACAAACCACAGACTTGGACAGAAGGATCCGCCCTGTTCCATATTTTACTCAGATTTTCTTCATACAAGCAAAAAGTAGCGCCATCTGACATAACTCGTACGAACTAGCGTAGGCGAGAGTTGACGTCAGTGCCACGCATATATACTGTGGCCACGCTAAAAGGACCTTGGTAAAATTGTCGCTTTAAAAATGCGTTTATTTATTTGTTTACAAGAAAAAATACAATTTTTTTATTTTTTTTTTTATTTTTTTATTAAAAATTTGAGTACGTTTGGCTGCACCTCACCTGATGGTAAGTGCCGATGCAGCCGAGGATGTGACACGCAAGCTCAAATAGTGCCTATTCACTCTCGACTTGAAGATACCTAAATTGTACGAATCGGGGAATACAGACGCCGGAAGGGAATGTTTACTTATGTTTATATGTTATACAATGTTTACTTAACGATGATTTGATATCCCATGTTTCTCTTTAGCCTTTCTTTCATGATTTTTACAGCCTCTAAAAACACAAAGGCAGGAAACTTTTGATTTTCTCACAAATTCACTGGGAGCTAATGCAGCGCGCGTTGGTCGGGTCCTTACGCCAGTTAATATAGAAAGAAGTCATTGATACAAACACAAAATGACTGGGCCAATCAGCTTCCGTTGCCTTGGAGTGGAGTAATTGAAGTATGATGAGAAACCCCAGTTAACTGGTACAAAAGCAATAATAATTATTATAACTTCTGAATATTAGCTCACCGTTTGTTTGTTCAAGTGGTTAATATTAGGTACTTATCTATCCCCAAACAAGAAGCGCATTAATTTTCGCAAATATTACAACTCATCAGGCACTTTCTTATATACAGGGTGTAACAAAATTGGTGTAGGTCCCGTTAACTGGGAGTTCTACTCGTCATACTGAACATCTTTCTCCAAGGAACCCATAGTCAATAAAAAAAAAAAATTTGGACCCTCCATACTAAAATGCACTAAATCGGTCGATCAGCTGATCGATTTGTATGAAGAGTAAAAAAAAATTACGTTTTCAGAAAAGTCGTAGAACAAAAGTTGTTCAGTATGATGAGTAGAAGCACAGATTACTAAATAGTTACTTCGTTAGAAGCCCCAGTTAACGGGACCTACACCAATTTTGTTACACCCTGGTTACTTACTGAACATTCTATCCTTTATTAAATAGTACCTAGCTCAAATGAAACCAGTCAACATCCGTATTCTTCTAAATAGGATATTTATTTATTTATTTATTTAACACATTAACCGATCTGGGCTGAAATTATCTAACTTTTGTCAGACAAGCAAAAATTAAAATGTATTTAATTAGAACTTTAACTCCGGAAGAAAGAATAATGTATGCAACGTTCCTTAAAGTACAAAAACTAACACAAACATAGAATTAACAAAATCTTTGAAGTACGTATTATCTACCCTCATCTAATCCATAATCAGAATTTCCACGGCGCCAAACAATCTAACAAACAAGATAGAGTAATGAATGAATAATCTCAAGGACAGACAGCCGACATCACTTACCATAGAACATATATCTTTTTAGGGTAACGTAACCAAAGGGTAAAAATGGGACCCTTTTACCGTACTAATATATATACTGTGCTATTACTAAGACTTCTGACCTAGTCCGTCTGTCACCAGGCTGTATTTTATGAACCGTGATAGCTACAGTTGAACTTTTCACAGATGATGTATTTCTGTTGCCGCTATGCAACAAATACTAAAAATTAGAAAAAGAGAAAAAATAAGGCGGGGTCTCCATACAAAAACGTGGGTTTTTTTAACATGAAGAAACTAGCGCTATCTAGTATGATGGAACGGAACCCTATGTATGCGGTTCTGACTCGCACTTGGCCGGGTTTTTTATTCACATTTGATAAGCCCCTGGCATCATATGGTAACCTGATGGTAAGTGACGACGATGTCGAATATGGAAGCGGGCTTCCCCAACGCAACGTTGAACTGGTTATCTTATCTTCATACCGGAACATTCGGCGGCAAGATTTAGATAAGATATTGGTGGTAGCTAATCAGGCGGGCTTAGGAAATTCCCTACCACCAACCAAAACGAGTCTTACAAGGTCGACCTCACGGGGAATAGAACCCGCAACCTCCTAGTGTCAAGCGAATGGACTTAACCAATATACAACAGCAAAGGTGGTTACATACTCGAACGAGATAAAACATTTCTGGCAACTACATTCAAATCTATTGTTTGTCGGGTGACGTAGTATCTGTGTAGTTAGACAACACATAAAACTCGTATGGGAGGAAGCGAGCGACATGATATAAATACACGCGGCGAGGCGATACGATACACACACCTAAACAAATATCTATTGGATACCTACCTACGCTACGTGGCAAAATTAGCGATATTATTTAGTTATCGTTCATTCATTGGACAAGTGTCAATTTTATAGAACATGTTGTAGGCGACGACGATTCGTTACGTGCGAATTCGGTAAGGTATCTTTCCAAGATGTCAAGGATTTGTATTTGCATAGTTTGTATTCTTTAGTAGGTAGGTATTAGGACCAATGAAGTGTAGATTAAGTTTTAAAAATAATTATAAAAACTAACCCCAGATGTTTAGTCCCTGCGTTTTTCTCTCGTTGACCAGCTAAACTTCAGCAGACAGCAGAAATCTATATTGTGAAATGACTTTTTTCAATTTTAACATTGAATTGATCTTGTTACCTAGGTAAGTACATGGAAAGGTACCTACTTATAGTCCTCGGCGTACAAGTTGAACACGAATGGCAGTCGTTCGCGCAAACCGTCTCCGTGGCGTAATGGTTAGTCCATTCGCTTCACACCAGGAAGTCGCGGGTTCGGTTGCCGGTGGGGTCAACCTTTAAGACTCGGTTTGGTTGGTGGTAAGGCATTTTCTAAGCCCGCCTGGCTAGCTACCACCATATTATATAAGTCCTGCCGCCAAACATCAGTGTTAACAACATTGATGTGTTCCGGCTTGACATAAGATAGCCAGTTCTCCATTGCGTTGGGGAATCTTGGTAAGCCCGCTTCCATCTTCGGCATCATCGTTTAAGAATCTCAAGTGTATTGACGTCTTAAAAGGTTTTCATGTGTAACATCTTTCCTCTCGCTTTCTTGCAATCTGTGGGAGTGATTTCGTGAAAAGGGACGGGAAGTGTGTAACAGGAAATGCGTTTTTTTTCAGTTACCAAGGTTTTTACTTATGTCAGAAGTTACAAATCATAAGTGACTACTGTAAGGCTAAAAAATAACTATACTATAGTAAGACAAAACTACGAGTAGAAAGTGGTGGCCGAGGACAGGGACACTTGGAAATTAATTCAATATAATTAAGATGGGTCAAATGACATTATTCGATTCAAATTGTTGAAAGACTGTGTAAAGCTATCACCATGGAAAAAAATACACAAAGTAATAAAAAAATGTTTTAATTGAATACAATTTTAAAAATATTACCACAATATACTGTAGAACCCTGTTTTTGGCATTAATTGCAAAATTTCTCGAAAACAAATAGTTAATATTGAATGAAACCAACACACAAAAATCGGTGACTTTAAGACCTTTCATTTTAATTGAACACATTTTTTTAAACTTATTTGAAAGTGATGAAAAGTAATAAAAACATTTGAAAATCGGGAATTGGGCGTTCGGGTTCCACGTAACAGCCGCGTTGAAGCCCGCATGGATTTGAACTTAAAATGAATAGACTTACGTTCGATATTATTGAAACACGTATCAACCTGCTCGGATTGAGTGATCTTAGCGCCTTAGATCAAAAACTTTCAAAATGGAAAAAAAAATGGTTAGCCAGAAAATATCTGATATAACGCCTGCAGCAGATACGGATTCGCGTTAATCCCATTTCTAAATACTAAAGATATAGTGTCAAAACAATGTGTTGATTATAAATTATAATGTAACATGTTAAATATTACTAGGTAGGTACTATAAATAAGTCGGATAGTAAAGAACTGGACCGTGCGTGCATTGAGCACCGTCTTATTGGGTCTTGGATCAAACCTTGGGTATCTTAAATTCTTTGTAACTACGTGGTTCCTATATATAAAAAAGGGGTTAGTTCTGAAGTAGGAAATTACAGGCCGGTTAGTATCCTTCCAGTGCTGTCTAAAGTCTTTGAAGCTCTAATAAAAGAAAATGTCGTTAATTATTTTGAAAGTAACGATTATTTCACAAAATGTCAATATGGATTTAGAAATAATAGGTCAACGGAAATGGCGATAAGAAGGGTTGTATACTTTGTTTTAGATTCATTGGATCAATCACAAAAATGCTGTAGCCTGTTTTGTGACTTGTCCAAGGCCTTTGACTCCTTGAGACACGACGTTCTGTTAAAAAAAAATTGAATTCTATGGTTTTCAAGACAAGGAATTGAAAATGATCGAAAGCTATTTACAGGACAGGTCACAGTTAGTAACGGTAGACGCAGTGCTTTCTGATAAAAAAATGATAGATATAGGGATCCCACAAGGCTCTATACTCGGACCAGTGTTGTTTCTGATCTATATTAATGATCTTGCGTCAGCAACACCATCGTGGGCCGAAATAAGTTTATTTGCAGATGACACACATGTCGGAATTAGGGATAGGAAGCAAGAAAACCTAGTCAATAAAATAAAACATATTTTAGACTGTCTTGAAGATTGGTTCTCATGTAATGGAATTATATTAAATTCGAACAAAACTGTGCAACTACACTACAAAACAAAGCAAAATAAAGGGCAAATAACTAATTCTACGACTTTTCTAGGATATACAATACAAGATACAATAAGCCATAGTATCCATATAGAAAAAGTATGCAAAAGACTGTCGTCTGCAAACTATGCCCTCTTAAAATTAAAATCATTGGTTATCAAGGAAACATTAATAAACGTTTACTATGCCTATATTCAATCTATAATTTCATATGGTTTAACGGTGTGGGGTAATGCAGCAGACATCAAAAAAGTTTTGATTCAACAAAAAAGGGCCATAAGAATCATTTCAGGAGTACATAAAAGAACTTCAGCTAGAGAATATTTTATTCAGAATAAACTTATGACTGTGATTTCCCTTTTCATATATAAATCTATTTTAGAAATTTACGAGGACAAGGACAATTTAATTAAAAGATCAGACATTCATAATTTTAATACAAGAGGAAATTACAAACTGACGATGCCTACTGTACGGCTGACAAAAACTCTCAAACAAGGAATCCCACTAAAAATAATGATGTACAATAAACTACCTAAACTAATAATGGATCTCCCTAAGCTAGAGTTCAAAGCAAAATTGAGAGATTTTTTTCAAAAACATGCATATTACTCAGTAAATGAATACATGAATGAAATAATAACAGATACTCATTTTCTCAAATAGATTGCGAGAGAACATGAATGTGCTATTAAATGTAATTTATCAATTAGTATGTTAGTTAATATGTTAATATTTAAGTTTGTAAAATTGACCTGCCTCTAAGCAATGTTCATTGTTGCCTGGTGAATAAATGACTATAAATGACTACTTATTTAAAATTATTTTGAGCTCTCAAATCACGAGTTAGATGATCAACTAGGCAGAACAAAGGCACTATAGGCTTTAAATAAAGCTGAGAGTGGACAAAAATACACGTTGCATGGCATCGACACTAACTCATCATTATAGGTATGCTGTGTAATCTATCATGGTGTTTAGAACAAAAATAACGATAGACAGATCCAGTTTGCGTACTATTCTTCCATCTTAGGATATAACACAACTAGAAAGAACAAAGACACTATAGCCTTTGAACAAAGCTGAGAGTTGACGAAAATACACGTTAGGTTTATGGCAACGACACTAACTCTTTATAGATATGCAGTGCCAGCTATCATAGTGTGTGGAACACAAAGACCTATAGACCGATCGAGAGTGCGTGCTATTCTTCCCTCTTACGATATAACACAACTAGAAAGAACAAAGGCACTATAGCCTTTAAACACAGTAGAGAGTTGACGAAAATACACGTTAGGTATATGGCAACGACACTAATTCATTATAGCTATGCAGTGCCAGCTATCATGGTGTGTGGAATACAAATAACGATAGACAGATCGAGAGTGCGTGCTATTCTTCCCTCTTAGGATATAACACAACTAGAAAAAACAAAGGCACTATAGCGTTAAAACAAGCTGAGAGTGAACGAAAATCACGTTACATGGCATCGACACTGACTCATTATAGCTATGCAGTGCCAGCTATCATGGTGTGTGGAACACAAATAACGATAGATAGACCGATCGAGAGTGAGTGCTATTCGTCCCTCTTAGGATATAACACAACTACAAAGAACAAAGTCACTATAGCATTTAAATAAAGCAGAGAGTTGACAAAAATACACGTTAGGTACATGGCAACGACACTAATTCATTATAGCTTTGCAGTGCCAGCTATCATGGTGTGTGGAACACAAATAACGATAGACAGATCGAGAGTGCGTGCTATTCTTCCCTCTTAGGATATAACACAACTAGAAAGAACAAAGGCACTATAGCGTTAAAACAAGCTGAGAGTGAACGAAAATCACGTTACATGGCATCGACACTGACTCATTATAGCTATGCAGTGCCAGCTATCATGGTGTGTGGCACACAAATAACGATAGATAGACCGATCGAGAGTGCGTGCTATTCGTCCCTCTTAGGATATAACACAACTACAAAGAACAAAGTCACTATAGCCTTTAAACAAAGCAGAGAGTGGACGAAAATACACGTAGGTACATGGCAACGACACTAACTTATTATAGCTATGCAGCGCCAGCTATTATGGTGTGTGGAACACAAATAACGATAGACAGGTCGAGAGTGCGTGCTATTCTTCCCTCTTAGGATATAACACAACAAGAAAGAACAAAGGCACAATAGCCTTTAAACACAGCAGAGAGTGGACGACAATACACGTTACATGGCATCGACACTAACTCATTATAGCTATGCAGTGCCAGCTATCATGGTGTGTGGAACATAAATATCGATAGACAGATGGGTTGGGTACGGCATGGCATGTCCATTGTCCATTAGAAATAATTTTGAATCGCACAACAGAATAGAAGAAAACACTCATATGTACAAGAAACGGTGATTCATCACATCATAAAGATCTTAATACGCCAGATAAATGTTTTCGGGAAGTTATTTCGGTGTATTGTATATGTCGCAGCCATCTGGTTAAATCTGCCATTTTATTGAAAGTAAACATATTATACTTACAGTACAAAACTTAATAACTGTAGGGAGTGCAGATAAAAACAACTTTCACTTGTATAGAAGCTTTGGTATTTTATTTTCATCATTAGTCAGGACCAAAATAATTTTCATTTGCTTATATTTTTAATAAAGAAGTCCCATAGAAGTAAATAACAAAAATAAATAGTAAAAAATCTCTGCCCATACCTAGTTAAAAACTTAAGAGGCACAACACGAAGCATCACCTTTTTTTATCCACTGATCGGACTGCTAGTCATTTGAGTTACTACGTATATAATTATGATCTGTCAAAAACGAAATTTTGTTCTAAAAATGTTTGAAATACCCACAAGTGACGTCATAGATTTTTAGCGTCATTGACGAACTTATTTTGTGAATTTGATCAATTAAAATTGTAGACGTGATGGAAAATCAAAACAAAACTTCAAAAGGAGAGCAATTTAGGAAATCATATTTCAGAATTTATTTTTGATGCAGTCCGATCCCCTATTGGCACAGTATATATACCTAGGCTGTTTGTTAAGTACCCGTTTACTAAATATATTAATATCACTGGCCGAAAATAAGTATACCACCTTTTTAAGCCATTTTTCAGAGGCGGGAAAAAGAAAAAAAAAATGCATTCTTTTGTTTTTTTTCTCATTTGACAGCGATTTAGTGAAAGCGTGAACTTAAAATTGTTAAAATGGAGAAAGAACAGTATCGGTCTGTAATTAGATTCTTGTTTTTGGAAGGAAAAACATGTGATGAAATAAAAGTAAGAATGCAAGCGGTTTACCATGAATGTGCTCCTGGCTCCTTCTATGACAACCGTCAGATATTGGTATAACGAGTTTAAGCGGGGGAGAACAACCGTCTTTGATGAGGATCGCCCAGGCCGGCCAATTGAGGTGACTACAGACGATATGGTTAAGAAAATTGAAAATATCGTTTTAGCCGACCGCCGAATTAAACTTCGAGAAATCGTTGATGGTGTAAACGTTTCAATCGAGAGGGCACAACACATATTAGAAGAAAAATTGGGTATGAAGAAAGTATCGGCGAGGTGGGTGCCGCGTTTACTCACGGAGGAGCAAAAACGGAACCGACTGACTACTTCGGAGCAGTGTTTGGCCGTGTTCAAACGTAACCCGAAGTAGTTTCTGCGTCGTTTCGTAACCGTGGACGAAACGTGGGTTCACCACTACACCCCGGAAATGAAAGAGCAGTCGAAGCAGTGGATTTTACCGGGTGAACCTGCTCCAAAGAAAGCAAAACCGTCCCATCGGCTGGAAAGGTCATGGCGACTGTTTTTTGGGATTCGCAGGGTATTATACATATTGACTACTTAGAAAAGGGGAAAACGATAACAGGGCAGTGCTATGCTAATTTATTGGATGAATTTGACGCCGTCTTAAAGGACAAACGACCCCATTTAAAAAAGAAAAAAGTACTGTTTCATCACGACAACGCCCCGGCTCATTCGTCCAGAGTTGTGACGGCTAAATTAGCACAGTTACGCTACGAACTATTGCCTCACCCCCCGTATTCTCCAGATTTGACCCCATGCGATTTCTTTTTGTTTTCCAACCTAAAAAAATGGCTCGGTGGTAAGCGATTTGGACCAAATGACGTCATTGCCGCCACAGAGGCCTATTTTAATGACTTTCCAAAATCATACTTTTTGGATAGTTTATTGAAGCTTGAGTATAGGTGGAACAAGTGTATAGAGTTAAAAGGTGACTGCGTATAAAAATAAATGCATATATACAAAAAAAAAAGGTTTTTTTGCCATAAACGGGTACTTATCAAACAGCCCTCGTATTAGTACTAACGTACTATTGGTAAGCCCTTGAAATCATCTCACCTGATGGTAAGTTACGATGATGACGAAGGCGGAAGCGGGCTTACCAAGATTTCCCAACATAATGGGGAACTGGCTATCTTATCTTCAAGCCGGAATACATCAATGCTGTTAACATTGATGCTTAGCGACAAGACTTAGATAAGATGGTGGTAGCTAGTCAGGCGGGCTTAAAAAATGCCGGTCCACCAACCAAACCGAGTCATGTGTGACTTAAGTTAGACTTTGCCGGGAATCGAACCCGCGACCTCCTGATGTGAAGCTGTGGCATGGCGTAATGCCACGAACTTGGAGCTCAATATTTAAGAATGCTTTATGACTCATTTTATATGACCTAACGATACCCACCCCACACGAGGGGGTTCAAAAAATAATCGTCCATGTAGGGGAAAATATTTTTTGGGTATATACTTACTTATTGACTTCAGATTTCATTTCGGGTCAAATTTTACATTTGTACTACACATTACTGTAAATTACGTTACGTAGTAAAAGTCTTTATTCTTTGCTGTAAGTCTTTCATTAGACAGGTAAGTAGCAAAGAAAATTGACTATGTATGACATACGGATATGACGAATTTATAAGGTTTCCGTTGGTTATCACTTTAGCTACGGAAGTCTTAAAATAAAAAAAATGATTAAAAAAATATATAAGACAGTTTATCTGACCAGGAATTCTAGTTACGTGTCTTTTTACACGACTGACTGCCCACATAAAAACGGGGTGTATTGTTTTTGAACATATCTATCGTTTAAATATTTTAGGGTTCCGAAGTCAACAAGGAACCCTTATAGTTTCGCCATGTCTGTCTGTCTGTCCGCGGCTTAGCTCAGAAACTATATTACTACTAGAATTCTGTAATTTGGCATGGGTATATTTTATATATACTAAACCAACCAAGTGTTACAATAAAATCTTGAAAAAAAAGTTTTTTAGGGTACCTACCTCGTGTGGGGGATCGTTGAATAGAACTTTTAAAACTAAAGCCATTTTTCGATTCAAGGATCGGTTTGCGAAATATTAAGCTTTAAAGTGCAATTTTTTGTTAGAGACGAGTGCCATATACCAGCTAAACCGCTACTTCAGGACATCTGAAAAAAAAATGAAAATAGTAGGATATTTATTCAATTTAAAAGGAAAACTATCACGGCTAAGTAGGCTTTCTTAGTTTACGTGTAATAATCGAAGGTGTGCAGTTAGATTTGTAAAAATTTCATAGATTTTCTATACAAAATATTCTATTACCAATTGCAAAAATAAATTTGTTTTTTAAAATATACATTAATTTTCTGAAAAGACCACGGATTACGAAGTAACTATTTAGTAATCTGTGCCACGGAATCCTACTTTGCGCGAGTTCGACTCGCACTTGGCCTGTTTTTTTGCATAATGCAGGACAAGTGATGGATGTGTTTTTGAAGCGCTGTCTCGTATATTAATATTAGGTTGAGACGCTACCGACACCGTTTTTTGGTCCTTCGATCGGACCTTTAGTTTAGAACTGTAAGGAGTAAGACTGTGTAGAGCCCACTGCGGTTCAAGTCTCTGGCCAAGTAGAAGGTCGAGGGGTTATTGTATTCTAGCGCCGTACTTTGTAGGTATTTATAGATTTTGTCCTTGAAAGGACAACTCCGTCTGCCGCCGGCCGGTTGGCGGCCTGGCGGGCTGGCGGCGAGACGGGACGAGGCGGCAACGCTTCTCTACGGTGAAGTTAGAAACATGCTTTTGATGTTTTCTTCACAATGGACTTTTTGACTTGTCAATAATTGAAACGCTAAACACGTTAAAAAACCGACTTCCATCGCAACAACTTAGTACATTTTTGCATTATTATTTTTGGTTTTTGTTAATTTACTACTGAAGTACTAAACCGATTTTGATAAAACTTTTATGGGACCACACGGGGAGCACTAGCTTTGAAATAAAAAAAGAATAATAAAAATCGGTTCACCCAGTAAAAAGTTCTGAGGTAACACACATAAAAAAACTGACGAATTGAGAACCTCCTCCTTTTTTGGAAGTCGCTTGAAAAAACAACATTAGGCTTTCATGAGTTTATTAATTATTTTCAAGTAGGTACCTACTTATTTACGATACCTACACCTATTGCTAAAAGAAGCGTGTAATTAATTACCTAGAGGCATGTAAGTAACTTATGGAGAAATCTATTATGAAATCAGTTAAGGTTAACTAGATTGGCAACAGTGATAATAAAAGCAATGTTTAAGGCTTAAAGATGACTGAATCCAAGCAAGTTGATACGTGTTAAAATAATATCGAACATAAATCTATTCATTTTAAGTTACGTGCGACTGTTACGTTGAAACCGAACGCCCAATTCTTGATTTTTACATGTTTTTATTATTTTACTTCACTTTCAAATAAGTTAAAAAAATGTGTTCAATCAAAATGAAAGGTTAGTCACCGATTTTTGTGTGTTGGTTTCATTTAACATTAACTATTTGTTTTCGAGAAATTTTGCAATTAACGCCAAAAACCGTGGCATACAGTTTATTTTTTTTTACATCAAAAGTGGTAATATTTTTAAAATTGTATTCAATTTAATCGTTTTTTTTTTATTACTTTAAGTATATTATGTATTTCTTCCATAGTGATAGCTTAACACAGTCTTTCAATAATTTGAATTGAATATTGTCATTTGACCCATCTTAACTTCTTAAGGCCTTACATATCAACAATAAATAATTTGAGGAGCACAATATAGAAGTCATTGTTAAGGAGGGTTCATCCATCATATAATAATTGTAAATTCAGTTTGCTTTTTTATTGCCTTAAAGACTTCGTATTAAGAAAATCGTCAGGAATTTAAAACATTCTGTCATCTCATATTAAGGTGAATCATTTTACATACATACACCATAAGAAAATGCCCCCCTACCTAATCCTATGTATCTAAGGTTTTGAACTTTCCTTAACTACATTAAAAATAGATAAGATTTTATTTAAAAATAAATTACGATAATTACTTTGCTTTATAAAAAAACCGGCCAAGTGCGAGTCAGAACCGCAAACATACTAGAGTTCCGTACCATCAAACTAGATGGCGCTAGTTTTTTTTGTATGGAGACCACTATTTTTTCACTTTTTCTAATTTTTAGTAGGTATTTGTTGTTGTAGCGTCAACATAAATACATCATCTGTGAAAATTTCAACTGTCTAGCTATCACGGTTCATGAAATACAGCCTGGTAACAGACGGACGGACAGCGAAGTCTTAGTAATAGGGTCCCGTTTTTACCCTTTGGGTACGGAACTCTAAAAACAAGGTACCTTGGCATTGTAATGTGTTTGAAATCCAACTTACAAAACTGACCACACGATTTAATAGAGATCCTAATATTTAGGTATTTATCTTAAAATAAAAAAAAAATTGAGATTCTCACAACAAGCATTTTCATTTGATATGTCACACAATATACTATTTTGAAAAACTTTTTTTTTAATTTCTTATTAACTCCCTAAAAGTGGCACCCATGTTTAAAATTCATTTATTTACGTTACCTACACGTCCGTCTTTGGGTCACCGACTTATCAAATTTCAACTCAATCGGTGCAGTAGTTTCCGAGCAAATTGCATGTGACAGACGGACGGACGACAGACACACGAGTGATCCTATAAGGGTTTCGTTTTTACCTTTTTAAGGTACTAAACCCTAAAAATAAATACAGCGGAACATATAACCTCCTCCTTTTTTGAAGTCGGTTAATTATTGGCAGTAAATACAAAACAACTTATGCATATCTTAGAAAAACCTGCCGGAATTACCCAGTGCACCTTAAAGATTTTAAAAAGTGAGTTTTTGACTGTCTATGACGACGCCGACGGAAAGAACTATTTCATAGGGTTCCTCATAGCGACTACGGAACCCTAAAACCCTGGTGCTTGTCCTGGGCAAGTTGCCAATCTCTAGCCTAAAGGTAAATCATTGTAAACACATAGAAGTAAAAAAGATCTTATGATAAATTTAATCACAACACTACGACAATGCACGAGACTTTAAAAATAAACTGGGAGCATTGTACTGCAACTCCAACTGCTGGAATGACGGTGAGATACGGATCGCACCACGCGTGTGCAACAAGCATGGGCAGCATGGCTGACCGAAGGTAGGTAAATGTCCAAGTTCAATGACCGGGGTCAAGTAAAAATTATTCGACATAGCTCAGTGATTTAGCTGACAAAATAGCAATGGGCTGGCTGGAACATTTTGTCATAGTTCAAAATAGCTTGAAATCGCGCCGAATGGGCCGTCCGAGATGAGTGGAACACTGCAGGGGTCGAAAGACCTTGAGCACCAGCGGATTGGCTTACCTATTTATAAGTGGTCCTTAATTGGAGGCCCATGTCACAGAGGCGTATTTACCATATGTTCAGGGGGCACTTGGTCCAGGGCGGCAAGAGGTGAGGGTCGGCCTTTTTTGGTTCTTCTTTCGCCAGTAGTAGTGGAAAAAATTCTTAGAAGAAAAAGTCGTAGTCGATTTTTTTTTAGGGATCCGTTTGGTTCACTGAAAAATAATAAAGATAGCCAAGTGCGAGTCGGGCTAGCGGTAATAAGGGTGACGAACCACCACGAACATGCAAACAGAAGGTTACAGTAAGGTGAGGTTTGTCGTGTGGCAGTACGGAACCCTTAGCGCGCAACTCCGACTCACACTTGGCCGGTTTTTTGTCGCATAGACGGGCGGATTTTTTTTGTGCCCGGGGTGCCGGATTCTTAAATACGCCTCTGCCCATATCCAATAGTGAAACAAGATAATTGCGGATTTAACTTCCAAAGAACGTATTCCAAATACTCCTCCACTCTTGTGTTTTTGATGATAACCTTATCTGGAATTTGTAGCGTCTAGCATCCACAATGTCATGGTCAAGAAATCGTTTTTGTCAACAAAACTTTATCTTTATCTGCACACAGGTTAAACAGGTGAAACAAATTGGTGTAGGACCCGTGAACTGGGGATTCTACTCATCACACTGAACAACTTTTCCCAAGGAACCCATTGTCAATTCTAAAAAAAATGGACCCTCCATACAAAAATGCACAAAATTGATCGATCAGCTGATCTAGCAAAGTCATAGAACAAAAGTTGTTCAGTATGATGAGTAGAAGCCCCACCCAGTCAACGGGACCTACACCAATTTTGTTACACCTGTACAGGTACAAACATATAGGGTGACTTTTAATTAGTTCTTGATAGCAAAGGATATGAATGTACACGTGATTACAAACATCTTTCCCAAAGCAACTATACGTCAAATCAGAAAACAAAATTTTGGTCCTCGATACATAATAAGTTATCAAAGCGGCAAAAATGTAAAAAGGACCAAATTTTTTTTGTCCATATTTGACATACAGTTTCTTTGGGAAAGTTGTTTGTAATCACGAGTACATTCATATCCTTTACTATCAAGAACTAATTAAAAGTCACCCTATATATCCCTTTACGTACATGGCGACCAAACTATAAAAAAAACAAATATTATGGGTTTTTTATCGGAGCATTGGACCGAGTTATCGAATAAATGTAATATACCACATACTTACGATAAATAAAGCAAGTGTAGCTTACATAAACGTATCATGTATATGTCGCAGGATAATTTGATAATCCGTCGTTTCGCGAAAATCCTAAGAAAATTGGATACTATGGAGTAGAAAACTCCTAATAAAACCAAGTCGGACGGAGTTTAATTTTTTTGTTTCTTTTGATCTGTTAGTGTAAGACAATCAATCCCCATCAAATCTGAACTTGCATTTTTTTTCCATCCCAATACCTTTATTCCTTCGTCCCTCGATTGTAAAAATTACTTGTTTTTAAAATCTACATTATTTTTAAAGACTACGAAACCCTACTTGTGGAAAGGCACGCACTTGACTACTTTATTTATTTACATCTGGCAACAAGGCCCATAGAAATATGAAACTTAGATAACACAAAATATATTCTGCATGAAGCTGTTTCGGTGGTATAGTCTTCAGTGCCCACGAAACCTCCGGAACCTTCTGCCAAAAGTTAAGTGGGGCTTCTACTCATCATACTGAACAACTTTCCCCAAGGAACCCATAGAAAATTATTAAAAAAAAGTTGGGCGCTCCATAAAAAATTTACAGAATTGGTCATTTTTAAATTGAAAATTTGAGTGCGTTTGGATGCACCTCACTTGATAGTAAATGCCAATGCAGCCAAAGACGCAAGCTCAAATAGTGCCTATTCACTCCGGTCTTGAAGATTTCTAAATTATGCCAATCGGGGAATACAGACGCCGCAGTCCTCTCCAGGCGTTAGTACTAATATATATACTTTGCTCCAGGTCTATGACCTGATCGATTTGTTCGCAGAGTTCAATATTTTTTTCAAATTGACTATGGGTGTCTAGGTATAATTGTTCATTACGATTAGTAGGAGCGCCATTTAACGAATCCTACTACAATTTTATTGTACCCTGTATATCTGTGGCAGGCATATTGTATTATTATTGATAAGTCATTTTACAAATGGTCAGGCAAATTGTATAATTCGTCCGTATATAAACGGTCAGGTTGTAAAATGCTGTACGCAGATTGTGAAATGGCCAAGCGAATGTATGATTAGATATTTTACAAATGGTCAGGCAAATTGTATATACTTAAACGGTCCGTATATAAACGGCCAGGCAAATTGTAAAATGCCGAATCAGGTAAATTGTAAAATGCCGTATGCAGATTGTAAATGAGTGAGCGAAGCGAGCGATGTTAGGTTTGGTCAGGTTTGATGTATATAACACAGTCAAAGGGGCTCCCCCTCCTGGGTAGCAGAAATCTACGTATGACATTTTATAATTTGCCCGAACATTTGTAAAACGACGAATTACACTATATGCCTGCGACATATCCGGCAAGAAACCGACAATAAAAAGGTAGGTACAACGACAAGGCACCATCCCCTCCAATAACGGCGCTGTCATGTAAATCGTCTTAGCGAAACACTTCAAGGTGAAGGCCAACGACAAAACGTTGACGCGGTCGAATCATATTATAGCCACAAGTATTTTTACTAATCGCATATATAATAATGATAAACCAGCAACAATGGGACAAAGCAAAATGTGTACCGAGATTCATCATATCAGCCGGAAGATGTCCACTGTTTAATAAAGACCTCCCCAAGGATCTTTTGGAGTATGTTCTTACCTTCGAGAGTGACCCGTGCCCTAAGTAGTGGAGGCGTTAAGGGTTAAGGAGCGATGCTGAGCAGGGTGGCTAAGCCGGGGACTGCTGGAATCTGGAAGTGCAGAGCCAACGAAGGAAGAACGGCAAAAGTGGCGCAGTTGCGAAAAAGCCTATGTCCTACACGAAGTAACTAGTATCTTATCTGTGGTCCAACAGTGGATTAATACCAGCAGATGATTTGATGTTTTTAACCACATAATATGGTAGTTGACTGCATCTAAAATAATGAAATATTGTTCCCTAAAATACTCTCCTATTAAATTTCACAAAACCTTACTCGTTTTGTTTTTCATCAAGTCTTCAATTTTTAATCATAAAATTAGTATTATTAAAGATCATTATAGTTACTAAAGGAAATTGTCTCTATATTGACATGCCTTGCTATTTCATTCAAACTTTTTTAGAACAAAATTTTGACATATTATAAAAAGTAACATATGTTACTCAAATGACTATCTTAGGTGGTATCGATGTTCAAAGTTACTATTCAAAACAAAACCTACGTTATGTGAAGTCGACCAACCCGCACTGGGCCCGCTTGGTCGACTAAGGCCCGATCGCCCAATTCAGGGTAGGCTCGAGCCCCTCGGTGGGGACGTATATGAGATGATATGATGAAGGAAACTAGGAAGTGCAGTCATTAGGATATATCCCTGGCTACAAATGTGTCGAAGAGCACAACATTCTGATGACCCACGGGACCTCCGTAGACTGCTCAGAAGAGAGCACACGGTAAATGAGCATATTTTCCATACAAACAATCGTGCTGCTTGTTTTGAAAACTTTTTTTTTATTCATAATTGGTAAGCCCTTGGCATCATCTCACCTGATGGTAAGTGACGATGATGCCGAAGATGGAAACGGGCTTACCAAGATTCCCCAACGCAATGGAGAACTGGCTATCTTATCTTCAAGTCCGAACACATCAATGTTACTAACACTGATGTTTGGCGGCAAGACTTAGACAAGATGGCTGTAGTTAGCCAGGCGGGCTTAGAAAATGCCCTACCACCAACCAGAGTCTTTTAATTTGACCCCACCGGGAATCGAACCCGCGACCTCCAAGTGTGAAGCGAATGGACTAACCATTACTCCACGGAGGCGGTTATCAGCAGAATGTAGTGATCTTCGACACATTTGTACCCAGGGATCTAACCCAATGACTGCACTTCCTAGTTTCCTTACTTTTTTTATAAAAAAATTATAATTTCGTGGCTGTTTGGACCACCTCTCTGTATGAAAATGTACTGTGATAACTTAGCCAGCCCTTATTTTGTTTCAAATAGTATATATAACTAGTTAACTGTTAATCGGTATTTCGTTATCGGTATGTATTTCGGTATTTAATAACGGTTATTAAACGGGTTACTCCTTGTTTTACTCATCTTTCGTCTCTTTCGCACACACGGCTGCACGAAATGGCGACCCTGCCATGTCGTCAACCTAAGCCCTAAAGCCCTTCACATCATCATACTCCAAATAGCGACCCTGCCATGTCGT
This sequence comes from Coleophora flavipennella, assembly GCA_947284805.1. Taxonomy (NCBI): domain Eukaryota; kingdom Metazoa; phylum Arthropoda; class Insecta; order Lepidoptera; family Coleophoridae; genus Coleophora; species Coleophora flavipennella. The sequence goes on from OX369267.1 coordinate 951,810, forward strand.
CAACCTAAGCCCTAAAGCCCTTCACATCATCATACTCCAAATAGCGACCCTGCCATCTAGTCAACCTAAGCCCTACACATTATCTCACATGATGCTAAGTGACGACGATACCGAAGAAGATGGATGCGGGCTTACCAAGATTCCCCAACGCAATGGGAAACTGGCTATCTTATATTCTGCCATAAGCTGGAACAGACCAATAAAGTTAACATTTATGTTTGGCAGCAAAACTTAGATATCTATCATATGATGGCGGGCTCAGAAAATGCCTACCACCAACCAAACAGTCTTACAGAGTTAGACCACGCCGGGAATCGAAACCGCAAACTCCTGGTGTGAAGCTAGTGGATTAGCCATTACGCCACGAAGGCGGTCCTACTAATACTTGTAATACGAAGCGTCGGTGGCTCAACCGGTAACGACTCGGCCCTCCTAACCAGAGGACTCAGGTACAAACCAGACGGCCAATGTCGCAATGAGTTTTTCAAAAAACTTACATACATATACTTACGGATTGCTCGGTGAAGGAAAACATCGTGAGGAAACACGCACAACTGATTCCAGATGTGTATGAAGGTCTCGTTTCACACGTCCATAGGTGTAAATCTAAATGCCCTACACGTGACCGAGAGTAATGATAAGTGCAACACCAGGCAACCGTCGTCTATCCTTTGGTAGCACGGTCGATTGTGTCACACGATAAGAAAGAAGATGTTAATTATATAAATAACATAGTGGGATTACGGGAAATATGTATCGCATGTAATCCTATTATTTTGTTTATTCGCCACGTGTTGGGAAAAATAGTAGGACCATGAAACGATAAATATTCAAATATTAGACTACATGCAGCAATAATTGTAATTTTTGAGCCTTAAATTTTCAAATAGCGTCGTAGGAAATCAGCTAAAAAGTTACGTAGCACATGCGTTTTATCGCTGAGAAATTAGGTACCGTGAAATTGGATATTTCGTACGAATTTTACTGTATTTATCTTGATTGAATTAATGGTCCTGGTTTTGGGTTAATATTATAAAAATTTATGGTAAAGGAGACAATTCAGACAATGGATAAGAAATAATGAATTTTACTTCAAATATTTTTCGCACAATAACCCTACGTACGAATGTTGATTCGTAAATATTATATAACATTATCATTATTTGAAATACAAAGTTAAAACATATCGTGGACTTATTATTTACTAACTTTTCATTAGCATTCCATTTGTTTAAAGGTCACTTAATTTCCGATCAATTCATAATAAAATATTACATATTACTGGACTAGAATGTACTGTTTAATAATGAAAGTATTAATATACAATGTAAAAAAATATTTTACTCACCACGCACGCTTATACTTACTTTACTTTCCTCTAGCACGGTTTTGCTCCAAACACTTTAAAAGGTTCTGTGGCAGTCTTTATATCACATTTTAATAATTTTTTTCTGCATTGTTTTGCAACAAGTTGCTCTTCATATCTTATCTGTCCTATGTCCTTCGGACGCTCACTGATAACAAGTTATTATTCATTTGTGTATACTACACCTTATTCTATTTGACTGGAAACCTTAGTAATTAAAAGATTAAAGCTTATACATCGCCGACAGTGGCCTCAGTACAAAAAAAAGTAATCTAATTTATGGTTCATCGTTAGTTACTGGAGATTCATGGAATCATTTTGACGATAGAAGGCCTGACTTTGGGGTGCCAAAAATAATAATGGTAGACTAATTACGAAAAATACAATAACGACAGTCATAGTCATAACCCAGAGGGAACATAAACAAATAAAACGTATTTCTGTCCATCACTACACAACATGCAATATGTAAAAAGAAGCAGTATACAGCGACCTGCCGCTAACAATACACAAAAATATTATTAATTATCATACAAGTTAACTACTGCCACAAATTATAAATGTATTAAGTATACTATGTAAGTAAATAAGGACACAACAAGGGGATTTAATTGTATAAAGAAATAAAAATAGAAAAATATACGATAAATTCTATTTAAACATGAAATTTATTAGAGATTAAAAAACATACAATGTTTGTTTTATACAAAATAAAATACCTGGAGGGTATAGCAGCAGGGCACGTGGGGTGAGGCGGCCGTGCCCTGCTGGAGATACATACGAAATGGTGCGACAGGTCCATACATAGTCCAATAATATAATATGATACGATAAAAAGTGGGTACACATATACGATACTGTCAAGCCAACTAAACTCACAAGATAGTCATGTCGCGCTCGCCAATATAAAACTAGGTATGTTAAATCTTACAAAAATACTTATTAACTAATCTGAAATGCACATAGAGGATTTTGCGTCTCCACTACAAAAATATTCTGAGATTGGAATGAAATCTTTCTTAAGCTTTCGGCCCTGGAACGATCACAATGAGACAGTGTTGCAACGTCCATTGTCGTGCTAGTTATTGTTTCTCTTCTGAGTCTTAAAGCTAACAGACAGAACCTGACCATTGAGCGTGTACCCATTGAGCGCTTGGATGGCCATCGCAGCCTCATCATACTCCCTCATATTGACAAATGCAAAGCCTTTGTTTTTCTTGGTCTCTGGATCCTTAATCACTTTTATTGAGTCAATGGCACCATAAGGGCCAAAGAGTTGCCACAGAGACAGCTCCTCTGTGTCTTCACCAATGTTATAAACATACACGGTTGTTTGATGAGGTGCTGGAGGGGCTCCAAGTAGTGGCACAGGACTGGCTGGTGGTCCCAGTAAAGGCAAGGGTGTGTGATTGGTAGCAGCCATAGGGTTAAACCGCTGCGTGCCTTTGTTAATGAATGGCAGTGCTTTTCCAGGAGAAGGCAGTAAAGGCGGAGGCGACGGTTGCGCGAAGCCAGGCGCGAAGGCAGCAGCGCGGGCTCCAAAGGCTGAGGTAAGGCTGGTGCCATTAAAAGCAGCGGGTGATGTTCCATTGAACACGGCTGTTGCTCCATTGTAGGCCATAGGCGCAGCACCCACCGCTACGCGTGCCGTCGGCCGCGGCGGGTTCTTATTCTGATTGGGCTTATTTGCGAACTTCACGACAACAGGCCCCGCTCCAGGTATGGGCGATGAACCATTCATGTGTTGAATCGCTTCCTCCGCCATTGCCCGCGTCTCGAAACACACAAACCCTATGCCCTGCGACACTCTACTGTTTGTAATATTCCCAAATGGCCCGAAGAGCACGTTAAGTCTCTCAAGCGTCATGTCTGGAGGTAGATTGCTTATGTATAGGTTGGACTCCGTGTCCGGTTTGTGGCTGACCTTGTTCTCTGGATTGAGCAGCGCGAACGAAACCTTCAGCGTCTTGCCTTGCATGAGAAGGCCGTTGAACGCAGCGCGCGCCTTTTCCGCGTCCTCGTGTTTCTCGTACTCGACGAAACCGTATCCTCGGTTGGCGATCAGCTTGCAACTCTCAATCTTGCCCATAGCGGAGAACAACGCATACATCATGTCGCGCGTCATCAGCTCCGGGATATAGTTCACCATAAGCTTTGTCGGCGACACATTGGACGTAGCGTCGCCACCGCCATTCTCCATTTTTACGTCGTTATTCATAACAGTCCACCCTTGTTACGAAAACTACACTACGGAAAACAAAATGTTGATGCAACTCACACAATAAGTCGGTTATTTCATTTGCAACATCGGAAATGAACAAAGGATGAACACAAAAAAAAATCACAGGAAAACGCCAACAACGCCGGTTCACTGGGTTCACTTCACTTCGTGTCGTGTCCACGCGACTTCACGCGAGTGAACAACGACTTGGGGTTTTTGGCAAATGTTACCAGGATTAGCTTACACTTTTTGAAAATAAATATAACTAAACTAGGTACAAAACTGGAAATCTCTTGGCTGTTCCAGCTGTTCGTACTTTTTTACTAAATATTTGACGGTATTGTCACTGATGTTTTTTGGTTATCTATCATGAATTGATTTTCATTCCGTAGGTACGCGTCGCGTGGCAATGACATTTTGTCTTGTACCCCTATCCTACCTACCTAACATAAAAATAGAGAGAGAGATAGTCTATGGATGTGGTCTATGACATGATTTGGACCTTAAGTACTCCACTCACTATTCATATTCAATTTCAACTTCAATTTGCAGAATCAATCTGCTGAAAGCCGACATATTTAATCGTAATTATTATGTGTGTTGGGGAATGGGGGCGTGGTGTGGCCCACCCAGCCTTCGATCACCACCCAGCATGCTCTCCGTGTTGTATCGTTCGCGCTAGCAATCTACAAATTGTCTCAACAGATTGTGTGCGTGTTAAATGATGGATGAGTAGTGCGATTGCCTCAATCTCGGCTCAATCGCGTTCGTGCCGTCGTCACTGTGAGTTAGTGTTGTTCTGTGCTATACTTGGAGGAAATAACTAGAGGAATAGTATTTATTTGAAAAGTACAGCACTAGCGTGGCCTTAACAACTTACGTGCAACGCAATGTGTTCAAAAGGGACAGACATACTTAATCTTTCCTGTCTCCAAACGGAACGCAATGAATTGACGCCATTTTATTCAGTGGCGGCGTAGCATGGGTTGGCATCCGGGGCGGTTTTCTATCGAGCACCCCCAAAATAAATAAAGGTCACCAAGGTCGCGGTCAGAAATTTTCGTGGGGTAAAGAAGAAAATTCCTTGTTTGTTTCAACTCTGGACCAGATAGACAACAGGATCTGACTAAAAATAAATTTTAAGGTGTTTTGCGACTATATTGAATGGCTCTCTGCTCCCATTTAATGTCCTAACTACCACACCTTAGGGGTGCCCATTGCACAAGAAAGCCCATTGGATGCCCATGGCAAGCGTAGCAAGCCCGAAAATTTTTCACTAGATACGTACCGTTTTTTGTGGTTGAGTTGATATAAATCTATACTGGTGCTCATGAAATTGACTATCGGGCATAAACTACTTGACAACGTGTCAACCAATATCATGATGCAAACGGTAAGTAGAGAGCGGTGCTCTACGCTCGCTGATGTGTCGCCGTAAAGGGTGACTCCAGGGCGAGCGAAGCGAGCCCGAAAATTTTCGTTTGTGTCTGGTCTTAAAGGGTCTCTTTTGCTAATATATTTGTTCACTTTATCAAAATTGGCTACTAACTAAACTGCACGAATGGGTAAGTTGGCACCCCTTGGTGATTGGCACCCGGGGCAGACCGCCCCCGCCGCCCCCCCTTTACGCCAACACTGATTTTATTTATTTGTGATCACCAGTCTGGTGATCATTGATGTGGTAGTAAAAAATTGTATTTTTGTTGAATTATTTAAGTGAACTTAAAGCGATTTTATTTTTAAGATAAGATAAACGTGAAAGTTTCATGGCCTGCGTTGTTTACGGCTGTAAAAGCCGTAGTTCTGGAAGAACAAATGAAGATCGGCACTTGTCTTTTTACAGGCAGGTGTTTTGAGATACATTTACATATTTTTTACAATGTAACAAAATTTTAATGGAATATGATATACGCCTATGTTTGTGCTATTTGTTATTCAATAGACAGAATAATGTAATGCCTTTTTTTGATAAATTTTTGCCAAAATATATTTTGTAGTGTTGTGCTCGTTAGCGATATTATGTATGCCATACTACCACAAAGCAAATAGACTACAGGGAGCCGGCTTATTTAATGTACCGGATTAAAAAGCCTACCGTAGCGCCATGGCTGTCATCACTTCCTATGTTGGTGTCAAAGATGACCCACTACCGGCGTTTCCGAATTATGCTCAAGATCATCATGTCAGCTCATATACGTCCCCACCGAGGGGCTCGAGCCTACCCTGAATTAGGGCGACCGGGTCTTAGTCGACCACGCGGGCCCAGTGCGGGTTGGTCGACTTCACACACAACCTTCGAGTTTCTTCGCAGGCGTGTTGTGCAGGTTTCCTCACGATGTTTTCCTTCACCGTTAAAGCAATCGGAGAGTATATGTACGTAAGTTACGAAAAACTCATTGGTACATTGGCCGTCCGGATTTGAACCCGGCACCTCTGGTTAGGACGACCAAGTCGTTACCGGTTGAGCCACCGACGCTTGAGCTGTCCCTCAAGATACATTCTAATAATTTTCTACCCCCGACGCCAATAGAGGGATGTTATAAGATTAACGTCTGTATCTATCTTTTGCAGCGGAGACCTGCAGAGACAGTTAACCAGTGTTCCGTCACTCACCTATCATCATATCAGCTCATATACGTCCCCACCGAGGGGCTCGAGCCTACCCTCAACTAGGCGATCAGGCCTTAGTCGACCACGCAGGCCCAGTGCGGGTTGGTCAACTTCACACACAACCTTCGAGTTTCATCGCAGGCGTGTGCAGGTTTCCTCACGATGTTTTCCTTCACCGTTAAAGCAATCGGTAAGTATGTACGTAAGTTTTGAAAAACTCATTGGTACATTGGCCGTCCAGATTTGAACCCGGCACCTCTGGTTAGAAGAACCGAGTCGTTACCGGTTGAGCCACCGACACGACACTCACCTATACCTACCGCAAAATATACCTACGTTTAGCGACCCACTCGGACGGGCTCTCGCGAGTCGGGCCGCCACCCACCATGTGTCTTGGTTAGGTGTAGAACCTCGGGATAGGTAGGTAGGTAATCATTATTATTGTGTGGCCGAACCGCGCTAAGTGGAAGATGGTGGAAGTCTATGTACGAGTATAGGTAATAAAAAATATTAAAAAACAGATCTAATAAAACTGGCTAAGTGCGTGTCGGATCATGAACAAAGTAGGGTTCTGTAGTGATAAAAAAATGATTAAAAAAATGTGTATTGTTGGACAGTGGGAACAAGTAGGTTAATAAATGCGTAGGTATTTTCGTTTTATGAGGAAGTGCAGTATCTGTTACGAAGTAACTAGTATCTCATCTGTGAGTCAACCATCAACGTCAAAAAAATTAAGTGTAGAAGTTGTTCCTTCAAAATTATTTACTGAGCCATGCATTGATGATACACCGAGAAAAAAGAAACTGAAGAAAATTCTTGCTAAACAATTGAAAACATCTGCAAGATGTCTCAAAAAGTTAAAGCTCGGGAGTTTGACAAGTAGTATTTGCGACAAATCTGTTTATGATTTTGTTTTGTTGTTCACAAATTGTTTGGTTTGTATTTCCAAAAAGAGACCGAGGTATGAAAGTTTGCTTGATTAAGTAATAATTTGACACATAAACAACTGTTATTATTTGTGAGGTGGGCAAACGTAGTGATTATATGCTCTTTGGAGGTGAGGGGACTGTCTGGCTCCGTTGGTTTTCGTGCAAGTTTCTGAGATTTAAGCAGAGGAAAAAGTAAGTACCTAATTTGTTGTTTGATGATAAAACAATAATAAAACACAAAAATCTATAAACAGTCGCTAGAAGTTTGTCGATACCTCAAGGGGGTGCCGAAATATATGTCTTCAATCAAACTTCAAAATTAGCCTATTCCGGTGCGTTCATGCTCGGCACGAGATAAAAATCTCTACACGCTCTCTACAAATGACAGATGAGAGCGCGACCAGTCTTAACTCGCCAGGGCCATACTCGGTGTCAAGATACAACCATTTGTCGCGCTTCGAAGTCTACATTTGACATTAGTGGGTAGACAAAATGGACCTCATGCTACGCCTGCTGCAGATAATACGTAACTCGTGCATGATGTTGGTAATTACATGTAGGTAGGTAGATTGATTTGACGCTAAGAAGGCTAAAAATGTTCATCTGAAACATAGACTATGAGTAGATACATAACTGAAATACTTAGGGATTTCAAAAAAATACTAAGAGAGTATTTGGAAATTAAAGTGCACCTTAGTGCGAATGTTATCTACTAAATTATATATAGGTAGGCATATAATCTGAAAAACCTGGGGATTACAAAAAAATACCAAGTAGGTGGAAGTGGGGCAGATTGATACACAAAAATTCAAAATGAAATTTTGTCCAGAAAAGTACCTACAAAAATTACGATTTTTTAGACTAAGCGTGTAGCTAAATTAATCAGCTTTTAAGTATCTATCAAACGTATCATTAAAGTTAGTAGTTAAAATATATATTACATCTTAAGTAAAAAAATATATTTGTGTCAATGTGCCCCACCTACGGGGCACATAGATGCACCCCTCAGGCGACTTTGATACTAAGTGAGAATTGTATGAAAATGGCTTTAAGCAAACTTATAAATATATACCAATTTACTGCCATATCATGATCGGTCTTACATTATTAAGCAAAAAAAACTCTAGTTATATATCAAATGTAACAACTGAAAACATTTTAATCATTCTTAGGAACTTTCCTTTACATAAAAATATCACAAGCTATATTCGTTACAAAATATAATAAGGCTAACAAAATTAGCAGACCTTAATAATTAATAAACGTAAATAATACTAATCAAACTTTCTTACATAAAATTAACAAAACCAGCTTTTCAGCTGAATCAAACAACAAATACGAAAAAAACTACCCTACACAAGTGGCAAGATTAACCAAAAATATCTACCATAAAAAACATTAGGTGTTAATAAACTCTCCTATATAACGTTGTATGTACTTAAATCGACGGAAAAAGTGTACATAGATGATGTACGAGATGTGCCCTTTGATAGATTTGGCTTAGGCAAATCAACACTTGCTTTAATAATAATAATAAATTCATTTATTAAAGTTACTTAAGACTCATAGAATGTTAGTAACAATGTGCTTAAAAACTATGTTAGTATTTCTTAACCTAGAACCTGGTAAAAACAGAATGTAAGTAGTTAAGTATGTGAAACCCTGCTACAAGATCACTAGAGAAGTGGAGAGCCTGCAGCAGCCGGCTTTGTCTTCTACATATGGGAAAACAAAAACTAAAAAAACCTCGTTTTTTTCTCAGATATGACACTTGATACTCTGTCAGATTGTATTTGGAAATTACTTTGGCCACGTAATAAACAACAGATTTCTTCTTTTCAAACTTGATGAGCAGAAAATCATCAAAATTTACATTTTCAGGACTGAGAGCGTCAAACTCATCAGACGGCCATTCTAAAATTTCTGAATCTTCATTGTCGTCATCACTTAATTTCAAAGACTTATTTTCACTGGAATCAGAATCTAGAAATTTTCTTAACGGGCTCATTTCTTTTTAGGTTTTCTGGTTTCTGTGAGACCCAATAAATTCTTTGCCGTTTTCAACTCATTTGCTTCCTGCTTCATCAGTTTGACTTCTCATTTCCTTTCCTTTTCTTCATACAACATTTGTATTCTATCTTTCTCTGGTATGTTAGTATAAATCCTGGATTTCCCCTTTTCTTTTCCTTTCCTAGATGATTTTTCAAAGACAAAGCAACAAGAGAAGGCTTTAACTGAATATTTGTTGACATCTAGTTATATGCATTAAGGGTTGTGTTTGCAGCAACTTTTAAAGTTGGCTTATGAATTCGCTGAATATTTAGGATGCAAATATCCAGAATCACGGATAAAAAGTAGGATTTAGAACAAGAAAAAACATGATTAGTGTCAGAAAGTCAGAAAACACAAGCGAAGCAAGAAGTTTTGTACTCAATAAAAACGTAGTCAAGGACTTTTTTGACAATTATGAGCAGGTAAAGTTGCGCTACAAATTTACCCCTGCCTGTATTATTAATGTCGATGAAACAGAAATTTACACAGTCTTACCTACGCCTATAGTTTTGGCTGAAAAGACACCAAGACAATTATAGGACAACTTGTGTCAGCCGAAAGAGGAGAGCTTTTATATTTTGTGGCATATTAAATGCAACAGGCGTTGCGCTTCCTCCTGTTTATGTCTTTCCTCGTATCCATTTCAAAGAGCAATTTTTACATGGTGCTCCAGAAGGAAGTCTAGGTTTGGCTAACAGGAGCGGCTGTATGACTGCAGAATTGTACCTTTTTTTTTATTAAAAATTTGAGTGCGTTTGACTGCAACTCACCTGATGGTAAGTGATGATGCAGTCGAGGATGGTACACGCAAACTCAAATAATGCCTATTCACTCTTGCCTTGAAGATCCCCAAATTATAGGAATCGGGAAACACTGACGCAGGCAAGGAGTTCCACTCCTGCGCTGTACGCATAATAAATATCGAACACATTTAACGCCACACCTCATGCACTAAGGATAACCCATCATCATCATATCAGCCACAAATCGTCCACTGCTAGACAAAGGCCTCCCCCAAGGATCTCCACGACGACCGGTCCTGCGCTGCCTGCATCCATCGGCTTCCCGCGATTTTCACCAGGTCATCGGTCCACCGCGTGGGAGGCCTGCCTACGCTACGTTTTTCGGTGCGCGGTCGCCACTCGAGAACTTTACTGCCCCATCGGCCATCTGTTCTACGAGCTATGTGCCCTGCCCACTGCCACTTCAGTTTAGCGATTCTGTGAGCTATGTCGGTTACTTTAGTTCTCCTGCGGATCTCCTCGATTCTGATTCGATCACGCAGAGAAACTTCGAGCATAGCACGCTCCATTGCCCTTTGGGTGACCTTGAGCCTTCTTATGAGGCCCATAGTAAGCGACCATGTCTCAGTTCCGTAAGTCATCACTGGCAACACACACTGGTCAAAGAGCTTAGTCTTGAGACACTGCGGTATTTGGGACGTGAAGATATTGCGAAGCTTCCCGAACGCTGCCCAGCCGAGTTGGATTCGTCGATTGATCTCTTTCTTGAAGTTGGACCCGCCTAGCTGGACTGTTTGTCCCAGGTATACATTTTCTTCAACAACTTCCAGTGTAGAGTCTCCAACCTTTAGAGGGGTGGGTGCGACACGGACATTTAACATTACTTTCGTCTTGTCCATGTTCATTATAAGGCCCACTTGTTGAGACACTTTACTGAGGGCATCGAGCATTGTGCTTAGGTCTTCCATAGTCTCAGCCATGACCACGATATAGTGAGCGAATCGGAGGTGGGATATGTACTCGCCGTTGATATTGATGCCGAGTCCACCCCAGTCCAGAAGCTTAAAAACTTCTTCCAGGGCGGCGGTGAACAGTTTCGGAGATATAACGTCTCCCTGTCTCACCCCTCGCTGCAACTGGATAGGTTTCGAGTTCTGATCCTGGAGGCGAACCGAATAACCCAATTCTAATTATTTGTGACAACAACGAATCACATATATTACAATCGCAGCAGTCAACTACTGTCGAGAAAATGGGATTGTCTACCTGTTTTTACCACCACACACGTCACATAAATTACAACCTTTGGATGTGAGCGTTTTCGGTCCGTTCAAAGGCAAACTGAAAATTGCTTTTAACGATTGACACGTTCGAAACATTGGAAAGAAATTGAGGAACTCTCCAGGCTCCGTTCTTAAAAAAAATCATAGATGGCGCTGTCTAGTGTACTTAGCAAAGAGAGTTTAACGAACTTAAGTTTTTACTTAGTCAAAGATGGCCTTTTATTCCCCATATGTATTATGTGGGTCTTTTTTAGTGAGAACATTAATCTTCTTTTAAGAGCCAATAATAACATTTTTTTTCGGGTCGGTTACGGGATCTGGATGGCATCGTCGCGCCGCCATCTAAATATTATGTAGGTACCACCGCACTCACTGCGCACCGTACAGATCAACAGTAGGATAGTTAGGTTAGGTTAGTGTTCATCCGAATGCGAATCCATTATACAATAAAATTGTATAAGCACAATCTTTAAACGACTAAAATTAAAGTGTCGCGTAAGTATTTGGCACTGCAACACTTATAAATATGTATAATATGTATATCTTAATCTTACTCAATAAATGATCGATCACCATATTATATCAATAATAAAAACCCTTCCGTTATTTCGTATGTCAGCGCTAGTACCTACGCCGGTGGCGGCATCGTGCGATATCAAAGGCGTTGCTCTACTGTAGGCAATATCGCAATACTGTGGCAAAGTATATATATTAGTACTAACGACTGTGGTATAGCGCCCGTGTGTTACCTTACCTTGAGCTTTAGTTACTTTAGTTCTTGTTTGACATATCTGGCCATTCTTATTATCTTCTTTGGTCTGTGCGATGCGATGGATGAATTTGTATAGTAGTGATCTGGGACTTTTTGGCGGGAATTTGTAGCGTTCAGTTTGTCATTTTTCTTTTATTATCCGAAAAATTACATTTAGTGGTTTTTGATGTAAGTATAATATTGATAGTGTATTTATCAGCGAAGGATCATATAAGTGTTTCTTGTGTAGGATAATGAAATAAAAGTGTGTATACTGTGTTTAGAGTTCCCACAAGAAGTCCGAGCAAGCTTTATTTTGCTAGAGTATTTAGGTTAGGTTAGTTTATAGACAATGATATGATGTGAACGTGAAGAAACTACTGAAAATTACTGAAGACGTGAATTCTACAAATGAATACTACTGAAAAACATATACTGAAGACTAGGCGGTATGGCCAATTAGCCTTAGCCTGCCCTAAAAGGGCGAAGAAAGAAAAAAAAGTAGTAGTGATCTGTGGGATGAATGTTGTTTGTTTTTACCAAAAGGTTAATTGGTTTTTACTCGAATTTCCTTAATTTCCTTTGCATTTTCTTGTGATTTTGAATAAATTTTACCATCGATCCTTAAACCAGGAGCACAAACTATGTTTCTAACAAATATTTTGTTGAAGAAAGCGAAAAGCAAGTAAGTTTTTTTAAATAAACGAAAATATTAACTATATTTCAAAAGAAGCCTTTCCAGCTTGTTGTTTTGCATTTTCCCAGGCATATAATGGTTCTGATGGAGAGCGTTGTGTCTGGGCACAAGTTCAATGCCATCAGGGAGCGTCTAGCAGAGAAATTGGAGATTTTACGGTTCGATCCTTACAGTGAGTACATAATTAAATAACCTCCTAGTCAGTGCCTAGAAAAGAAAATTAGAATGTTTTGGTGGTTTCAGTTAAACTATCCTCTCTCACTAACATAATAATAATTATTATAGTAATTATCACACTACATTGCATGTTGATAGTAATATTTTTAGGGTTAGGTAATGAGACCCTATTACTAAGCCGCTGTATGTCTGTCTGACATTCAAAAGGCCATATTTTTTTAACCGTGCAGGTAGCCAGCTGAAATTTTCACAGAATGTCTTATTATGCGGGCTTTACCAACAAAAAATAAAAAGTGAAAAATTAGGGGCCATATACAAGTTATTGTTAAGGGTGAGGTGGGTTCCGCATACAGGCTACCAATGCCCCCATTTTGCATCGTTGGCTGGCATAGGATATATGAGCACAACTTTGTTCTGTGCTAGCTCCTTGCAATTCAGTAGGATGTGGGCAGCAGTCTCCTCAGCCACCATGCTCACTCTGCATAGTGGGATGACACCTTGAACGAATAGGTGTTGTTAAAATGTTTATTTAAATTAGGTGATAAAGTAGGTTCTGATAGACATAGATAGTAATAATTACATTACTTAGTGTCAGATTGTGAAAAAATAAAAAAAACAAACATCAGTTAATAATGTTGATAAAATCATAACAAATAATGTCATTTGGACATGAAAACAATATGACACGAGAAGTAATACATTAAAGTTATTGTTAAGGGTGAGGTGGGTAATTTGTTGTTATTGCCTTTGACAAGTGTAGACCAGTTCACACGGACAGCACCAGTTCACACGGACAGCACCCGTTCACAAGTATAATGCAAGAGTCAGCCTTCGCTCTCCTCAACCATATTAAAGGAAAAGGAACAATCTGGCTCCTGATGTGCCCCCATCCGCGATTTAAGCGAGCATGCACCATTCATGTCAATGCTAAGATTAAAAATATTATTATTATTTAGACTTGTCATGTCATTTCGCTTCCACATCAATTCTTATGACATGGTCATCATTTTATTACTATTAAACATGATCAGCATTGCTAGAAAAAACACTGTCTACAATTGTTTTTATGACAGATTTAAGACATCATCAGGTAATTTGTTATACATGAGTGTGCATTGTCCCACAGAGGACTTATTGATTTTGCTGAGTCTGGTATAAGTTAGTTGATGTTTATTTTTATTCCAAAGATTACGAAGATTACGACGTTGCCTGTCACTATTCAGTGAAAAGAGATGCAGATTTTTGCAAACATACATTATAGGGCAGTCATAATATTAATATCTTCATTTATTAAAATGACCATGTCCAGTAATAGCGGCTGCTACCTTGCGGAGCTGAGATCACGAGAGTCTTAAGAGCTTCCTGGATAGGTCAGGGTTAGTCGCCGGCTGGACCAACTTCGCTTGCTTGCTTATTTCCAAACTTGACGAGAACAAATTGGGTTCATTTCTTGTGCGTTGCCTCAGGTGGACCCTACACAAAAACTTGTGTTTTATCAATGGTTTCTGTTTTGCTCTAAAGGTAAAACAGTAATACTTAACAAAAAAGCATGAAACTTTATGGTACTCCTTAAATAAAGCAACAAATAAAAAAACCGGCAAGTGTCAGCTATACTCCCGCTAAGAGTTTGAACTGAATCAAAGAGAAAAGTGTTTTCTGTCACTTGCGTTGACATGTTTTGCTTGAAATACATAGTATTAATGACCGACGAAAAGTTCAGTTTCGGACAGTTTCGACAAAAAAAATATTTTTTCGGCCAAAAATGTGTGGAACCTTCGGCCATTTCGAAACTACCGTTCTTGAATTGTCGCGCTTCGTTCGGGTAAAACCGTGCCTAAATATTAAGGCGATGGGTTATGCTAACTAGCTACAATCACATCTTAAAAGAAGAATGTTTTTTTTTCATTTTTTATTATACAGAAGCAAATTATCGCAGTTAATTTTTTGAGAGTTTACTTACATACACTGTGTTCATGTGAAAGTTAACAATGGACGATTTTTATTACATATGTACTGTAATGTTATTTTTTACTTCATTTAATACATGCTGACTGTATGGAATGCAAAATACATTAGTCTACAACAAACAACTGGTATCGGCTGCAAATCCTGTTTCACTAATAATAACACTAATATAATCATCATCATATCAGCCGAAGCACGTCCACTTCACGTAATTGTTTTTTTGAAAGGACAAGCTTGTTGTTGGCCGTGAGGGCCTTAACAACTTCACCGGGCAGAGACCACTTCACGTCATGGAAATTCTTGGGGAGACCTTTGTCCAGCAGTGGACATCCTTCAACTAATATAATACTTGTGTGGAAAGTTTTTTTGGTACGGTTTTTTGTCCCATTGCTGAGCAATGAGCATAAGCCTCCCGTCCATTGCACCACACATCGACGTCCGTACATACATATCGGAAATCACTCTGACATGGTATCTGCATGTGTGAGTGCACACTGAGAGTGTAAAGCAGAAGCTGTTATGTAGCATGTGCCATAGTAACTTACTATCTTATCTGTGGACCCTACTCAGCATTTACCATATTTCACCCTCTGTTCCCTGTGCACTCACATAAAAAAAACCATTTGCATGTACTTACTTAATATTTAAATTATGAGTCCTCTGTAGGAGCCCCAGCTTAATAGATGGCTGCGACCTATGTACATTCACTGAAGTTTGCAGGATGTTGCAGTAAAAGTTTTATATAGTAATAGGGATGACGAATGCTAGTCATCTGAGTTACTTTTTATCATCTGTCAAAAACGACATTTTGTTCTAAAAATGTTAGAAATACCTAGGCGTGACGTCATAGTTTAGCAGCGTCATATCTGTATTCATTTTGTTATTTTGGTGAATTAAAAATCGAAGACTTGATGGAAAAAAAAACGAGTACGTAAGGTTTTTCGAAGACATTTAATGCATATTTAATTATTTTTAATATTTACTTAAAAAGTTGATAAAATATCCTTTCTAACGATATTTTTTTTAGTGTTGCAATAGAAATAAATAAAATACAGGACTTTTAAATTCAAATTTGACAAATTTAGGCGTTTCGGCTGACGCCCCGCTTGAGCAGTGTCACAAGCCTAGGCGATTCGGCAGGCGTCGCGCCAGAGGGGTTAAACCGTTGTAAAAAAATATTCTCTTAAAAAGAAGCTCGAATATGAAACTCAAAAATCGCTTGAAAAATACCCTAGGTAGGGTCAAACAACTGCAGTAACTCTGCAATCCTAATAAAAGTTGAAATAAAAAACCGGTCAAGTGCGACTCGGGGTCCCACAAACAGGGTTCCTTCACCGTAAGAGCATTGGATAAACGTAAATTCGAAAACTGTATGGTACGTGGCAGGATTCGAACCACGGCCTCCCGGACAGGAGGTAGCGGCCGTAACTGTAACGCCACCGACGTTCTCCTTTGACGCTTTCTTCATGACATAATTTTACATATTTTTTTGAGTTTCCGGAATTATATACTACTCAAAACAAAATAACGGCCACCTAAGTTTTCTCATTACATTTTCTTACAGAGAGATGGCTCAAACAGCCACGATAATTATTATTTTATCAAGAAATGTAAAGAAACTACGAAGTGCAGTCATTAGGTTAGATCTCTGGCAACAAATGTGTCGAAGAGCACAACACTCTGCAGACCCTCGGAAACTCAGTGGACTGCTCAGATGAGAGCACACAGTAAATTGGAATATTTTGTAGCCAGGTATCTAAACCAATGACTGCACTTCCTAGTTTCCTTACTTTTCTTGTTTTAAAAAAAAATCGTGGCTGTTTGAACCACCTCTCTGTATGAAAATGTACTGGGAAAACTTAGGTGGTCCTTATTTTGTTTTGAGTAGTATAAATTTACGATGAATGAAATAATAAATTCATGATAAAAAACGTAATATATCCTTTTACCGCTATTTTTACAAGTATCAAAAATCCGATATTTTCGAACATCGGTCTATGAGTTGTTAAATAATTTCCCCTATATAAGTTTCATTTTCGAGCACGCAGAGAAACTCCGAGCATAGCACGCTCCATTGCCCTTTGGGTGACCTTGAGCCTTATGAGGCCCATAGTAAGCAACCATGTGATCGAATCAGAAATGAGATCCGTAGAACCAAAGTAACCGACATAGCTCTCAGAATTGCTAAACTTAAGTGGCAGTGGGCGGGGCACATTGCTCGTAGAACAGATGGCCGTTGGGGTAGTAAAGTTCTCGAGTGGCTACCATGCACCGGAAAGCGTAGTGTAGGCAGACCGATGATCTGGTGAAGGTCGCGGGAAGCCGCTGAATGCGGGCAGCGCAGAACCGGTCGTCGTGGAAATCCTTGGGGGTGGCCTATGTCCTCCAGTGGACGTCCTTCGACTGATATGATGAAGTTTCATTTAATAAAATTTTATTCGCTATACTTTGTTTCAGTTCAAGAGCAGAGCTTGTATAAGGAGAGGAAGAAGATCAGGAGCATGAAATCAAAGTAGGCACTCAATTCACCAAAACTTTCATTAAATGTAAATAATATGTATTAGGATTTAACGATATTTAGCACTTGCTATGTTTAAATAAATTAGTTATTGTACTTTAATAAACAATTGATTCGATAAAATGGTGGTTTTAGTATCAATTTTGTTCAATTTCCTTATAAACAAATACATTGGAAACATAAAGTGTGATGGCATGTAAATACTCATCTTTGTATACAAAATGTTAATGAAAAGGTTTTTGTTATAAAGTTTCAAAGAAAGGAAGCAAGTCGAAAATTCAGTTTTCTTTTATACCAAGTGCTCAGAAAATAATTTAGGGCATAAAATTAACTTTAATACCTTTTTAGTGGTTTTGTAAGGTAATGCATTAAGTATACATCATGTGAAAGGTTATGAATGTTATGCTCATATCATGTGTGCATAATATTATATGGAATAAAACATTGCATGTTTACATTCAGTACAAAGAATTTAGAATATTTGCTTTACATTTCAATCTTATTCTAATTATGATGACAACAGTTTTTTTTACTATTTTATTTAACAAACATACTTGTGCCAATATTTTTTTACTTCCATCCAAAAAGTGCCTTATTATTCTTGTGATATTAAGTGCTCACAGTGCTAATTATAAGTTAAAAGTAACAACTATTATTTTTTTATTATTCTAAATTATAATTCTACATTCGTATTAATTTGAACAAGTAGATAATTCATTAATAATACAATTTATTAAATTCGGTTGAATATGAATTTACAAATCAATTTTTAAGCCGACAGCACAATCCGATACAAATAAAACTTTCTTTCCCTTTTTTCCATCAACCACATTGACAAAAAACAATTTTCGCTCGCCATTATTTTTCAATTTTTTTCTATCAATTTCAAAAATAAATTAACCTTTAACCGACGACCTGATCTAAATGTAGCATTAACAGTGTTAATTTAACACCAAGGTAAAGTCAGAGACGTGAGAAATTGAAAGCATGAAAAAAAACTAGATTTGTTTGAACAGGTTCGACATTTGTCATGAGATCACAAAAATTGCTCGCATAATTTAAGTCTTTACTCCAGTCTCCTATTTTCTATAATATTGAAATAATCATCAAAAAAATGTCTACTCCTATCTAATGCAACAATTAAACAAAAATTTATGTTAACTCTTAGTTAAACAGTAAAAAAATCATTCTCTTATTTATTAAGTATGTTTTTGTAGATGTCCATACAGGTGTTAACTTGCCATTCGTGGGACGGCGATGGTGGCTAGATGTTGCTGAGTGGGGGCCGAAAGTAGCCAGACGAGTGACAACGTGCGCGTGCGGTATTAAAAAAAATACGTCTGTAAAACGTAGGTCTTCAGTTAAAGGTTAAATATGGTTTTTTTTACTTTCGAGCCACTGAGTAGCGAGCGTCAGCAAATGACGAAGGATCGAAGAAGGTAAAAAATCGAAGTTGAGATTTTGATGGGGATCGATTGTTGTAAACTAACAGTCTAAAAAAAATGTATGTTTATCTGTACGTCCTTCTGGTGTTCTAGTTCCGAAACTACTGGACGGATTTGGGTTAGGGCAATATTACTATTTTGATTTTCCAGGGTTGCCACCAAAGTAAAAAAAACACATTATTATTTTTACTCAAAAATTGCTCTAATGATTTTGATGAAACTCGCTATGTTGCTATAACTTCCATGGCCTTCAGCACGCGGTAGTTTGTTATTGCAAGAAAAATCGGAATAAGCTACCTCCTATACAAATCACGGTTGTTACTTTTCTCAACAATGGCTCTAAGGATTTTAATGAAACTTTATTAATAACTAGGACTTAATAAAAAAAATCTGGCCCCTCTGGTAGTATGATACTAGTGCACTAAGGAGTTATTTACTCCAGGAAAAATCCGAGTAAGGTCTATAAAGTGTAACAAAATTAGCTGAAACTATTTTAACTGGTGCTTCTACCCATGAAACTGAACAACTTTCCCCATGGAACCCATAGTCAAATCTCAAAAAAAAAAATTTGGCTCTGCCATACTAACTCGATTAGCTGATCAGCCAACTTAATATGGGAAGTTCAATTTTTTTTTGAGATTTGACTATAGGTTTCACGGGGAAAGTTGTTCAGTTTCATGACTAGAAGCACCAGTTAAAATAGTTTCAGCTAATTTTGTTAGATCTTATATAAAAACCCAAATCTCCGAGACCCAAATTATTTGTAATTTTTTCATCAAGTCTGATATACCAAACTTTATTCTTTACTACTAAGTAAGTGCAATGTTTATTGTTGATTTGTGTATGCCCGACTGCGACAGACGGTGAAGGCTTCGCGAGAAAGTAATCAAAGCGTGGCTGTACAATTTATTAAACATTAAAATAACTGTAAATATATTAAAAGTGTTTTTATAAATATAAATTCAACTATTAACTTAAATGCTAAATTATACGAAAAAGATGGAATATGCTTATGTTATTCTCACTACAATTTCAACTCTTAAACTGTGAATTTATTATTTAGATAGATTGAAATGTATTTATCTTCCAATATTTCGAAAATAAGTTTCTCATTCAGATTTTTATGTAAAATTAAAATAGTCATTTTACAATAACTTTTACAATTATATACCTCTATAAGAAAAATAATTGTACCTCTGTAAGATAAACTTACAGACAAAACCTCGCAAGCGAAATGGAAGGTATTTTCTTACAGATCTAATATACTTGCCGCTTGCAAAGATCTTCTAGGAAATTACAATTTTTAATGTATTGTTTATAAGTTTTTAATATATTGGTGTTATTTAATAAAATTTCTCCATACTTTAAAAAATGTTAACGAACTCAAATTTTTAATAAAAAAAAAGTTTCACTTTGGCAATTGTCTGCATGCAAAGGATCACAAATAGAAAATTTCAATTTTTATAATAGGTATTGTTTTTTTAGATATTGGTGCTATTTTATAATATTTCACCATATTTAAACCCATGTTTAAATTGACTAGACTTATTATTCGAATACTTAGGTACCTATCTAGAAAAACTTAAAGTTCTAAACACTAAACTCAAAACGCATACAATTTCAACACAAAAATAACTAAAAAAATACGTTTATGTATTTTGATAAGGGTAACCTATTTCTTTATTTCAAAATGTTTCATATTTTCTATATTCTATGAATATTAATGAACAATTACTCGATTAATTATTACACTGAGAAGACCACTGTATGTTATCAAACTGAATACTTTTCTTGGGCTAACCTATCTACTAAAATCTTAATATTTAAATTATTATATTTCTAATCTAAATATTTATTTAATTTTCAAAATACAAAGTTATAAAATATCATTTAGAAGACTTAAATGTATAAAGTTAGTTTAATAAATGGAAACGCTACGTTTGGTCCACTAGCTAAGCTAGATAGCGAGAAAGTATCAAATAGAGTGGAATGAACATTTTATATACCAACACGTAAAAGTTTGTTAAGCTGTTTAGCCGCGATTTTTTCCGTTGCATTAAAAATTAACATGAATAAATCTCCTTGCAAATTTTACTAAGATCGGTACAGCGGTTTAATTAATACCTACCTGTGACTAGGTAGATAATATTCCTGCGAGTAGATAACACATTAAATAATTTTAGAAGATGATGTTTAGATAACACATTAAATAATTTTAGAAGATGATGTTTAGATAACACATTTAATAATATTAGAAGATGATGTTTAGTTATCACATATAATAACTATTAGAAGATAATGTTTCTGGGATTATGAAGAGATTGTTGTAATATTTTTAAAGATATTAAAGAATAGTAGAGGGAACTTCAATAATACGTAATTGAACCCGCCCAGCACATACGTTTTTAACAACAGTTTTTTAAGAAAATATTAATTTGATAATCGTTTTCTCTAACAAAATTGATGTGTTCCGGCTTGAAGATAAGAAGCCAGTTCCCCATTGCGTTGAGGAATCTTGGTAAGCCCGCTTCCATCTTCGGCATCATCGTCACTTACCATCAGGTGAGATGATGCCAAGGGCTTACCAATTGTGAATAAAAAAAACAAACAATATTCAAAACTTTGTCGTAAACTTAAAAAATAAATGGGTATCTCTTGGTAGGTAAGTTAGTAAGTTATGATCCGTATAAATTAGTTTAAATAAGGTTATGTGAATTTGTCAAAATAAACGTATTTACAGAAGACAAATAAATACTTAAAAACTTAAATAAAATAGGCATTAGCTTAATCAACCATAAAGTAATGAATTTGAAGTATCAAACACATATAATACAGGACAGGGTGTAAAAAAATTGGTGTAGGACCCGTCCTACTCATCATACTGAACAACTTCCCCCATAGAAAAGCTAGTAATGGGTGTTGGAGAAAGTTGTTCAATATGGTGGTAAATACCCCTGCTAACAGGTCTTACAGCAATTTTGTTACAGCCTGTATAATGTAGAATATTTAGTTTGGCATAGGTATTTTATATAATTTTTTAAAATTCAACTTTTATCTAATTTTAGATAAATATTAATTTAGTATGATAGTTTCCAAAGGCCGAAAGATCACTTCGTTTTTCAGAATTCACTTTTTTTGATCGTTACAAATTTTCGATAACGCTTTACCTACAAGTAGCGGTGATGTAACGAAACTAAAATAAAATAAAATCCAGGTACGGTCAACTTGTCGTTAGTAACCACTTCCAGTGTAAGCTGAAATACGCAGTATGATTGTGGGTCGTGACTTCAATTTGCACCCACCCATCTATAATGTGTGTATCAGTCTGGCTAAAGTACGTACGGGGAATTCTAGTTTGTGGCCAGATGATCGTGTGTGATTTGTCCCTGAATATTTGTATTATCGTTACAACTCATATTGTCACAATATTATTTTACTATCATAATTAATTTATAAAATTAAAAGAATAAGAATAAAAGTAATGACTGACTCGGTGGCTCAGTGGTTAGTGCTCTTGACTACTGATCCGAGGGTTGTGGATTCGATCCCCACCCAGGGCAAACATTTGTGTTATCAGCAGATTGTGTGATTTGTCCCAGAATATTTATAATTTATTTAATTTATAATAGACATAAAATAAAAGCGATCAGCATAAATTATTGTTACTATTGACGCGCGGTTGACCGTACTTGTACAAAACCAACCAGCTTCCAACTATAAAATATGATCCTACATAAAAATCATCAACATAGAATTAATTATAGTGTAGAAAAAAATTTAACCTTGCACCAATAACGTTAGAGTTGGAGATCACTATGCGAGGTGGCTTGCTCCCGGAGCAGCGGGGTAATGTCTGGGTGCGGATCACTGTGCAAGGCGGCTTGCTCCCGGAGCAGCGGGGCAATGTCAAGGTACTTTCGTTACAGTTGGAGATCACTGTGCGCGGTGGCTTCTCCCGGAGCAGTGGGGTAATGTCTGGGTGCGGATCACTGTGCAAGGCGGCTTGCTCCCGGAGCAGCGGGGCAATATCAAGGTACTTTCGTTGCAGTTGGAGATCACTGTGCGCAGTGGCTTGCTCCCGGAGCAGTGGGGTAATGTCTGGGTGCGGATCACTGTGCAAGGCGGCTTGCTCCCGGAGCAGCGGGGCAATGTCAAGGTACTTTCGTTACAGTTTGAGATCACTGTGCGACGTGGCTTGCTCCCGGAGCAGCGGGGTAATGTCTGGGTGCGGATCACTGTGCAAGGCGGCTTGCTCCCGGAGCAGCGGGGCAATGTCAAGGTACTTTCGTTACAGTTGGAGATCACTGTGCGCGGTGGCTTGCTCCCGGAGCAGCGGGGTAATGTCTGGGTGCGGATCACTGTGTAAGGCGGCTTGCTCCCGGAGCAGCGGGGCAATGTCCGGGTACTTTCAGGCAAAGAACTCCATCTTGCTCGCCATTTCGAATTCTGACTCCTCCATTTTGTACATCTCGATCAGCTGGGAACAAGTAAGATAAAAACATTTATTTAAGGCTACCTTAAAAAACTATGGTAAAATGATGCCAAGGGCTTACAAATTGTGAAAAAAAATAAAAAAAATAATGGGTGGTTTGTAAAGTCGGTTTACGGACGATAGTTTAACGTGACAACGTCATAACGTAACGGGACAATGAGTCATCGTTTTTCGTGCGTGCAGGCGGCGTCCATCGATTTTTTTTTTTTTTTTTACGTCAAAAACTATGCTTACATAATAATAATAAAAAGGTTGACAAAGTTTAGAGCTATTTGTCTGGCGTTAATAAGATACGACCATTTAACCCCTTGGTCATGCCTGTTCTTTTGTACACCTTCGACATAATCAGATGGTCAAAGATGCCCGGATCGAAAAGTCCGCACAACTATGACAATCCATAGGTTACATCACCCGAGGCCGTCAGTGATAAGGCTGTATATTCCACGGAAGAGTGGCGGCCGCCAAATAAATGCACAACCGCGAGATATGCAGCCTCCGAAGTTACTTCCAGACAAAAGTCGATAGTGACTTGCATAGAGTTGTCATAACGTGTGATAAAGATCTTACCCCGGACCCCTCTATCCATGGCCCAAGAGAACTGGCAGGCGCCGGCTGTACTTAGCACTACTGAGCGAGAGGCCACATGGAAAGGCAAAGAGGTGCACGGTAGGTTCTTCAAGGCTCTTTGTGGATCCTTCGTAGATCAGAAGGCCTCAGTGCACTGTCTGCGCTTTGAGGCCGAGGGTTTTGTCTATGCAATTAAGGATCAGATTGTCAAGACGAACAACTACTACTTAAAGGAGGTTCATAATGTAAGACGGCACCGGTGCCGTCAACCAGGGAGGCCCTGCGACATAAGTATGGCTACATATCACAAGGCATTACAAACTTGAGATGAACATCTTTGGTGGAGAACGACCGGCGAGGTTTCAATTTTCATAGCTGTTGGATAAGCGCCCTAACATTGTATAAAAAAATCTTGTTTTTTTTAAACGCACGAGTTTTTGCGTTCCTCAGCTCCAATATTAGGAGCTACTTACATTGTCGATGTCTTTGGAGAGCTCGTCCATTTGCTTGTCATGTGTGACCTTCAACTTCTCTTTCTCACGGTTATGCTTGATGGTCTGGGTCTGAAATAAAAAAAAGATGAAATACACCTAAAACGTGTTATGTAAATAGGACAATTTTACCAACAATACGTGTGTCTAATGAAGAGACTATTTTTTTATAAAACTTTATTCTTTTGACTTAACTTTTCAAACAATATAATTATATGTCCAATGAAGAGACTAATCTTTTATAAAACTATATTATTTTTGAAATTTGTCCTAAGAAGTTGTCACTTGGCAATAGGAACCTGGGTGGGCGGCCGAGCGTTGCTCGGAGTCTCCTAGGCATGTAAACTAAAAATAATATTTTTTGTGTGAAAAACGGATTAGAAACATTACCTAAGTACAAAGTACATCCAAATCGTTAGAGCCGTTTCCGAAAAAACAATTTTCCCATACTCCGCCGGAAGTAAAAACTTGCCGCAAATCGTGTTAAATGAACTGGTTGCAAGAAACTTGAGGTGTACGAGTAGTACCCATGTATTTAGTTTTTCTGTTACTGTCTTTTTTATTTTTCTGTTTTCTCACAATTTTATTTAAAAATCGTTGTAACTAGATACAATAGTAATTTATTAAACAAGAGAGCAAAGTTGCTTTTTAACCGCGTGCTCAATTTTGATGACCGAGCAAGCGAAGGTTTCTAAAATTAGAATCGCAAAAAACTTAGAATCCTGAGCGTTAGCGAGAGAATCAAAGGAGCACGAGGTGAAAAATCTTTGCACTCGAGTGCAACACGTAACTTTTCATTCCACCTCAGCGAGGAAATGACAAAATGCAAAAAAAAAAAAATAACATTTGCGAATTACAAACAGTTTCAGTCAATTCTGTTGGCGTCAAATAAACTTCCTCGTCGCTATAATCACTCATTTTAGGTTCTTCACTTGTTTTTAACCTTAGGTTTTAACAATATAACGTGAAAAGAAAATGGCGCGAGCAAAGCAAATTAAAAAAAAGTACACCAAGAAGGTTCCGAGTCTGAGTTTTTAACAAATTAAAAAAGTTTGTATGATAAATTCGGCACCATGGAGGTAGAATTAAATAGGTTAATTTATGTTTTGAATTCACAAACTTAGTGCACACGATGTTCTAAATTCAATTTACTTTTTCTCCTCAAGCGAGTAAAAACGGCTTTTGCACTCAGATATCGAAGAGCAAAAATACAATTTCCGAGATGGGGGGATGAAAAGGTAATTGGCAGAGTCGTGAGGAATGGTAAACCCTCGCCTGCGGCTTAGGTTTAGAAATGTCACTCGTTGCGATTAACCTATTTACCACCCTTGTATCATAGAATTCATAAATAACTAATTTAAAAAGTAAAAAAAATATTAAAGCATTTTCTATTTTACTATCACACAATAAATGTGAAACAAATTTGAAAAATTTAATTAAATTAAGTTAAAATTAACTTTCAAATTCAAGTAATGACCGTGCTTCAGGTCAGGCAAACTACGTTATCGACCCAACCACGCAAGGAATGGAAACGGCCGAGAAAAATGCTATTATCAGTCGTTAAGCCGTTCGTGCCGCTTGCTATCACTAGATGGCAGTCTTTAAGCCGTGTCAGATGTCTTAACGCGCACCGCGCTTCCTTTAGAGTGTCATACGAAACCGTCAAGCCATTCTATAGAACCGATTTGTTAATTTTTTTTTAGATGAAAGGTCTTTATGCACAGATATGTCATCAAGCATTGGGCCCGCGTGGTCGACAAAGGCCCAATCGCCCTAATTCAGGGTTGGCTCGAGCCTTTGAGTAGGGACGTATACAGGATGTAACAAAATTGGTGTAGGTCCCGTTAACTGGTGGTTCTACTCGTCATACTGAACAACTTTCTCCAAGGAACCCATAGTCAATTCTCAAAAAAAAATTTGGACCCTCATACTAAAATGCACAAAATCGGTCGATCACCTGATCAATTTCTATGAAGAGTAAAAAAAAATTACGTTTTCAGCAGAGTCGTAGAACAAAAGTTGTTCAGTATAATGAGTGGAAGCCCCAGTTAATGGGACCTACATCAATTTTGTTACACCCTGTATAAGCTGATATGATGATGATAAAGGCGGCTTGAAAAACTTCAGACAGTGGGGTCTGCCACTAGCACTAACAGCCTCCACCAACCCGGACTTGGCCCCCGTGAGTGGAGTATGACGTAACCTTCCGAGTTTGAAAGGAGATCCTTGCAGTGAGGACATTTATTTCATCATCATATCAACCGCCTCCGTGGCGTAATGGTTAGTCCATTCGCTTCACACCAGGAGGTCGCGGGTTCGATTCCCGATTGGGTCAACTTGTAAGACTCAGTTTGGTTGGTGGTAGGGCATTTTCTAAGCCCGCCTGGCTAAGACACCATCTTATCTAAGTCTAGCCGCCAGACAATCAGTGTTAACAACATGAATGTGTTCCGGCTTGAAGATAAGATAGCCAGTTCTCCATTGCGTTGGGGAATCTTGGTAAGCCCGCTTCCATCTTCGGCATCATCGTCACTTACCATCAGGTGAGATGATGCCAAGGGCTTACCAATTGTGAGTGAAAAACAGAACGTCCATTGCTGGACAAAGGCCTTCCCCAAAGGATTTCCACCGCGCTGCCCGCATGGCTTCCCGCGACCTTAACCAGGTCCTTGACCGCGTGGGAGGCCTTCGTCACTCATGAACTTTATTTAATTTCAATTTACATTAGGTACATTTAACTTACATCACATATAAAAGAACTAAGTAGATTTCGGTTTCATACAGAAAACACGTCCAGACAGCAGTTTGACAGGAGACAAGGATAGATATAATCAAATCGTTATGTTAGACAGAGAGTGACTGTAAACGTCGTTCTTTTATAGGTATGTGATCTAAGGTTGTTAAAAAACTTTTAAATGCCAGCCCCGTCTGCTAAAGGTCACCAACCTTGCGCTCGTCCATGAACTTCTTGGTGTTATTCTGTTTCTTCTCGCGCAGTCTCCTGTCCTTCTCCTGCTTGGTCTTGAGCGTCTTGTCGTTGGCGACCTCCTTGCTGGTCTCCATGCTGATCTTGGCTTGGCGAGCGTTCATCTCTTTCAGTTCTCTGTGGGAAGATTGGACAGGTGAGTGATTTTTAGGTGTACACGAAACTAGAAGGCGTTAGTGAGTCAAATATATAAAAACCTAAACATTACCACTTGCGGTATTAGAAGAATTCGTATCATTCGCCAGCACATAATTTATGCTTAGTCTGTTAAGATATTTTTAACCCCTTGTTTTGTGTGTCTAGGCGATGTCTTAAGGCGGTTCGACTCGCACGCTAGCGCTGACAACAGATATAAATAATTTACTTATTCTTAAGGATTTCAATCGAAATCATTGCATATTTTGCGCACTTGGGGTACAAGTTTTTTTTTTAAATTGTTGTTGTATAATGTACCTATTAGCAACAAGTTTTGTTGGTCGATATTGTCAAAAGTGGCCACTTTTAGCAGTTTTGAAAAAAACTGTGTTATTAATATTTACTGTTATAAAATAACAAACGATAGTTGTTGCTCTCCAATATGCGCAAAATAGTCAATAATTTCGATTACAGTCCATAAGAATGAGTAAATTATTTATTTCTATTGGCAGCGCTAGTGTGCTTATCGAACCACCTTAAGTTAAAACATCGCTCCGGGCTCTGAGAATTTAGAAATAGATTACGTTTACCTCTCGTGTTTAGCCAGTAGCTGTTTTAACTGAGCCTGCTGTGTGGTCTCCATAAGTTTCTTTAGCAGATCCCTCTGCTCATCCAGCCTAGCGCGGGCCCCCGCCCACTCCTCGCGCCGATGCTTCGCCACCAACTCGCTCCAGGCCTTCGCCTGCTCGCTGACGAGGGAACGGAAGGTCTGGTCGTTGCTTAGTTGCTCCTTGCTGTAAAATAAACAATTAAGTAATATTAAGTACCTAAGTATACAGATGGTATCTGCGCTTCTCAAAATCCAACTTAAGTCTCAACTGATTGGCTTGGCTTCTGTTCTTTGTTTCGATGTCCTTCTTTTGCTTCCTCCTAGTTTTAAAGCCATTTGATTGCCCGAAATCTACGTCAACTGATACTCACTTCTTCCCCTTTATCATCTTCTCCAACGCTGAGCACTGCTGCTTCTGAAGCGCCATCTTCTCCTTAGCTTGGCGTTTCTTCATGGTCTCAAGGTCCTTCTGCTGCTTTCTGCCGGTCTTGACGAAACCCTTTTCCTGGCGTAGGGATTCCACCGTAATCGGCTCGAACACTAGTGGTGGTTCTGGCGACATGGAAAAGTTTTGGTGGGTAAGTTATAATATAGTTGATAGAAGCTTTGTTTTGGGACTTGGAAGTTTTTTATCCACAATTGTTTAGCCCTTGACATCATCTGACCTGATTGTAAATGACGATAATACCGAAGATGGAAGTGTGCTTACCATGATACCTTAATGCAATGGTGAACTGGCTAACTATCTTATCTTCCTGACGAAACACATCAGATATTGGCGACATGACTCGGATAAGATGGTGGTAGTTACTTATAGCCAGGCGGGCTTAGAAAATGCTCTACTACTAACCAAAATAGCCTTACAAAGTTAGATCCCACCAGGAATCTAACCCTCGACCTCCTTTTTGTGTGAGTGGATTTAAAGTTTTGGGATTGATGGAAACATTTGAGCATTCAGTAATTACAATCTTAATGGCCTGTTTCGTCTTAAAGTGTCACAGTCATAGTACACAACTACATAGTTGAGGAAACAAAGGGCTGCCCGTGCAGGACCTGCGTCATCCTCTCGGCCTAACAGGCTGAACCAGCAGGACCGACGGGTAGTTCCTGTCTGTCCCCGAGCCTGTACCCACAAGGGGACTAAAAAATTAAGGAAATCCTGTCTGTCCCCAAATTTGGATTAACGGACAAACAGGATTAAAAAAAATCCTGTCTGTCCCTGGGGCTGTCCTCACGTGGGGACAAACAGGAATTGACATTCCCCGAATTTGAATTCAGGGACAAACAGAAATAAAAACTCCTGTCTATACCCGAATTCGATATGACAACATAATGTTACACCCATTACTATTTGTTATGATGTTACTGTTTGTTCATAAAAAAAAAGAAAAAAAGCAAACATATGAATTAAACATTTACATTACGTACTCTTTGTGCGGCCTTGGTTTGCTATTATACTCGAGTTTCGTCCTCGATATTAGTAAGTATAATTTATTTTACACGATGTAGTAACGCAGAAAGTGTTACCACTCATCACTTGTTTAGGAGAAAAAGTAGCCAAGTATGGCCACACTTTTTTTTTTTTTGAAATGGCTCCAGTATATTAGATTTGTGCTCCTGCGCCTCTCGTGCCAACTCCAATTCGGTAGTTCCTTCATTCGCATTTTAGTGCTCAACCACTCCACTTGGATCAAAAGTTCGCGTTTTCGACGGTGCAACGTGGCTACTTCAACATGCCGAAACGGAAAAACGAGGAAAGCGTTAAATTTCTTTCGAAACGCCTGAAGGAACTCGAAAGATATTTTAACGTAGCACATCGTATACGACGTGGTTCGGAATCATCCTCCTCGTCATCATCCTCGGGCCCTACATCAGGTTCCTCGTCGTCATCTTCGCAGAGCGAACAGATAATTCCGGATTACCAAAATGGTTAGTATTTAAAACTACCCTCATATTTTTGTACAAATTATAATGCATTCAGGGTAGCCTATAGGGCTATTCCGCCGCATTATAAGGAAATCCATGTATTCAGATCAGTCTGCGGGACTGTTTCGCCACATGGTAACTATCGGCATATATATACAAAAACAATGCACTCAGGGTGGTTTATGGGACCATTCCGCTGCACTACAATAAAATGCCATCCTATTTGTACTTCTTTTCCAAAATGCACCCAGGGTGGTCTATAGGACCATTCCGCCGCATTTAACAAATATTTCATGTACTCAGATCAGTCTCTGGGACTGTTTCGCCACATGATCTATCTTGCCTTGCGGCATAGTGCCTACATGTACTAGTCTATACATAGATATACTCTCGTACTTCCAGACTGTGATGCAGCCGCATCCACACACGAAGACATACTGGCCGATGCGCCACCGCCGCCACCTGCAGTTGCCCCATCCAGCAACGCCAGAGCCGCTGAGCAGATCGCTGGTCCGTCAAATGTAATACCTCCAATTAATTACCCAGCGCCCTTGATTCCCTGTACTGAGGAAACGGGCGAATCAAACGAAGATGGTACCGGTCAATCTGAATTACTAGACATATTGGGCGCTGATCCATCAGTAGCTCAAGAATTCGGTGACGAAATCAATAAAGAGGTGGCCAGTAGATTCGAACATATAGCCACAACAGGGTTAGAAAAGCAAGTAAGACAAGAATTGATACAAAAGTTTTTAGTGCCTTCTAACTGCACAAAGATTGCTGCTCCGATGCTTAACGCCGAGATAAAAGCAGCGTCAGGAGAAACCGTGGTGAAAAGAGACAAAGCCATTGAATATAGACAAAAACAGCTTGCAGCAGCCATCGCTGGCATTGGTCGTATGCTGACATCTCAATTAAGGAACAAGGAGAACAACAACCTTTCAAGGCAACTAATGGAGATTGGACGTGTGCTTTGCGACATACAGCACAGTGAATCGTCGGCTCGTAGAAATTTCGCGCTATACTCGCTAAAGAAGGATTTCCGAGAACAATTATCGACTACCAAGATAGATAAATATCTCTTTGGTGTAGATTTATACTTTTGACTTTTGCACGCCATACTTTTGACTACATACTCTGTAAATTTAGTAGCTAATCCAAGTGCCTTTAAGCGAGTTTTAAAGCAGCGGCAGCGAAACCTTTTGTTGTTATAGTATGTCGTGCGTGCCTCAATAACACGTAGGTACAAGTTAACAAAAGACTGGACACTAATTATATATCTACCCACATTTTTATTTATTTTTTATAGACGAGATTAAAGCATTAAAACTTACCTTTTGTTCTTAAATTAGGGAAGAGACTGGTTACCCACAACACAGGGAATCCTAGTGTGGGGACCAGGGATACTTACTGTGCTTTAGCTATAAGTCTCTTTTTGGTGCAATAAAATATTTTTAATTTAATTAATTTAATTTAATTTAATTTACCAGAAACTTTAAAAACAGCAAAAGCTGTTTGTAAATCTGGCACTGACATGAAGGATGTACAGAAACAGAAGCAAAAACCGAAGACTTTAAACTGGAAGGCGGGACCCTTAGCTCGCAGCCAGCCGAAGGGTCCGACACAGAAGACACAGCCTGCAGCACCAGCCAGTCGGCGCGCAACCTCGTCGCACAAGTCATCAGATCGGCACAAGTCGACACGCCGCCGCCGCTAGACCCGGTACGTTATGCTGGCCGCCTTGCAAATTTCTACGAACAGTGGTCATTGATCACACAAGACGAAACGGTTTTGTCGTGGGTAGATGGATACCAATTGACCTTTAAGTCACCAGTTTACCAATCTAGTTATCCCACTACTGTATCAACTAACACTGACGAAAAATGTAACTTCTCTGACGCGATCAACAATCTTCTATCAATAGGCGCAGTCTCAGAATGTGAACCATGTTCAGATCAATTCGAATCTAAAGTTTTCTTAGTACCTAAACCCGATGGGAGCATGAGATTTATTCTTAACTTAAAGGAGCTTAATAAGTTTATACCTGCACAGCATTTTAAGTTAGAAGACCTAAGAACGTCCTTAAAATTAGTCTCAAAAGATTGTTTTATGGCGACCTTAGATTTAAAAGATGCATATTTTTTGATTAAAGTTCATCCCAATTCTAGAAAATACCTTAGGTTTAGTCTAGATTCCAAGCTATATCAATTTAATGTCCTCGCTTTCGGGATCTGTACAGCTCCGTTTATCTTCACCAAATTGATGAAACCAGTAATCAAATTATTACGTTCTTGTGGATTGGTTTCATCAATTTATCTCGACGATATCTTTTTGTTAGGCAATTCTCGTCAGGAATGTTTAAATAACATAAGAACTACTGAACGACTATTAAAGGCTCTTGGATTTATTATAAATGAACAAAAAAGTAATCGTATTCCATCCCATTCATGCAAGTATCTCGGTTTTATAATAGATTCTTACAAATGGACAGTAAGCCTGCTAAACGAAAAAATAAATCGAATCGTACACGAAATAGAACATTTTAAACAACTAAAACGTTGTAAAATCAGGAAATTCGCGCAGCTAGTAGGGTTATTAGTATCCGCTTGCCCAGCCGTTGAATACGGCCGGCTTTATACTAAACAAATGGAACGGGTTAAATATCTAAATCTACTTGGCCATGATGATTACAATAGATTCATGAATATTCCTGACAATCTACTTGTCGATTTCAATTGGTGGCTCAATGCGTTACGCAAACCAAGCCATCGAATAAAAGAAGATTATTTTTCAATTGAAATCTTTTCTGACGCTTCAACTACGGGGTGGGGAGCGGCCTGCGGTGATCAGACAGCTAGTGGCAGGTGGTCTGAAACAGAATGTTTGTTACACATTAACCAACTCGAGCTGCTAGCAGCCTTTTTTGCTATTAAAATATTTGCCAAGAATTGCTATAATTGCCAAATACTTTTAAGGGTAGACAACACCACGGCGGTATCTTACATAAACAGGATGGGTGGTATTCAGTACCCCCATCTTACGAAAGTTACAAAAGACTTATGGCAGTGGTGTGAGTCTCGCAAATTATTTGTCGTAGCATCCTACATAAAATCCTCTGATAACGTCACCGCAGATATAGAGTCTAGACGCTCCCACCCAGACATAGAATGGGAAATTTCATTAGATGGATATCAAAAGTTAACTAAAGCATTTGGATATCCAAATATCGATTTATTTGCGAGCCGTATTAACAAAAAATGTGACGTATATATGTCTTGGAACAGGGACCCTGACGCATACGCATACGATGCATTTACCATTGAATGGTCAGGTTTTTTCTTTTACGCCTTCCCTCCAGTGGCTATAATTCTCAAGGCCCTAAGAAAAATCATTTCCGAAAAGGCAGAAGGTATAATGGTTGTTCCAGATTGGCCTACACAACCGTGGTACCCTGTATTTATGAACCTTGTAGTATCAAAAATAATAAGATTAAATCCCAACCATATCATAATTTCAAATTCCAGCAACCGGAACATCAAGTCCAGCGTTACCCTGGTTGCAGGAGTCTTATCAGCACGGCGTTGCTGCAGCGCTGCGTCCCCCCTTCCGCGGTAAATATCATGTTAGCGTCCCTATCAGAGAGTACATTAAAACAATATGATGTGTGCTTTAGACGCTGGTATACATTTTGCATAAAAAATGAAATTAATTTATATAACACATCAGTTCCAATAATTGTTGAGTTTCTTACTGATTGCTTTAATTCTGGTAGCCAATACGGTACCATAAACAGTTACCGGTCAGCCCTAGCACTTATATTAGGACCAATATCTGATGATGATCGTATCAAAAGATTTTGTAAAGGTGTATTTAGACTTAGACCTCCGATGCCACGCTATAATATCACATGGGATGTGGCAAAAGTTCTAAATTATTTGGAATCCCTTTTTCCAAATGATTCTCTACCATTAGACCAACTTTCCATGAAATGCACGACCTTGCTTGCGCTTGTGACAGCTCATAGAGTTCAAACACTTTGTAAGATCAATCTCAATAATATAATGATTCTGTCAGATCAAATAATAATTAAAATCTCAGAAATCATAAAAACCTCTAGAGCAGGTACTAATCAACCTACTCTTTATTTACCATTCTTTGAAGAACGACCTCAAATATGTCCAGCCAAAACATTAATGGCGTACATAAATAAAACAAGAGATTTGCGCAAATCTGATTTACTTTTTATAGGGCTTAAAAAACCCCACAATTCTGTAAAAGCTCCAACGCTGAGTCGCTGGATTAAATTAACTTTGGGAAATAGCGGAATCGACACTTCCATTTTCTCGTCGCATAGCACAAGACATGCTGCGACTTCTTTAGCCTATAAGTCGGGTGTAAACCTCGATACGATTAGAAAATCTGCCGGATGGAGTGGCAATTCCACTACCTTCGCCAAATTCTACAATAGAACTATTGTTCATATAGATAATGATAACACGGTTCTAGCCAGAACTATCTGTCGATCGAATCAAGTGTGATGATAAGTACCTAATTAGATAATTCATATTGATTGTACCTAAATTAAGTAACTAAGTAGTTGCCTCAAGGATGTTACTGATTATTTTGTTTAAATAATAAACATTTAACTGTTTTGAAAACGGTGTTTATAATAATTTTGATATTTCCTCATATAACTCTCAACATCTACATCGTGTAAAATAAATTATACTTACTAATATCGAGGACGAAACTCGAGTATAATTGATGATTAAACGAACTTACCTGTAAGTGAAGTTCTATCATAATTATACGAAGGGTTTCGTCCTCGATATTAGTAACGTACTCCCGCCCGCCCAAACCCATTCGGAAATATCATAATGTCCTGCCAGAAGCTTTGAACTAAATGAAGGAACTACCGAATTGGAGTTGGCACGAGAGGCGCAGGAGCACAAATCTAATATACTGGAGCCATTTCAAAAAAAAAAAAAAGTGTGGCCATACTTGGCTACTTTTTCTCCTAAACAAGTGATGAGTGGTAACACTTTCTGCGTTACTACATCGTGTAAAATAAAGATAAGATAAAGATAAATACAAAAACATAAAAAACATACTTACTAATATCGAGGACGAAACCCTTCGTATAATTATGATAGAACTTCACTTACAGGTAAGTTCGTTTAATCATCAATAATACGGCATAAAACATATTATTTTTCCCGAATTCGTAGTAATACCAACAAGCAAGCATGTTTCAGTTGTAGATTTTGCCTAATATTTTTAATTACTAGTTGATTTTGTCTGTTACATCTTAGTTAAAAAAATGTCTATAATGAGGTCAAGACTGTACTGAGGGTGTACCTGTATGTGGGTGTACATATATTATGAAGAGACCAGTTTTTATAAAATTTGTAATAAGATTGAATTAGTTTTAATCTGTGATTGACAAAACTTTACTTAAAAACTTCAGTTTTTTTTGTCTGTTATTTTAATATGTTTTGGACTTTAACTGTCATTAGACTTGAACAAAAAATGTTTAAGACTAAGCGAAAACATATTTTTTACAGAAGAGTTGTGACTGCTAAAATAAGACTTACAATTATATTGCTTCAGTTGTAAACTAATAATAAATATAATGTAATTCATGTGTTTGCTTTTCTTTCTTTTTATGGACAAACTGTAATATAACAAACAGTAATAAATGTGACATTGTCGTATTTACATTGTCATATTCGTGAGATACAGGACTTTTTAGGGTTCCGTACCCAAAGGGTAACAACGGATCCTATTACTGAGATTTCGCTGTGCGTCAGTCTGTCCGTCTGTCCGTCCGTCCGTCCGTCCGCCTGTCACTCTTTTTAATTTGAAATGTTAAAAACAGATGATGTATTTCTGTTGCCGCTATAACAACAAATACTAAAAAACAGAATATGATAGATATTAAAGGGGGTTCCCATACAACAAACGCGATTTTATTGCTCTTTTTTGCTTGATATTGATAACGGCAACAGGTAGACGATTGATATATTCACAGAATAATGATTGGTATTATTCACTTTAGAAATAAATTATGAAATTAAAATAAAACAAATATTTAAGGGGGGCGGGCTTCCATACCACAAACGTGATTTTTTGCTCGATATTGAAAACGGCAACAGGTAGACGTTTGAAATATTCACGGAATATTGATTTGTATTATTCACTTCGAAAATAAATAAATAAATTAAAATAAAATTAGTATTTATCAGGGGGCTTCCATACAACAAACGTGATTTTTTATAGATAATGGTACGGAACCCTTCGTGCGCGAGTCCGATTCGTACTTGGCAGGTTTTTTCCTGTTTGTCCCTGAATTCAAATTCGGGCCAGACAAGACTTTTTTTTGTCCCCTCGTGGGGACAAGCTTAGGGATAGACAGGAACTACCCAGAACGACGAGTTACATCTAACAGAGACCTCATACCGGGGTCTCTAAAGAGTTTCTTCTAGACGGGTTGCAGACCAGTGCTAACGAGACCAGTCCCTTTGAGCATTAGGACCTACCGTAATATCGTGGAACTAATCCTAAAAGACAACTATGGGTAAAAATGACATCGCGACATCTCGTGCTGATAATTAAAGCTGATTCTTAAATAAATATTTTTCGAATGTGTAGGTATCTATAAAATATATTTTAACCATAATTCTGACATTATTTATGTGTTATAATTACACAGCTCTATAAAAAAAATAATTGCCCTGGATATCTTAGCAAATTTTGATGTTTTCAAGTGCCCAGATTACGAATTTATTCATGAAACTTCAATAGTTTTCATGATTAATGCATATCTTATATTTTGATCAATTAATGGCTTGTTAGTAATAAAATTTGTTTTCGCAGTCATGATTAGCGTTCTGCGCAAAAAAAAAAGACAGAAAATCTTGCAAAATCATTGACAGTTTCACGAAAGTTTCATGAATTGTGAGCATAAATATATCCAAAATCGATCTTATATCTAGGGCACCAAAACCACTGTAGACCAGTGTTACTTATGTATACTAACTAGCCTTTGCCCGTGGATATCGATTTTATGACTGTAATCGGGGGTATACATTGTTTGCAATGGTGAGTTGATACAAAAAAATCCATAAAACAAAACACTTTGATTTTTCGGAACTCTCCAATTTTCCGGACAAGTTTTCAAATTATTCTTTAGCAAAAAACCTTATTACGAACATTGAAAAAAAGGCCAAATCGGTCCAGATGTTCTCAAGTGATGCGCTTACCCACGAAAAGTATTTGATTTTTATTTACATAGAAATATAGAAGATAAATGAAAACGACATACCTACCAAAAAAGGTAACGCGAGCTCCTCGAATAGCCTGCCTGCGTTTGCGCACCATTTTTCACAGAACTACCAAGTCTATCCTAAACACACCGCCATAACTGACTAACGCTGGTTTTAGATCGATCAGACGCACAGTCACTCAAACATGCCTGTGTTTACACTATGCGCGGAAAATTGTTACGCGAATTTGAACGGTATATAAGTTATAAAATAAGCGGTCAGAGTTCTAATGATAATCACTATGGTTTAAATGATACTGCAGCGTAGAATTACATCATCATCATCATTATATCAGCCAAAAAACGTCCACTACTGGACAAAGGCCTCCCCCGATGATTTCCACGACGATTGGTCTTGCGTGGTGGACCGCGGCGACCTGGTGAAGATCGCGGGAAGACGATGGATGCGGGCAGCGCAGGACCGGTGGTCGTGGAAATCCTTGGGGAGGCCTTTGTCCAGTAGTAGACGTAAAGCGGCTGATATGATGATGATGACGACGACCGTTCCTGCGCTGTCCACATCCAGCGGCCAGATAGGTGTCATCCCTGATATTCGGTTTTCACACAAAAAATGTTTTTAGTTTAGTTTAGCTATCTACTCGCACACAACAGATGGCGCCACATGCCTTAACACCGATCACCACTCGGTCGGCCAGATACTAAAATTTTAAAACACTTAGGTAATTTCTCGATATAGTCTCTCGGATTGATCATTATCTGAAATGGGGCTGAACAGGACAAACAAATGGAGCAAGCAAATCACTTTATGGTACCCTAGGGAAAGTACTAGAAAAAGAGGACGAGAGAAGATGGGAAGATTACATCCGTCTGACCCTGGGACCTTACTGCATAAGAGTTGCAGCAGACAGAGTGCAATGGAGCCAATTGGAGGAGGCCTGTGCCCTAAGAGCCTAAGGCGGTGTGCCATTGCACACTGAGCTGAGGGACATTGTGTTGTATTTAAAGATGAAACTGAAATATTCATTTGTTCGGAAATAAAAGGCTACTGTATTGTATAAATCATACCACTATCAGTGGCCGGTACTAGTTCATAAAAGACTAATCCAACGCCCATCGCTTGGACCACACAACTCTTCAAAATGAAGCGTTAATCCCAAAATATCAGACTTGTAAGCTTGTAACATAAATAAAAATGAATTATGATTTTCTCAGTTCACTAACGTAAATAATAAACATAAATCACTTCATTCTTAGCTGTGATCTGTAAACCTCGTTACTGAAATGTTGTTTGACTACTGGGTGTGTGTGTGTGTGTGTATTCGCAAAAAAACCGGTAAAGTGCGAGTCAGAACCGCACACAAAGGGTTCCGTACCATCATAGTAGATGGCGCTAGTTTTTTCACGTTTCCAAAAAACACGTTTTTTGTATAGAGACTTTCACTTTTTCCAGTTTTTAGTATTTGTTGTTATAGCAGCAACAGAAATACATCATCTGTGAAAATTTCAACTGTTTAGCTATCACGGTTCATGTAATACAGCCTGGTGACAGTCGGACAGCGAAGTCTTAGTAATAGGGTCCCGTTTTTACCCTTTGGGCAAAATATATATATATTTGTACTAACATACAGTTTTCCTTCACCGTTAAAGCAATTGGTAATTATATGTACGTAAGTTTTTGAAAAACTCATTGGTACATTGGCCGTCCAGATTTGAACCCGGTACCTCTGGTTAGATGGACCGAGTCGTTACCGGTTGAGCCACCGACGCTTTTGTTGAACATACAGTATGGACACTCCCTGCCGCTCTCTAGATTGCGACCTCACCCCCTCGTCACCCAGATTTATACAGATTGGTTCAGTTTGGCTGTCGAACGTACAGGATTTCGCCTCCATTTTGTTTGTTCCGTCATTCCTTTTTTGAAATGTCATTTCTGGCCCGTTGTATGAAGTGTCCAGGGTGAGCTTTGGGTACGGTACCATAAAAATGGGGTTCTCATAATACAAATCGATCAGCATTATTTCATTAGAGA
Organism: Coleophora flavipennella; assembly: GCA_947284805.1. Taxonomy (NCBI): domain Eukaryota; kingdom Metazoa; phylum Arthropoda; class Insecta; order Lepidoptera; family Coleophoridae; genus Coleophora; species Coleophora flavipennella. Next base: position 991,088 of record OX369267.1, read on the forward strand.
ATTTTGAATAAGACCAACTTTTTTTTCGATTTTACCATTGGCCCCTTGGGGATATGTGTTCAGTGTCGTCTTCTAACTGACCACCTGGAATATATCCATCGTTCAACCAGTCCCCGTGTAGTTAATTTGTTTGTGTAATCTCCTGCCATCGAATTAATTTCGGTGTGCGTAATAATTGCACGACCTCATTCCCGCCGATTCCCTCAGCTCCATTCCACCTTCGGCCAACGAGAATCATAATAATGCTGAGCGTATTTGTAGACAGGTGGGACTCTCCAAAGCTGGGTCGCTTGGGGCACAGAGCTCTTATAACAGATGGCCGTTGGGAAAGTAAAGTTCTCAAGAAGCGACCGCGCACAGGAAAACGTGGCGTAGACAGGCGTTCCCACTCAGTGGACCGACGACCTGGACCTGGTAAGGGTCGCAGGAAGTCGCTGGGTGCGGGCAGCGCAGGACCGGTCAACGTGAAAATTCCTGGGGGTTGTATTCTTCCAGCAGTATATGTCCCTCGGCTGATATGAGTTCAGAAAATCAGTTATTATTTTTAGTTCACTTGCACAGGAGACTCCGAGCATCGCTCGGTCACCCAAGGTACTATTAGATATGTGAAAATGTGTTTGTTAGTTTGTTACCTTTTAACGCTTCAACACCTCGGCCAATCTTGATGAAATTTGGCATGTAGGAAGCGTGTGTTATTGGGAAGGACATATGCTACTTTTTATCCTGTGAAAATACCATAGTCCGATGCAGTTCCTGAGGGAACTGAAAATATATTTTTTTTGTTAATTTCTTTAACATCGCAATAGAACAATGGATCGTTGAGACTTTTTGCACAGAAATGGTTGAGGAGGTGGGAAATGACATAATTTACTAATTAAAATATCGTGACATAGTTCCCGAGGGATCTGGGGAAAAATCATTTCCACGCTCGCGCACGTCGGCGTCGCAAAGTAGCAACGGATTGGAGTGTTTTTTATAGAATTGTGTTGAGGGGGTGGGAAGTGACATAGACTGCTAATCAGAATAGCCCGATATAGTTCCTGAGGGAACTGGAGAAAACTCATGTCCACGCTATCGAGCCGCTTGCGGCTCGCGCACCACTAACCCTCAGACAATCACAAAAACGTCCACGTGGGCGAAACAACAGGCAAAAGCTAGTTTGAAGATGTATTTTTTTTAAACAGGGTCAAATCGCACACAGTCATCTGACCCAAAACTAGGATTCCATGTACCAAGAGCAAGTAAACAAACCTGTTGATCACACGAATGTTTGCCCTGGATGGGGATCGAACCCACGACTCTTGGCCTGGATAGCAAGTAGAGCTAAGCTAATACTGATCCAGCCGCGTAGGAGTAAGTCTGGACAGGTGCGATAAGCGCCGGGAAGTGAACGTGCCTACAGCTCCGGTACCACACCGGATATGTGGGAGCCAGCTTCTCCGGCGTCCCGAGCGGGGATCGAACCGCCAGCAGAGAAAGCCGCGGGAGGTGAGCGCGCCTACAGCTCCGGGACCTACCTGGACAGTAGGTAGTGGTTCTCTTCCACGAGGCACTCGCCTTGCAGAGTACCGGGACAAGCGTCATGGCGGCAAGACCTCCTTATGGTGTTGGCAGGAATGGCGGCCCTCACTATATGATCTAGCTGTCGGTGACAGAGGACGCTATATCATAAACCTGGTAGTTTTTAGCGTATCTGGTAGATATACGAGAGGGAATGACTCTTGGCCTAGCAGACAGGATCGCTGCTACTGGACCTACGGGTCATTCAGTCTCATAAGATACCTGTTGACCTTCCTTCTTCCCGGAGCTGGAGCTGTTTACATTCTGGTTCATGGTGTCGGTGCGTTGGCGACGCCCGACTTGAACGCGCGCTATAACTGTTAAATCTACTGTCTACTGACCTTCCTTCTTCTCCTCGATGGTGACCTTCTTCTCGGGGCCGCTCTCTTCAATGCCGAGCTGCTTCATGTTGTCGGTGCGCTCCTTGGCGGCGCCCATGAACGCGCGCGGGTCCGACAGAGCCGCCATAAAATCTGGAAAACGATGAACAGATATATTGATATTGGAAAAGTGAATAAAGTAGGAACTATGACAAAAGGGTTCATTTCAACCGCTGCTGATAGAAAAATAAAACCCAACAAAAAATTCTATAAAAACGTACCAAGTGTCGATTAAGATTATTTGATAATAAAAAGTAGTGAGATCAAATAAAGAGCCAAGTCTAAGTTAGTAAATGAAAACGCGTGACTTGGCTGCTAAACATTTTGTAAGAGTTGTCTAGGTAGGCTAGATATTTTTGCAGGATGTTTCTGTTGGGATTTCACTTGTTTTTGTACAAACATTACTATGATGGATGACTTTTAATTTTTTTTTTAAATATAATTTTTACTTCTTTTTCTTTATCTGCATGAGTTTAGCTGTTCCTTTGAATATTTTACCCTTGTATGACTGCTAAAACTTATCCCTGTACCAAATTTCAGCTCTCTAGGTGTATGGAAAGTACTAGTTCTATTTTGAAGATCTATATTGAAGTCAGTCAGTGAGTGTCATATCAGCTGAACTTTACCAACAGATACCTTCGAATCATCATATCAGCTCATATACGTCCCCACCGAGGGGCTCGAGCCTACCCTGAATTATGGCGATATCGCTGCCGATGTTATTCTGCAAATAGCTGAAGATCTACACCATGATACAGGGGCTCGAAAATCAGCCGAAATGCTTTACGGCCGTGCTTGCTTTTGGAAGTACTAGATCTAAGGAGTGGAATTCTGTGGCGCCTGTGTTGTTTTCGTCGCTTTGTGACACCATATTGTTCGAAAGTTAATATATGTATAAAGATAAGTATAGTATCCCTTGGATAGCACGGTTAATTGAGCCATACGATAAGAGAGAGAGCGTGCCAATTGTAGGTACCGATTTCGGTCACATCCAGCTGTTCAGCCTTGTGGCAAATCATCGCTACACAGCCCATGGATGTTCAACGTCATGTTTCGCTTTATCTGGCGGTTCTCCACTGTTTTTGTTTATTGCCTGAGATAGAAAACAAAAAAAAAACCGACTTCAAACAGGAAACTAAGGTTCCCTTCGATTTCTCGCGGATGCCATTATCAGATCCTGGTTTCCTTATCATGTTGCCTCCCTTGGGATATCTCCTTTCCAACAAAAAAAGAATCATTTATATATATATATATATTTTTTTTGAGAAACCTCCGCCTTTTTTTGAAGTCGGTTAAAAATAGCGTTATTTTCTGAAACCACCAAGAGTATTTTACCAACCTTCGAATCCATCGGGCACGTAGATCTTCAGCTCGATGTTGCAGAATAACATCGGCAGCGACATGGGGAAGTTCGCCTCTGTTCTCAGCGAAATGTGCCGGTAGCCCGCCTGCAGCCCGTCCAGCGGGAGGATCCGCTGGCCGAGCAGCTTGCCGTTCTCGTCGTAGACCCCGAAACGGAGGACTGCTAAGTCCGGGAGGACCACCTGATAGAAATGTTAAATAATGTCAGATTTTTTCTAGATGGATAGGGCGGGTATTTAAGACACTAACGATGGCGGTGGTGGCCAGTGCTATGACCTAACTTTGAACTAGGTAAAGCATTACCTATGGATCAATAATAATGATTACTTTACGCTAATGTGCACACACACACACGAACGCAGAATTTACGCAGATATCAAATGATTATTTTTGTCAACTAGTAAATTGCAAATATATTTTAGCAATTTATAATAATATTTTATGTTGTGAGGTTGTTGTAACAAATAAAAGGATATCCTTGGATTAGGTAGATATGCGTGTACTTTGTCGGTATGCTTTCGTGTGGTAAAACCTAATCCTTTCTCATCTGATTCTCTAATCGTGTGGCACAATTAACCGTGTTATCCAAGGGACAGATTTTGCACTTAGCATCACGCGTGATCACGTGTAGCGCATTTTTAAATTTACACCTTTACCAACAACGGGTGCAACGCGACTTTCATATACATCTGGAATCAGAAGTGCAGGTTTCCTCTCGATGTTTTCCTTTCCGTTAAAGCAATCTGTAAGTAATGTAGAGATTGCGGCATCTAAGTTAGACAGTGCGCAATATCTCATTTTCAGGTCCCAATCGAAGTGCGGGACGCGGGGGTCGCGCACCAAGTAATGCCGCCCTCACCCCCGCGTAACCCGCACTACAGCCGCGCACTCCCTACCTGCGCGGCTCGCACGACCGCCACTTGTGTTCAACTTATACGCCGCGAATTGTACGAAAATTTTGAAAAATTCATTGGTACAATTCGCGCCTAAGATAACTTTTTCGGCGCAGCACAGAATGTGTAATGAATAAGGTATGTACTCTCTATAAGGATCTAAAACATGATTGTAGTTAAAAGTTTTAACAATCTACAAAATGACTGTCTTCTCTGTGTCTGTCGCGAACGACCGCCACTTGTGTTCAACTTATACGCCGTGAACTGTACAAAAGTTTAGAAAAAATCATTAGTACAATTCGCGTCTAAAATAACTTTTTCGGCGCAGCACATAAAGTGTAATGAATAACGTACACTTGTCTATGATGCACTTCATTTGAATTTGTATAATGTTCTTTTACTTTTGATGTGCGGTGTCGTTAAGTAAACACAATGTTTTCAAGTATTATTTACGTTTTAATTAATTGCTATAGCCGCTAGTCTACCCTATAAGTTACCGGGCCTTGATGGACCCATGCAAGGTCGGTCTTTTAAAATCAGATCATGATACCTACAGGGATAGGGATATACTACAAGCGTCGGTGGCGTAACGGTTAGGGCCGCCGCCTCCTGTCCGGGGGTTCGTGGTTCAAATCCTGCCACGTACCAATGTGATTTCTAATTTAAATTTCATATGTACGTTTATCCGACGCTCTTACGGTGAAGGAAAACATCGTGAGGAAACCTGTACACGCCTGCAAAGAAACTCGCAGGTTGTGTGCGAAGTCGACCAACCCGCACTGGGCCCGCGCGGTCGACTAAGGCCCTATCGCCCTAATTCAGGGTAGGCTCGTGCCCCTCGGTGGGGACGTATATGAGCTGATATGATGATGATGACCTACAGGGACAATGGACACTGAAAGTTGGATCAGCAGAGCTTAGGCGAGTGATTTCTGTTCACTCGTTGGAAGCAATGTAAACTACGTCTTAGCTATAATTTAGGTTAATCCACTCACTTTACACCAGGAGATCGCGGGTTCGATTCCCGGCGGGATCAACTTTGTAAGACTCGGTTTGGTTGGTGGTTTTGATTTTCATAGCCCGCCTGGCTAGCTACCACCTTCTTACCTAAGTCTTGCCCCCAAACATAAGTGTTAAGACCATTAATGTGTTCCAGCTTGAAGATTCTTTCTTATCGTGTGGCACAATTAACCGTGCTATCCAAGGGATAGATGGCGGTTGCCTGGTGTTGCACTTAGCATCATCAGCGGTCACGTGTAGGGCATTTAGATTTACAACTACGGATGTATGCAACGCGACCTTCATACACATCTGGAATCAGATGTGCATGCAGGTTTCCTCACGATGTTTTCTTCACCGTTTCTTGCGTTGGGGAATCTTAATAAGCCCGCTTCCATATTCGGCATCATCGTCTCTTACTATCAGGTGAGATAGAAAAGTCCGTCACCTTCCTGAACAGGAACGGCTCCTCGTTGTAAATAGGGTTGAGCCCGTTAGCTGGCACCATGCGCGTCCGGAACTCCTTGCGAATGGTGTCCGAGGGCAGCCCGTACATGTCCACTTCAACGTAAGTGCCGATTTTCTTGTCTGAGAGAAACTGGCCTGCTATTACCTGGGAAGAGGGAAAAAAATCTGGTGTTAATACAAAGTCATCATCATCATCATCATCATATCAGCCAAAAATCGTCCACTGCTGGACAAAGGCCACGACGACCGGTCCTGCGCTGCCCGCATCCATCGGCTTCCCGCGATCTTCACCAGGTCGTCGGTCCACCGCGTGGGAGGCCTGCCTATGCTACGTTTTCCGGTAAGTCATCATATCAGCTCTAATACGTCCCCACCGAGGGGCTCGAGCCTACCCTGAATAAGGGCGATCGGGCCTTAGTCAACCACGCGGGCCCAGTGCAGGTTGGTCGACTTCACACACAACCTTCGAGTTTCTTCGCCGGTGTGTGTGCACTGTGCAGGTTTCCTCACGATGTTTTCCTTCACCGTTGAAGCAATCGGCAACTATATGTACGTAAATTTCGAGAAAGTCATTGGTACATTGGCCGTCCGGATTTGAACCCGGCACCTCGGGTTAGGAGGACCGAGTCGTTACCGGTTGAGCCACCGTCGCTTCAATACAAAGTAACAAGTTGAATTAAAACTAAAAACCCGACTGTATAAAAATGTAATATCTTTATGTCACTCAGAGATCAAGAAGATTCTAACGATGCGATGTCTCGCACTTCAAATTCCATCAATTCCGTTTAGGCTACAGACTCAACGGAAGAAACATACCTACACCCGAAAAACATTGCCCTCCCAAAAGGAAGCCTAAAAAGGCAGTCGGGTAAAATTATTAATAATTGCCCCTTGCTTCATCACATCAGCTCATATATACGTCTCTACTGAGGGGCTCGAGCCTACCCTGAATTAGGGCGATCGGGCCTTAGACGACCACGCCGGCCCAGTGCGGTTTGGTCAACTTCACACACAACCTTCGAGTTTCTTCGCAGGCGTGTGCAGGTTTCCTCACAATGTTTTCCTTTACCGTAAGAGCGTCGGATAAACGTACATATGACAACGAAATTCGAAAAAACATACGTGGCAGGAATCGAACAACGACTTCCCGGATAGGAGGTATACGCTATAGCGGCCCTTGCCGTTGCGCCACCGACGCTCTCAACCTTGCTTTTTCCCCTTGCTTATCTCCTTAGATAAGTACCTTACCTGTGATCCTTACACCAGGAAATCCCTGTCCTGTGGGGAATTGAAGAGTAAAGCTAGTTTCCGTAAGGCCTTCTTAGGAAAGCAACGCTTTTTTTATTATTAAAACCTTGAGTGCATTGGCTGCACCTCACCTGATGGTAAGTGCCGGTGCAGCCGAGGATGTAACACGCAAGCTCAAATAGTGCCTATTCACTCTCGTATTGAAAATTCCCAAGTTATATGATTGGCATTGACATTCCCGTCTCGTGTGGCACAATTAACCTTGCTATCCAAGGGATAGACTGCGATTGCCCGGTGTTGCACTTAGCATCACCCGTGGTCACGTATAGGGCATTCAGATTTGCACCTACGGACGTGTGCAACGCGACCTTCATACACATCTGGAATCAGATGTGCAGGTTTCCTCACGATGTTTTCCTTCACCGTTAAAGCAATCGGTAAGGTTACGTAAGGAAGTTTCGAAAAACTCAATGGTACATTGGCCATCCGGATTTGAACCCGGGACCTATGGTTAGGAGGACCGAGTCATTACCGTTGAGCCACCGATGCTTTTTGGCATTGGACTGATAAGTTTAATATGGATGATGATGGTTTGTTTGTTTGTAAACTCTTTATTGTACAAAATATATACAAAATAATGTTATAAAAAAAACCTTAACTACAAAGGCGGACTTATCCCTTAGAGGGATCTCTTCCAGTCAACCTCTGCAATAATAAACAGAGGACTTAGTGAGGACAAAGAAACACGTAATTACGTACAAGCTAAAGAACATCAATACAACTAATATTGTACATTTAAACCTACGTAGCCTAATTTTAATAAATACAAACTCAATTTAAAAAATGTAACATAAATAAATATGATACATAATATAATTTAATTTCTCTCCTGGGATATTCACAGTAATTTCTTTGGGGGAGGTTTGTTCAGCAGTATTTGGGGTGATATAATGGGGGGCATTAAATATAAATAAATAAATAAATATTCTGGGACAAATCACACATGGTCATCTGGCCCCAAAGTAGGATTCCCTGTGTTATGGGTTACCAGAGAATGATATACATACATATACGTTTTAAATACATACATATATAGATATAATTTAACACCCAGACACAGAGCTAACAAATCTGCTCATCACACAAATGCTTGCCCTGGGTGGGGATCGAACCCACAACCCTCGGATCAGTAGTCAAGGGCACTAACCACTGAGCCACCGAGTCAGTCAAATTAGAGACAGTATTGAGGTGATTTCGAATTTAGATTTCATATGTACGTTTATCCGATGCTCTTACGGTGAAGGAAAAACATCGTGAGGAAACCTGCACACGCCTGCGAAGAAACTCGAAGGTTGTGTGTGAAGTCGACCAACCCGCACTGGGCCGGCGTGGAAGACTAAGGCCCGATCACCTTAATTCAGGGTAGGCTCGAGCCCCTCGGTGGGGACGTATATGATCTGATACGATGAATGAGGGGCAACCGACTCACTTGCACAGAGCACTGCGCCGCTATCACACCGTCCACTGGCGCGTCGGCAAACGGATCAAAGCTCCTGTCGGCGCGTCGCATGAAGTCTGGTTTCAGCAAATACCTGTGTCATATTTTACATGAGTATTTAATTCTACCCATTACTTATTTAACCGCCTCCGTGGCGTAATGGTTAGCCCCTTCGCTTCACACCAGGAGGTCGCGGATCGATTCCCGGTGGGGTCAACTTGTAAGACTTGGTTTGGTTGGTGGTATTAGGGCATTTTTTAAGCCCGCCTGGCTAGCTACCACCATCTTATCTGAGTCTTGCCGCCAAACATCAGTATTAACAACATTGATGTGTTCCGGCTTGAAGATAAGATAGCCAGTTCTCCATTGCGTTGGGGAATCTTGGTAAGACCGCTTTCATCTTCGGCATATCGTCACTTACCATCAGGTGAGATGATGCCAAGGGCTTACCAACTGTGAATAAAAAAAATGAGAAAAATATAAAAGTAATTATAAGATCACAAACAAATCAACTAATAGTGATGATATAGTCCGCAAGGCCTAAGCTCAACTTTGCATTTGTGTGAGTGCACGCGGATAGTGTAGACTGGGATACCGGCACAGATTACTAATTAGTTACTACGTAACAGATACTTCACTCAGTAGTAAATTTCCAATACCTACTGCTATAATAGCCTACTCCATCGCGGCAGCTTGCTTCACACCACGCGATCCCACAGCAATCGCAGGGCTGCCTCTTCGATAAAATTAAATTAACATAACTTTTTGTGTCTATGTTATTGAGAACTGTGAATATGTTTTGACTTATAGGTGGTAGTGTAAAATTGTATCATTTATCTATCTATATATCTAATATATAAAAATGAATCGCAAAATGTGTTGGTAAGCGCATAACTCGAGAACCGATTTGGCTAATTCTTTTTTTGTCGAGTTCGTTATTGTCAGGAGAAGGTTCTTATGTAGGGTAGGGTAGGGTAGGGTAGTGTAGTGTAGTGTAGGGTAGGGTAGGGTAGTGTAGGGTAGGGTAGGGTAGTGTAGGGTAGGGTAGTGTAGGGTAGGGTAGGGTAGTGTAGTGTAGGGTAGGGTAGGGTAGGGTAGGGTAGGGTAGGGTAGTGTAGGGTAGGGTAGGGTAGTGTAGTGTAATGTAAGGCGGTACGTAGTTCGCCGGGACAGCTAGTATATATATATATAACTCTAAAATATATATATATATATAATTCTCGTGTCACAGTGTTAGTAACCATACTTCTCCGAAACGGCTCGACCGATTTTTTTGAAATTTTGTGTGCATATCGGGTAGGTCTGAGAATAGGTTCTTATCTATTTTTCATACCCCTACGCGGGCGAAGCCGCGGGCAACAGCTAGTAAAATATATATATTTTTTAAAAAGGTGCTGATTGTGCAATACATCTAGATAACACATAATTTTAGAGGTCAGTGTGTAAGTAAAATGAAAAAAATCTTTAAGAGTTACATGTGTTTTATTTTGATATATTTTTTTATTAATTTCTTACCCTTTCTAAATTCTCGGTTATAAATCGCATAAAACCGAATCACAAGCACAGATTACTAAATAGTTATGTCACAAGTGTTTGTGTGCGCTAACAGCACGACAAGTTGAGACAGGTCGCCGCGCCTGCGACTCACATATTATCACAATTTTATTTTAATAAAAATTGCTTTTTAAACGTTGTTAAAATAGTGTTTAAGATAAGTATGACGTTTCTATGTAACAAAAAAATGAAAATCTGTGTTTGAAAGGCAAGCTAATGCCACAGTGTAATAAAGAGTACTAGCTAATGCTTAGTATACCTAGTTTTAAAAATAATTTTAAAACGACAAAAAATAGTAATAGTTTATCACTTACCTTTCTTCATTGACAGGTAAATGGAAAAATGTTAGGTGTTTATCTCTTCTTTTGCTTGATTTGCACCCATCTACAGCACATAAGGCACCAGACGGCATCGTAGGTACGCGTACGAACGAACGAAACGATTTAAATTTAACTACGTGCGTGCGCTTCGTTTGTGAAAACCGCACTGAATTGGGTCCGCAAACGGCCCGAGAACGCTGGGCCGGGCGGTAGGTAATTATAGCGCGCAAGTACATGGAGTGACGGAGGCCTGATACCGGCTTGTGGCGCCGCGCGTCCCGCCCAATGGTTTAAAGTTTTAAACCAATTTACACTTGTTTTATTTCAAACGGCTTGAGGCGCCGCCCGTCCCTTACGCGTGACCTCCCTACTAATCACTCACACAAATGCTAAGCTGAGCTTAAGCCTCGCGAACTGTAACCACACCCCGGACACTTAATACAACGGGCGAAATATTACATTTCCAAAAAACAAATGACGGAAGAAATGAAATCACGGCGAAATCCCATAAGCTAGAGAACCAAACTAGTACCAATCTGTATCAATTTGGGTGACGAGGGGGTGAGATCCCAATCTAGATAGCAGCAGGGAGTGTCCATACTGTATGTTAGTACTAATATACTTAATACTTTGCTGTAACTTATTAGAGTTGCTTTTTGTCATCTGAAAAAACTGCATTTTGTTCTAAAATGTTTCAAATACCTAGGCGTGACTTCATAGCTTTTTTTGGTGATTTTGATAAATTAAGAGGGAAGAATAGCTTCGCGATCCTAACGAAATAGGTATTTGGGAAAACATTTGCTATCGCTCGTGCGCTCATGCCCCCGGGCATCGCGCACAGCACATACAAAGAGCCTCACGCACACATCGACGGACGCTGCCAGTTGGCGAGAAGTTGCGACGAAAGGCGGAGTGTTTTCTTACTTAGGTAGGTACCTACGGATAGTGATTGTTGTGGCGTCCCCGACACTCCGCTACAGAGACATTGAATGTAATAGCAGTAGGGAATAGTGATCATTTCAAGTGAGTATTTTGTTATGTAGATAATAGTAATTAGCAAGGAGTATAAACTAAATTGATTTTTGATAAATCGGCTTGTTGACGATATGCGCCCTAAATGACTGAAATTTTGTATTGTAAGGTTATTTAAGTATTTGCAGTGTATCTAAAATAAATAAAGTTTAAAAAAACTAAAAAACACGCTTTAAAAGTACATCAGAGTAAAAAGTAAAAAATAATTCTTAATATAAGTTGAAAATAATAATTAACGAAAAATATAACTAGAATTACTAAAATAATACTAGATTATTGTGAAAAAGCGTGGGGCGCTCTGTGCCATATTTTTCGTCTATCGAGCAACCCACACTTTTTTCCAAATAAGACTAGTCATCATATCAGCCGAAGGTCCACTGCTGGACATAGGCCTCCCCCAAGGATGTCCACGACGACCGGTTCTGCGCTGCCCGCATCCAGCGGCTTCCCGCGACCTTCACCAGGTCATCGGTCCACCGAGTGGGAGACCTGCCTACACTACGCTTTCCGGTGCGTGGTCGCCACTCGAGAACTTTACTGCCCCAACGGCCATCTGTTCTACGAGCAATGTGCCCCGCCCACTGCCACTTAAGTTTAGCAATTCTGAGAGCTATGTCGGTTACTTTGGTGCTCTTACGGATCTCCTCGTTTCTGATTCGATCACGCAGAGAAATTCCGAGCATAGCACGCTCCCTTGCCCTTTGGGTGACCTTGAGCCTTCTTATGAGGCCCATAGTAAGCGACCATGTCTCAGTTCCGTACGTCATCACTGGCAACACACATTGGTCGAAGACCTAAGAAGACTAGTATTTTTTGTTAATTATTATTTTCAACTTATATTAAGAATTATTTTTTACTTTTCAGTCTGATGTACTTTAAAAGCGTGTTTTTTAGTTTTTTTAAACTCTATTTATTTTTTAGTTCAAACTTATGAAATTATTATATTGTCGCTGATTCTTGTGTCTACAAAGTTTGAATTAAATGTGTCCGTTTAAAGTGGGTCAAAATCGAGTCCAAAGGAGTCGGTTACAATACAAACATACAGGTGAAGCATTTTTTTTTAAATAAAATTTTGAGTGCGTTTGGCTGCACCTTACCTTAATAAAAGCATGATAAAATATTATGCTAGTTATTGTGAACGAAACTACTAATGTGATACTATAATAATTATACGAGTATACCTAACGTGACCATCTAAATAATAAGTAGGTTTTATGGGTTCCGTACATAAAAAACGGAACCCTTGTAGGATCACTCGTGCGCCTGTCTGTCTGTCCGTCTGTCACAGCCATCACAGATCACTGTCCGAATCTACTGGACCATATCAAGTGAAATCAGGTAGGATGGTGTAATCTATCACCCAAACACAGATGTGCAGTCAATAAATATTTTTAAAAATTAAGGGTATTTTCGGGGGACCAATTAGGAAATTAAAAAAAAAAAGTTTTGCAGACCTTACTGTGTCATATATCAAATGAACAACTTCGAACAATTTTGCATTATTATTTTTGGTTTTTGTTAATTTTCTAATAAAGTACTACACCGATTTTGATAAAATTTATATGGGATCACATGGGAAGCACTAGCTTTCGAAGAAAAAAAAATCATCAAAATCGGTTCACCCAATAAAAGTTCCGAGGTAACACTTATAAAAAAAAAACATACAGTCGAATTGAGAACCTCTTCCTTTTTGGAAATCGCTTGGAAAAAGACGAAAATTGACCATTCCCCCCATTAGGTGATTACTCCAAAACTACAAAATATAGTTTTTTGCTTGTAGATTACAGGAAAATCTATAAGAATTCTATCAATTGTAAATAAAGTGGTAAACTCAATTAATTACGTAAATTTACGGAAAATAGTTTACTACAACACCACTAGATAGCGCTAGTGCATCTTAATGTGACGATTTCAAATGTGTATTTTTTATTATTTAAAAATCACCCTAAATGTCTTTGTAATTGTACGGAACCCTCTCTACGCGAGTTCAACTCGCACTTGGTCGTTTTTTTTTAATTTCACATAAGTTGAGCTACTTATGGCCTTAGTAAGTAACATGACTTCTAATATCTAAGCAGTTGTTTGCGAGTGAAAAAATAATAGGTAGATACTTCAATTAATTTATCGTTTGGTCTGTTTGCGAAAGTGGGACGTTTTTTCCCTCGCTGGGGACAGCGGGACGAACAGCCTGAAAAAGGGACTATGGTCACGTTAAGTATAGGTACCGTATTTTTTTTTTAAATTCTTATTCGTGGACCGTTGAAATGAGTAGGTGGATTAGCCACATTACGGTTTTGGTTTTATTAGGGCTCCGATTTTTTTTTTTTTCGAAATGACAAGCTTGTTGTTGGCCGTGGGGGCCTTTACAACTTCACCGGGCAGGGGAGGCGAGTACGGAAGGCACTCAACCTAGTGCAAAGCAAAAAGATAAGGGCTCTGAAGCAAAACAACGAACTCTAATGCTAGCACATCACATCGCTATTCATGTTCGCGTATTCGTCTTATTCGTCCAAATGCGACGATGGAAAATTCAGCTACATTCACGAACATGTTTAGCTGCTGTAACGTCTTGGAACAGCGAAGTACAAACACACAATCGTTTATAAAAAAAAGCAATGTAATCCATTTTGAGTTAGGAAGAAATAAAACAATAATCACTGGTCAATCTTTTTCTTGAAAACCTACTAATGTTAACTTTTCCCACTCCCAGAATTTTTTAAACAGATAGATATCGATAACGTGGGTGGGATCCCATCTCTACTATCGACTTCACCATCGACATCTCTATTGTACGTGTGCTTTGCTTTCCCCCCGACCCCCAATCGTGCGATAGAGAGCGTTGCAGCTCGCAATTGACAATAGGTACTTTTCTGGACGAAATTCCCATTTCGGGAGAAAACGGTTTTCACTAACTAAATCTCAACAAATCTCTTTGATTTTGATGTCGATCGTTTCAGCACAATATATTCTAGGTTTATAGGTTTCGCTTTTTTTAAAAAAATACATTGATTTTGTTCAAAAAACGGCTTAATTCGACACAGTTTTAATCACAAAAATTACGTTACTTGAGCTGCCTATAAGTCTGAATCTATAGCAAATTTTGAAAAAAGGAAAAGCTATAAACCTAGTAATTCATTGTGTCAATAACATACTAAAAAATCATGGTGATTGGAAAATATTTAGAAGTGGAAAAACGTTTTCTCTTTTTGTATGGACGAGCACGTACTATTCTTCCCTCTTAAATGAAGACTTGATGGAAAACTAAACGAGTAAGGTTATTTGAAATTTCAGTAGGAGGGTAATTTAGTGATCGAGAGTTCATAATTTATTTTTAATGCAGTCATGATCCCAATTACTGGGATATTTTTTTAAATGGCCTTAAAGGATTGTTTTTTTCTAAACAACGTATGAAGCTAAACAGTCTTTCTTATAACCCCTTCGTTCCTGATGTCCATATCAATGGACGTGCTTTAAAAATTTTCGTAAAATAATCTCATTTCGGTCTGCATCAAATGTAAATATTCCGTTATACCCCCAATATATTCAGAAACATAATTATCAAAAGAAAACTAACTATATTTGATGTGGGTAGTCACAAATAATCAGTGGAGTGTGGTTCGTCACCATGAGTTCGCGTCAAGAAAGTAAGTGTACATTGTTATTTATTTTTATTTGCAATTTTGTTTTTTTTATTAAAAATTTATATACAATATTTAGTTTCAATTATTTTATATTTCGTAGAACTATCCTTAATAATTACAGTGATACATAAATTATACTTGATAAACCTAGTATTCGTTTAAAAATATAGTTTATTTAGATGTCCATTGCAGTCAGGTCTGAATAGAATAGAAACATGAAAAATAATCAGCAATACGGTATTATAGCATGTTATTTTCATCCTTTTTTTGGATTTGATCTCTCCAAACATCGTGACGTTGATGATTTACTCAGCATTCTAGAAAATGAACAACTATCGGACATTGATGAGGACAGTGATGATGAAATTATACAAAGTACGTCGGAGAATATAGTTCGCTTGGGAAGCGACATTGTACATCCTAACCAAATATTCGTCATCATCATCATATCACCGAAGGATGTCCACTGCTGGACATAGGCCTCCCTCAAGGATCTCCACGACGACCGGTTCTGCGCTGCCCGCATTCAGCGGCTTCCCGCGACCTTCACCAGGTCATCGGTCCACCGAGTGGGAGGCCTGCCTACACTACGCTTTCCGGTGCGTGGTCGCCACTCGAGAACTTTACTGTCCCAACGGCCATCTGTTCTTCGAGCAATGTGCCCCGCCCACTGCCACTTAAGTTTAGCAATTCTGAGAGCTATATCGGTTACTTTGGTTCTCCTACGGATCTCCTCGTTTCTGATTCGATCACGATTCGAACCAAATATTAGCGATTGAAGATCAGGAAGAAATAGACGAGCGAGAAGAAATAGAAGAGCAAGAAAAACCCAGACCTGGATCAAGCAGACAACCTAGTAAACGTAAACAAGATATAGTTTGGAGAAAACATTTGGAATTTGAAACACCGCAGATTTTATGGTCAGCTCCACCACCCTCTCAAATCAAATCTCCACTTGCACCAATTGAATATTTCTCTAAATATTTACCAGAAACCTTGATAGAAGAGTTCGTTTTTAATACGAATTTATATGCGATTAGAAAAGAAGTGCGAAATTTGAAGCCATGCAATCTAATCGAAATGAAAATATTTTTAGCTCTCCATATCACAATGGGAAATTTAAAATTTCCACGCATCTAACTCTACTCTCATCTAACTCTAATAACAACGCCAATAAAACTCATATATACACATAATAACCTACAGCACTGTATTTATTCGAACACAAAATATAGTCACTATAGACGTGATGTCCATTCTAGTGGACACTCAATTTCCCGAAAAACTGTAAATGAAAAAAAAAAGTTCACTCAATTTTTAATATCTTGACCCTCAAGATGTAGAATAACGACTAAAATATTTTTTATAGTACATATTATTAATTCAGGTTCGAAGGGGTTAATCAAAAATTTGAGTGCGTTTGACTGCATCTTACCTGATGGTAAGTGGCGATGTAGTCGAGGATGGCACACGCTGGCATACTCAAATAATGCCTGTTCACTCTCGTAACTCAAATTGTAAGTTGTTTAAGGCTTTATAAACGTAGAGGTCTTACAAAGTGTCTCAGCGTTGGAAATTACCAGTGTTATTCTGCCGAAGAGTTTCCTCCTCGTTTAAAAACTGTAAAAACTTCATAAATGCAACACTCTCTGCAAACTTGTTATAGATGGAACAAATTTCTGTTTACTTTTTTTTTTAAGTGTAAATTTTTTTAGGCGCGTTGGGCATTTTTGAGATGGGGAAAAAACATTGTAAACAAACGCGACAATGTAAGCGACACCGACACCGTACCAGGAAAGCTCGCAGGGTCAAAAATTATAAAACTGTAAAAAGTTTTCACTCCCGGAGTGATTAGGTTTTTTATTCACAACTGGTAAGCCCTTCACATCATCTCACCTGATGGTAAGTGATGATGATGCCAAAGATAGAAGCGGGCTAACCAAGATTCCCCAACGCAAATCGCAATGGAGGACTGGTCATCTTATCTTCAAGCCAGAACACATCAATGTTGTTAACACTGATGTTTGGCGGCAAGACTTAGATAAGATGGTGGTAGCTAGCCAGACGGGCTTAGAAAATGCCCTACCACCAACCAAACCGAGTCTTACAAGTTGACTTCACCGGGAATCGAACCCGCGACCTCCTGGTGTGAAGTGAATGGACTAAACATTACGCCACGGAGGCGGTTGAAGAACTTGTTGCAAAATGCAACTATATCTAAGTACATATCAGTAAATACCCGCAGTTGCCGTTGTACTCGAACTTGCCCTGGTTGAGCTGCATCGGCAGGTCTGACGTCTGGAAGTTCAGCGACACCATTTGGCAGCCGGCGTTCCAGAACACCTGGGAGACGGAAGGGAAACGTCAAGATTATATCTCCATCTAAATAACTTTAAATTAAACGACTGCTTTTTTTTATAAAATATCCTTATTTTTTTGGAAGTCGGGTTAAATGTATTCTATGTTAATCAGGGGATTAAGACGAATCTAACGATATCTCGCACTCTAAAATCTATCAAGCCGTTTAGAAGATATCGTGGAATAAAGAAACATAAATCCTTCCTTTCCTGAATATCTCCGTTCCCGTTTCCACCTACTACCCGTGCCTTCCCCACCCCAGACGTTTATGCGTCACCAGAACTCTGGTAGTTCCCCGCTGCAATATCAAATTCTTCTCCAACTCGTTCACTGTTGAAGCTGCCAACCTCTGGAATAAATTACCCGCTAACATTCGCGACTGCCCCTCTGTTAACAAAATTCAAAACAATTTATTTCAAATAGGTGTTTACACACACTTTTAAATAGTCAAAACAAAAAAAAATACTGTATATTACAAATAATGTCATGATTCAGATTACAGTCTCAGGTAATGGTATTTGTTATAGAATCAACATATATATCTTTGTCATTTACATAATCTATTATTTTATAATATCCTCTAGAGCACAAAACTTTTTTGACATGAGTCTTGAATTTATTCTCTGACAAACTAGTTAAATTTTCTGGAATTTTATTGTAGAATCTTATACACTGCCCCACAAATGACTTTTTAACCTTACTCAGTCTCGAAAAGGCTATATCTATTTTATTTACATTTCTTAAATTCAAATTATGCCTGTCACTGTTTTTAGGAAATAAATGCAAATTCTTACGAACGTACATGATGTTTTCATATATAAATTGACTAGCAACAGTTAAAATATTGATTTCTTTGAACTTATTCTGTAATGACTCACGTGATCGCATCTGATAGATTGCGCGGATAGCTCTTTTCTGCAGGATGAAAATAGTTTCTATATCAGCCGCATGCCCCTACAGTAATATGCCATAAGACATTATACTATGGAAGTAACTAAAATACACTAGTCTCGCAGTATCTACATCCGTTAACTGTCTTATTTTCTTAACGGCATAAGCAGCTGAACTAAGCCTTCCCGCTAACCTTAACTCTTTCAAAATCAAACTTAAAGAGCATCTTCTTTCCCTACATAACGTGTAAGTTTATTTGTATATATTTATTTTAGTAAGAATAGTAAGTATTCTATTTTTAGGTATGTATTATGTGTAATATTAATTTATTTATTATCGGTATGTATTGATTATGTGAGTAGATTAGGTTAGTTTACATTATATTATATTAGTATTTTATTTAGTATAATTTAAGTACACATATGTTTGCCCCCCGTCTTTTGAATTCTCATAACACCCGGTAAGGTTGGCTGGAAGAGATCTCTTATAAGTGTTTTTCATGTAAATATTTGTGTGCAATAAAGAATATATATATATGTCGGAGTGTCATTGAAAACGCGACCAATACCAGCTCGAGATAAGTTTACATAGTTACACTTTGTTTGGATCAAACGTCAGGTATTAGTACCTGGGTGAAACCGGTGGTGGCGTGACGATCGCTTGTACTCGTGAGACGATCGTTTGTGGTAGCAAAGATGATGTATTAACGGAAGGCTGTTTGTGCTGCCACACTGAGTTGAGAATTTATTAGATCTGTGGAGAAGCCACATTAGCTGGACGTCAGTCTCGGAGCAGACACTTTTTGACGGAGCGTCGAGCAGAACACAAGTAGTGGTGATCTGTGAGCAAAATGGACGTGTCACGCCATCGCTGTGATCACCGCGTTTGCATCCATTGTTATCCAAGGCATCCTGTACAATTTCGATTACCAAATGATCAAGACTATTGAAGAGGGACCTCTGTGATATAGCTGCATTGTTATTTCGACGCCCAATACCGAAATAGTTAAGGACGTGAACCACGAGGCCAACCATAACCTAACACCACCTTCCTTCGAGATCAGAAGTTGGATAGTTCCCTGCGCTCGCAACAAGTGGACAACGACGGGAAAATGTGAAAATTGATGATGGAGCAGCGAAATAAAAACCACTGGCAACAATTCTTCGTGCTACAGAACCAGAACATGCTGCGATTGATTGAGGTTATGCAAGCACCATCGACTACATCTGCTGCAATCATATTGCCAGCATTCAACCGGAATATACGGGAAGCTAATCGCGTGCACGGCGCTCAACTGTCGATATCTCCCTTACGGAACGACCATTGGAATGAGGTGACAGCGTGGGCTGTGCTGGCAGCAGCGGAGATGCACGCGAGTGGCGCGTGCGGCTTCTGCGAAGTGCGTGATGTACGCGGAGCTATGAAAATCCGGTGAGTCGTACCCCTTTTGTTTTGATAGTTGTGGTACGAGTACTATTACCTAATCTGTGGTGGTACCGAGTGTTCTCTCGTTAAAGAAAGTTTCGTGTATAGACTTTCGGGAGTGTGTTCAATACTAACGCACTATTGACTTTTGTAGGCAACTCTTAAGTTTACTGTACAGAACAAATATCGAGTGAGGGTAATATTGACGGGCATCGTTCAGAATGGTCATATCTTGTTATGCCAGACGAGTACGAACGATATTATGATCGACTCAGATATTTTAAATCTAGGATTGACGGTATTCTTAAACGAGTCTGTCAATAACAAAACAGCTTGACTGTCGGTAAGGATGCGAATAGAGTAGTTAGTCCCTTACCCTTCTAGTAGTGATTGCATTAGCAGCTAAAATGATGCCTTGTGGAAAGTACTCTTTCACATGCTTTCGGATTTTTACTTGTGACACAACGTCGTGATTGAACGGAAGATTTAAAAAGAGGACTCATTGTAAATATGATGATTCATTTAGTTAACTAGTTTCGGTTATACAAACCTAAACCAAGATTGAAAGTATTGAAACCCCTTTAAGCTTTTATAATATTGAGACTGACATTTTTACATGGAGTAAAAAAAAAAAACCTTTATTAGCTTTCGTAGTATTGGGACTGATATTCTCATTGATCATAGGCCAAAGTTGTTGCCTATTTTTAATAGCTTTCGTGATGAATTTGTCGAGGGCATCCTTAATGCCCCGCTATCATATAGACCCTATGTAGGTATGAGTTTCGGGGACCCCAATAAAATATTTTGTTTACCAATTGTAAAAAAAAAAAAAGAATAATAACAGGGTAGTATGCGGAGTGCAGTGATGAACGTCTTACGGCTGATGTGATGATGATACAGGATTCATGGGCTGGAGGCTGCGAATGTCATAAGCCCCGAAGCTTTCCCTTTTTGACGGCCTTATCATGCTGGTAAAGAAAAAGGATAGCATAGAACGCAAGTGTTGATAACCGTGAAAAAAAAAATGATAACAACATGCCTGAACGGAAATTGCTTCCTCTGATAGCTTGGAACATCGATTGACTTCATAGGTGGTCACTATTTAACCACGTCAGGCATAGCTAGTGGTTACATCAGGTGCATTCTTTACCTATTAAATCGAAATGACTGATTTTGTAACCTCTGTTCAAATACGTCCACGTGTCATTCGATTTACGTAATGCCCCCTTGTATTTGAACTTACGTTCATAAACGCTTTAGGCGCGTGGCAACGGTCAGGTGAATCTTAGCACGTTTAAACGTTGGTACTCTTAGTTAAGTGTCCTTTAAAATATGCTCACTTCCTTCGAGTATAGTAATGAGATTTCAATGTTACAAGTCCTTCCATGATGATCATTTGGCAGCAACCAAACTGTTGGGTTAACCGAGTTACGAAGTACAGCCTCCTGGAGTTGCTTCTAGGTACGAGTAAAGTAGCCTAACCTCTAAATGTCATGTTTGTCGATTACACACACAGGCTGTAATTTTATCTAAGTGAAGCACGACAACATACTAGTGATAATACGGAGAGTAACGCATCCTATTACAGGAGTTGTTAATCAGCTTGCTGCTGATGTGATAATAGACATGGGCCTCCCCCATGTTGGAGCGGTTTCACCAATTGTAAAAAAACAAAAAAAAAAACAAAAAAAAACGCTACGCTTGGCGGGCTGTTTGGCGGTACAGTATGAGCGTGAAGGACGATGTTGCTTGTCCTCAAATTTTTAGTCCCTTAGTCACTTCTTGTGAAACCCTTGGGAAGAGATGGGGTGGTGTATTGCTCTGAGGCAGCGCCACTGGCTGATTTCTAGACAAAAGCTTAGTTTCACAAGTTACCTAACTTTGTGTTGTTACAAATGGAGAAGCGTTACCTACCACTTTAGATATCAAATACCGTCAGTTATTGAGGACAGACTACGTTAAATGCCCGATAGTGACAGTATTATTGACTTGGACAGAATTGATGATGGAGAGACTGAACCTCGACCATCTACTAGTGCAGATTAAGGACTTTTGTACTTGACCGTGATTTTAACGTTCACTAGTTTGTATTTTGAACCTTAGACGTAAACAATTTTTCGCAACTGGATGCCAATAGCCTCAGCCATTCGTAGACGTAGGCGTAAAACACCGAGTTGATTTTCTCGTTGCTGTGCGGCCACAACTGTGTGTGGCGTGCGTTTGGCTCGCAGGCGTATCACCGGGGAGGTGATGTTGGCAATGACCAGAAAGAGGTGATGTTTGAGATCGCCGCATGGAAGCGATAGTGTGGTTGGACACCGGAGGGAGGTGGTCCAAGAGTCGCCAGGTAGGGTGACTGTGTTTTTGGGCGGACACCTGAGAGGTTGTCTGAGAGTCACCAGGTCGAGTGACTGTGTGTTTGGGCGGGCACCGGATGGAGGTGTCTGAGAGTCGCCAGGTTGGGTGACTGTTGTTTGTTTGGGCACCGGATAGAGGTGGCCCAGAGTTGCCAAGATGGGTGACTGTTGTGGTGATACAAAATAAGGAGCGTAACCAAACCAAGTTAGATCCCAAATACCGAGGGCCGTTCAGGGTCGTAGAGGTCTTAGAAGGTGACAGATACAAATTACAAGCTTTGAATTTGAGACAAAGTTACAAGTATGCCCATGACCGTTTACGTAGTATGTCCGAAGGTTATTTGCCTCCGGATGTTGACGATGAATCTGGTGCAGAGGCGTCTACCTTTCAATGTTAATTGTATTGACAGATCGTAACTCAATCAATTGTGTACAGTTGTAATTTTTTCTTTATCGTTTATTTTTGTGTGTAGTACTGAAGTATTCCAACATGTTTCAGCGGTAAATGAAGAGTGCTGAATGGCGCTATATGTTTGCATGAATTGGCTGCTGCTTGTTTTGTCAGACTCGTTCTGTCATGATGTGTAGCAGGTACATTCGTGTTTTTGTAAAAAAGAAGTATCCCGTTTACCGGCTAAAACTGTTGATGGTATTCCGTCGCCTGTACTGGCGATGATGGTATTCCGTCGCCTGTATTGGTGATGATGGTGTTCCGTCGCCTGTATTGGTGATGATGGTGTTCCATTGCCTAGATTGGTGATGATGGTATTCCGTCGCCTGTATTGGTGATGATGCTGTTCCATTGCCTAGATTGGTGATGATGGTATTCCGTCGCCTGTATTGGTGATGATGGTGTTCCATTGCCTAGATTGGTGATGATGGTGTTCCATTGCCTAGATTGGTGATGATGGTGTTCCACTGCCTAGATTGGTGGTGATGGTGTTCCGTCACCTGGACTGGTGATGATGACTGATTGGTATTCCGTCGCTTGGCGTTAGTGATGATGATTCTTTGTGGTGTCCCGCCACCCGGATGTGGTGATGTTTAGTTCTGGTGTTCCGTCGCTTGTGATTTGCGATGATGATTATGTTCCGTTCTATGTGCCCCTAAAAGTTGTAAATGGTTGTAAGGTTTCAAGCCTTGCAGCTGTGATTTACCTTGGAGACCTAAACTGATTTGAGATTGTTTGAGTTACGATGCTAATGCTGAGGTTTATTTAGTTTACGAGAGTGAAATTATTTTGGTTTTTTGAGGCTGTTAAAATGTGTTGTCACCATGATTGTAGTCTTGAATTAAAGCTTCACATTATTAGCGTTGCTTTTATTCCTTGAGCTGTGGACCTTCCTAATGAAGGTCAGGATTGGCCGAACGAAATGGAATCTACTGGCTACCCTTTTCTTTTTCAGGTTAGTCACCCGAGGACGTGTGACTCGCAGGATGGCCGTGTCGGAGTGTCATTGAAAACGCGACCAATACCAGCTCGAGATAAGTTTACATAGTTACACTTTGTTTGGATCAAACGTCAGGTATTAGTACCTGGGTGAAACCGGTGGTGGCGTGACGATCGCTTGTACTCGTGAGACGATCGTTTGTGGTAGCAAAGATGATGTATTAACGGAAGGCTGTTTGTGCTGCCACACTGAGTTGAGAATTTATTAGATCTGTGGAGAAGCCACATTAGCTGGACGTCAGTCTCGGAGCAGACACTTTTTGACGGAGCGTCGAGCAGAACACAAGTAGTGGTGATCTGTGAGCAAAATGGACGTGTCACGCCATCGCTGTGATCACCGCGTTTGCATCCATTGTTATCCAAGGCATCCTGTACAATTTCGATTACCAAATGATCAAGACTATTGAAGAGGGACCTCTGTGATATAGCTGCATTGTTATTTCGACGCCCAATACCGAAATAGTTAAGGACGTGAACCACGAGGCCAACCATAACCTAACACCACCTTCCTTCGAGATATATATATATAACATTTTGCGCTTCAGTATATATATATATATATATATATATATATATATATAGATATCCCCCTGGGCACTTAGTTGATCAGACGTGCCATATAGTTAGTTATTATTGGCTCCGTTTGCACTTGTTGATCCGATCCTACTTTCTTGATCCAAAGCGAGATTTCCGTACGTATGTGGTACCGCTCGGAGCCACAAAAGTGGCCCCAAAAAATAATAATAATTAAGCCATCATATACAAATCCACCTTTTAGGCATTCGGGCACTTGTTGATCCGATTCAAATGAGCCAATCACAGCGAAGGACTGCCCTGATTGGCCCGTTACTTTTCTCGATGGATTGGTTCTATTTCAGCAGGAATATAGAATATTTTTAATATTTTGATAAATGAAACTTCAAATCAATCACATCAACGAGTTCGATTCCCGGCGGGATCAACTTTGTAACACTCGGTTTGGTTGGTGGTGGGGAATTTTTATAGCCCGCCTGGCTAGCTACCACCATCTCATCTAAGTCTTGCCGCCAGACATCGGGGTCGCGGGTTCGATTCCTAGCGGGGTCAACTTTGTAAGAATCGGTTTGGTAGGTGGTGGGGGACTTTTTATAGCCCGCCTGGCTAGCTACCACCATCTTATCTAAGTCTTGCCGCCAAACATCGGGGTCGCGGGTTCGATTCCCGGCGGGGTCAACTTTGTAAGACTAGGTTTGGTTGGTGGTGGGGACTTTTTATAGCCTGCCTGGCTAGCTACCACCATCTTATCTAAGTCTTGCCGCCAAACATCGAGGTCGCGGGTTCGATTCCTGGCGGAGTCAACTTTGTAAGACTCGGTTTGGTTGGTGGTGGGGAATTTTTATAGCTCGCCTGGCTAGCTACCACCATCTCATCTAAGTCTTGCCGCCAGACATCGGGGTCGCGGGTTCGATTCCTAGCGGGGTCAACTTTGTAAGAATCGGTTTGGTAGGTGGTGGGGACTTTTTATAGCCCGCCTGGCTAGCTACCACCATCTTATCTAAGTCTTGCCGCCAAACATCGAGGTCGCGGGTTCGATTCCTGGCGGAGTCAACTTTGTAAGACTCGGTTTGGTTGGTGGTGGGGAATTTTTATAGCTCGCCTGGCTAGCTACCACCATCTTATCTAAGTTATGCCGCCAAACATCGAGGCCGCGGGTTCGATTACCGGCGGGGTCAACTTTGTAAGACTCGGTTTGGTTGGTGGTGGGGCATTTTCATAGCCCGCATGGCTTGCTACCACCATCTTATCTAAATCTTGCCGCCAAACATCGAGGTAGCGGGTTCAATTCCCGGTGGGGTCAATTTTGTAAGACTCAGTTTGGTTGGTGGTGGGGCATTTTTATAGCCCGCCTGGCTAGCTACCACCATCTTATCTAAGTCATACCGCCAAACATCGAGCCGAGGGTTCGATTCCCGGCGGGGTCAACTTTGTAAGACTCGGTTTGGTTGGTGGTACTTAGATAAGATGGTAGTAGCTAGCCAGGCGGACTATAAAAAGTCCCCACCACCTACCAAACCGATTCTTACAAAGTTGACCCCACCGGGAATCGAACCCGCGACCTCGATGTTTGGCGGCAAGACTTAGATAGCCCTCATAGCAGTTTTGCATCTATCCATCGCGAGAAAAGCGTATGAATCCAACGGTGTAACTGGACTCATAGGCCTACGTGTGAACGACATAGGATTTTCCAATTGTCCTGTCCTATTGTCTTAGTGGCCTGGCGACTGGATTCATAGGCCTACGTGTGAACGACATAGGATTTTCCAATTGTCCTGTCCTATTGTCTTAGTGGCCTGGCGACTGGATTCATAGGCCTACGTGTGAACGACATAGGATTTTCCAATTGTCCTGTCCCATTGTCTTAGTGTCCTGGCTTACTGGATTGTCTCGGCTATTGTCCCCGTGTGACGGTAAGCGTCGGTGGCTCAAACGGTAACGACTCGGTTCCTCTAACCAGAGGTGCCGGGTTCAAATCCGGAGGGCCAATGTACCAATGAGTTTTTCGAAACTTACGTACATATACTCACCGATTGCTTTAACGGTGAAGGAAAACATCGTAAGGAAACCTGCACACACCTGCGAAGAAACTCGAAGGCTGTGTGTGAAGTCGACCAACCCGCACTGGGCCCGCGTGGTCGACTAAGGCCCGATCGCCCTAATTCAGGGTTGGCTCGAGCTCCTCGGTGGGGACGTATATGAGCTGATGTGATTGTCCCCGTGTAAAAGGAGCATTAAACTGGGTTCCAGCCCCGCACCGACCACAACCTGGCTAAAGATGATCTATTATTACTACACTAGCCACAGAATGGCACTATTTATCCGGCATAAGGTACGTTTCCCCGCACTTGAGTTCCATCGAAAATATTATTGAGATAGGTCTTGTGGCGAACCCTGGGGGTGGTATTATATTGGTTGTATTATAATGAATGAAAGTCCGTCACCGGAGTCACGCGTCAAATAATATTTTATTCACACTGACACAATCAGAAATGATCTGAATGATAACACAGATGCGTAGGGAAACCGCAGCAGACGGATAATGACTGTGACTAACGAACAAAAAGGCCTCGCGCCCAAATTCGGGGGGCAAAAACCCTATCAATAAAGCGGAAAACAAAATACCCTGTCAATGATTTGGTAAACGCTTAGCCTATCATAAAGTTAGGGTAACCCTAGAGAGATACGGTAAGCCATTCACTGAATAAGCTTTTTACAGGATAACATAGAACTGAGGGTAGCCTATCGAAAGGATAACCAGTTAAAGGGGTTTTAAAAATTAGTCCCTGGTGTAGTGTAGTGTAGGGTAGGGTAGGGTAGTGTAGGGTAGGGTAGGGTAGTGTAGTGTAGGGTAGTGCAGTATAGGGTAGTGTAGGGTAGGGTAGTGTAGTGTAGTGTATGTAGGGTAGGGTAGAGTAGTGTAGGGTAGGGTAGTGTAGTGTAGGGTAGGGTAGAGTAGGGTAGGGCACTGTAATGTAATGTAAGGCGGTACGTAGTTCGCCGGGACAGCTAGTATGGAGATAAATTTAAAAAGTAGCTTAAGAATCACCATCATACCAGTCATAATTTTAAAAACCAAAAAACATCTGCAGCAGAAGCACAGTCGGCTGGAGTTCAGTGCGACGGGGAGAGAAAGCGTCGAACTATCCGGGCATTGTCGAGGAGGACTGCTTTCTGCATTGCTGCAATTATTGGTCTGCCAGAGAGATCCAGCCGCCTTAGGTAACATTCAAGGTCGGCTGAAATTAGTCCGTTCACGGACAGGACTACAGGGATGGTTTCAGTGGATTCCACTCGCCACATATCAGTAACCTCGTGCGCCAGGTCCAGGTACTTGGTCCTTTTATCGGCATCAGCCTGCACAAGGTTTTCGTCATATGGGATAGTGATATCAACCAAAAACACCCTTGACTGCGCCCGATCCATCAACACGATATCAGGCTTATTCGAAGGAATAGTCCTGTCCGTGATGATGGGTCGGTCCCAGTAGAGCTTGGCGCGGTCGTTTTCGAGAACCGGCTCCGGCGTGTACTTGTAATACGGCAACCGCCGAGATATGAGGCCATACTTTAGAGCGATCTCTTGGTGTAGGATCCTGGCTGCTTGGTTGTGCCTGTGCAAATACTCAGTGTTGGCAAGCATGGAACAACCGGAGGTTATATGAGATAAGATAAGATAAGATAAGATAACATTTATTCGACAAAAATACACACAGACAAAATAAAAATAACAAAAAGGTACAAATAACACCAAAAAAAAAAAAAGTAGACAAATATGAGTACGCTACAGTTATGAAAATGTGCACTTTGCCGAACTGACCCCGACTCAGCATAATGCTGCAAGCAGGAAGACCTACCTACTGCGCTGTTATTCTGCCGGTGCCGAGAGGAATCTGACGCAGGGTCTCCCCTGGTTGACGGCACAACCGACAAACGTCCAAGGTGCCGTCTTTTATTATGAACCTCCTATAGTTGTTCGTCTTGACCACCTGATTCTGTATTGCACAGACAAAAGCCTCGGTATCCGCAAAAAGGTCTCCGAAGCGCAGCCAGTGCACGGAGGCCTTCTGATCTACGAAGGATCCACAAAGGGCCTTGAAGAACCTACCGTGCAGCTCTTTGTCTTTCCAGATGGCCTCTCGCTCAGCAGTGCTAAGTACAGCCGGCGCCTGCCAGTTCTCTTGGGCCATGGATAGAGGGGTTAGTCCTTTATCACAGGCTATGACAACTCTATGCAAGTCACTATTGACTTTCGTCAGGAAATAATTTCGTAGGCTGCATATCTCGCGGTTGTGCATTTGTTTGGCACTTAAAAGGCCACGACCGCCACTCTTCCGTGGGATATACAGCCTCATCACTGACGACCTCAGGTGATGCATCCTAGGGAGTGTCATAGTAGTGCGGACTTTTCGATCCAGGGCGTCCAGTTCGGTCTGTGACCATCTGAGTATGCCGAAGGTGTACAAAAGAACAGGCATGACCCAGGCGTTGAATGCTCGTATCCTGTTAACGCCCGACAAATAGCTCTCAAGGACTTTTGTCAGGCGTTCCCAAAACACGTCACAAACCGCCTGTTTCACCCCTGCCTCGTGAACACCAATACTCTGCGACATACCCAGATACCGGTATGTATCAGTTTCAGAGAGGGTGCGGATGTTCCTGGAGTCGATTTCGACTCCATCTGAATGTACCACCCTACCCCTGTCTACATGAAGGATCGCGCACTTATCCACTCCTAGCTCATCATCGGCACTAATGGCCACGGGATTCATAGGTTCGATGCGAGCACACGCCTCCTCCAGCTCAGCCGACCATTGCCCCTCGTTGTGTTGCACAGGCCGGGACCACAGGTTACGCCAAAAGGCTACAATACCCGTATGATCCGGTCTCTCGCCTGTGTCCAACACAGCAGGTCGGTCCAGTGACCTGTAGAACTTCTTCTGATCACTCATAAAGAGGCAATTCTGGCGAAACCGGTCTACCCACTCCGGGTATCGCCGAATACGGTTTGCCCATGCAGCAATCCGTTGCTTCAGGTCGTCGATGCGCTCTGTCACTAACCGCAAAGCATTACGTCCTGTGGGATCAAAATCCGATCCCGCAAATGCGAGCCTGACAAAGCGCATCACTCGGGGCCTACTGTTGCCCGACCTGAAAGCTATCAGTTTGCCAATGAGGACTCTAGCCTCAGCAATACGACGTTCAATCCTTTTCTGCCATGCCGGCTTTTTCCGCAGACGGGATGTGCGAGCCGGTTCTGGCAATTTGGCACCGATAAAACGGAAGACTGCCATTGCAGCGCCAAAGAGGATTGAGTTCGTATCACTGAGGTCGCTGCTGTTCGCCAGATATTCTGGCAGCATGCGGTTTACGGCCTCAATGACATCCCGATTTCGGACGCTAAGGGGCAACCGTGGAAGCCGCGGCCTCTCCTCGGGAGGCATAATACGGAATTCCTGAATCGCCTCCTCTAGTGTACTCCTGATTCGCTCTAATTCCTGGGAAACCGTTTCCGTCTCATGATCCTCGCCAAGTAATGGCGGTGGTGGTTGGGCTGAAATCGGCGCGAGCCATTTAATGAGGATCTTGATGCGGGAACGACCTCGCGTCGTAGTCCTTCGAGTTCGGTCACGCTAAAGATGTTCGAGCGCAATATGTACCGAACTCGATCCGCTAGGTCTTGCTCCGAGACAGATAATGCAGGCTCTAACCGCAAGAACTCTTGGTGCAGCCTCGCTCGGTAGCCCGTTTGACGAGTTTCTCCCCCCGTCGCACCGTAGTACGCACGCATGAGGTTCGTATTTTGAGACCTAGTCCATCTCATGCGGCGTACTCCACCAGCGGCGGGCGCCGAATGCTGAGCCTGTGAAGACTGCCGGCGCCAAGCGCACTGGTGGTGATGATGGAAGTAACCAGCCAGATGTTCGGGTCGGTCGTGGTGCGCTAACTCGCATTCTGCCGCGCCTGGCATTAGCGGGACCAGGCGGGCCCCGGCGGCCCCAGGGCAGCGACCCTATTCATTCTTCATTATTATAACTTTCCATCATCAATATACGAATTACCGTTACGGACCCCAATATTTTTGTACCCGGGGTAAACTAGGAGCTCAGCACTTTCAACACTGAGTCCAAGGGTTACTGACTGACTGCACTGATTAAGCAGCTACACTTTCACTACAGCTACTTCCTCAGTGGCGATGGGGTCGTCATTATTATTATTATTATTATCAACCAACATCAATGTGTGGAGATTCTGAGCGGTGGCGCCATCCTTCGTTAAAATCCATAACTCGGAAAATATATTAATTTATATTTAAAATCCTCCATCATATCAGCCACAAATCGTCCACTGCTGGACAAAGGCCTCCCCCAAGGATTTCCACGACAACCGGTCCTGCGCTGCCCGCATCCATCGGCTTCCCGCGACCTTCACCAGGTCATCGGTCCACCGCATGGGAGGCCTGCCTACGCTACGTTTTCCGGTGCGTGATCGCCACTCGAGAACTTTACTGTTCCATCGGCCATCTGTTCTACGAGCTATGTGCCCTGCCCATTGCCACTTCAGTTTAGCGATTCTGTGAGCTATGTCGGTTACTTTAGTTCTCCTGCGGATCTCCTCGTTTCTGATTCGAGCACGCTCCATTGCCCTTTCGGTGACCTTGAGCCTTCTTATGAGGCCCATAGTAAGCGACCATGTCTCAGTTCCGTAAGTCATCACTGGCAACACACACTGGTCAAAGACCTTAGTCTTGAGACACTGCGGTATTTGGGACGTGAAGATATTGCGAATTTTCCCGAACGCTGCCCAGCCGAGTTGGATTCGTCGATTGATCTCTTTCTTGAAGTTGGAACTACCTAGCTGGACTGTTTGTCCCAGGTATACATATTCGTCAACAACTTCCAGTGTAGAGGCTCCAACCTTTAGAGGAGTGGGTGCGACACGGACATTTAACATTATTTTCGTCTTGTCCATGTTCATTTTAAGACCCACTTGTTGAGAGACCTTACTGAGGCCATCGAGCATTGTGCTTAGGTCTTCCATAGTCTCAGCCATGACCACGATATCGTCAGCGAATCGGAGGTGGGATATGTACTCGCCGTTGATATTGATGTCGAGTCCACCCCAGTCCAGAAGCTTAAAAACATCTTCCAGGGCGGCGGTGAACAGTTTCGGAGATATAACGTCTCCTTGTCTCAACCCTTGCTGCAACCGGATAGGTTTCGAGTACTTGTCCTGGAGGCGAACCGTCATGGTGGCGTTTTCATACAGACACTTCAACACCTCGATGTATCGATGGTCAATTTGGCACCGCTGGAGAGACTGTAGCACAGCCCAGGTTTCGACTGAATCAAAGGCCTTCTCATAGTCCACAAACGCCAAGCATAGTGGCTGATTGTACTCTTCGGTCTTCTGTATAATCTGCCGCAGCGTATGTATGTGGTCTATGGTACTAAAGCCTTCTAGGAAATCGGTTGTTCGGAAGGCTGGAAGTCGTCAAACCTGCGTATGAGACGATTCGTAATGACTCTCGAAAACAGCTTGTAGACATGGCTCAGAAGTGAGATGGGTCTGTAGTTCTTCAGCAGGGTGTTGTCACCCTTTTTGAAGAAAAGCACGACCACACTTCTGTGCTATGCCTTAGGCGTTTGTCCCTCGAGTATAAAGGAATTAAATAACTTCTAAAGAGCTTTTAGTACCGGTGATCCACCTGCTTTCAGAAGTTCAGCCGTAATTCCATCATCACCCGGTGCCTTGTTGTTCTTGAGCTGTTTGAGAGCCATTTTAATCTCGTACAGGCTGACGTCCAGGATATCTTCGGTATAGTGTCGGGTTAGTCTGGCTCTTGGGTCTTCAGCCAGATCGCTGACAGGCAAACGTGTGGTCTCTTGTACAATTGTCCATAGAACTTCTCAACTTCTTCCAGCAACTCAGTCTTAGACGATATGGTCCTGCCGTCCTCAGTCTTCAGCTTGGTCAGTTGGCTTTGTCCAACAGACAGATCTCTCGCGAACACCTTTGAGCCTTTGTTGTGCTCAATCGCCACTTTAATACAATTTGTATTATATTGGCGTAAATCGCGAGTTAGGGACTTAGAGATCTGCCTGTTTAGTTGCCGATACTGAGTAGCGTCTTCAGAGGACTGCAAAACCAATCTGCGTCTTTCTTCCATGAGGTTGCTGGTGAAGTCGGAGATTTTTTTGGTTCTGTTTGAACGGCGAGTTTTAAAAATCTTAGACCCGACCGTTTGAACAATTTCCACGAACCTGTCATTATAATCGGCCACATTCTCGCAGTCTCCTAGGCATTCGAAACGATTGTGCAACTCGAGCTGAAAGCTCTCGGGGTTTTGGAGCTGGATGGGCGCTGGTCGGAGCGTAGACTTCATCAGTCAACATCTTTCTAGCTTGGTCTTTAGATTCAATGTGCCTCTGACCATCCGGTGATCGCGTCCTGTTTTGACTGAATTGATCACGGAGACATCATTGAATGTTTGCCTCCTTGTCGACAAGATGAAGTCTATCTCGTTTTTTGTTACGCCATTGGGATGCAACCATGTCCACTTCCGCTGTTTTGACTTTTTAAAGAAGGAGTTCATCATAAATAGGCTCTCCTTCTCCATTAAGTCGGCCAAAAGTCGCTCAATATTTAAAATAATATTCCATGGTCAAATATAGTGTAAAAAAAGCAAGCACTCCTCCCCCTCCTGCCCCTTTATCCCCCCGTATGAAACATGGATCTAAAAATTACCAAGCTTTGCGAATATAAAATCTATTGGAGCAACATAGTCATTAAAATCTTAAAGGTAACTTAAAATAACCGTCATATATTGAATATATTATTATATAAAATGGAGCCACATTTGTACTAATTCTGAAAAGTCGCGGAGCCACAAAGTAATTACGAGTACGCGAAAAATTTCCGTTAGGGATCAACTAAGACTCGGGAATTGAATCTTCAAAATATTGAGTTTTAAGTTTTGTGACCGAATATGTTTGGCAACCTCGCCTACGAGATTGAGACGTTGCCGCTCCGACTTAGAAATATTCAACCAGAGCCAAGAAATTACGGTTTAAAGGTGGAGTAAGAAATGTTCGGGGCTACGGCTGGATCAGCTTTGTGCCCAAAGCAGCGTTTATATATATATATATATATATATATATATATATATACTGAAGCGCAAAATGTTCGCCTCAAAATCATTCTCCTTGCTTTCCGTTTCAAATTAAATTCTCTTTGGTTCTGCTCTTTGATGAAAATTTG
This sequence comes from Coleophora flavipennella, assembly GCA_947284805.1. Lineage (NCBI taxonomy): Eukaryota > Metazoa > Arthropoda > Insecta > Lepidoptera > Coleophoridae > Coleophora > Coleophora flavipennella. Next base: position 1,024,318 of record OX369267.1, read on the forward strand.
ATTCTGAAGTAACTGTTACCTTTTGACAAAAGAAAGAAAAATAAAAGATGACCGTGGATATGTCGAGTGTTGTGTGATGTTATTTTAAATGTTTAAATTCTGGTTTATATTCATGTTTCATTAAGGCCCTCTATATTTATCAGAGGTGAGTAATTTGTGTAAGGAAACCGCTATGCGTATGTTTTTGGTGTTGCTGCGAACTAGATTTACTTATGTTCGTAGGGCGCCCGCCTAGCTGTCCTAATAATTCTTAATCCCGAGCGACTTTCTGGCCATTCCCGAGCACTGCTGCTGCCCAGCGAAATACTTTTTTTTTTCACCAAGCGCTACTGCCGCCCTACAATTTTTTTTACCTCCGTTTATTTTAACAATCGAACTATTAATTTGAAAATTATTAAGTGTGTTGTGTACCGTCTAAGTGATATTTACAACCTTGGTGTAGTTCCGACCCCAAGTGAAATTTAATTCTATTTACATTTTGGTACTTGATGCTTATTTAAATACCAAGAGGGGGGGGGGGGGGCAGTCATTGACTTACCTTAATTAGTATATTGTCCAGATATAAGTTATATCGAAGCTCTTCAACCACACGGTCATCTTGGGGGTCAACGGGGGGGGGGGGGGGGGGGGGGGGAGATGGCACGAGGGCGTCGAGCCCGGCGACCTCGGAGGAGGAGACAAGTGGTGTCGGCTTTGACCAGGCGCGGTCGCCCACACTCCGCCTACCATGTAGCTAGGCCGAGCGTAACGTAACGTTACCGCCTTCTAAAAACTTACAGTGCCATCTATTAGCGATTTGCGGTACTAAAAGTACTTAGTCAATTTTACTGTTGTAACTTTCTTAGTGTTAATTTATTACATAAACATCCCGCGCCCCAAGGACTATGGTCCTATAATCAAAAGGAGCACACGAAAACAGTAAAACATCAAAAAAAAGTGAATAAACTGCATAAAAATAAATAAAAAATAAATAAATAAATAATTATAATTGCTTAAGTTAATAAAAAATGCTATGCAATAGCTTTACCGCGGCAGGCCCCGAGTGCCACACGCTTTTATTTTTATTTTCTCGTTAACAGTACCTGTGACCCTACTAGTAGGTAATAAAGTGTGACGTCGTAGCTGCGTACCTGAGGCATGTAGTTAGAGGAGTCTGCTCTGGTGCCCTTGGGGTATATCCGGGACATCTGCCGCTTGTTGTAGTTCACGAAGTCTATGGCCTGCGACTTGAGGTAGTTCATGCCGGTCGTCTCCGCGAACGATGACATGTTGTGATGGATGTTGCGTTCTGGGAAAAGGAAAATTAAACAGTTTTCACATGCGTAGCTCGCACCAAACTTCAGTACAGATCTGAACTACAATCGAATAGTTAAGTGTCCTATACATTGTTCTCCGTCTTTTAGTTCTACGTCGTAAAGCGTGTTCGGTTTAGTAGTTTTAGCGTGAAAGAGTAACAAACAGGCAGACTATAACATTAGTAAGTTATGGATAGTTAATTGCGCCACACGATAAGAGATATAGAGAGAGTAAGTAAGAATACTTTAGATTTCTTAATTAAGAGGAAACGCGGGCGCCATTTTTTCTATACAAACGTAGTCCCCTGTTTCCTCCGTGGATAATAACAATAGAGCAAAAAAGTTTTTTTCATCAAACCTATATCCACCATGGACTTGCCCCTATGTTTTGTTATTTCCCACATTCTTATTATAATAGGAAGTAAAAGCCTTCAGAAAACTGAGAAAATTGCCCACTTGAAACGTCATTTTCAGACACCCACCAAAAAATAATAGTTTATTTTATTTTATTTTACCTTATTTGGAAAACAAACAGTATTTTATGACTATTTAAAAAGCTAATTAACAAACTAAGTACTATTTATATGTTTTCACATGTACAAATCTACACGCTAGCTAAACTTAAAAATAATAATAATAACAAAAATAAGTATAAATAAACTTAAACAAAATCTAAGAGGGTGTTAAAATTTAAAACATAAAGATGAACAAAAAAAATAAAATATAAAACGATGACTTTTGAATTTCAACAGTTAGGGAACCATATCGAACCAATGTTTAGAAAGTAGAGCTTTAACTGTATGGACCTTGGAATTAAACAAATCAATTTGGGGAAAATCTGTTAATTTGTTGAATTCATTAGGAGCACGTATCAAAAGGAGTTGCGTCTGTAATTTGTGTTTGTTGTAGGTGTCGATAGATAGATCGGGTGTCGGATAGTTAATCTTGATGGGACGCGAATATTAACTTTAGATAGAAGCTCGGAGGAATCAACCAAATTTTGTGAAATCTTTACTAATAAAGCAATATCAGCTATTGTACGTCTGACTTGCAATGGAAGTATGTGGTGTCTCTTACATCTCGCTTCGTAGCACGCGTCGCTTTGCCTGCACTTATACTGAAGAAACCGCATGAAACGTTTTTGGATAGATTCTATTCTGTCAATGTAAACATAGTATTGAGGATTCCAAACCTCGGAACAGTACTCAAGAGTACTACGCACATATGAACAGTAGAGCACTTTGATGGCTTTTATATTAGTAAATTGAGAGCTACACCTCATAATAAAACCTAAGGTTTTATTTGCTTTAGTGACAATGCTGTCAATATGCTTATCATATAAAAGTTTGCTGTCTTGTGTTATACCTAAATCACGAATCTCTTCAACGCGTTTAATAATTAATCCCTTCAGTTTATAACTGAACTTATAATAATTGGGTTTCCGGCTAAATGTAGACATATAACACTTAGATACATTAAGGTCTAATAAGTTTTGAGAGCAAAACGTAATACGTATACTTACAATAAAATGAAAACATAGAGGCATAGTTAAAGCGTTTTATTGATTATTTTTGAAAAAAATATTATTATTGCTCAAGTTTTGGAGGAGGAAATGCTGTTTTGGTAAATTTTAGTGCCTTTTATCGGTCTGCGCTGCAGTTATCCCTTTCTTGCTGTATACTTAGAGGTTTGGGGAAGGGAGGCAGCAACACTTTACTCAAATACCTATTCTTTAGACCGCGTTTTCTCTTAACTACTGCGACGCTCCTTGCGACCAATTTCCGAGCCGTGCAATACCTCTTCAGCATAATTTATTTTGGTTTTTATCTTAAGCTATTTAAAGAAAAATAGGTACGTACATTACTGCAGCGGCATGCATGGACGAACAAGTAAATAAGTCAAACAATGCCTAGTTGTGGCCAAGGCTTGTATAGTACTTTTCTCAAACATGCTTGGAAATTTGAGCATTATTTGACAGCCGTCTTCGAGATAAATCGAAATTGCTGTATTGGCCAAATACATGCAAGCAGCGGCCGGCAAAAGTTGTATGAAAATCCATGTCTGTCCTGTTTAGCGTACTATGTAAACTAATATCTATTGTGTAATTAAAAAATGGAACGATCTTTTACTCCGAAACATGGCAACCTATCAAAGGTAAGTTATCACAGGTTTTATTTTTGTTTCGAACTGGCTTGCAAATAGAATGCTGTTTATTGAAAAAAAAAACAAATGATCACTTTTGCGCGTGAAAAATTATTGTTGTTCGTTGTTCGTCATTTATTATAAAAAGGAATTGTATAGTTCTGCCTAGGTACTACTTAGTTTTAATTTCCGCGCATTATTTGAGAAAAGTACTTAAACAAGCCTTGACCACAACTAGGCATTGATGGAATTACGTATGTGTGAACGTTCGTCCAGCAATGACTCTTTTGCTGGCCGCTGCTGCAGTAATGTACTACAATAAAGCAAAAGGTTTTAAAAGCGAGAGTGAGCGAAGCGAGCCCGATAATCCCAGCCTCCAACTCAAGTTACCACTTACCTACTACCAACCTTTACCAACTATAAAATGTCGTTCTTGTGATTTGTAGTTCCAGTGTCAATTCTATTAAAGAGGACTGTGAACCCACGGCGAAAATTCGACTTTTCATACAAACGGCGATAACGATTTTCATCGCTTAATGTTAACCGATTTGCACCAATTTTTGATAGGTTGTCAGTAAGAACAAAAGCTAGGCTTATACGTTTCGTTTTTTAAAAAAGAATAAATAAAAAATGGCCGATTTGTATGAAAACACGTGAACGACAATAAAATTACACTTATTAACTTTATCGAAAAAACAAAAACGTACAAGCCTAGCTTTTGTTCTGGCTGACAACCTATCAAAAATTGGTCCAAATCGGTCAACATTTAAGAGGTAAAAATCTTTATCGCCGTTTGTATGAAAAGTCATTGCTTTCAACAATCCTCTTAAGTGCGGGGTGCTCGTGTAGTATATAATTAAATTCATTTATTAAAGTAACTTAAGACCCATAGAATGTTAGTAACAATGTGCTTAAAAACTATGTTAGTATGTATTTCTTAACCTAGAACCTTGTAAAAACACAATTTAGTTGAGTATGTGAAACCCTGCTACAAGATCACCACAGAAGTGGAGAGCCTGCAGCAGCGATTCACATACGAGCAGTCGAGCCAGCTCGCGACGCAGCTCAGGATGAGACTGGGGATGGCCCGCACGCGGCGCACCAGGGACGAACATCTCTTCCGCATTGTAGTGAAGAAGCAGTCAACGCGTGCTTCAGCGAACATCCCTGATGCGCCACAGAAACGAGGCAGCCCCAACAACACCCGGAACGCGTTGTTATATTGGACACGAAGGGCGCTGTATGTTTTTTGCGTATAATTCGCCCACAGGCTGCACGTGTAAAATGAGGTGCAATATGCGCGAAATAGCGTCAATTTTACTTCCTTGAAGCAACGTGCAAACCTGCGAGCTATCATATTTGCTCTAACCGACAGCGCCCTTCGCTCCCTTTCGATGTCGTCATCATCCCTGAGGTCGGCAGTCAGCAAATGCCCCAGGTATTTAAACTTGTACACCCTAGCCATTGGGACTCCATTTAATTTGATTGGGGGCACGGATTCCGGGTAGCGACTGCCGACCCCAAAGACCATGACCTCACTTTTTGTGACGTTTTTGTTCTTGTTGAGTGGTGAATCTTTCAGGTGCCCTTGTAGGTATGGGTCCTAAAGTTGGGGAGGGGGGGGGGTATACTGTCTGTATACTCACTGTCGGCTTCCTCGAAACTGATGAACTTGATGGGCTGCGCGTAGTTGACCATGGAGGAGAGCCAGGGGTGCACGTTGGTGGTGGAGCCGGTGTACGCGACCGGCGGCGGCGCGTCGTCGCCCGCTGACGCTGCCTCTGCTACTATTTCTTCGGGCTGCGGGTCAAATATTTGTGTACTACTAGAACACTGCTGCTTGCTGGGTCTAAGTTTAACTGTGGGTTGACTACTCTTTATATCATAGTGAAGTTCCACCTCCGACTTCAATTGTTTGATCTTGATAAGGATTTAAACAATAATAATTATATTTAGTTTGTAGAACGCGCTATCGGAATTTTCTAGAAGTTAACTATAAAGACCACTTTGGATGAGAGTAGCGGCAGACCAAAGAGAATATAAGTCACTACGTTTACGACAGACAGAAAATAATGGAGAGAGTTGGAGGAGGCCTTTGCCGTAAGGAAAACCGAATTAAGAGATATTTTATAATACAAGTATAGTTTTTAGTCTTTTTTTAACTTAAAAATTTCATTTAAGACACTAATGTAAAAATTGCAAATATTTCGGAAATAAAAGGCTTTATTATAACTATAAATGCGACGCCTAACTTGCGAGTATACCACTTCACCTGGCAGAGATAGTCTCCATTACTTCGAGTAGTGGACAAAGAGTATTCTTACCCAGCCTAGCCAGCGGGGCGCATCGGAAGACGCAGTGTTGCAAGCCCCCCGGCAGTTGGACTCTTTATCTCGTGAACTCGCAAGAAGCCCCTGAATGCATGTGGGTAAGAATCAAGCCATATGTAAAACCTTGAGGGAGGCCCAATTTTCAACAGTAGAAATCGCCCGGCTATGATGATAAGGATGATTCCTGATTTTTTTTATTTTTTTTTATTCACAATTGGTAAACCCTTGACAACATCTCACCTGGTGGTAAGCAACGATGTTGCCGAAGATGGAAGCGGGCTTACCAAGATTCCCCAACGCAATGGAGAACTGGCTATCTTATCTTCATGCCGGTACCTTCATAACATTGATATTTGGCGGCAAGACTGAGATAAGATGGTGGTAGCTAGGCAGGCGGGCTTAGAAAATGCCCTACCACCAACCAAACCGAGTCTTACAATTGACCCCGCCGGGAATCGAATCCGCGACCTCCTGTGTGAAGCCAGTGAACTTTGCATCTGAGCTACGGAGGCGGTGAATTGATTTGAGCTAAAGTCCAGGATCTACCTTCTTATCTCCAACGACGACAGCTGAAGCGTCTTCTTTCTCTTCGTCCTCAATCACGAACTGCCCCTGCCGGAATAGCTCCAGTTCCTGGCGTTCCACCTCAGGCTTCAGCCGCTTGTTCTTGATGAGGATCTTGCGCTTTAGGGCTGAGGGAGGCGGAAGGGGGGCGCCTGGTTCCAGCTAAAGTTAACAAGTAGGTAGGGGTTTACTTCAGGTGAGGCTCAGTTTTATTAATACTTAAAGGTCTTACTAATAATCCTATCTTTCTACACAGGATGTAAAAAAATTGGTGTCGGAGCCGTTAACTGGTGGTTCTATTTATAATACTGAACAACTTTCCCAAAGAAACCCATACTCAATTCTCAACAAAATAATTGGACCCTCCATACTAAAATGCACAAAATTGGTCAATCAGCTGATCGATTTGTATGAATAGTAAATATTTTTTTTGGGTTTTCGGCAAAGTCGTAAAAAAAATTGTTCAGTATGATGAGTAGAAGCCCCAGTTGACGGGACCTACACCAATTTTGTTACACCCTGTATAGGAAAGACACATGGTCACTTTTTATTCATTAAACCTGTATAGGAAAGACACATGGTCACTTTTTATTCATTAAAAAGCGGCAAAGGATACAATGCTTTTTTTAATAATTGGAAATGCTAAACACGTTAAAACCCAGACTTTAATCGCAAAAACGAAGTACTATTTTGCTAAAAAAAAAAACTAAAATGATTATGACAAAATTTTAATAGGACGAACCCCGAGACATAACCTGTGCAATAAAAAAAAGAATCATTCAAATCGGTTAACATTCAGCGAAGATATCGAGTACAAAAAAGAACACAGACAAATTAAGAACCTCCTCCTTTTTTGAAGTCGGTTGAAAATTTAGTATCGCTACTAACCCTACGATTTTCACCAATCCGAACTGTGTGGAGTAAGGCCTTTTCGAATGTACGAAGAGACCCGAGCTCAGACGTGGGGACTGTATGGCAAAGTATATATATTAGTACTAACATACAGTATGGACACTCCCTGCTGCTCTCTAGATTGCGACCTAACCCCCTCGTCACCCAGATTGATACAGATTGGCAGTTTGGTTGTCGAAAGTATAGGATTTCGCCGCTATTTTGTTTGTTCCATCATTCCTTTTTTGAAATGTAATTTCTGGCCCGTTGTATAAAGTGTCCAGGGTGTGGTTATGGGTTGTTAGAAGGCGAAGCATTGATTGGAACAGTTGCTCTGTCTTTTTTTTACTTGTAAAGAGTAAAGAAAATAACCACACTTTTGGATTTTTTGAATGTTTTTTCGTTTCAATTAAAAACTATAATAAATTTTAAAAAATCCAACTGGCATATGTGTCTGTTTAGACTAATCGACTAAGAAAATGTAGAGGTAAGTACTAAATCGTTTTTCGTTTTGTAATATCCATTCCTTATTTTTTCGTTTTGTAATATCCATTCCTTATTTTTTTAACTGTGGTCAACGTCGTTGGTTACATAATAAGTAACACTTAAGATAAGTTGGTTCTTTAATATTTTATTATGTAACTGTTTGTTTGATCCTCAATAAAAAAAATAAAAAAAAATCGGTCTGATTTGCCTGTAGAATGCAAACTGTTTTAAAAAGAGGTTTTTTTTGATATATTTTTTATTAAAATTTTACGAATCGTGTTTCTGTAAATGACAAAACGAAGTCATTGAAATAAAGAATCAGGTTACAAAACATTAATTTCACATGTTTTGTATTTGCTGGGAAAAATCGAGATCCCTAAGACCAAAGTTCCAATGCGTCGCCTTAACTAACTTATAAAACTTAACGAATTAATTACCCCAAGGAGCCTACACAATAAAATGTAAGCATAAAAGGTTTAAGACTTTCCATACAAAGTTTGCAAAATCTACTGATATTGTTGACAATCAGTATGGAGCGCGGGCTGTACACGGAACTTCCTTATGTGATTGAATCAGAAATGAAAAGATCAGTAGGAGAACTAACGTACCCGATAAAACCTTTAGAATCGCTAAGTTTAACTGGCAGTGGGCGGGGCACATAGTCGTAGAACTGATGGCCCTTGGAGTAGTAAAGTTCTCGAGTGGCAACCGCGAATCGGAAGAAGTAGCGTAGGTAGGCCTCCCACTCGGTGGACACACACAACAACCGACAACCTCGTGATAATGATAGTAATAGACATTAAGTTTTTTTTACTATTAAAAAAACCCAACTTAAAATAAATGTATTTTTTTAGGGACTCTATTACTACAATAAGCCTTCGCTGTCCGTTCGTCCGTCTGTCTGTCAGCGGGCTATATTTCATTAGCCGTAAAATGTAGTCAGTTATAAATTTTACAGAGTATGCATTTCTGTTGCCGCTGTAACAAAAAAAATAAAACCTAATTTATTTGAAACGTATTTAAAAGGACATGTTGTTAAATCTTGTAAGATGATACGGAACCTTTCGTGTCTGACTCGCACTGGCCGTTTTTTTTTATGTAGTCTCCTCTATACGTTCGTTCTTATACTATTCGGACGGAGTCAGATTGAGGGCATTATTAAAAAAAAGTTTTTGATTCAAACGAGAAGCGTATGCGCCTATTTTATAATCGCAGACAGAAGACAGGTCAAGTTTGGAAACAAATGGTCAGTAGTTAAGCAAATTTGGGCAGGCGGCTGTCGTAACATCTCTGCGGCTTACAAGGCCAGGTCATATTTCAAGGACTATAGGTATTCACCTTATGCGGTAAAAGGAACCTTGGGTTTATCCACAGGGTTTACATCACCATTGCGGGATTTGCATTGTTTCCAACAATTAAGGCCCTCTCGAGGAAAACCTTGACAAATTTGCACAAGATCTTTATCAAGAACCGAGTTTATGGACAGTCACGATTGTAGCGGTCGTAGATCAGTGCGATTTGCGTGGTTGGGTCGATCACGCAGGTTAACTGATCTGAAGCACGGTCATTACTTGGATGGGTTTGACTGTTAGAGTATCATTTAACTGCACTGTTTCCGTGCTCGCAAGGCACGTTAAGCCGTTGGTGCTGGTTGCTACCAAATGGATGGCAGTAGTTAGTATGTGTCACAGGCCTAGGTCTGCCATTACCTAAATTACGGACCCCGGACAAAAATTTAAATATGATACCTTTCATTTATTGCAAATCATTCAATTAAACAGATTACTCCTAACACAAATGATGTCCGGGTTTTACCATTTAAAAACCCCGCCCGGACGTTCCCGGACGCCCTACAAAGTAGGACAAACCCGGACGGATGGCAGCCCTACACAGGCCTTATGGGGGCGGCAGTGGGATTCGCCACTATAGTCCAACAATCCACCGATCCGGACTTGGCCCCTGTGTGTGAAGTATGACCTGACCTTTACGAGTTTGGGAAGAGACCCACGGGTCCCGTCCCAGCAGTGGGGACGTTACGGGTAGTTAAGACACGATTAAAGCGAACGTGATTTACACTTAGTTATGGCGAATTTAACCGCCTGCGAGGCGTAATGGTTAGTCCATTCGCTTCACACCAGGAGGTCGGGGGTTCGATTCCCGGCGAGGTCAACTTTGTAAGACACGGTTTGGTTGGTGGTAGCGGCCATTTTCATAGCCCGCCTGGCTAGCTACCATCATCTTGTGTAATTTGTCTTGCCGCCAAACATCAGTGTTAACGGCATTCATGTGTTCCGGCTTGAAGATAAGATAGTCAGATCACCATTGCGTTGGGGAAACTTGGTAAGCCCGCTTCAATCTTCGGCATCATCGTCACTTACCATCAGGTGAGATGATGCCAAGGGCTTATCAGTTGTGTATAAAAAAGACGTTAGCTCTAAAATGTTAAACTCTGTAGAAAAATCAACACGTTCGTGGACACACACGCTCGGTTGCCATCTAATGTTGACGCGTACGTATGCTGTATCATTTGAACTTCTTCCTAAGTACTATTTTCTGACACAAATGCTATAGCGGCCGTCATTCCGTAGTAAATATAAGAAGCTACACTTTGGTGTCACATTTTACTAACATTATTAAAGGGAAGACTACAGTCCATTACAGAGGATTTATGCACACTTAAAAACTGGCCAAGTGCGAGTCGGACAAGCACACGAATGGTTCTGTTCCATCGTACAAGATTCAATAAGATGTACTCTTTAAGTTTATAAAACACCACGTTACTTGTGTGGTATCAATAGAAATAGACTGAAATATCAACGGTCTACCAATTACGGCTAATTCAATTCAAATATTTTATTTCAGAAAAATGATTAATGAACATATGACATTATGTTAATGACCACAAACTGTCAGACAAACGGACGGATGAACGGACATCCCCTCTCGCACATCTACCAGATACGCTAAACTTCCAGGTTTATGATATAGCGTCCCCTACTTACCTACCCTAGGGCATAACAGTGGGGGCCGCTATTCCTGCCAACACCATGAGGTGAAGACAAGGACCAGTTACGGTAGGCGGAGGCTTACTAATAGGCTTAATAATAATAGTCCTTAAAGAAAGGCGTTTAGTACAGTGACAGGGACAGTGTTAAATGGGTCAGTCACGATCTAAGATTTCGGTTTTTTCAGAACCGGTACAAAAACAGTGCCCCCCTCCATTTTTAAATAAACTGTACGGCAGCCAGCACTAAACTTTCTCGTCATTTTTTTTTCTTTGCGATAAAAATTATAAAAAGAATGTATTAATGCAATAATTTTGATCAATTCATGTTGCAAGACCAAATACATACTTATTCGTTAATATATGACATTCAATGGCTCCAACCATTTGTGAGTAAATCGCAAGTTTAAATTTCATTTGTAGGAGAACCATACAAACACGATTTGCCAGACCAATGGGTATCACTATGTAATAATACAAACATAAGCAACTACTACGTGCAAAGTTTCATCAAAATCGTTAAACCGTTTAAAAAAAATCTGTAGAATGACAGGTACTCTTCCGTTTGACGGTAGGAAGAAACTTTTGATAATCCCTCCATGAAATAACTTAAAACTCTTAAGTTCCAAATCTGGTCCCAATAGGACTAAAGATTTTACCTCCCGGACGGAATCGAGATGTTCGGATATACTTAGAACACATTTTCACGAAAATTGGAAAAACTTTTTTTTGCAATAATAATACTTCTTCTACCCTACGTACTACCTCGAAAGAAGAAAATACTTTTTTATGTCTTCAAAGTACTTAGGTACCTACCAAAGTTCGAATGCAATGAAGTTCAATCAAATTTGACTTGATTTTGAATCGTGGCAGATGATTTTGGAGGAACGAACAATGCTTGCACTGCACATATGTAAAAATAGTAATCCGAGGCGCTTTGTATTTTGTTAACACGAATTTGGCGTCTCCTGAAATTGCCGCCCGCAGCACGTATACCCAGGATTTCTCCCCTAGATCCGGACCTGAATGGGGTTACACTATAGATTTAAGACTTACGAATGTTGGTGGCGTTGTAAGCCAATTTTTTTTTCAGAGGTCGACGGGTTATACCTACGTGACGAATCATCAAAGATCTCCGTCCTCTCGATCATCCAATCATCAGTCGACCAAATGGTAGATTTTCCAGTAAGTGGATTAACTAAAGCTATTTAGAGTACAGTTAACGACACTTTATTATAAATTTATAATAAACTAGCTGTCCCGGCGAACTACGTACCGCCTTACATTAGATTACACTGCCCTACGCTACCCTACACTACCCTACACTACACTACCCCACCGTACACTACACTACCCTACCCTACACTACACTACCCTACACTACTCTACCCAACACTACACTACCCTACCCTACACTACCCTACCCTACATACACTACACTACCCTACACTACACTACACTACCCTACCCTACACTACCCTACCCTACACTACCCTACCCTACCCTACACTACCCTACCCTACCCTACCCTACATAAAAACCTTCTCCTGACAATAACGAACTCGACAAAAAAAGAATTAGCGAAATCGGTCCAGCCGTTCTCGAGTTATGCGCTTATCAACACATTTTGCGATTCATTTTTATATATTAGATAAAGCAAATAACAAAAAACATATTTTAGTCGTAAACTTTGCCGGACCGTATGCTCTGAAGTCATTTTAGCAGACCAAGGTTGACTTGACTGGAAGAGGTCCCGAAAGAAATAACTCCGCCTTTGCTATATTTTTTCTTTTCCTTAAACTCATCATATCGGCCGAAAAACGTCCAATGTTGGACAAAGGCCGCCCCCAAGGATTTCCACGACGACTCGGCTTCCCGCGATCTTCACCAGGTCGTCGGTCCACCGCATGGGAGGCCTGCCTACGCTACGTTTTCCGGTGCGCGGTCGGCACTCGAGAACTTTAAGGCCCCAACGGCCATCTGTACTACGAGCTACGTGCCCTGGCCACTGCCACTTTAGTTTAGCGATTCTATGCGTTATGTCGGTTACTTTGGTTCTTTTACTTATTTGTTTTTAAATGCTATAAAGAGTTAATAAGCAAATAACACGAATATAAGAAAAACCGCATACAAAGCGACCGACGAAGCTTATACAAATATACAGGGGGTTAGTTAAGAGTTTTTTTTTCAGAAGGGGTTCAACTCCTTAAAGTTGGAGATTGGAAGTGTATCAAATCCGACAGTTCAGCACAAAATCCCAACATTCCTTACTTAATTCGAACCCTTGTCAAAGCTAACCTAACTCAGCTAGTCATTTCTCTCGAGACACACCGACCATGATAGGATATTCTAACTAGTGACATCCAGTCAACACCTGAATAAAGTCAACTTACGGGATAATCCGACAAAGGCTCCTTCAGCAGCAAGTCACCCAGAATTTCATCACAGTACTTGGCGAGCTTGTACTGCTGAGCCTTGCAGCAGTGGTTCTCAAACGACAGGATGACGGGGTAGTCTGAAGTCACGAACGCGGTGTCCCGGAGAGCGTATATGACGTCTTTGAACAGGATGTCGGTGCACATCGCCATGCCGTGGGTGATTATCGGTTCCTCGTCTTCACCTTTGCCATCCCAACAGTCGAGCTCCACGCATCTGAGAGGGTTAAGAAAGGGGATTTTAAACTTAGATCGTCCCGGTACGAAGGTTTGTGTGAAGAGTGGATTGGATAGGCAGGTGCACTTTCCGCAACGTTATGTTGAGTATACAAGTTCTATGTGGTATTAGAAGAAAAAGTTTTTATGGTAATATCATCATATCAGCTCATATCACGTCCCAACCGAGGGGCCTGAGCCTACCCTGAATTAGGTCGATCGGGCCTTAGTCGACAACGCGGGCCCAGTGCGGGTTGGTCGATTTTACACACAACCTGCGAGTTTCTTCGCAGGCGTGTGCAGGTTTCCTCACGATGTTTTCCTTTACCGTAAGAGCGTCGGATAAACGTACATACGAAATAGACATTCGAAAACACATTGGTACGTGGCAGGATTCGAACCACGATCTCCCGGACATGAGGTAGCGGCCCTAGCCGTTACGTCACCGACGCTCTGGTTATATACGTAGTACCAGCAATAGAGAAAGTTGATACTTTTGACAGTGGGTTTTTGGGGGAACATTATATCATGAATTTATATTGCAAATAACACAAATGAGGTCCGAGTCGTTACCGGTTGAGCCACCGACGCTTTTTGCACAACACAAAGTACAGAAAGCAAATTCTGCCTGAAGATGAGATCCTATACAGGGCGCTGATAATTTATAAATGTTGTTCTATTTGTGTATTTTTGAAACAATATACATATATGCGATTTTGATAAAATTTAAACAGGACCAACCTCGAGACATAATTAAATAAAATATACAGCCACGCTGTGCATACTTTGGCACGAAGCCTTCACTATCTATCGTAGTCGGGCATACACAAAACAACTTTAAACATTACACTTACTTAGTAGCAAGGAATACAGTAAGGTAAATCAGAATTGTGAAAAATTAACAAATAATTTGGATTTGTATGGGAGGTACCTTATCCCGATTTTTCCTGGAATAATTAAGTACCCAATGCAGTGGGCCGTATAAGTTCCTAGTTATTCACAAAGTTTTATTAAAATCGTAAGTGCCATTTTTTAAAGAAAAGTTACAATAAACCTTGATTTGTATGGAAGTTACCTTATTCTGATTTCCATTGGAACAACGGACTTCTGCGTAGTAAAGGCCAGATATGAGTAAAATAATAATAAGTGATTTGTTCTGGTGGCAAATCAAAAGATAAGATAAGCATTTATTCAGAGCCCACACAAGCAAAAAAAACAGGTAATAAATACAATGCAAGAAAAAAAAACTAAAAATCAAGATCCAGTAGTTTGGGAACTAGAGTACCGGGCGGACTAACAGACACACACACACACACACACACACACTCACACACGTTTTTATTTTTTTTGTTTTTTTGACTCTATTACTGTAAGACAATCGATCCCCATCAAAATCTCAACTTAGATTTTTTTGCCATCACAATACTTTCTTTACTCCTTCGTCGCTATAAAGTAAAAAAAAAAAACATTCAAATCGGTTAACATTCGGCAAAGACATTGAATAACAAACACAGAAAACATACAGTCAAATTGAAAACCTCTCCTTTTTTTGAAGTCAGTTGAAAAAAAGCAATCATAGTGGTTTGTTTAATAAGCATAGCGCGTAAATTTAGCTCGCTAAGATTTGGTGGTTAACTGTCTGCCGATACGAGGACGATACATGTTTTGATAGGAGCGTTTTGTCTACATACTATGTTGTTTGTTTGTGTGTGTTTTGTTGTTAACTTTTGGGTTTTGTGTATGTGCGTGTGTTTATTTTGGTAATCATCTATATTATAGTTTTTTTAGACGAGTTCCAAAATTATAAAATAATTTATTTCAACCCTTTTTGTAATTCAATACAATCTTTCAAAAATTTAACTTTGAGAAAGTTAAAGTAATTTATGTAGCCCCCTTTAATACTAAAAAATAATGTAAGAATTATATTTTCATATTACATGTAGAGAAAAAATTTGTTGAAATATTAAATTATTTATTACATATAAATAACAACTATAATATATTATTGTGCTCAAATGTTTATTAACTTATGTACTTAAGTAAGGAACCTCCAGGTCTACTTATATGAAATTTTTAAGCTTCATGTGTTCTTATAATCAAAAAAAAGAGAAGAAATTATACTATACTTATAAAATCGTTCGTCATGACATGACTGACTATTAACTTATATCTCAAACCACGGATCGCGCTTTTTGGTAAACAGATAGCAATTATGACTATTATGACTCAAGTATTCGCTAAGACAGGAGTTTGGGAAATTCTCACGGAAACGGCAAAAAGCAGTATCTGCGCGGGTAACGGCGATAGGCACCCGCTAGTTATAATATATTTGTTCCCTTCAAAAATAATTGACTTGGTTGGATAGAATCGCCCCCCCCCCCCATATAATTGTTCCCTTCAAAAATAATTGACTTGGTTGGATAGAATCGCCCCCCCCCCATATAATTGTTCCCTTCAAAAATAATTGACTTGGTTGGATAGAATCGCCCCCCCCCCCATATAATTGTTCCCTTCAAAAATAATTGACTTGGTTGGATAGAATCGGCCCTCCCCCCATATAATTGTTCCCTTCAAAAATAATTGACTTGGTTGGATAGAATCGCCCCCCCCCCCCATATAATTGTTCCCTTCAAAAATAATTGACTTGGTTGGATAGAATCGCCCCCCCCCCCCATATAATTGTTCCCTTCAAAAATAATTGACTTGGTTGGATAGAATCGCCCCCCCCCCCCCCATATAATTGTTTCTTCAAAAATAATTGACTTGGTTGGATAGAATCGCCCCCCCCCCATATAATTGTTTCTTCAAAAATAATTGACTTGGTTGGATAGAATCGCCCCCCCCCCCATATAAATGTTCCCTTCAAAAATAATTGACTTGGTTGGATAGAATCCCCCCCCCCCCATATAATTGTTCCCTTCAAAAATAATTGACTTTGTTGGATAGAATCGCGCCCCCCCCCCCCCATATAATTGTTCTCTTCAAAAATAATTGACTTGGTTGGATAGAATCCCCCCCCCCCCTCCCTATTATATTATAACTATTATCCCTATTATAACTAGCGGATGCCTAGCGCCGTTACCCTAGGGAGGGGAGGGGGGTGGCGTCGCTCCGATGTGCTTTTAAGGTGGCCCAGCTGCCAAAGCTTAGGGGGAGTTTAGTGGGTAGTGTGGTCTTGGGCCTGTGCATATTTATTTATATATACCTTATGTATATAATGGGTATGTATGCATATAGGCGCAAGGCAGTGAGTCCCACATACCTAACCAGTACAGCCGGCTGTTATTGCGTATGCGTAATGCGTTTATGGCACGTCAGAGGTCCTCTTATGTGGAGACTCTGACTTCCAGCAGTGGGGATGCAATGGATAGTTACTTGTAAATGATTAAGAATATGATTTAATATTCTTTCGTTCTTAGGTAGTGTGGCACAAACCGTGTTATCCAAGGAATAGACGGCGGTTGCCTGGTGTTGCACTTAGCATCACCCGCGGTCACGTGTATGTAGGGCATTTTAGATTAACACACCTACGGACGTGTGTAACGCGACCTTCATACACAACTGGAATCAGATGTGCAGGTTTCCTCATGATGTTAACCTTCACCGTTAAAGCAATCAGTAAGTATATGTACTTAAGTTTTGAAAAACTCATTGGTGCATTGGCCGTCCAGATTTGAACCCGGGACCTCTGGTTAGGGGGACCTAGCCGTTACAGGTTGAGCCACCTAGGATTATTTACGACCTTTAAATATTGTAATTATTATATTTGCACCTAGCAACTTGCACCGAGCACATTCCGATACATCTTTACAGTGTACCATTTAGCTTCACGCTGGTTATGTCCGTGCAGATAAAAAGGTTTATCTAAGAACAGACTAAGAGGATACTCACCTACATCCAGCTAGTAGGACTTGTCTGTACATTTCGACGGAGCTCTTCCCTCCAAACTGCCTTCCCGACAGGTAGGTGTTGTGTGAGGAGTTGATGTAGTAGTGGGCTAGAGGCTGGTCCATCTCCATGTAGAAGTCCAGCCGGTCGAGGAATACTGGCGCGTTCTCGTCTGACATCAGATAGCGGATCAACCCATCTTTGGTGAGGCACTCTGCGGATACAGGAACATTGTGTTGAGAAAGGTTTAAGCAAAATTAAATGTTGGCATTTTGTAAATGGATTTAATAAGGAGAGCACCACGACATCATTAGTATACCTACCAGAACCAACCCACGGGAAACGTCCTGATTCCATTAAAAAATGTAGGTATAACAGATAGATCTAGAAATTGTAAGTTTTTGTCATCATATCAGTCAAAAATCGTCCACTGCTGGACAAAGGCCTCCCCCAAGGATTTCATCATATCAGCTCATATACGTCCCCATCGAGAGGCTAGAGCCTACCTTAAATAGGGCGATCGGGTCTTAGTCGATCACGCCGGCCCAATGCGGGTAGGTCAACTTCACACACAATTTTCGAGTTCTTCGCAGGCGTGTGCAGGTTTCCTCACGGTGGTGTCCTTAGCCAGTAAATATCATCAGTTCTTACTTTGGTCGATGATAATATTACTCACATATTATTAGAATCCTCTTTTAAAGAAAAAAAACCACTATGAATAAAGATGTCGTTGCCTCATCTTCGTCATTCTTCTAACTTCTGCTGTTTTGTTTTACCTTCGTCTGCTGCTTTGACGCTCCCTTTACCTTCTTTTTTGGAAGCTTTCTGTTGGATCTGGAGTACTCGCCTTCATTTCTAGCCTCAAAAAGAACCAGACTCACGGCAACACGGTCAAGAGTCAAGATTCAAGATATTTATTAAAAAATAGGTGCAAATTACACTCTTTCTAATAGTCATAAAATAATAATAACAAAATGTCATTTATGAAAAATCAAGAAATAAACAATCAATTAGGTATTAACGTCAAAATTCAATCCTTGATATAAACCAGATTATGTCATTAGATAGAACATGTAAACAATATGACACGAAAAGTTATACATAAATATCATTGAATGCCTTAAAGTAGGGCAGTTTACACGGACAGCACCCTGTCACGCGTATAATGCGAGAGTCAGCCATCGCTCCCATCAACCATATTAGAAGGAAAGGAACGACTCGTCTCCCGATACGCCACCATCCGCACGATTATTTAAGCGAGCATGCACCACTCATGTCAATGCTAAGATAAAAAAAACTAGACTTGTCATGTCTTGTCGCTTCCACGTCAATTCTTCGGTTGGTCATCATTTTATTTCTATTTAAAATGATTAGTAGTGTTGATAGAAGAAACACTGTCTAACCGTAGGGGAAGTACGGACAAAATGACATAGTGGGCTTATTTGAAATTTGGCGCGGTTTGGAACATCCAAAAACCAGCCAATCGCAGTCTTTGTGTCGCCATTACCAACCTAGGAAAATACTAGACCAATCCGGGCGCGCGTCGTTTCGGCACAACTTCATGTTTGTTTTCACCAACCTCAAGTTTGTTTTATGTTGTGATAACTTATAGGTTTTTGGTAAGTTTTTCTTTAAATCTTCGCTGTTTGTTGATTTTATTTGCATAAGTATATCACAACCTATGAGGAAATGATATATAGTTTCGATTCTTTTATACATTTTAGAAAATACGAAGTTAAAAATATTCAATCTCATTGGTGGACAAAATGACATACCCAGGATATGGACAAAATGACAAAGGTATGTCATTTACTTAGGTATTTTTTTCGTTTTATCTTTCAGCACACATGTTAAAAGATGCCGCGAAATTACGTTCGGAAGTCGGAACGGCAATCCTGGAGCCATGTATCAATGGAAAAAGCCATTGAGGCAGTTAAAGCTGGTGAAATGGGTTGGTTGGCTGCCTCCAAAGCCTTTAACATACCACAAGCCACTTTGAGAAGGCATGCACTTGGGACCAATAAAAAGTTAGCCCCAGCTGCAAAAGGATTAGGACGGTATGAGCTCACTTTGCCAATAGAAGTTGAGAGAGAACTAGTTCATCATTTAAAACTCATGGAAACTCGACTTTTTGGGCTGACACGTAAAGCCGTCCAAAAGCTTGCTTTTCAGATTGCTGAAAGAAACGGTTTTGCTCATCAGTTTAATGTAGACAAAGGAAGAGCTGGGCAGGAATGGCTAGAAAGTTTTTTAAAGCGCCATAAAGATATTTCTCTTCGCAAGCCAGAGGCAACATCTGTAGCCAGAGCTCAAGCCTTCAACAAACCGCAGGTTCAAAAATTTTTTGATGCGTACGGAAACCTTCTCTCTAAGCATGCCTATACACCAGACAGAATATATAACGTTGACGAATCTGGTTTGTCTACGGTACAAAAGCCTCAAAAAATCCCAGCTACAACTGGAAGGAAGCAAGTGGGCTTTATCACTAGCGCAGAAAGAGGGTCAAATATAACTGTGGTGTGTTGCATGAATGCTAATGGGTCCTATGTCCCTCCATTCATGATATTTCCCAGAAAAATAATGAAAAATGAACTTATTGACCAAGCTCAGAATCTCAGGAATCGGGAATTTCTGGATGGATGACGGCGGAAGTATTTTTGAAATGGCTACAACATTTTCAAAAATTTGCGAAAGTTGATGTTGAGGACCGGGTTCTTCTAGTGGTGGATGGGCATGCAAGTCACAAAAGCTTGGACGTTTTGCAGTTTGCCAAAGACAATGGCATTGACATGATGTGCTTGCCTCCTCATTGCACTCATCGCATGCAGCCACTCGATGTTTGTTTTTATGGACCGCTGAAAACATATTTTAGTCAGGAAGTATCAAAATGGCTAAAAAACCACGCCGGCAGAGTAGTCACAGCGTTTCAAATTGGTCATTTATTCAACGAAGCTTACGGAAAGACAGCAACGGTTCAGAATGCATGCAATGGTTTTAAGAAGACAGGTTTGTGGCCACTTAACCCAGATGTATTTCCTGATTATTTATTTCAACCATCAGAAACAACAAACATTCCCACAACAGCTAGTCAGGATAATGACAGCTGCCCTTCAATCAATGAGGATCACCAGGCACCTGGACCTACACCTTCGAATGAAGTGCCTAGCACTTCTGCACCTTCGAATGAAGTGCCTAGCACCTCTGCACCTTCGAATGAAGTGCCTAGCACCTCTGCAATAACAGATGATGGTGTGCTGCCTTGCACATCTACATGCGATCTGACTATCCCCATAGATGTTATATCACCCGTTCCACAAGGCGCATACGTAGCAGGGCAAGGAAAACGCAAATCGAGGAAGCGCCAAGTCAATCTATTGTTGACCTCTACTCCGAATATGGAAGATGTTAAAGCAAAGATAGAGATGAAGAAACCCTAGCGTGAAAAAAAAAGGAAAGCATCCAAGGTTCTCTTTGATAGCGATTCTGAAGAAGAAAACATTAATTCTCAGGTAGAGGATGATGAGGACGATTGCGCTTGCATTTATTGCAATTATTTGTACTCCCGATCAAAACCCGGAGAAGGTTGGCTTAGATGTATGCAGTGCTTCCGTTGGGTGCATGCTGCCTGTGCTGATCTACCGAAGAAAACAAAGAAATTTGTGTGTGAACTATGCATTTAATTGCACTTTATTTAGTATGTCATTTTGTCCATATAGGGTATGTCATTTTGTCCATGAGTTTTACTCTGAATAGGTGAGTCATATTAATCAACTAACCTATGTCTCTAAGGCAAGAACCGCGGTATCCTCTTTGTAATGGGGAATTTTAGCAACTAGTGCAGGTCGGTTGTTTAGTTGAAATCACACTGTCAGATAATAATTTAATTCCTCTATTTGTTAATTTCTTGCTATTTCTACTATTTATTTGATTTAAACCTTTTTTTTGGGTTTATTTCCTTCTCGGCACGGAAAGCGCTCAATCTGTTTTTGTTAATAATTTTTATTTTTTGAACATGTATTATTTTTTTATTTTGTTTTAAGTACCTTATGTAGAAGTAAGCAACTGCGAACTATGCTAATTTAATCTGCAGGTAGCTTATAGGTTTTTTTATTGTATGTATTAGTATACTGTCGCGGTACACAGACTGGTGAGGGCCTTGGCAGAATATCAGCGTTATGGGAATTCACCTATAACATATGCTGAGCCAGGGCCTTTTCACTGGCCTGGCACTAACTGTAATTCCATTTTATTTTATTGTTTTTATTAGTAAGTAGCTATAAGTTAGTCTTAGTGGGTTAATCTTCTTTTTTTTCTTTTTTACTTTATTGTTACCATAGCTTTACTCATTGTTTTTTTGTGCCTGGTCGGTGAATAAACGGTTTATCTATCTATCTATCTATCTATCTATCTATCTGTGATCTCATTTTAAAAGAAGATATTTTTTTTTCTATAAGAGTTAAGTGTTACTGCTCTAGTTGATTTTGTAGCTGATACATCAAAGAAGTTACTGATACGTAAATTTTGTTCCTGAAGCTTTTAAATAAATGTTTATAGTGAAAAAACGGGAGGGTATGTCATTTTGTCCGTACTTCCCCTACATTTCTGTCATTTAAATATTCGGATGTCTTATAATAACCTTTTTTACAAAGAGTTCTTTTGACACAAATTTTAAACTGTTTTTCCGACAAATTTAAGACATCATCGGGTAATTTGTTATACATGAGTGAGCATTGTCCCACAAATGACTTATTGATTTTGCTAAGTCTGGTACTTATAAGTTACTTTAAGTTTATTCCTATTCCGAAGATTACGACTGTGCCAGTCAGTATTCAGTGAAAAGAGATGCAGATTTTCACGAACATACTTACATTATATTTTCATAAATGTACCGACAGGGGATCATATCGAACATAATGTCACCTTTTTGGTCACGGAGGTGTGCAAAAGTACTTTTGCGGTTCTTCCTCTCTGTCTAACATCATCATCAGCTCATATTACGCCCCCTTGAGGGGCTCGAGAATACCCTGAATTAGGGCGATCGAGCCTTAGTCGCCATAAATGTAGCAAAAATAAATTTCATCATCATCATTACAGCTCATATACGTCCCCACCGAGGGGCTCGAGCCTACCCTGAATCAGGGCGATTAGGCCTTAGTCGACCACGCGGGCCCAGTGCGAATTGGTCGACTTCACACACAACCTTCGAGTTTCTTCGCAGGCGTGTGCAGGTTTACTCACGATGTTTTCCTTCACCGTTAAAGCAATCGGTAAGTATGTAGGTACGTAAGTTTTTTGGAAAACTCATTGGTACATTGGCCGTCCAGATTTGAACCCGGTACCTCTGTAAATTAAATCGAGTAAAATCACCAGAAAACAGCTATAGGATATAGAAGAATAGGGCCTAAAGGTAGATTTGTAAAAACGAATTATTTATAGGGGGTAAAGAGGAGAAAAAAACCTAATAAAAGAGAAAAGTAAGTTAACAAATACAAAATCGGCTATAAAAAGGTGTTCGTAAATACCTATAAAATAAAGTTTAGTGATGACTTACGGAACTGAGACATGGTCGCTTACTATGGGCCTCATAAGAAGGCTAAGGTCACCCAAAGGGCAATGGAGCGTGCTATGCTCGGAGTTTCTCTGCGTGATCGAATCAGAAACGAGGAGATCCGCAGGAGAACTAAAGTAACCGACATAGCTCACAGAATCGCTAAACTGAAGTGGCAGTGGGCAGGGCACATAGCTCGTAGAACAGATGGCCGATGGGGCAGTAAAGTTCTCGAGTGGCGACCGCGCACCGGAAAACGTAGCGTAGGCAGGCCTCCCACGCGGTGGACCGATGACCTGGTGAAGGTCGCGGGAACCCGCTGGATGCGGGCGACGGTTGTCGTGGAAATCCTTGGAGGAGGCCTTTGTCCAGCAGTGGACGTGTTTCGGCTCATATATGATGATATCTACTCACTGTCATTCCTGGCCTCCTCGCACTGTTCGTACGTGTTGATGATCTCGGCGGCCCTCTTCTCGTCGTAGAGCGGGTACAGGATCTCGTTCAGTCGCGGGTCGCGCTGTTTCTCGTTCAGGAAGTTCACGAACTGCTCCAGGTTGATCCGGTCGGATTTGCCTTGCGTGCTGTTGAGAGGTTTTGGAGTTTACAGAATGTGCTTGAGCGATTTACTCAATCATTTATTGTAGGTACTGAATCCTGAGATTTTACAGGTATGAAAAACAATAAAAGTAGGTACACCATGAAACTAATTTGGGCAAACCCATGCTAGAAAAGATAAAGATGTTAATCCTTACGATAACATTATAAATGTGAAAATGTGTTTGTTTGTTTCCTTTTCACGCATCAACACCTTAACTAATCTTGATGAAATTTGGCATGCAAGTAGCTTGTATCACTGGAAAGGACATAGGTAGGCTACTATTTGTTCCGTGAAAATAGCTTAGTTTGATGCACTTCCTAAAGGAACCGAAAATCATACTCATTGTTACGATTTTTTGTACAGAGCTGGTTGAGGGGGGAAGAAATTAGATAATTTACTAATTAGCACATCCTGACATAGTTCCCGAGGGATATGGGGAAAATTCATTTCAACGCTCGCGCACGTCGGCGTCGCAACAACGCAACGGAGCGACGGATTGAAGTGATTTTTAGTATCGAATTGGTTGAGGAGGTGGAAAGTGATATAGACTGCTAATCAGAATAGCCCGATTTAGTTCCTGAGGGATGTGGAGACAACTCATGTTCACGCTCGACAATCGCAAGCGGCTCGCGCACCACTCACCGTCGAAGACAGTCATAAAAACGATGTCCACGCGGGCGAAACCGCGGCCAAAAGCTACGAGTATAATACCTGGGGGCATGGGAGTGCCCCTGCCAAGTCTAGCATGGATCACCGCCGTACCACACCCCGAACACTGCATACAACCGTCGTGAAATGACATTTCTAAAAACAAACGACGGAGTAAACAAAATCACGGCGAAATCCTATACGTTCTAGAAAAAAACTATAACCAATCTGTATCAATCTGGGTGACGAGGGGGTGAGGTCGGAATCTAGAGAGCGGCAGGGAGTGCCCATACTGTATGTTAGTACTAATATAAGGTCCAACAAAATTAGCTGAAACTATTTTAACTGGTGCTTCTACCCATGAAACTGAACAACTTTCCCCATGAAACCCACAGTCAAATTAAAAAAAAAATGAACTTCCCATACTAAGTTGACTGATCAGCTGATCGAGTTAAGTACGGGAGAGACATTTTTTTTTTCGATTTGACTATGGGTTCCATAGGGAAAGTTGTTCAGTTTCATGGGTAGAAGCACCACTTAAAATAGTTTCAGCTAATTTTGTTACACCTTTTGGCCGTACCATCCTTTCTCAAAGCAACTCACGGTAAGCCCCCTGTATCTTAGTTCTGGATATAGGTAGAAGTCTGAACTTTAGTTACTAATAGTACTTACTGAACCTACATCTACCCCCAAATTACCCAGTTTGTACCTAAAAAAGTCAAAGTTTTCTTATTTTGTCACTGACTCGACTCACTCAACTCAAAATCTAAAGTAACTTATAGGTTACATACAAATTTGAAATTGGTTACAAGAATAGATTTTAGTAGTTTTACTTTTAGTATTAATACAAAGGGAACATTTTCAAAATGAGGAGAATCCCCCATTTCATCCCTCTTTTACCTATTGAGGAACCTTAGAGGGAACAGCAAACTATCGCAGATACAGACATACCGCCATAGCGAAAGTTGTTCATTGTGATGGGCATTAAAAAAAAGCATTTCAAAAAATAGAACTGTTCGTAAAAAAAAGAAGTGAAATCCAAACAAAAACAATCTGAAAAAATGTGTAAACTCTAGATCTGGGAGCACGATAGTGCCCCCGCCAAGTCCAGTGTAAAGCAAGTACTGCCGTAATAACTTTTCTTGAACCATCATTTCGGTAGATTTTCGAGCCCCTGTATCTTGGTATTAGGTGCGTATAAAAAGAGTTAGATATGTCAGAAAAAGTGAATCTTATAAATTGTAGTAATAATCATCACATCAGCTCATATAGTTCCCCACCGAGGGGCTCGAGCCTAATCTGAATTAGGGCGATCGGGCCTTAGTCGACCACGCGGGCCAAGTGCGGGTTGGTCGACTTTACACACAACCTTCGAGTTTCTTCGCAGGCGTATGCAGGTTTCCTCACGATGTTTTCCTTCACCGTATAAGAGCGTCGGATAAACGTACATATGAAATCGAAATTCGAAAACACATTGGTACGTGGCAGGTTCGAACCACGACCTCCCGGACAGGAGGTAGCGGTCCTTGCCATTACGCCACCGACGCAATAATAAATAATAAGCACAAGAAAATTAAAACATCTACATATCTACCCACGGCCAATAAGTCATCGTTTTCTTTTATTTCTCTTGGACTTGGCTCCCTATTTCGTCTCAAAACTTTTTATGGCCCAGTATTCTTAATCTAGACTTGGCACGTTTTCAACCGCCTTCTTACGGTTTCGTTGGGATTCGTATTTCTAGGGTTCCGACCCGAAGGATAAAAGCGGGACCCTATTACTAAGCCTCAGCTGTCCGTCTGTCACCAGGCTGTATTTCATGAACTGTGATAGCTAGACAGCTGAAATTTTCACAGATAATGTATTTCTGTCGCCGCTATAACAACAAATACTAAAAATAAAAAAAAATAAAAAAAAAGGTGGGTGGTTGGTCCCATACAAAAACGTTTTTTTTTTGAAACATGAAACTAGCGCCATATAGTATGATGGTTTTTGAACATGAAACTAGCGCTATCTAATATGATGGTGCGGAACCCTATGCGTGCGGTTCCGACTCGCGCTTGACCGGTTTTAACATTACCTGTCCATATATTTTACACTGGGTGTTTGTTTAGATGGTGTGCAAATATTTAAATTTAGTAGCTACTCATAAAACTTAACACCTTTCCCTAAGGAACCCTGGTGCGTTGTTTTTTTTTAGAATTGACTCCTGTCATACAAAAATACACAATATTGGTCAGTTAGCTGATCGCGTCGTTTGTATGAAAAGTTCACATTTTTTAGGAATTGTCTATTATAGAAAGTTGTTCAGTATGATGAGTAGAAGCCCAGGTTCGATAAGTACCTACCTACTTAGGTAGTAGGTAAGTATTCACTGTTTTCAGCCAGTTAGTAGGTACCATTTGTTGTGCTAAGAACTCAATTGGTAAGCCCTTGGCATCATCTCACCTGATGGTAAGTGACGATGATGCCGAAGATGGAAGCGGACTTACCATGATTCCCCAACGCAATTGAAAACTGGCTATCTTATCTTCAAGCCGGAACACATTAATGCTGTTTACACTGATGTCCGGCGGCCAGACTTAGATAAGATGGTGGTAGCTTGCCGGGCGGGCTTAGGCTCTACTATCAACCAAACTGAGTCTTACAAGTTGACCCCACCGGGAATCGTACCCGCGACCTCCTGGTGTGAAGCGAATGGACTAACCATTACGCCACGCTGGCGGTTAAATTCGCCATAACTAAGTGTAAATCACGTTCGCTTTAATCGTGTCTTTACAACCCATAACGTCTCCACTGCTGGGGCGTGACCCGTGGGTCTCTTCCCAAACTCTTAACAACCCATAACGTCTCCACTGCTGGGACGTGACCCGTGGGTTTCTTCCCAAACTCTTAACAACCCATAACGTCTCCACTGCTGGGGCGTGACCCGTGGGTTTCTTCCCAAACTCTTAACAACCCATAACGTCTCCACTGCTGGGGCGTGACCCGTGGGTTTCTTCCCAAACTCTTAACAACCCATAACGTCTCCACTGCTGGGGCGTGACCCGTGGGCCTCTTCCCAAACTCTTAACAACCCATAACGTCTCCACTGCTGGGGCGGGACCCGTGGGTTTCTTCCCAAACTCTTAACAACCCATAACGTCTCCACTGCTGGGGCGTGACCCGTGGGTCTCTTCCCAAACTCTTAACAACCCATAACGTCTCCACTGCTGGGGCGTGACCCGTGGGTCTCTTCCCAAACTCTTAACAACCCATAACGTCTCCACTGCTGGGGCGTGACCCGTGGGTTTCTTCCCAAACTTTTAACAACCCATAACGTCTCCACTGCTAGGGCGTGACCCGTGGTTCTCTTCCCAAACTTGTGGAGGTTAGGTCATACTTCACACACAGGTGTATTGTTGGACTATAGTGGCGAATACCCACTGCCAGAAGTCTCAAGCCGCCCCTGTAAGGACTCTGACACATACTAACGATTGCCATCCATTTGGTAGCAACCAGCACCAACGGCTTAACGTGCCTTGCGAGCACAGAAACAGTATGTGAAGCGAATGGACTAACCATTGCGCCACGGAGGCGGTTAACAGCTAGCTAAGCAAAGCAAGCTATCGTAATGTAACGAAAGCAAAACTTTTGCAACAAAAACTCCAATTTGAATTCCAAATGATGCCGCTTCAGTTCCTTTCTCATGGTAATTTGAGGAGGAACTATTTACAATGTTCGACGCCGCCACTTTGCCTGTTCATTTGGATGCAGATTTTTAACATCAACATAAAGTGGAATCGGTTGCCACTCAGTGCCACCTGGGTAGTTGGGTCAATGTTGCAGGTTAACTGACCTGAAGCACGGTCATTACATGGATCTTCTTTTTCATGGCGGTTGCGTGGTGTTGCACTTAGCATCACCCGTGGTCACGTGTAGGGAATTTAGATTTACACCTACGGACGTAAATGTACGCGAAAATGTCAGTACGCGACCTTCATACACCATCGGTAAGTAAATGCACGTAAGTTTCGCAAATCTCATTGAAAAAGCGACACACTGCATTGAATCCAAACTTTACATATATCCTTTACTATCCTTACTTAATATTATAAATGTGAAAATGTGTTTATTTGTATGTTACCTTTTCACGCTTCAACACCTTGACCAATCTTCATGAAATTTGGCATGCAGGCATAGAGTAAAAAATATTACTTTAAAAAAGTAATGCAGGTAGCCTGTGTCACTGGGAAGGACATAGGGAGTAAATAATCAAAGGACATAGGCTACTTTTTATCCCGAGAAAATAGCATAGTCATCGGCAGTTCCAGAGGGAACTTTTCTTTAACATCGCAACGGAACATTCCCTCTCGTATATCTACCAGAGACGCTAAACTACCAGGTTTGTGATATAGCGTCCCCACTGACCGACAGCTAGGTCATATAGTGAATCGCAAGTCATATCGTAT
Source organism: Coleophora flavipennella (assembly GCA_947284805.1). Lineage (NCBI taxonomy): Eukaryota > Metazoa > Arthropoda > Insecta > Lepidoptera > Coleophoridae > Coleophora > Coleophora flavipennella. Next base: position 1,052,814 of record OX369267.1, read on the forward strand.
AGGAACAATGGATTGTTGTCTAAGCCTAAGCTCAGGTATATGTTACGCTATTTTGGAAAAAACCCATTGTAACACCGATATTTAAAAACGGAAATAAGTCGGTAATAGGTAACTACAGACCTATCAGTCTTTTACCAAAATTGACGAAGTTCTTGGTTCCGCCACAAAAATAACAGAACAAGACCTTTTACTCCATTATTTTTTTCCTTCCTTCTATATTTTCTTTCGTCCTTTTTTTTTTCTATAGGTGGATGCATATTTTATTTCATTATTATTTTTGTAATAATGATATATTTTCTTATTTATTTCTTTTTCTTTAATCTGTTCGATTTTTGCTAACATTAGGGTAGGTACTTTCTTTTATTAAGCTTAAGTGTATTTTGTCAGCAACGACATTAACTAGTGCACGGATAAACCTGTTAAGGTTTTTGATGTACTTACTTACTATCATCATAATTTTTTGTAACCTTCTTTTTGTCAATTAAAAAAATAAAAAAAGTACATATTTTCCTGTAGGTAAATAGGGGTCTACTTATTCTGGACTTAAAAATTTAATTTTTCCGGTGGGAACGGATTGGAAGGACTTTATGTTTTCTTTTTTTTTTCCTGTAATTTATGCATTTCAAACTTAATATAATACTTACATAGACCTAAACAGCTCTTCAATGTCATTCCTAGGACAGATCTTGTGATACAGCGCGTAGAATTTGTCAAACGTGAAGGCTTCTTTCTCCATGACGTCATTCTTGCCCGAAGGCAGGCCCAGCTCTGACAGACACTGGTAGACCAGCTTCTCAGTCTTCCCAGAGGCGAATGTTCGCGCGACCACCTTAACCGGGACCTTCCCTCGAGGATCCGTGAGGAAACAGAGGCGCATCCAACTGGCAAAAATTAAGTGATTAGAAGGCGAAATAATTCTAAAGATAATAGTTTAACTAAGTAATTATTACAAGAAGTGGAAGACAAAAGGGGATGGGTAATGTTTTTTTACAGTCGGGTTCTATATTTTAATAAAATTGGTTATTTCTGGTTTATCCCTCGGGATGTATGTATGTAGGTCGGTGACCTATGCATTCACCTGGAATGAATCCTCCGAATACGTCTCCTATATTCATAACAACATTCGTTCTCCGCCCTTTTGCTTTAGACCTTTTTTTGTTTTTTAGATTCAAGATTCAAGGTAATTTAATAAAATATATATTTTTTATTAAAAGTTTGAGTGCGTTGGCTACACCTCACCTGATGGTAAGTGCCGATGTAGCCGACGATGTGACACGCAAGCTCAAATAATCTCTCGTTTATTATTTATTCAAAATAGGTGCAAATTACACTCTTTCTGATAGTCATAACATAAAATAATAATAACATAATTTCATTTGTGAAAGTTAGTTAATAATGTCAAAATTAAATCCTTGAAATAAACCTGATTATGTCATTTGAACAAGAAAACAATATGACACGAAAAGTTATATACATAAAAATAATTGAATGTCATTGATACCTTTGACAAGAGTAGGCCAGTTCAGCCAGAGTCAGCCATCGTATTTACAATTGGTAAGCCATTGGCATTATCTCACCTGATGGTAAGTGACGATGATGCCGAAGATGGAAGTGGGCTTACCAAGACCCAACGCAATGGGGATCTTTAAGGCGACGCATTGGAATCTTAGGTCGTAGGGATCTCGATTTTTCTTAGCAATTACAAAACATATAAACGTGATATTTCGTAGCTTGACTCTTCATTTTAATGACTTATTAACTTTTAGAACAGAAAAAAAAATTTATCAAAGAAACCTCTTTTAATACAGAGATTTGCATTCTACAGGCAAACCAGACCGATTTAGTACCTCTAAATTGTCTTAGTCTAACTAAACACACTCCTCAATATGCCAGTTGGATGTAAAAAAAATGTAGTTTTTAATTGAAACGAAAAAACAATGAAAAAGTGCAAAAGTGTGGTTATTTTCTTTACTCTTTACATGTAAAGAAAAATACAGACAACTGTTCTAATCAATGTCTCGCCTTAAGCCGAAACACATCAATGCTGGTAACACTGATGTTTGGCGGCAAGACTTTGATAAGATGATGGTAGCTAGCCAGGCGGGCTATGAAAATGCCCTACCACCAAAACCGAGTCTTACAAAGTTGTCCCCGCCGGGAATCGAAACGGAGGCGGTTAAATTATATGCCAAATTGAAGAAAAATCTGTAAGAAAATTCTGTCTGCGTGGAAGAGTAGTTGAATGACGATGTACGGAACTGAGACGTGTTCGCTTACTATGGGCCTCATAAGAAGGCTCAAGGTCACCAAAAGGGCAATGGAGCGTGCTATTTCTCTGCGTGATCGATTTAGAAACGAGGAGATCCGTAGAAGAACCAAAGAATTGCTAAACTTAAGTGGCAGTGGGCGGGGCACATAGCTCGTAGAACAGATGGCCGTTGGGGCAGTAAAGTCCTCGAGTGGCGACCGCGCACTGGAAAACGTAGCGTTGGTAGGCCTCTCACTCGGTGGACCGATGATCTAGTTGGTGAAGATCACGGGAAGCCGCTGGATGCGGGCAACGCAGAACCGGTCGCCATGGAAATCCTTGGGGGAGGCCTATGTCCAGCAGTGGACGTCCTTTGGCTGATATGACGATGATGATGATGATGATGAGCACGCTTGGGACGAGTTCGGGAGGTGTATAAGAAGTCAAACAGAGAGACGAACAAACTTTCGAAATTATATTGTGAGTAAAGTATGCGTGGATGAGTCGCATGAGTAAGCCACTTCAGTATAAATAACATGTTGTTTTGTTCAGCTAACGAACCTAATTCAGCTAAAAGTTTCGTTTTAGCTCAAAACAAAACAAGTGTGGTAAGTACCTACTTACCTATTTAATTAAGACATAGTCCCAAGTTACTCCATCATACCGAATGATAAAAGGTCTTTCCGAGAAACGTGTTACCAACAAAATTTCTAAGAAGTCGCGCGAATATAATAGAGAAACTGTTTTTTTTGTCAAGTTCTATTCATAACACACAAAACAAAAATGAATGAAACGTTTACAAAACTACGATATACATGATGTTGTTTTGGTGGACAACGGGCTTCAACTCGTGAAATTGAACAACTTTTGTTCTACAAGTTTGCTGAAGTCGTAAGAAAATTGATACAAACTTGTCTAATCAAACCAGCTGATCGATTTGCATGAGAAGACAACTTTTTTTTTGCGATTACCGCAAAGTTTAAGCATTCAAATACCTAAACAATTCATTTTTCAAAGCACTTGTCGACCAAAACAACACTCTGTATATGTAGATAAAACAAAACATACAGGTGTGACAAAATTGGTGTAGGACCCGTTTACTGGGGCAACTATCCCCAAGGAACCCATAGTTAATCAAGTTAAGTTTTTTAAGTTTTTATAATTTGTTTATTTTTATAACTAGTGTGTACAATAAAGAATATGTATCTTATCTTATCTTCATTCGCAAAGGCGACAAAAATTTGTCAATTGGCAGATCGTTTTTTTTTACATCCTGTTTAATTTACTAAAGAAGAAAGCCCGACTCTTGTCGAAACTAACATTATAATAAAATAACAAAACGAAGTGAAGCGAAAAATAAAACACTTTGTTATACTAATAACAAAAATGAATTGGTACATTATCTTACTATATTTACTGTCTAGATCTGAAACAAAGGACAATGGGCAAACTAGTATGAACGCCACGTTTTCCTCATTAATTTTAGCACTTTCGTACGTATCCTGAAAAAGGTCTAATAGAGCTGTTCAATTTAAAGTTTAGCTCATACATAACTGTAATATATCGTAGTAAAAAGTTAGAGTAACACGAAAGTCAAATAAAGGCCTTTCGCCACATAACTAAAGGCTTTTTTTTCAAAGAAATTGAGGTCGTAATAAGACCAGATAGGTCAGAAAGTGTAACAAAGAGTTTGTCACATTGTTCTTTAATATAATAGAATTAATATTTTAAATTTAAATTTAAACAGTGATTTAAGAAAAGTCCGCTTAAAAAACTATCACACTTTTTGATATTTTTTTTATTATTGACGTGATTACGTCTTATAAATTGATGACACGGGCTGCATACACGCAAAAGTGTAACGTCATTGTCACGTTACGCCAGTGTGACGTCATTGCCACGTTACGCCTGAGCCGAGCGTGCAAGCGAGAGTTTTACTTGTACTTGTACAGGTACTTGTGCTTTGACTTGGACGGACGGACGGACGGACGGACGGACGAACTGTCAAACAAGTGTGTCAATGGATTAAAACGTAACTATTTAGTAATCTTTGTTAAAACTACTAAGCTTCCAGGAGCTTACAAGAGGTGTTCCAATGTGGTCGATTCTCCGTGAGGAAAACCGACATACTAAAAAGAGGCGTTTCTTATACCTAACACATCAGTGTGTCAATGGATTAAAAGTACTAGGCTTTCAGGAGCTTACAAGAGGTGTTCCAATGCGGTCGATTCTCTGTGAGGAAACACAAAAAGGGACTTGGACGGGCACATGGACAGGAATTCGGACCGGGAATCGGAATGGTACTTGGACGGAGACTTGGAGGAGTACTTGTTATTACGTAAAATTATTTATTTATCGTATGGCATTCATTACACACTGGTTATAATAAAAAAATGAAAAGCATTTAAAATATGAAATTAAAAAAAACTTATGTCCATAAACCGACTTTACAGACAACCGGTTTTTTTATATTAACAATTGGTAAGCAAATTGCCTTACGTACAATAAATTTACAATTAGGCACACAAATTACAAAATCTGCGCATTACTATTTTCGCCCTCCAGGGGTGGAATTCTAAACTATCTCGGTTTGAGAGATATCATCATCATATCAGCCGAAGGACGTCCATTGCTGGCCATAGGCCTCCCCCAAGGATTTCCACGACGACCGGTTCTGCGCTACCCGCATCCAGCGGATACCCGCGACCTTCACCAGGTCATCCGTCCACCAAGTGGGAGGCCTGCCTTCGCTACGTTTTCCGGTGCATTGAGAGATATAATGAGGTTTGTTTTCATTGAAATATAAAATGTTACATGCTAACGATTTTCATAATTATCTTCCTTTGTATTGGTAAGTATTCAGTTCTTGCCTGTGGCGACTTGTAGAGTTACTAGAGGTAGGTACATTGCCTGTGGCGACTTGTAGAGTTACTAGAGGTAGGTAAATTTTGTTTTCTTTTAGTGCAATATTCATGTCATCTTTGTTACTTCAGAAATAATAATACTTTTGCATCTAAAGTTTTAGAAAAAAAAAACCGCCAAGTACGATTCGTGCCCGCGCACCTCAGGATCCATACACACGGACTGCATTTCGACTGTAAGCCAGCTGCTAATTCGCGGTTCGGATGCAGTTCTCCTATTATGTTGCGCATTAACTGCATCCAAACTGCGAATTTGCAACTGGAATCACAGATTACTAAATAGTTACCTGGAATGCAGTCCGTGTGTCTGGACCCTCATCGTCATCATCATGTCAGCCGAAAAACGTCCACTGCTAGACGAAGGCCCTGTTTCGGGATCCTAATGGTAGGGATTCCGTACCACCACACAATAAAAAGTAAGTCGGATTGACGGATAAACTTAAAGTAGTTGAGAAAATTTTCTCCCATAAGTACATCGTAATATGTACGTCACGGTCAATTCTCCATCTGCACGTGTAAGTTTGTAATCGCAAAAAAAAACATTTTTTTATGTGACAATTTTACACATTAAAGATTTTCGGATTTTTTTCTTTTACTTGTGTTGTGAGACCTTGATTGTCTGCAAATTTCATGATTGTAAGTCAAAGGAAAGTACCCTTTAGGTTTTGATTTCTTCGCGTTGCGAGTGTCAAAATATGCGCCATAAACGGCTGTATTTTTGGATAGCGTCGATTTATAAACTTGATTTTTTTTCAGCTCCAAGGGACCGTAAACCTAAGTATTTGATATTCATTTAAACAAGATACCTTCATCTCACAAGTTCTTGAGAAAAAGGGTCATAACAGACAGAAAGACGGACGGACAAGAAAAGAAGTTATAAAAGTTCATTTTTTCCTTTTGAGGCACGGAGCCCTAAAACTATAGATAATATGTTAGATCAGTTACGTGTTGGTCACAGCTGGTAAACAGATATACAGCGTAAACTGTTTATAACGAAACTCAAAGGACCGAGCATTTTTATCGTTATAGAGAGTTTACGTTATATAGAGTGAAGAAAGAAAAACAACCAAATTCACAATAATTTTTACAACGAGTTTCAAAGTTGATTTACGACTGATACGATAGGTACTTGGTGTGTTTAGTTCCAGACCATCATTTCCAAGCAAACCAAGCGTAATGAATGATGCACATGTTCAAGGCAATTAACAATAACAAAAGCAAGACGGCTGTTTACGACCTCAGATGTTTCGGGGCCTCAAAGGTTTAGTCGGCGTCTTTTGTAACCTGATAGATAAGATAAACAATAATACCGATAATTAATATTTACTGTGTCTAAATATGAACACATAATATTTCTTCGTAATAGAGAATGGCTGCTGCGCTATAAAGAGTTTATCAATGTGTTGGTTTTAAGGTAAACCAACCAAATGGTGCTCACTTCTACGTAATATGGAGTTTATCGTTATATAGAATTTACACTTTAAGAGTTTAATTTCTTAACTTACTCGAAACCTCTTAGGTGGACAGTCAACTCTCGAAACTGAATAACGTTTACGTTTATTCTAAAGTGATGAAAAGTGGATTGCTCATTTTGGGAAAGTGGTCATTTTGGGAAAGTGATCATTTTGGGAAAGTATTATAACGAGGTACGCTGTTATTCGTTCTTCTTTCATTCGACCTTGTTTTATTTCATCTATTTATTCTTTTACGCATGCGCTGCTGACATTTGATTTCAAAACCAAAAATTCGATCATCTTCCTATTCATCCTAACCGTCACAAATTGTTAATAAATATTTATTTTATTACGTGTAGTATTTTCTAAGACCCATTTCGGGTGAGTTTTATTTATGTTTTGTTATTTGTATTTAAAATTTAAGTGTATAATGTTTTTCTAATTCTTATGTTCTGTTTAGGTCTTTTTACTTCACTATTAACACTATCAGTAAGCACGTACGTTTCATTTTCAACCCACGCCCTTACCCACCTATACACCTACGACGACGTGTTACAGTTTAGACTGCTACGGAAGGCATGACAGGCTATATTATAAAACAAAGTCCCCCTGCCGCGTCTGTCTGTCTGACTGAACTGAACACGATAAACTCAAAAACACGATTTTCATACGGTTTTCACCGATGGACGGAATGTTTTTTTTTTTTTTTTTATTCACTATTGGTAAGCCCTTGACAACATCTCACCTGGTGGTAAGTGACGATGTTGCCGAAGATGGAAGCGGGCTTACCAAGATTCCCCAACGCAATGGGGAACTGGCTATCTTATCTTCATGCCGGAACACACCAATGATATCAACATTGATATTTGGCGGCAAGACTTAGATAAGATGGTGGTAGCTAGCCAGGCGGGCTTAGAAAATGCCCTACCACCAACCAAACCGAGTCTTACATTTGACCCCGCCGGGAATCGAACCCGCGACCTCCTGTGTAAAGCCAGTGAACTTTGCCTCTGAGCTACGGAGGCGGTTAAAATTCATGAGGATTCATGAGGAAGGTTCAAACTTCAAGTGTAAACTCCGCACCGCGCACCTTCTAGGTTATAAATAAACTTTACCCGCCCAGAAAGCAATATAGTTTTTATGATAGCTTACATAATCGTTTTGTTAGACCATCATCAATAAAAACCTGATCTCGATGATAAAATAAAACTAATTTTACATTAATTTACAGAATCGCAAAATGCCTACCGTACCAGAAAAAAAAATCTTCCACAAAGATTTCGTGATAAAACTCAGTTTATATTGTTGCCTGGCTCAGACAGACGAATAAAGAACCGTTAATAGGTGGACCGAGATGGAAAACAATAAGTTTCCTCCCAGTTTTTTAATGAAGGTGAATTGAATAACCTTAGGCAAAGAATACTGAATATTTGCCTTAAGTTCAATAGTGGGTAGGTAAGTTGTAGGTAATACGTACTTAAAACGTGATTACGACACAAAATAAGTTGAAGAAAAACCTACAATATTTATTTGAATTTTTTTTTAATTCTCGGAAGCCAAATCACAGATGAGATACTAGTTACTTGCCAAATACTCTCGGCACGTTTCTAAATAAAACCAAGTGCGAGTTCCGTACCACCATACCTATCTACAGACTCAACTACATAGTATAATGACAATGATACCTATTCACATTACAAGCAAAAGACATCAACGCGAACGACAAAAATATGTTATTTTTGTCATTCAGTTCGGACTCCTTAGCGCGAGTACAACTTATACTTGGCAGATTTTTATTATTTGTTGTTTTACTTGAGAATTAGTACTATAATCACACCAAGTTTCACCTTTTATGTATTACCGTTTTTACGATAGAGCTAAATCAAATATACTTCGGTTTTTTGTATGGAAACGTTCAAGATGCAGCTCGTTTTGTTCGCCCTGTTTGAATTTGTATACAAAATACGAAGAAACTTTATCTTCGACCTAATACGTTACGTGGTTCATAATACGTCAAATACCCTCCCCTTATATATAACATATCTCTGTCAAATACTGATAATGTGAGTGCAGAGAACGGGCATCAAGGTCCGTCTCAAATAAAAAAAAACTGAGGAATACAGAAAAAAAAATGTTACAATATTATTCCGATTTCTGTGGTTACAATTAATCAGCTGATATACCGACCTATTTGAAATCATTTGTAAGTAAAACGAAATGTCTTAGTGTCACTTGCAGTCTCGATTATTAAGGGTCCCCAGGAGGCTCGAGTTTCCATACAAACGTAGTTCCGCTTTAATACAAAAACTACATGCCGGATTGAATCCAAAGTTATCGAAAATATTGAGTAGACACATATCGATGTTTGTAATTATTTTTCACTGTAGTAAATTGAAACATAACTAAACAAAGGCTTAAATTAATTTTGTACTGAAAGTTTGAAAATGCTCATATTTTTATCCGTTTTATATTATTATTTTTATTATTATATCAGCTCATATACGTTCCCACCGAGGGGCTCGAGCCTACCCTGAATTAGGGCGATTGGGCCTTAGTCGACCACGCGGGCCCAGTGCGGGTTGGTCGACTTCACACACAACCTTCGAATTTCTTCGCAGTTGTGTGCAGGTTTCCTCACGATGTTTTCCTTCACCGTTAAAGCAATCGGTGAATATATGTACGTAAGTTTCGAAAAACTCATTGGTACATTGGCCGTCCAGATTTGAACCCGGCACCTCTTGTTAGGGGGACCGAGTCGTTACCGGTTGAGCCACCGACGCTTTTTTATATTAGTACAAGTGTATATCGAAAACTAATTAATTACAAACATCGATATGTATCTACTTAATATGTTTCCAAAGTTTGGATTCAATCCGAAATGTAGTTTTAGTATTAAAGCGGAACTACGTTTGTATAGAAATTCGAGCCTCCTGTGGACCCCAAACCTATCGACCAGAAACGATCCTAAAATGACAGTTTTAGATTCTACAGATGACAAACCATATTCCAAATAACTACACGAATCAATTAATTAATTAGTGCCCTTGACTACTGATCCGAGGGTAATTTGTCCCAGAATATTTATTTATTTATTTATTTATTTTATTTATCCCTCTTTTCTGGCCAGTCGGGTAAAAGTGAATCCTATGTAAATCACGTCACGGGATCAAGACGAATCTAACGACACCTCTCACTCCAAAATATATCAAGCCGCTTAGGCTATAGAGCATGTCAAAGAAATAAATATACATACAATACATACGCTCGAAAAACATAACCATCCTTCTGGCGCAGTCGGGTAAAAAGAAAACAGTCGTGTGTGATACACTGTTCACACTGGCCTCTACGTCTATTACAGACGATTCACTACAGTGTCCTCCTGGACTAGAGGCAACGCTTTTGGTGGCTTAGCAACCCGATGCGCGAACGGCAGACTCGCCCACACGCTTGGCAGGGAAAGTTTGCGGCAGATGGAGTATTGCCGCTCTGGTGGCGCTTTTCCCTCTTGGCAGCGAGCGCCCCAAACCAAGCCTCGTCGCACAGTTTGCGACCCTCCGAAATACGCTTTTGCCATTCCAGCCGCTTTTCTGCAAGCTTTTCCCAGTCGTGGTGGTCTATTTTAAAGGCAGCCATGTCCCGCTTGGCGCAGTCCTTAAAGCGAAGCATTGGCCTCCCCACGTCTCTTTTTGCATTCGCTACTGCGCTCAGCAGAACACGTCGTGGTAACCGAGCAGGGTCCATTCTAAACACATGCCCTAACCAACGCAGACGTCTCTGTTTGAGAAGCGCGATAAGGCTAGGCAGCTGCGCTTTTTTCAAAACCTCCTCGTTGGTGACTTTGTCCTTCCATGTTATACCTAAGATGTTACGAAGACAGCGCATGTAAAAAGTGTTGAGTCGACACTCTTGTTTTGCATACGAAGTCCAGGTTTCAGCACCGTACAGGAGTATGCTCAAGATGCAGGCCTGAAAAACGATCATCTTGGTCTTAATAGTTAGATGTTTGTTGTGCCATACTCTTGTACTGAGCCTCCCGAACATGGACGCCGCTTTGCCGATACGGGTATCGATCTCTGCGTTTAGAGAGAGATTGTTCGACACGGTCGACCCTAGGTAACAAAACTGGTCGACTTCCTTGAGCAGCGCGCCATCAAGTGAGATTGAGGGTGGAACCGCGCTGCCTTGTGATAAGGATAACTGTCTTTTTGACATTGATGGAAATGGCGAAAAGAGTACAGGCCTGAGAAAACTTGTCGACCATAGACTGAAGCTGGCAGTCAGAGTTGGCCACAAAGGCTGCGTCGTCGGCGAAAAGAAGGCTATCGACGAAAAGGTCCTCACAGTTTCTCTTGGACTTGAGGAGAGAAATGATGTTGTAAAGCTTTCCGTCGGCCCTCGTATGGAGATGAATACCCTGTTTGTCATCGCCAAAAGCAGTTTTTAAAATCAACGAAAAGTATAATCCGAACAGGGTCGGTGCCAAAACACAGCCCTGTCGAACCCCTCTGCTTACATCAAACGGCTCAGATGTGCTGTTGTTATATATCACAACGCCCTTCATTCCCTCATGAAAAGATTTCACAAGACTTAGGAGCTGCGGTGGACACCCAATGCACTCGAGTGCTGAGTACAGACCTTCCCTGCCAACCGTGTCAAAGGCCTTGTTTAAGTCCATAAATGCCACAAACAGGGGAGTCCTCTGCTCTCTACACTTCTCCTGTAGCTGGCGAAGCGTAAAGATCATGTCCACTGTGGAGCGCTGGGGACGAAACCCACACTGTGCCTCTGGATAGACGCGACCTGCAAGCCTTTGGAGTCTAGACAGAATGACTCGACCAAAAAGCTTACCAACGATGCTCAAGAGGGAAATTCCGCGGTAGTTATTACAATCGCCGCGGTCTCCTTTCCCTTTGTACAGTGCTACTATATTAGCGTCGCGCATATCGTGAGGCACAACTCCTGCCTGCCAACATTTACACAGTAGGTTGTACAATATGGGCCTCATGCACTCGAGTTTAATTATTTCGGCTTGAGTGCCGTCACCACCTGGACTTTTACTGCACTTGAGCTGCGTTACAGCCTTGATAAAATCCTCTATGGAAGGTAGGTCATCTAGCTCGGTCCATGTCACCAGTCTGGGCATGCTCTGCACTGCCTCCGGCTGCAGATACACTGGACGCGAGTAGAGACCGGTGTAGTGCTCGACCCAGCGGTCAAGTTGCTTTTGGCTATCATTGATGACCACGCCATTTGTATCCTTGAGAGGGGCTGTTTTTTTAATAGCAGGACCAAGGGCCTGCTTGATTCCAGCGTAGACACCGCTAAAGTTCCCCGTATCTGCGCATGATTGAATTCTGCGGCAGAGGTCCGTCCAGTATAAGTTGGTGTAGTAGCGTGAGCTACGCTGCAGTGCAGCTTTTGCGATACTCATCTCTTTACCAGTTTCCGGACTGGGGTCTAAGCGATTTTTGAGAGCAGCTTTGCGTTTTGCGTCCAATAGGGGTTGCAGGTGTTCGATGTTCTCTGCGAACCAATCGTGCGACCTTGATTCTTGTTGGCCAAAAGCCTCGCTGGCGCAGTCGGTGAGAAGCCTTCTGATGTTACACCACTCCACCTCTATAGAAGTTTGTGCGTCCCAATCGGCATTCAAGCCGCGAGCCATTCCCTCAAACTTCAGTACCCTTTCGTTGTCTCTTACATTGTACATGTTTATTCTCTTTTTTCCTGGGGTTCGTGATGAGTGGATCTTCTTGTGAGTGATGGCTACATGGGTTGCCACGAGGGAGTGGTCAGTATCACAGTCAGCGCTATGGTACGCACGCGTGTGCAGAGTGTTTCGGAGGTCCTTTCTTCTGGTGAGTACTACGTCCAACTGATGCCAGTGGCCAGAACGTGGGTGTTTCCAGGAGACTCTAAAAACAAATGACGGAACTAATGAAATCATGGCGAAATCCTATACGTTCGACAACCGACCTGTAACCAATCTGTATCAATCTGGGTGACGAGGGTGTGAGGTCGCAATCAAGAGAGGGGCAGGGAGTGTCCATACTGTATGTTACGAGTAGTAATGTATACTTTTTATCTCTTAAACCAGACTTAATTTACTCGGTTACTGAAGCACAGAAGGGCTTCGTGATTGATTGTGATCGTGCGTGTAAACGAGACAGTATAATAAGACATCTCCGTGGCGTAATGTTTAGTGCATTCGCTTCACACCAGGAGGTCGCGGGTTCGATTCCCGGCGGGGTCAACTTGTAAGACTCGGTTTGGTTGGTGGCAGGGCATTTTTTAAGCCCGCCTGGCTAACTACCATCATCTTATCTAAGTCTTGCCGCCAAACATCAGTGTTAACAACATTGATGTGTTCCGGCTTGAAGATAGAAGAATCAGGTTACGAAGTATCACTTTTATATGTTTTGTAATTGCTAAGAAAAAAAGCTCGCTTCCATCTTCGGCAACATCGTAACTTACTACCAGGTGAGATATTGTCAAGGGTTTACCAATTGTGAATAAAAAAAATAAAAAAATCGAGATCCCTACGACCTAAGTTGCTAATGCGTCAATTTAAAGATAAGATATAGCCAGATCCCCATTGCGTTGGGGAATCTTGGTAAGCCCGCTTTCATCTTCGGCATCATCGTCACTTACCATCAGGTGAGATGATGCCAAGGGCATACCAATTATGGAAAAAAAAGATTCGGTGTTTCATGTCTCTTTTTGAAGATATATAGGTATCACTTTTGCAAACTGGTGTTAGTTAATCAATTGGATTGTCTCTGATTCCAGAGACACTGAACATGGTTTGAGGCCTTACTTCTAGATACGTACTGTTTCATGAGGTTGGTCCTCGGACACACGTTGCTGATCTTGTTGTTGTGCGTGATGGCTCGCAGGTGCTCCTTCCACGCCTGGACAAAGCCAACACTCACACACATGCAGCATGCAGGGCTTGTGCACATTTAGGGATTATTCAACAAAAAGTTAGGCCTTTTTGGTTAGGCAATACAAGTGGGACTTTGAAGCGACCAAAACGCAACTGGGCATTGCCATACCATTTTCAGAAGGTTAACCTCACTAAAATAAACGCGAAAGTATGGATTTTTTTGCTCTACTTTGAGGTCTAAACGGCTGAACCGATTTCGCTGAAATATTGCATAGATTTAAAGTAAAAGGTGGACAACAACATGGAATACCGGGGCATCTGGGAAAACCTGAATACGACACTAGCGAGCCGCTTGCTTGAATACTATCGTGAAAACTTTCCACGCGGGCGAAGACGAGCGGAAAAGCTATTATAATATAAGGTATATCCATAATATAGGAAGTGAAACAGGGAAAAAATTGCAAAGACTACCTAGTCTTTCAAGATGCAGATGGTGAATAAAGAGCCCGCTGGAGTTCATAAATCCCACACAAACATAGTATTTGATTTATTTGTTAACCAAGAACCGATTTTGAAATAATTTTGTATCGATAATCGGATGACGTATATCTGTGTCTGTCTGTACCGCATTACTTTTTTAAAAACGAAACAGGATTCTATTATCAATCAAAAAACTTGTTTTTTAGGTAAAAAACGGAAAACAAGTTTATTGGTATTAAATGAATTTCTGTTTCGTTTTTCAAAAAAGTAATGCGGTACCGACACAGACATACGTCACCTAGTTATCGTTATAAAATTATTTCAAAATCGGTTCTTTGGTTAACAAATGAATCAAATACTACGTTTGTATGGAATTTATTAACTCCGCAGGCTCTTAAGTAGGTACGCTTTTCAATTGTAGTTTTTGGCTAAGCATGAACTATGTGACATGCATGGAAACAAACTGGAAAGACGGAAAGCCTATTATCGAGGTGAACTTTTGTACTGTGGTCGGGCTTTTATTGATTTGTCGCGATTTCTGGCTAGTTAATATTACTTGCGTCACTTTTCAAAGCTGATGTTTGGCTATTCGTCGTTAGGCCGTGTCGGAGGTCTTATAGGCTTGCGGCTTAAAAAAATTTCCAGTGAAGTTCGCCTCAAGCCCCACAATCTCCACTAATTCAAGACTTGGCCCCCATGGCAACTCACAATCAACCTGACCTTCTCAAGATCACCACGCCGAGATGGCAACCCAATGACCTGCCTCTGGTTAGAGGCAGCGGTAGACACCTCCGAAGAGGGCACCGCCCTGACACGGAGTCCCCACACCCCGTAAAAGGTGTGTGAGAAGATCGATATGATGAACTCTTCCCGGGTTTGGGCAGAGATTCGTACCCCAACAGTTGGGACGTTATGATTTGTTACGAGAATCATTTAAGGACAGGCAGTATATAAACTAGCTTTCCCGTTGCAAATTAATAGAAAACTAATGAAATAGATAAAACTAAAAATGTGATGGTTAACACAAGAGAGTAACTCTACAGATTGGGCGCTTGATTTTTTGAATTATTAGCTTTTATTAGTTGTACGAGTAATTAAATCACAATCATCACCAAAACTGACAAAAACGATGTTTTCTGTTGTAATCTTTTTGTAATCAGATTTTATCATTTTTATTAAAAGGGGTGACGACACCATCAGAAATAAATTATGAACTCTTGATCACTAAATTGCCCTCCTACTTAAACTTCGGAAAACCTTACTCGTTTTGTTTTCCATCAAGTCTGATTTTTAATTTACCAAAATCACAAAATGAGTACATATATGACGCTGCTAAACTCTATGACTTCACGCCTAGGTATTTCAAACATTTTAAGAACAAAATGTCGTTTTTGACATATGATAAAAAGTAACTCAGATGACTAGCATTCGTCATCCCTATTGTATCTAATATCATTGGAATTTTTCGCCCGAATCTAAAGTAATTTTCGAAAAATTTAAAAGCTTTCAGGTACAATTTTTATAGGATCAAAGTTCTCGTCAATACGAATAAACGAGTCCAAACTTGATGGGGTTGTGTCGTTTAAATTGCGGAGTTCCTATGGCCACCGTCCAGCTCCAGCATTAGATCAGCTCCATATCACTATAATATTGCATTGTCACGCGATATACATACGCGTGCAAAATTTCAGCTTAATCGGAAACCGGGAAGTGAGTCAAATTTAACTTGAAAGATTTTATTACAGACATCGGAACAGGTGAAAGTAAATAAAAGCTTGTATAATTGAAAACATTAAACACGTTAAAAAACCGACTTCCGTCGCAAAAACTTCGAACATTTAGCTTTATTAAAAAAAAAGTTTATTAGGTTACTTGTAGCAACATCTCAAAATAGAGGTTGAGACCTCCTTTTAGGTTTTTATGTAAACCCAAAGATAACAGAAACTAAAGTGTAAACCTGTGTCAGGAGGACTCGCACTTCCATTACTTTTCATTTTTTTATTATTTTGGGTTTTTATTAATTTTCTAATAAAGTACTACACCGATTTTCATAACATTTATATAAGACCACACGGGAAGCACTAGCTTTCAAATTAAAAAAGAATCATAAAAATCGGTTCACCCAATCAAAAGTTCTGAGGTCACACATAAAGTCGAATTGAGAACTACCTCCTTTTTGGAAGTCGGTTGAAAAAAGAAAATAGTCTACTTGAAACAGCATGGCTGCCGCTTCGGAAAGTGTTTTCAAGTAACTAAAACGTCGAGTGTCTGACAGAAACACGGAATCGAAGGACGCGATGTCGCGCTTTGGTCGCTACTAGTCGCTAGTATCTAGAGAAGTTAAGACACAAGGTTAAAAATGTGCAGAAACCATAAAAATTGCAACTTATATAAGTAAGTAAATCAAATTGAGATATTAATAAGAAGCAGACCCTCCCTAATGCCGTACGTTAATTACTAATATTAGGGGCACTTACAGGCCAGAGACATTGTGTTGTATTGTCGCCGCCAGTCGTCGTTTGCCGTTGACGACTGTCGGCAACGTGTACAAGACAATGTAGCTTGTTTGGCGTCCTTGGTCTAGTTTTATAGCAAAGCGTTTGCTTGGCGTTAGAAGACACTTTACATCCAGCAGAGATAGAAAAATATTTCCTTTCCCTACAAATTGTTTATGCATGAGCCAGCCTGGTAAGAAACATAGTTATTGAAGTGTAAGCAAATATTCCGTAGGTCTAGAGCATCAGCATTTTAGGGTTCTGTGATCGACAAGGGACCGCTATAGTGTCGCGATGTCTGTCCGTCTCTCCGCGGCTTAGCTCAGAGACTGTTAGTACTAGAAAGCTGTTATTTGGCATGGGTATACATATTAATCACGCTGACAAAGTGGTACAATAAAATTTTGAAAACATTATAGTATCATCATCATCATCATATCAGCCGGAGGACGTCCACTGCTGGACATAGGCCTCCCCCAAGGATCTCCACGACGACCGGTTCTGTGCTGCCCGCATCCAACGGCTTCCCGCGACCTTCACCAGGTCATCGGTCCACCGAGTGGGAGGCCTGCCTACACTACGCTTTCCGGTGCGTGGTCGCCACTCGAGAACTTTACTGCCCCAACGGCCATCTGTTCTACGAGCAATAGTATACTACTATAGTATACTTCTATAGTTCTTCAATGAGAAAACATTGTTTTTAAGGTACCTCTCCTGCATGTAAAGAAAGTTTTTTTTTTGTTGACGTATCCTATCATGTAGGGTATCGTTAAATTGATCTTTTAAAACTACTACGGGTTTGCTAAAACCATTTTTCGTTTTAGGGTTTCGTTTGAGAAATATTAAGCTTTAAAGTGCAAGTGTCATCCCCTTACCAGCTAAACCGCTATTTCAGGACATCTAAAAAAATATGTAAATAGTAGGACATATCATCATCCTATCAGCCGAAGGACGTCCACTGCCGGACATAGTAGGACATGTAATCAATTTAAAAGAAAAACTATCACGGCTAAGTAGGCTTTCTTAGTTTAGGAACTAAAGAGGTGTAGTTGGATTTGTAAAAAGTTCATAGATTTTCCATACAAAATGTTGTATTACCAACTGCAAAAACAAATCTGTTTTAAAATGTACATTTATTTTCTGAAACGACTACGGAACCCTAATTTGCACGAGATCGACTCGCACTTGGGCGATTTTTTAAATTGATATCAATTGTACATAGATTTGCCCTTTCGGCCGCCATCGTGATTAAGTTTCGTAACCAGTTATCGAAGAAGAAATTTTCCTCTTTTCTCTAGACCAGTTACAAAGCAATAAATATTACAACAATTTCGACTGACCGGTTGGTCCAGTGCTGGGCCGAGGGTAGTGAGTTCGATCCCCGCCCAGGGCAAACATTCTTGTGATGAGCAAGTTTGTTTGCCCCGTGTCTGGGTGTTATAAACAGGGTATAAAAAAATGGTGTAGCAACCGTTAACTGGGGCTTCTACTCATCACACTGAACAACTTTCCCCAAGGAACCCATAGTCAATTCGCAAAAAAAAATTCGACGCCCCATACAAAAAAACAAAAAATTGATCAATCAATAGTAGACACCAATTTTGTTACACCATGTATAAGTGTATGTATTTAAACGTATAGAGTACAGAGGTATGTAGAGCAGTCTCGGTGTCCATACTACAGGGAATACTATTTTGGAGCCAGATCACCGTGCGTGATTTGTTCCTAAATATTATTTTAGAGTGGAAACTACGCCACAGTTCTTCCACGTCCAAAACGCTACCAATATTAAAACGCTTTGCTATTAAAAACCACAAAAAACATATTATAAGGTGTAACAATATTAGCTGAAACTATTTTAACTGGTGCTTCTACCCATGAAACTGAACAACTTTCCCCATGAAACTCATAGTCAAATCGCAAAAAAAAAATTGGCTCTCCCATACTAACTCGATCAGCTGATCAGCCAACTTAGTATGGGAAGTTCAAATTTTTTTTGAGATTTGACTATGGGTTTCATGGGGAAAGTTGTTCAGTTTCATGGGGAGAAGCACCAGTTAAAATAGTTTCAGCTAATTTTGTTAGACCTAATATAGGTACATAGAAAAAAATAAAGTCACAGTCACACCAGCTATGTCAATCTATGCGTGAACAACAATTAATAATATTAATTAAGGGCAACGACGAACGCACTGAAGGAGGTGATTGAGAAGACAAAAAAACTTCAAGTATGTGAAAAAAAAATTAAGAATCGACAAATTTAGGTTCCTTGAGGTGAGTTATTCAATCTCGTCTTCTTGTACACCTTGTTAAATGCGCTTCAAGCAGTCACCCCGTACAAAGGTAAATTCACACTGGCTACGCAAAGCCATGCAGTAACCACGAGCCGGTATACTGCTTTTTGAGGCACTTCATGGGACATACGTTATTCGAATTCACAAAGCTAAAAAAAAATTAAACATAGAAAACATAAAGGCCCAGTCACACCATCTATACACAAAGCCATGCAGTGACCACGGGGTGGCACTTACTGCTTCTTGAGACACGTCATGGGGCACACGTTATTCGCTTTCACATTGTGCGTGATATTGCGCAGACCCTCCAACCATACCTGTGATGTCACCAAGGTTAGAGGATCAAGAATTATGGTCATTAAAAAAAACTTAACCATCTTATCTAAGTCTTGCCGCCAAACATTAGTTCCGGCTTGAGGATAAGATAGCCAGTTCTCCATTGCTTTGGTGAATCTTGGTAAGCCCGCTTCCATCTTCGGCATCATCGTCACTTACCATCCGGTGAGATGATGTCAAGGGCTTACCAACTGAGAATTAAAAAAACACTAGAACTGAAATTCTTCTTGTCCTTCTCTTACCCATAAAATTGATAAGAATACTTAGTTAATTCATTGTTTTTGAATTCACATAATAAGCTCATTAGACAACTTTTTGTGGAAAGTCCAAAAAATACTCGTTGTTATGAATTTCCAATATAATAAAATTGTCTTTTTTTACCTTAGCAAACAACATATGTTTACGGATTTAGTAATAAGCCGTTTTGTACAGTATAGACTTTGTACGGGCCAATTATGGTAAAAGTCCACTATTGAATGTAGGTCTCTCTAGTAGAAATACTCGTATCCAATCGCTCGAAAATTGGTTACCTTCAAACAGGGAAAACAAAAGTTTTATATCACTTTTTTAGATTAATAGGTCTTTAGTTAGACAACGGATATATTACCAACTACAACAGATTTTTAAAAATAAAATTTGACATAACTTGTCTTTATCTCACCTGATGAAAAGTAAAATAATGCGTATTCAATCTTGTCGCAAGTAATTAATGATAAAAAAAATATTGTTTTGTAATTGATAGGATATTTTTAATTTCCTCGAATTCTATTTTAATACACCGAACTAAAGAAAAAAATATCCTAATGCACCCTTTTTATTCTAGTTGTAACCATAGAGCTGCTGCAATTTTAATCGAAACATTATGATAATTTATGATCTTCTCAACAAAACAATACAAAATAATTTTGTTTTCTTACTTTTTGTAATTTCTTCTTATTTGATTGAAAATTAAATTGCCGTAACAGCCACGTTGCAGTACAAGCTGACAAGAACTTTGTTTCCAAGCTATTTCGTTCGATGTTTAAAACATCGTGAATCTTGTTACCAACTATAGGGATGGAGGAGCCTTAAAGGCGCTATTGGCGGCGTCCATGAGCTCCACCCGAGTGCAGGTGTCAGGGCACATAGGACATATAAGATGGGCTATTGTTTGTGGAGCACCCCACCTACACCGCAGGTCTCGACCCGGTGATGAACCGAAATAAACTCTACAACCATTCAAACCTTCATTAAGGCCTTAAGATGGTTCAAATGACAATATTCAATTCAAATTATTGAAAGACTGTGTAAAGCTATCACCATGGAAAAAATATACATATAATATACTTCAAGTAATAAAAAATCTATTTCATCATCATCATCATATCAGCCGAAGGACGTCCACTGCTGGACATAGGACTTCTCCAAGGATCTCCACGACGACCGGTTCTGCGCTGCCCGCATCCAGCGGCTTCCAATCCAATTCCAATCCAGCGGCGATCGCCAACCCAACTGCCAAGCGTGGCGATTACGGCAACAACAGATCGACACAAACAAAAAAAAATCGATTTAATTGAATACAGTTTTAAAAATATTACCACTTTAATGTATATTCTTTTGTCTAAATATTTAATGTATTTGTTTTAAATGCAATAAAGAGTTTACAATCAAACAAACAAACAAACTTTTGGTATAAAAAAATGTACAAAATGTACTGTAGATCCTGTTTTTGGCATTAATTGCAAAATTTCCAGAAAACAAATAGTTAATGTTGAATGAAAACAACACACAAAAATCTGTGACTTTAAGATCTTTCATTTTAATTGAACACATTTTTTAAACTTATTTGAAAGTATAGAAAAGTAATAAAACATGTAAAAATCGAGAGTGGGGCGTTCGGTTTTAACGTAACAGTCGCGTTGAAGTCCGCATTGATTTGAACTTAAAACGAATAAACTTACGTTCGATATTATTGAAAGAAGTATTTACCTGCTCGGATTGAGTGATCTTAGTGCCTTTAGTAAATTCTAATTAAACTTTGGTTCCATCTAGTTTAAAACTACGAACTAAGTTTCAAAACTGTTAAACTTTCTAAAAACACTGAATCCCATCTCGAAAACAATTTATTATGTACTACTTTCCAAGTTCCAACGAAGGGCAAACTGCTAACAAGGCATTTAGTAACAAACAAAGCTCGCTCTAACAAGCCGGTTTCAGTCAAAATCAACGTCGTAACATGTCCAAAGACATATCATATAACTGTTGTAGACCTGCCCAACCGAACATTTTAAATGTAGCCTGCTGTGATTTACATGGAGAGACTAGGGTAAGATACTTTTTGCAAAAGCAACCATCGCTAAATATCATACTACGGCGCAGTCTATAAAGACCAGTGATCGGAATAGGTATAGTACAGGAATAGGTACTTCTCATCACTATCGATAAGTTTAAAAATGTGTTGAATTAAAATTAAAGGTCTTAAAGTCACCGATTTTTGTGTGTTGGTGTCATTCAATATAAACTTTTTGTTTTCGAGAAATTTTGCAATTAATGCCAAAAACAGGGTCTACAGTATATTTTTTTTACATCAAAAGTGGTAATATTTTTAAAATTATATTCATCTAAATCACTTTTTTATTACTTTAAGAATATTATATATTTTTTCCATGGTGATAGCTTTACAGTCTTTCAACAATTTGAATTGAATATTGTCATTTGACCCATCTCAAGGCCTTAATGAAAACTATGGACTACTAGTAAGCGAACTTTTTTAAACTAGTTTTTGTAAAGGGCAGGTCTAAAAGTAGACGTCGATAATATTATGTCTCTTTGATTGACTTTATGTGATTATTTGCTAGCGTGCCCTGGGCTGGAGTACTCGGTAACCAGTACTATGTGTAAAGAATCACTGAGAATTACTGAAACATTAGGGTTATTTTAGGTCAGTTTCAAAGAAGCTGGCAGAATAATAAAAGTCTGAACTGATACCATGTCTGCTACTGTAAGATGGTTAGGTAGGAGGCAAATGCAAGCTGGAACATCGAAGAAAATCCAGTGGTCATCTCCCGTTCGTACTTGAAGTAAAAGACTAACAAAACATTTTAGTAGATATTAAAATTAGAGATAGAAATATTGACTGAGTTTCTTGTATTAAAATTATCCTCTTTTCTCTACATAACTTTAACTTTATAGCGAGGCCGTGGATTTCTTATTAACTCGACGCGTAACGCTATTCTAGCCCAGGCTAGCCATGTATTGAAAGATTTATATTCAACGGTGGACTTCATATCATATCCTCTTTTTTGTCTATGTAACTTAGTAAAATTTAACTTTATAGCGAGGCCGTGGATTTCTTATTAACTCGACGCGTAACGCTATTCTAGCCCAGGCTAGCCATGTATTGAAAGATTTATATTCAACGGTGGACTTCATATCATATCCTCTTTTTTGTCTATGTAACTTAGTAAAATTTAACTTTATAGCGAGGCCGTGGATTTCTTATTAACTCGACGCGTAACGCTATTCTAGCCCAGGCTAGCCATGTATTGAAAGACCTATATTCAACGGTGGACTTCATATCATATCCTCTTTTTTGTCTATGTAACTTAGTAAAATTTAACTTTATAGCGAGGCCGTGGATTTCTTATTAACTCGACGCGTAACGTTATTCTAGCCCAGGCTAGCCATGTATTGAAAGACCTATATTCAACGGTGGACTTCATATCATATCCTCTTTTTTGTCTATGTAACTTAGTAAAATTTAACTTTATAGCGAGGCCGTGGATTCCTTATTAACTCGACGCGTAACGCTATTCTAGCCCAGGCTAGCCATGTATTGAAAGACCTATATTCAACGGTGGACTTCATATCATATCCTCTTTTTTGTCTATGTAACTTAGTAAAATTTAACTTTATAGCGAGGCCGTGGATTCCTTATTAACTCGACGCGTAACGCTATTCTAGCCCAGGCTAGCCATGTATTGAAAGACCTATATTCAACGGTGGACTTCATATCATATCCTCTTTTTTGTCTATGTAACTTAGTAAAATTTAACTTTATAGCGAGGCCGTGGATTTCTTATTAACTCGACGCGTAACGCTATTCTAGCCCAGGCTAGCCATGTATTGAAAGACCTATATTCAACGGTGGACTTCATATCATATCCTCTTTTTTGTCTATGTAACTTAGTAAAATTTAACTTTATAGCGAGGCCGTGGATTTCTTATTAACTCGACGCGTAACGCTATTCTAGCCCAGGCTAGCCATGTATTGAAAGACCTATATTCAACGGTGGACTTCATATCATATCCTCTTTTTTGTCTATGTAACTTAGTAAAATTTAACTTTATAGCGAGGCCGTGGATTCCTTATTAACTCGACGCGTAACGCTATTCTAGCCCAGGCTAGCCATGTATTGAAAGATTTATATTCAACGGTGGACTTCATATCATATCCTCTTTTTTGTCTATGTAACTTAGTAAAATTTAACTTTATAGCGAGGCCGTGGATTTTTTATTAAGTTGACGCGTAACGCTATTCAGCCGATATTCAGCATTGGACTTCATATCATATCCTCTTTTCTCTATGTAACTTAGTAAAATTTAACTTTATAGCGAGGCCGTGGATTTTTTATTAAGTTGACGCGTAACGCTATTCAGCCGATATTCAGCATTGGACTTCATATCATATCCTCTTTTCTCTATGTAACTTAGTAAAATTTAACTTTATAGCGAGGCCGTGGATTTTTTATTAAGTTGACGCGTAACGCTATTCAGCCGATATTCAGCATTGGACTTCATATCATATCCTCTTTTCTCTATGTAACTTAGTAAAATTTAACTTTATAGCGAGGCCGTGGATTTTTTATTAAGTTGACGCGTAACGCTATTCAGCCGATATTCAGCATTGGACTTCATATCATATCCTCTTTTCTCTATGTAACTTAGTAAAATTTAACTTTATAGCGAGGCCGTGGATTTTTTATTAAGTTGACGCGTAACGCTATTCAGCCGATATTCAGCATTGGACTTCATATCATATCCTCTTTTCTCTATGTAACTTAGTTAAATTTAACCCGGCGAGGATGTGGTGAAAAAAGTTACGTGCAGGTTGTGGAGGGTATATTTGACCCTGTATTTTATTGCAATTTTAATGGCTAAATTCATATTTTTCAACAAAGAATTTAAGTTGACTCTATTGGTCGGCTAATATTGTATGGATTTTGAAAAAAAAGCACACGTGATAGTACAAAATGTTTTTATTACATTAGTTTTAGCAAAGTTTAAAAATACTGAACTGTATGAAGGCACTACTAGAGGCTGGATTGTACTGCTTTTGTTAGGGAGTTATTTACTCTTTTTGACTTTGCGTATGTGTGGCTTTGTTCGCAGGCGGCGGCCGACTGAGAAGCGGTGTTGAACGTGTGGGCGGGTCTCTAAGCAACAGCTACTGAGACGTCCAACATCCTATGACCGCGGAAAAAAAAAACTACACTGTATTAAAAATTTACAGGGTCAAAATGACCCCTCCACATCCTCGCCGGGTTAACTTTATAGCGAGGCTGTGAATTCCTTATTAACATGAGGCGTAAAGCTATTCTAGCCGTGGCTAACCATGTATTGAAAGACCTATATTCAACAGTGGACTTGATATCATATGCTCTTTTTTTGTCTATGTAACTTAGTAAAATTTATATTTATTTTTATATTTATAGCAAGGCCGTGGATTCCTTATTAACATGGCGCGTAACGCTATTCTAGCCGAGGCTAGCCATGTATTGAAAGACCTATATTCAACAGTGGAATTCATATCATTCAGCCTCTTAGGGCTGAGATCCAGCAAAGCAAATTAAAGAGTAGCGGAAGGAGGACGGATCGTGTTATTGGACTTGAAACCGGGCGGTTTGTGATAGGTATAGCTGAATATTAATTACAAAAATACATTGTTATTTGGTAATATTTAGGTAATTTCAGTATATACAGGGTGTCGCGTGACAGGCGGGACAAACGCTAATGGGAGTGAGCTCGATTTAAGAGTGCACCTACCGAATATAAGTAAAAAAGTAGGTAAAAGTTCGATGGTTTTCAAGTTGTTGGCACAAATTTTTTATTTTCAAATTTTGTATGAAACACGCATTTGTTTAAAAGTTTTGTGATTTTCCAAAAAAAAGTTACACTACAGTTGACGTGCAAAATACGGTTAAAAAGTTAAAAATAATAATTATGGAGTTGGAACAAAAACCAATGATTGCTGCCAAAAGGGTGGCTCAAGCCCCATACAAATTTTCAAGAAACATTATTTTCAGGGTTTTTTTTTAAATTAAGATTTATCATATTTTTCGCATTATCTATTAGACATCTCTGACCTCTGAGCATCATTGACTATCTTTTATTCAAAAGCTCATTATTATTATTTTTTGGGTACAATAAAGAGTATTTCATTTAGGGTGTCAATTAAATGGTTAGCATAGTATTGTTATTTCTGTGAGCAGAAAAATATAATCGGTGAGCAGAAATAGCTAATTGGTCAGCAACTCATGGTCAGCAAACATTTCAAAATCAATCAGCAATTTATGTCATTCTGGATGGCTGTAATTATTTTAAACATCCCCGTACTACACTCTTCCTACAGTGTTGAGTGGTCGACGGAGCCCCTTCGGGGCTCCTACTTCTGTGTTCTCATGTTAAACCTAACACTACGACTGTGCGGGCGAACCTAACGGATCCGAGTCGGGGTGCTCCGCAAGTCCGAGCTCGCTTCGCTAGCTCCCGCTTCTATTTAGAACTCCCCGTACCACACTCTTCCTACAGTGTTGAGTTGTCGACGAAGTCGGACCCGCGTGCTTTCCCCGCCCTCTGCCGCTCAATCATGAAATCTTGCCGCTCAAGTAGTTATTTTGCGGACTGAATGTTTATTATGCATTTCAAATATATATGTATCTTTCATTTATCTTATCTTATCTTCAAAATCATACGAACTTGATTTGTCCATAGAAAATTGTTGGAAAATTAGTAGGTATGGGATTTGAGGCACCCTTATGACAACAATCATTGTTATTTATTGGAACTAATTTCTATTTTTAAACTTTTTTAAATTTATTGGAAAGCTGATTAACTGAGGAACTTTTTACAATAATTCGCACGCCAACTGTTTTTTTACCTTTTTTTGGAAAATTACAAAACATTCAAACAAATGCATATTTCATACAAAATTAGGAAACACAAATGCGAATAACTTGAAAACCATCTTGTATTCGATAGGTCATAAGTCAAGCTACTTTCCGTTTCCGTTTGTCCCACCTATTAGACATCATGTATGTATTTGTTTATTGTTGACAATATATTCCTATCAGCTGTTTACGAGAGGTTTCTTCACTCCCCTGAGTTTCTTAACTTCGTCACTTCGTGTTTTTAAAGCGGCTTGCTTTCTTACTTTATTTTCTTTCTCACATTTCTTTTACTCTTTCTTTTTATCTACCTATCTTTCTTCGAGATCAACGACAGACTGACCTTCGCGGTGGCGGCATCCTGGCAGACCACGTGCTGGTAATTGATGTTGATGTAGTCGGTGCCACTGCAGATGGTGAGCGACTTCTCCTCGAGGCTGTCTCCGTGCTTGTTCATGAGGTTGTAGTTCAGTTTTGAGTCCTGGGCAGGAATAAGTATTTGTTATCACTCATCCTCTAGAACCTGCGCGCCACAACTGCTGGGTTGTGAGTTTACTGGTTTTTACCGGCATTTTAGACACTGGACTTGGGAACTACGCATTTTCTGGGATAAAAGTATCTTATGCTTTTTACTTTAGCTCTATATGCCAAATTTCATCAGCGTGAAGGAATAAAAACAGACAAGACAGAAAGATAATAATTTGGGGATCTTCAAGGCGAGAGTGAATAGGCATTATTTGAGTTTGCGTGTACCATCCTCGACTACATCGTCACTTACCATCAAGTGAGATATAGTCAAACGCACTCAAATTTTTAATAAAAAAAGATAATATTCTTTTTTTTTAATTCACAATTGGTGAACCCTTGACAACATTTCACATGGTGGTAAGTGACGATGTTGCCGAAGACGGAAGCGGGCAATGGGGAACTGGCTATCTTATCTTCATGCCGGAACACACCAATGATATCAACATTGATATTTGGCGGCAAGACTTAGATAAGATGGTGGTAGCTAGCCAGGCTGGCTTAGAAAATGCCCTTCCACCAACGAAAACGAGTCTTACAATTGACCCCGCTGGGGATTGAACCCGCGACCTCCTTTGCCGCTGGGTTACGGAGGCGGTAAATAGTCATAGAAGTAGGAATAAATATTTCCATAATGGCAGTAAGTTCGGGCACTTGGGAGCTGATACCACAAAACAGAAAGGAAAGTAAGACAGTTGCTCTGGTCTTTGGTCACTAGATTTATATTTATCCACACTTAGCCACTGTAAGTACCTACGTACCTACCGCGATATGGACGTGCCCCCGCGGCAGTAGGGACGACGCTATGAAGTCTTTGATGTTGACACTTATTGATAATTGTCATCTAAATAAATACATACCCACGATAATTTGAATATATGCTTGCGTCACGTCTTAATGAATGGTGTAAGTATTCATATCCAAACAATTAACATGAATTTAAATTTTTATTTGTTTATGCCAAAATTAATAACGAAATTTTATGAAATATCAATGCGAATGCATTCAATACAAGCGGTGGAGCTTGGGGTTTTATTAGTGAACATACCTATAGTTACAAGTAACAGAAACATACTGTAGTATTACATATATCAGCCGAAAGACTTCCACTACTGGACAAAGGCCTCTCCGTACCGGTCCTGCGCTGCCCGCATACAGCGGCTTCCCGCGACCTTCACCACGTCGGCGGACCATCGAGTAGCAGGCCTGCCTACGCAAGTCTTACGAAGACAACAGGTAATAAAAATAATCGGGAAAATTTTAACTGTGGCTTCTACTCATGAAAGTGAACATATTTTCCAAAGAAATCTGTAGTCAATTCGCAAAAACAAATTTAGACTCCCTATACAAAGCTGGCTGATCAGCTGATCGATTTGTATGAGATGTCCCAAAAAAGTGTGATTTGATTATCTATTCTTATCATTTTTTGACCAGACTGCCCAAAAAAGAGCGGCAATTTTTTGATGTGTAACATCTTTGCTCTCGCTTTCCTGCAATTTGTGGGAGTGATTTCGTGAAATGGGACGGAAATGTGTAACATGGGACGGAAATGTGTAACAGGAAGTCGCGAAAGCGCGGAATTCTACTTTACGAGAGTCCGACTCGCACTTGGTCGGTTTTTTTCGTTACTGTCAGATCCGCCACCCAGGTACAATATCGTCATCAAATCTAACTAACCTAAAGTATTTTGTCACATGTTACACATCATATGCGAGTACTGTAGGTCTCGCTCGAGTTTTTTTATGCAGTCTGTCGGATTCTTAATTCTAAAATGTTTATTTTAAATAGGTGTATAAACACACTTTTAAATACTAACAAATAATGTCATGATACAGATTTGAGATAACAGTCTCAGGTTTCATCATCTCAGTTTCATTTCATACCTCTGTCTTTGCTGGAGGATCAATACAACATCATCACATCATCATCGTATCAGCTCATATACGTCCCCACCGAGGTCCTCGAGCCTGAATTAGGGCGATCAGGCCTTAGTCCACCACGCGGGCCCAGTGTGGGTTGGTCGACTTTCACGACTTGATTTCTTCGCAGGTGTGTGTAGGTTTCTCACGATGTTTTCCTTCACCGTAAGAGCGTCGGATTTCGAAAACACATTGGTACGTGGCAGGTGTCGAACTACGGCCTCCCGGACAGGAGGTAGCGGCCGTAACCGTTACGCCACCGACGCTCTAACACTTTTAAATACTAACAAATAATGTCATGATACACTTTTAAATACTCACAAATAATGGCATGATACAGATTTGAGATAACAGTATCAGGTTTCATCATCTCAGTTTCATTTCATTCCTCAAGTCTTTGCTGGAGGATCAATACATATCCATATACATAATATCATTCCATATTGGGTAGGTTTTTTATCACCCGTAAAATGATTAATGACCTCTTTGAAAATGGACAGACGTTTACAAATCTACGAGTACAGTTGTGTTAGTATTTGTATTGCAATAACTAGTCCTTAAATACTCCCTAAGACTCCTAAGTTCTGCGTAGTCTTTAATCTTTATTAAATTTATATCAAAGCCTTTGAACTTTCAGTTTCCGTCATGAAGCAAAGAAAGTCTGAAATTTCACTATTAATGTTTAACATATTACCTACCTTTGGCACCCCTCCAGATCTGACGTCACTCACTTGACACAGCTCGATGACGTCACCGTCCTGGAACAAACATATTATTTTACCAAACTGACACTTCCCTAAACAGGATGTAACACAATTGACTGGGGCTTCTTATACAAATACCTCATCACATCACACTGAAAAAAGAGAAGCCCATAGACAATTTCTAGCAAAAAAAATTGGAGTCTCCACACATTATAATTCTATATTTATTCAAAATAGGTGCAAATTACACTCTTTCTGATAGTCATAAAATAATAATAACAATGTCATTTGTGAAGAATCAACAAATAAACAATAATTAGTTAATAACATCAAAATAAAATCCTTGGTATAGACCAGATTATGTCATTAGATCATGAAAACAATATGACACGAAAAGTTATATACATAAAAATCATTGAAAGCATTTAACAAGAGTAGGCCAGTTCCCCCGGACAGCACCCGGTCACGAGTATAACGCGAGAGTCAGCCATCGCTCCCATCAACCATATTTGAGGGAAAGGAACGACCCGGCTCCTGATGCGCCACCATCCGCACGAACATTTAAGCGAGCATGCACCACTCATGTCAATGCTAAGATAAAATATTTATTAAAAGAAGTACTAGACTTGTCATGTCTCATCGCTTCCATATCAATTCTAAGGTTGGCCATCATTTTATTACTATTAAACATGATTAGTAGTGTTGATAGAAGAAACACTGTCTACCCATACATTTTTGTCATTTAAATATTCGGATGTCATAATAACCTTTTTTACAAAGAGTTCTTTTGATACAATTTTTATTCTGTTTTTCTGACAAATTTAACACATCATCGGGTAATTTGTTAAACATATGAGTGAGCATTGTCCCACAAAGGATTTATTGATTTTGCTAAGTCTGGTATAAGTTACTTGAAGTTTATTCCTATTCCGAAGATTTCGACTGTGCCTGTCACTATTCAGTGAAAAGAGATGCAGATTTTTACGCACATACATTATATTTTCATAAATGTACTGACACGGGAAAGTCATTATATTAATATTTTTCAACTTATCTCGGAGCGACTCACGAGAACGCATTCCATAAATCGCGCGAACCGCTCTTTTTTGCAGAACAAATATGGTATGTATTTATATCAGCTGCATGTCCCCACAAAAGTATCCCATAAGACATAATACTATGGAAGTAGCTGAAATATACCTGCGGTGTCTATATCAGTAAGGAGCCTGATTTTTTTAACTGCGTATGCGGCTGAGCTAAGCCTGCCAGCTAGCGTTTATATATGCGGGCCCCATTGAAGCCTTGAATCTACAGTTAATCCTAGAAACACGCTTTGATTTACAAATTTCAATACATTACCAGCTAAGGATATATTGCTGTTTCCTTCAATAACATTATGTAATGTGAATTGAATACGTTTGGTCTTTTTTGAATTTAAGACTAAGTTGTTTATAGTAAACCAATTGTATACTTTTAAAAGAGTGTCGTTTACTTCGTCAGACATATCAGTTTTTCTGTCAACTTTAAAAACTAGTGATTTATCATCCGCAAACAACACAATTTTCGACAGTGATTCAACCATGAATGGTAAATCATTAATACAAACTAAAAAAAAGAAAGGTCCCAAGATAGAGCCTTGAGGCACACCCATCTTTACCCATGAACCCCTTGATTTCGTACCATTTATTTGTACTTTTTGTATCCTATTTACAAAATACAATTCTAAAAGATCTAGAGCCTTATTTTTAACACCGTAATGGTCCAGTTTTACAAGCAGAGTTTTATGTTCCACGCAATCGAATGCCTTTGACAAGTCGCAGAAGATCCCTATCACATTCTGGGATTTCTCAAAAGCATCATCAGTTTTACAAGCAGAGTTTTATGTTCCACGCAATCGAATGCTTTTGACAAGTCGCAGAATATCCCTATCGCATTCTGGGATTTCTCAAAAGCATCATATATTTTTTTAACGAGTTCAACTCCCGCGTCCGTTGTGGAACGCCTTTCTGTAAAGCCAAACTGCAGGTTATGGAGCAATTTATTGATGTTAAAGTGAGTCAACATTTGGTTTAGTATAATTTTTTCAAAGACCTTACTTAAAACTGGTAGCACAGAAACAGGCCTATAATTACTAGGGTCTTTCTTTTCTCCCGACTAAAAGAGTGGAACAACTTTACTAAATTTCATGACATCCGGAAACACTCCAGTGAATAGATCGGCCAATCTCATGTTGATAAGCTGATGAAAGAAGGTAAAACTCCTTAACAGTTAGGAGTCGGAGGAAAATTCTTTCAATATTATACATAGATATATACGTAGGTATGCAGAGACCGATAGTTGTATTTTTTCAGGTTATTCAGATGAGCTGATGAGTGATGATGGACGATTTAACTCCTTAACTTTCATGCTGCTGAGATGATGATGGAAGCCACAGGACTCTGTATCTGACATGTATTATGATTTGATAATTCCTATTGGTGAGTAGGTGATTGGGTTTAACGTTGGTAAATAGATAGCTTTATCACTTAAAAATAAAGAAAATAAAAATAAAAGTTTGAAAACTATAAAAACCGACTTCAAAATGACATTCACTCAAAAGTATGAAATAATATTATTATACTTAATTACACAACAATAACGAAATCAAAGGTAGTTACAAATTAAATTAGGGGCTTAAAATTTTTTTTGAGGTCGGTGTTAGCAAACCATCAAATCTAAAACATTTGATACGTAAGTAACTGTGTGCTGGTACCGACCTCAAAAAAATAATTAAACCCCTAATTTAATTTGTACCCACCTTTGATTTCGTTATTGTTGGTTAATGTTGTGTATTTAAGTATAATAATATTATTTCATACTTTTGAGTGAATTTCATTTTGAAGTCGGTTTTTAGTTTTTTCAAACTTTTTTTTTTTACCTTTCTTCACTTTCAAATAAGTTAAAGAAAATGTGTTCAATGAAAATGAAAGGTCTTAAAGTTACTGATTTTTGTGTGTTGGTTTATTTCAACAATAACTATTTGTTATCGAAAAATTTTGCAATTAATACCAAAAATACTTTTTTTTCATCAAAAGTGGTAATATTTTTAAAATTGTATTCAATTCAATCGATTTTTTATTACTTTATTTTTCTAGTCTTTTAATAATTTGAATTGGATATTGTCATTTGACCCATTTAAAAGGTAACGCCAGCAACGCAATACAGATTGTGTCATGTCTGTACCTACCTACAATAAACACAAAATATCTACTTAGTGCTAAAAGGATCTACAATAATTCTAGGCCTTACAAAATAAAATACGAATATCTACTTCATATGCGAGGGCAAGTATAAAGGCAGCGTGCATTCTGCGTAGTGTTTGGACTGACTAACACAATATTATAATATTGCTTAAGCGTAAAAGCTAGGTACTACGGCGCAGTAGCGAACAAAAGGAGATAGTCGCGGCTTAAGCTTAATTCACATTGGAGGCGAAGCGATGCTCAGCACAGCGGCAGCGTCAAATTCGAAGCACGCGACTTTGTATGAAGGCGACGCATTGGAAACTTGCGACCACGCAGGGATCTGGTTTTTCTCAACAATTACAAAACATATGAAAGTGATATTTTGTATCCTGAATCTTCATTTCAATATCTTCATTTTGTCACTTGCAGAAACACGATTGGTTAACTTATATAACAGAAAAAAAAATATCAAAAATCTCTTATGAAACAAAGATTTCAATTCTACAGTCTAACCAGACCGATTTAGTACCGTTAAATTTTCTTTGTCGATTAGTTTAAATACACACTTCAATATACCATTTGGATTTTTTAAAATTAATTGTAGTTTTTCATTAAAACGAAAAAAAATTAAAAAGTGCAATGTGTGATTATTTTATCTACTCTTTACACGTTAAGAAAAAGACAGAGACAACTGTTCCTTTCAATGCCTCGCAACCTACAACTGCAAGGATCCGCGGGATGTCACTGGCTGAGGTTTTATTGATGCGCGCCGCCGCTTCATTGCGCTTCGCATCGCGCTAACTGCCTCGATTCGAGGGCGAATTTTGTTTTTCGTTGCAATCTTTGATCTTCTATGTACTACTAGAGTTCAGTATGCAATGCCTCTTGACGAATTTTACGCTGCGCTGCGCGTCGCTTCGCTCCCAGTCTGAAATAACCTTTAGAGAATGTGTCAAGTAGTCACGGTTAAAAAGTGATTTACATGTTTTGTATACGCTTAAAACCCTTATAAAGTGGAACAGCTTTCCCTAAGATTCAGATTTCCATCACAATACATAATTTATGTGAAAGGGCGAATTAAGTATTAAAAAAATTCGTCAGTAAAATCAAGCGACTAACGAAAAAGTATTTTTTTTGTAGCAAGGGGACTAAGTATTATTTTGTTCCGAGGGCGTTAGTTTGAATTCTGTGCTAAGCGAAGGATTCTAAAGTAGAATCCTGCGCTTAGCGAGGAATTCAATATACGTCGCAAGAGAGTAAAATATTTTGGCCCCGAGTGGTACACACAATTTATCATCACGACCTTCGAGAAAACAGAAGCACGACCAAGATAGCTCCAACTTCTACTCAAACGCGGCTTGAAATTGACACGAAATTGAACTTGAAATTAAGCAAATTAGTGAAATTAGGCCTATTGTAAAGACTGATTATAGAGATGGTAGAATATGATCTAGAAATTAAAAAAGTGGTAAAGTAAAAGCACATGTGCGGTAAAATCAATTTTGCGCACAGTTGACTGGCATAATTATAAAGGACCACTTTTCGAGCAACTGTATTGAAAGGAATATTATCGTAAATCGAAAAGCACATTCCCATGTATAATACTTATTTATGATAATGATACAAGGGTGGTAAAAAAGTAAATAACAAACGAGTTACAAGTGGCAAATACGCGAAATTGAACTTAAAATTAAGCAAGCTAGTGAAGTTAGACCCATTGTAAAGACTATAAATATTGACAGCCAGAGATTAGAATGTGGTCTAGAAATTAAAAAATAGTAAGGCAAAAACTCGTGTGTGGTTAAATCTATTTTGCGCACACTTGACTAGCATAATATACTCGTAAAATACTACTTTTCGAGCAACTGTATTGAAAAATAATATGTACCTAAGTACCTAATAATTGAACCGCCAGTCCTATCTGAAAATCATCGGACACTTTATATTCTCGCGTACTCATGGTCTCTTACAAGAAAGGCAGAAAAATGTCATACATATCACATTACTGTCCTTCGATATTGTGAGAGTTCTCTTAGATTGGACCCTGTGCTAAAGTGGATACTCCGGCTTTTGACAACTTTGACACTCGACCTTGCCTCTTCAGCTCCCAGCTAACAAGTCACGTAGAGGTCGGCCACAAACCTTGCTGAAACTCTGATAAGTACGTAGTACGTATAAGATTAGTATAAGATACGTATTATTTTGAATAATATTTTCGTAGGATCTTAAAAGTTCCGATTGGGCGGGTACCCTACCGAAAAAAAAGGGTGTGTGTCAGCTCCGACGCACGACTGGAGTTTACTCCTTACTAACGATTATAAATGTGTTGGGGGATGACGGCCAATTTTTTATTAATTATGAAAACGGATTCGCCATAAGGGACCTCAGAGACCCTCAGATGTCGATTTTGGAAGCATTCCGTCCAGTAACTAAAAAGTTCAAAATGGCGGCTACTTTTTTCAATTCTGACAAGACAAATCTAACGACACCTCACACTCCAAAATCCATCTAGCCGTTTAGACTACAGGACGAGCCAAAGAAATAAATATACATACATACATACACACATACCTACGTACATACACACATTTCGCACATTACACACACATTTCACACATTACATACACATTACACACACATTATACACATACATTACACACATTACAGACAAATTACACACATTACACACATATTACACACAAATTACACACATTACAGACAAATTACACACATAAAATACACCTTACACACATATTACAGATAAATTACACACATTACACACACAATACAGACAAATTACACACATTACACACCTTATATATTATGAAAATAAATTCTTAAGGAGTAAACTCCAAAAATACTTCAAAAAAACATAGGTATTTCAAAAAACGTAACGCGGTCATTCGATCACTAGATTTTACTCCTTATATTTTTTCATACCGGGCGCCTATATGAAAATCGATTCTTAAGGAGTAAACTCCAATAATAAAATCTGGTCAAGTGTGAGTCGTACTCGGGCTAAGGATCCCCATCCAAATGGAGGAAAAATACATTTTTACTGGCACCCTCGTCCTGCGAGCTTTAAAAGCGTCAACATTTAAAGGTGATCTAAAAAAATATTTTATGGGCCACAGATTTGTATAACCACACCGAATTTCAGCTTTATAGCCTGCAATATTCTTTGAGAAAAACGACTGAGACGTACAGACGGACATGGCGAAACTATAAGGCTTCTTAGTTTAACTAAGGAACCCTAAAAATATTTTGAAGTCGCTCGCTTTTATGTCTTTTGTTTGGAATAAAAGGTATCGTTGTTATTCTTGTGCGGAGAGGTGTGGTGGTACGGAAACCTCGGTGCACGGCTGCGAATCACACTTCGATTTTTATATCTAGCTGTCCAAGGGGGTAACGTTTATTTTAGAATAGAATAGAATAGAAAATGTTTTATTCACGAACCAACACAACTCACAATAGATAAATAAAATATTTAAATTTCACCATACTAGGGAAAAGATACTAAGTTACATTTAGCCAGGTGAGTTGTGCAGGCTCAGCGAAAAGGATCTGACTCAGCATATGTTGTGGATTACGTTGTTCCACAACGCTGGTGTTTTTTTTATTTTTATTTTTTTATTCACAATTGGTAAACCCTTGACAACATCGCACCTGGTGGTAAGTGACGATGTTGCCGAAGATGGAAGCGGGCTAACCAAGATTCCCCAACGCAATGGGGAACTGGCTATCATATCTTCATGCCGGAACACACCAATGATATCAATATTGATATTTGGCGGCAAGACTTAGATAAGATGGTGGTAGCTAGCCAGGCGGGCTTAGAAAATGCCCTACCATCACCAACCAAACCGAGTCTTACAATTGACCCCGCCGGGAATCGAACCCGCGACCTCCTCTGTAAAGCCAGTGAACTTTGCCTCTGAGCTACGGAGGCGGTTCTGCCAGCGTTGTGGAACATCGTAATCCACAACGTTTTTCTGATGTACCTATGTAAATAATATATCTGTTTATTTGACCAAGCCTTCAGCCTAAACGGTTTGATGGTTTTTGGGTGCGAGTAAAAAAAAACGGTGATTAAATAAGAAAAATATTTAAATCAGTTTCCTAAATACGAGGATGTATATATTTTTGTTTAAAAAAAGCTGTTTTTTTAAACAGTGCCATTTTCAGCCTAGTTTGTGGTGGGCTATCTTAATTGTCAGTGACAGCACATCCTAGCGGGGTCACGTCAAGCGGTCACAAGTGACAGTAGGGGTGTTACTTAACATGAAGAGAGAGATTTACTGCCGAAATGAGAGGGTTTAGGTCAGCTCCACAACAGCTGACCTAAACCTTCTAAGTGCTGTAGATGTCCCGTTTTTGTGGCTGGATTTTGAAGGTTTGACTGAAAAAGAGTCCAGTAGAACCTCCGTGGGGTAGTGGTAACCAAATCCGTGGCGTAATGGTTAAAAGTCCATTAGCGTCACATCAGGAGTTCACGGGTTCAATTCCCGGAGGAGTCTAACTTTGTAAGACTTTGCTTGGTTGGTGGAAGGGCATTTTCTAAGTCCGCCTGGCTAGCTACCACCATCTTATCTAAGTCTTGCCTCCAAACATCAATGTTAACAGCATCAGTGTGTTTCGGCTTGAAGATAAGATAGCTAGTTCCCCATTGCATTGGGGAATCTTGGTAAGCCAGCTTCAACCTTTGGCAACATCGTCACTTACCACAAGGTAAGAAGATGCCAAGGGCTTACCAATCGTGGATTAGTAAAATTGATTTGATTAGTCAGATCAGATCAGTTTAGTAATTTTCTATGGATTTTTTATAAAGTCGAATTTTAAGGGTAGGTAATTTTAAGTATTCATATATCATCTATCTAATTGAAAACCTTGCTTTTGCCCGAGGGTTCGCTCGCGAGGGCATCGTTTTATGACCGTCTTTGAGGGCTATTCTGATTAAGCAGTCTATGTCTTTTCCTACCCCCTTAACTACATTTCTATGCAAAGTCACGTCATCCGTAGCTCCGTTGCGACGCCGACGTGCGCGAGCCTGGAAATGAGTTTTCCCCAGATCCCTTTAGTAGTCTAAGTCATTTCCCATCCCTTCAACCACCTTTGTGCAAAAAACCCCAACAATCCCTTGCTCTGTTGCGATGTTTCGAAAATCAACCAAAAAATAGTAGATTGTACAACAAGAGCATAAAATGGGCTTTATACTCGAGTTTTACACTCTGCTTTTCACTTCGATTGCAAGGAAATTAATAATTATTTGATCGTCACTACTTGAAGACATTTAATAATTAGTTTCCCGCCACATTTTTTAATTTTCAACTTTTGACGTTTGACCATGATCAGATCCTTAATGTCCAGTTATAAGTTTTTGCGTTATTTGTTTTTCAACGTAAATGCACGCCCGTATAAGGGTATTAATCTTAAATTTGTAAATAGATAGTAGTGTATATTATGTCAAAATTAAATTAAGATATAATCTCATAAAAACATATCTATAAAAATAAAGGTGTATGTATTGTGTATGTGGCCTGATTGCCTTAGTTTTAAAAAATACTTTATGCTCAAGAGAATGTAATGCAGCCACTTTACAACCTTATGTAGTGAAACAGTATATAAAGCAACTAGTGAATAAAGGACGGATTTAAAGCGAGGGCCATAGATGAATTAGGAGCAATTGAAGGATTCTAACGACTGAATCACGACCGCGGGGAGTGATTCAGCGAGTGATTCAAGTATTAGAATCCTGAGCGACGCGAGTGATTTATGATTCAAAACCCTCGATATAAATCCGTTTCATTCAAGAGTTGCATAGTATAGTTTATACCATGACTACGAGAAAAAAATATTTAAACGAAAACAGACATTTAATGAAGAAAAAACCGGTCAAGTGCGAGTTGGACTCGCGGTATGAGGGTTCCGTATCACCAGACCTCTCCACACAACTATGACAATGATACCTATTCACATGAAAAACAAAAGACATAAACACGAGCAACAGAAAAATACTACTAGCGCTATCTAGTGGTGTTTTAGTGAACTATTTTCCGTAAGTGAACGTATTATATTGAGTTTACCACTTTATATTATAGGTCTTCCTGTAATCTACTAGCAATGACCTATATTTAATATTTTTTTCAAAATTTTAGGCCCAGTAGTTTTGGAGAACAGGGTGGGGGGGATAATAGTTAGGTTTTGTTTTCTTTCATGAATAAAATCAAAACTATTTATTTTTCAATAATAACAAAAATATATTTAAGATTCTCATAACGAGCCCTTTCATTGGATATATATAACAGAGTAAGGTCTGTTTTTTTTTTAATTTTCTATTTTTTCCCCCGAAATTGACCCTTATTTTAAAAAAATATTAACTCTGTTCGTCTGTATTTGGGTCATAGGATTACACCATCCTACCAAATTTAACCTGATTTGATCCAGTAGATTCGGAGCGAATTGGCTGTGACAGACGGACGGACAGACAGACGCACGAGTGATCCCAGGTTCCATTCCGGTTCCTAGATAAGGGTTCCGTTTGTTTTTTGTTGTACGGAACCCTAAAAAGGATGGTTAAATGAATTAAAAAAATTGGAACAATTACTAAAATAACTTTAGGAATTCATTAAAAATAAAAAACTTCTGAGGCAGTCGGGTAACGAGGAGTTTGTATCGAGTATTTTTTGCGCAAGGAAGTTGTATAGCACTGAGATGGAGGTCGAATGTATTGGTGTGTTTTAAATTCAAACACCAAAATAGTGATTAAAAGTGCTTTTTAATCAATTTTTTCAGTGAATAAAATAATCTTTTTAGAGGTGCAATGGTATAATATTATATTATGCAACTAGTGAATAAAGGACGGATTTAATGCGAGGGCCATATTAGATCACAAGCAAGTGAAGGACTATAACAACTGAATCACGACCGTAGGGAGTGATTGACCGAGTGATTCAAGTATTAGAAACCTGAGCGACGCGAGTGATTCATGGCCCTCGATATAAATCCGTTTTGTTCAAGAGTTGCATACTATACTTTATACCATGACTCGGAGAAAAAGAAACATTTAAACGAAAATAGACATTTACTGAAGAAAAAAGGAAGGTTAAATTAATTTAAATGCACATTAAAATTTGAACAATTATTAAAATTTAAGAGTAATTTTCTTTGTATTCGTACAATATAAGTACAGTATTTAAAATAGCACCAATTTTATAATAAAATGACAGCAAAGAACACAAAACAGTTTTTATTCTAATGCTAAACTCCTTGTCGAAAATGTCGAACAATCAAATCTCGAGGAGTTATTTGCATAAGTCATATGTCAAATATTCTTCGGACAAGAAGTTTGAATCGAGTATTTTTTGCACAAGGACGTTGTATAGCATTGAGATGGAGGTCGAATATATTGGTGTGTTCTAA
Organism: Coleophora flavipennella; assembly: GCA_947284805.1. Classification (NCBI taxonomy): domain Eukaryota; kingdom Metazoa; phylum Arthropoda; class Insecta; order Lepidoptera; family Coleophoridae; genus Coleophora; species Coleophora flavipennella. The sequence continues at coordinate 1,092,861 of OX369267.1, forward strand.
ATTCAAACACCAAAATAGTGATTAAATAAAATAGCTTTTTATTCACTGTTTTTAGTGAATGAAATAAGCTTTTTAGAGGTGCAATGGTATAAAGCGATTTTTTTCAGAACTGTATCGGACTATGCTCTTTCCACGAGATAAAAAGTAGTTTATCCCTCTCCATGACACGAGCTAGCACCTTGCCAAATTTCGTCAAGATTGGTTGAGGTGTTGAAGCGTAAGAGGTAACACACAAACACATTTTCACATTTATAATATTAGTAAGGATTGTGGAAGGCATCTAAAAACGTTCTCGGCCAGAGAGTGTGTTTCTTGATAGAAAAGGAAATGGCTTTCAGTCTAGCGTTCGTTTGGTTCTGAAGACTTCTTATCTCCGCAATTTCCTACTTGCATCAGAGACGTGAGACGTGATATAATTATGAAAGGAACATTCTAGGATAGCGGCCACTTCACGCTACTTAGGTATATAGGTAAAGAAGTAGTGTTATCGACAATGAAAGGGATATATAGATAGACGGATACTAAATAAATAAATAATTTTATGGTGCTCAGAGTTTCCCTACGCGATCGAATCACACTAATATTATTATAAAGGCGAAAGTTTGTGAGTGTGTGTGTGTATGTTTGTTACTTCTTCACGCAAAAACTACTAAACGGATCTGGCTAAAATTTGTTAGGTAGACGTTTGAGAACCAAGGGAACTAATGTAGAGCAAAGAATTGCTAAAATTAAATAGTAGTGAGCGGGGCACACAGTTCTTATTGAAGCAGTAAAGTTCACGAGTGGCGATCGATCACTGGAGGACGTAGCGAAGGCAAGCCTATTCGGTGGACCGACGACCTGGTGAAGGTCGGCAGCGCAGGACCAGTCGTTGTAGAAATCCTTGGGGGAGGCCTTTGCCCAGCAGTGGACGTCTTTCGGCTGATATGAAGATGATGGATTTGAAATGGAATGGAATTATACTGGGCTTTTTTGGATCACGCGCTAACACTACAAATCAATGGCTTCAACTCATGAATAACTGAACCACTTACTACGCCGAAGTCGCAAGAAAAAGATTTGTTTTCTCATAGAACATATTCAGCTGATTGGCATTTTTTTACGATTTCATTAAAGTTGTAGAATATAAGAGCGTCGGTGGCGTAACGGCTAGGGCCGCCGCCTTCTGTCCGGGAGATCGTGGCTCGAATCCTACGTACCAATGTGATTTCGAATTTAGATTTCATACGTACGTTTATCCGACGCTCTTACGGTGAAGGAAAACATCGTGAGGAAACCTGCACACGCCTGCGAAGAAATTCGACGGTTGTGTGTGAAGTGGACCAACCCGCACTGGACCCGCGTGGTGGACTAAGGCCCGATCGCCCTAATTCAGGGTAGGCTCGAGCCCCTCGGTGGGGACGTATATGAGCTGATGTGATGATGTAGAATATGAGCAGAAGTCACAGTCAATATTTCGTAAAAAAATTTACTCCTGTCTGTAGCTGAGAACACTACCTAAAGTCTACTTGTTAGAAAACAAAACGTGAAGTGTTTTCTTAATAATAAAACAGTTCCAGTTGGTCTTTAAGTCTTAAATGAACACACAGAGTTGATTAAGTGGTTAAAATGCTTATAGGAACATGCTCGATGTCCAAATGTAAGTGATTAAGGCGGTAATATTACAGATTTTCGTTATTTTTGACGTCAATTACTTCTAAACGATAGAAAACCCAATATTGAAAAAACCGTTATTGTTGATGATGTCACCTAAAGTCAAAAGCTATTAGAAACACGATTGAGCAGTTTTGGCTTGATAGAAAAGATAGGTCTACACCGTTACTTTCTACTCTAGTCATGACTAATATTTTGAAGTAAAAATTAAAAAAAATATACAACAATATTTGTTACGATAATACAAAGTGAGTAATGTTATATTTTTTTATATTTTCATTGTAGTTTTTGATTGAAACGAAAAACCACTGAAAAAGCGAATAAGTGTGGTTATTTTCTTTACTCTTTATACTTAAAGAAAAAGACAGAGACAACTAATCCAATCAATACCTCGCCTTAAGATAAAATGATGAAACTTTTTGTTTACATATGTCATCATTTCCAAACAAATAGATTTTAAACACTTTTTTTAATTTATAGCGACATTCCCATACATTGAATTATTCCCATACGCTCTTTTATCCAATAAACTAACTACAATACAATAAGTGGCAGACAGTGGGAGCAATCTGACCTCAAAACGTAATGGCCTACTTCTACGGCCCATTTCACCCATTGTCCCCGATATGATGACTATTGTATGTATTGATCACGAAGATGAGGAAAAACTACTCCCAGCATGAGGTGGTAAGAAAATAACGTTGCCTTATTTTACCCAACTACAATGAAGGGTTAGAAAATCAGTTCAGTAGTTTCCGAGAAAAACTGCGGACAAACACCTACATTCTGTAGGCTCATGTTTCTATATGAGGTACTTCCGGGTGATAAGGCCCGCCGTTTTGCAAGGCCCAATCGCAGAAAACCGTTTAAAATACATTTGATCCGCGCCAACTTCATAGTACGTATGAAACAGACCAATAGAAACGCAGGAACGCAGCGTCGGCTGCGTGCGGCCGCCATCTTGCCAGTGACGCTCGGTTGTTTGTCGACCTCGGTCACGGTCACTGTTTTCGTTAAGTTTTGCTTCCACAAACGTAAGTTTTTACTTGTTTATACTGAGATTTGTAAGTAGATTTTTGTTTAGTGTGCTCATTTGAACATTGTTCTTTTGATATATACATAGACACGTGCGATTTTATAAATATTTATTAAGAAAATGATCGATTTGCAAGTGCAAGTGTTGCAAAGCCCACGTCGTTTAGGAAGGCCCAACAAAATTGCTGCTTGGGCCTTACAAGACTTGACTGGGCCTTCCAACCCTACTGCAGTCTAATAAGGCCCTTAGTGTTTTATAAAATGAGTGATAAATTTTAGAATGTTCTTTTTACTGATGTACCTAGTTTACACAAGTTATAAATGAATAAGCAATTTCAAAAACTGCACATTTCGTATATTTGAAAGCTAATAAGTTTACACCTTATATTTCCGTACTGAATTTTACAGGGCCTTGTAACCCACAATAGGGGTCTTCTAAGCCAAATATGTGTAATAAGGCCCAATGTATGAAAATTATAAATCAAAAAACCTTGACAATAAATACTTAATTCTAGCATGAATAACGATATTTTTAAGTAAAATACTAATATTTATACACTAAACACCTAAAAATTCGATAGCTGGGCAGTTTTCTTACATAGTAAAAAAGTGTATTTTTCAAAAAATATATTGATGATATTAGTTTCTGCATGCTGTTATCAAGTTCATTAATAATTACTATGTTCATATTTAAATATTTTTCAGGTTTTTCTTGCTTACTTTTGCGCCAAACGAATTAAAAGCGGCACGGGCCTTATTATACACACCATGTTTAGTAAAATAGAGGTTTTCAAAAATGTTTAAAAAAGTACCATAATGTCGTTAAAGCTTTAAGAACTACATTTGTTTGGATTCTCAAATAAACATAGCTTTTATTGTAAACACTTTTTTCATTCAGGGTTGTAAGATAATGGTTTTATTTCAATTTGCAAAAAGTGGGTCTTATTACCCCGAAGTACCTTGTATGGTCGAAAACATAAACAAAAGCACTATTGTTGAAGTCACTAAAGAATTAGAAGTGAATATGGTTGTTATTTTTCGGTAACTTATGGGTTAAATTATGTGGGACTTCATCAGCCGAAAAACGTCCACAGCTGGACAAGGCCTCCCCCAAGGATTTCCACAAAGACCGATACTGCACTGCCTGCTTCCAGCCCCATCCCACAACCTTCACCAGGCCGCACTACGCTACGCCTTTTATTACGCGGTCGCCTCTCGAAAACTTAATTGACCCAATATGGGACTTATCATAAGCATAATCGTTATCAATACTTTTTTTACAAGCGCGTTAGATTAGCGGTTGAATTTTCGGCAAAATTAAATTAAATATATTGAGGTACTTTAATTTTGGATTATTAAAAAAAAGTTTTTTTTAATTTGACAAGCGGTAAAACCTTGGCATAATCTCACCTAATTGTAAGTGACGATGATACTTAAGATGGAAGCAGGCTTACCAAGATTCCCTAACGCTATGGGGAACTGGCTATCTTAAAGCCTGTATACCTCAATGCTGCATTAATGTTTGGCAGCAAAACTTAGATAAGATGGTGGTGGTGGATGGAACATGACGGGCTTAGAACATGCCCTTCCACTTACCATACCGTGACTTACAAATTTAGACTACCCCAGGAATCGAACCCACGACCTCCTAAACAATCACGCCACGGACGAGGAATGGACCGGTTTTGCTTATACTTTTTTTGTTGAGTTCGTTATTGTCAGGAGGTTTTAGTGTAGTTTAGGGTAGGGTAGGGTAGTGTAGTATAGTGTAGGGAAGGAAAGGTAGGGTAGGGCAGGGCAGGGTAGGGTAGGGTAGTGTAGTGTAGTGTAAGGTGAAACGAAGTTCGCCGGGACAGCTAGTATTAAAATATAAGACAAAACTAAACCTGGGGCACGCACGAATATGTATTGTCTTTATAGGGTACGGTATTTTCGGGATACCGATTTATTCATTCGTTTCCCACCTTGCTACCAGACATTTGGGCACGACAATATACAGTTAAATAAATGTACCGTAGTTTTTGGGTAATTCAGTCCCAGCGCCAGAACCGTAGCGGTTCGGATTCCAATGTAATGGCTGACGAGTACTTCCTTTCAACATTTATCGCGAAACGAGCGCTACAATGACAGATATTATCCTTACTAATATTAGAAATGTGAAAATGTGTTCTGTGTTACCTTTTCACGCTTTTACACCTCGACAATCTTGAAAATGTGCCGTGCAGGTAGCCCACTGTGCCGTGCAGGTAGCCTACTGTGCCATGCAGGTAGCCCACTGTGCCATGCAGGTCGCCCACTGTGTCACTGGGAAGGACACAGGCTTCTTTTCATCCCGTAAAAATAGCATATTCCGATGCAGTTCCTGAGGGAACTGAAAAAATTCTCTTTTTTTGGTTAATTTCTACATCGCAACCGATGGATTGATGTGATTTTTTGCATAGAGATGGCTGAGGGGGACTGGAAAATGGCATAATTTACTAATTAGCATATCATAACATTCCGAGAGATCTGGGCAATTTTTTTGTATAGAATTGGTTGAGGGGGTGGGACGACATAGACGGCTAATCAGAATGGCCCGATATAGTTCCTGAGGAATCTGGAGAAAACCCATGCCCACGCTCACGAGTCGCTTGCGGCTCGCGCACCACTCACCCTCAAAGACAGTCATAAAATCGATGTCCACGCGGGCGAAGCCGCGGGCAAAAGCTAGTCATCGTATATTAGCTGAAAGGCGTCCACTGCCAAACAAAGACCTCCTCCAAGGGCTTTCACAGCGACCAGTCCTGCGCTGCCCGAAACCAGCAGCTTCCCGCGACCTTCACCAGTGGGAGGCCTGCCTACTAAAGAATAGTTAATAGAACTATAAACGACATACTCGTAGCCCACACAATCGCTAAACTCAAGTAGCAGTGGGCGGGGCACAAAGCTCGTAAAACGGACGCCCGTCGGGGCAGTAAAAGTTCTCGAGTGGCGGCCGTGAACTGGAAAGAGAAATATAACGCTACAATTTTCGTAACAAGGGTTAGGAATTTTGGTAAGCCCGCTACCACCTTCCACTTCAGGTGATAATATGCCACGGGGGCTCACCAATGATGGATAAAAAAATGTACGAGTTAGGAGAACCCACGAGGCTCGAGTTTCCATACAAACGTAGTTCCGCTTTATTACAAAAACTACATGCTTTGATTGATTCCAAAATTTGCGAATATATTGAGTAGACACATATCGATGTTTGTAATTAGTTTTAATCGTAGTAAATTTAAAAATAACTATACGAAGGCTTAAATTAGATTTTTACTGACAGTTTGGAACTTCTCTTATTTATTTTTTACGTTTTATATTAGTACATCGAAAATTAATTACAAACATCGATATATGTACTCAATATATTCGCAAAGTTTGGATTCAATCCGGCATGTAGTTTTTGTATTAAAGCGGAACTATACCTTATACCAATAAAAAAAACACAATGTAAAGAAACTTAGTAGGGATTTGACAGTTTCAAATGTCAATTCCATAGTACTTTTGTTTACCTTTTGCATTTTTGATTGGTATAAGGGCGTTTACACGTAGAACGCTGGCTACCAGCGCCGACCTACCAGCGCAGGTAGTCGGCGCAGGCAGTACTATACTTTGCGCCGAACCAGCGCTGATAAGTGACAGCTTGCTTATGTAGAGGTTATCAGAACGGACCGGTGCCGATAAGCGCCGAAGTCCTATACGTTCGACAACCAAACTGTAACCAATCTGTATCAATCTGCGTGACGAGGGGGTGAGGTCGCAATCTAGAGAGCGGCAGGGAGTGTCCATATTGTATGTTAGTACTAATATTTTTGGCTATAGGCTTAGCCAAAGAAAGAGACGTACATACAAAAAACATTACCCTACTTTTTGGGCATTCAGGTAACAAGTGTAAGGAGTTGTAGGTATTGCCGTCCTTTGAGTCACAAGACCAAAATTTTCATGAATAATAACTTCTGATATTTTAACCTGATCATTTTGGTTATAAGGCTAATGTTATCAGCGTCTAAATTAGGTTTTTGCGATCCATCCCATACCTTGTCAATCCCTCCTTTAAAAGACCCATACCGTAGTCTTTTGGGAAAACCGTTTAAAGGCGAGTTAAATTAACTTTGGAACGGAAATTTCATTTCCTAAAATTGAGTAGCGTCTAACAAAGGAAAGGCGTTGATTCGTTCAGACACATCTGCCCCAAGTCTACACTTGCGGGGGCGGATGTACTCTCATGTTTTATTAAAATTGGAGCCTTTTAGAATGAGGCGATTTGTCATGTCTGCCCCAAACTTGTACTTAATGGACCTCTGCGCTTGTGCTTACTTGTAACTAAGTGAGTGATTTATGGGCTAGTCATATCAGAAAGAACGTAGGAAAATCCAAAGTGTACACCGGATTTTTAGGGTTCCCCTCTCGAGTGATTTATGGGCTAGTCATATCAGAAAGAACGTAGGAAAATCCAAAATTTACATCGGATTCTTAGGGTTACCCTGAGTGATTTATGGGCTAGTCATATCAGAAAGAACGTAGGAGAATCCAAAGTGTACACCGGATTCTTAGGGTTACCCTGAGTAATTTATGGGCTAGTCATATCAGAAAGAACGTAGGAAAATCCAAAATTTACATCGGATTCTTAGGGTTACCCTGAGTAATTTATGGGCTAGTCATATCAGAAAGAACGTAGGAAAATCCAAAATTTACATCGGATTCTTAGGGTTACCCTGAGTGATTTATGGGCTAGTCATATCAGAAAGAACGTAGGAAAATCCAAAGTGCACACCGGATTTTTAGGGTTCCCTTCCTCGAGTGATTTATGGGCTAGTCATATCAGAAAGAACGTAGGAAAATCCAAAATTTACATCGGATTCTTAGGGTTACCCTGAGTGATTTATGGGCTAGTCATATCAGAAAGAACGTAGGAGAATCCAAAGTGTACACCGGATTTTTAGGGTTCCCCTCCTCGAGTGATTTATGGGCTAGTCATATCAGAAAGAACGTAGGAAAATCCAAAGTGTACACCGAATTTTTAGGGTTCCCCTCCTCAAGTGGTTTATGGGCTAGTCATATCAGAAAGAACGTAGGAAAATCCAAGTGTATACACCGGATTGGTAGGTTTTTGAAGTGAAAACTTCTTTAGGCGCGTTGGGCATTTTTTGAGATGGGAATAAACTATTAAACTCCAGACACCGTTACATTACCGAAACCGATACCGACATTTTACCAGGAACACTCAAAGGCTCAAAACTTATAAAACTGTAAAAAAGTTTTCACTTCTGTCGACACTCCTGGAGTGGTTAGGTTTTTTTGTTCACTTACCCTAGCATATGGGGTATCGTTGAATAGATCTTTCCAAACTACTGCTTAGGTTTTGCTAAGATAATTTTTCCGACAAATGATTCGTTTTACTAAATAGGTGTAAAGATTTAAAGTGGTGATTTTCATTAGAGTTACCCCCTAAACGCTAAACCGCTATTTCAGGGTTACTGAATAATACTAGTAGTGGGGCATACAATCAATTTACAAGGAAAATTATAATTTCTTAGTTTAGGAGTAATAGTCGACCAACTAACCCTCGGTTGGTCGCGCTTTTTTTGTGACATCATCGGTCGCGTGGGGTCTTTAAAAGCCCGATATTAGGTTAGAGAGACTTTAAATAATTTTCATTTATTATTATTATTATTTTTTATATTTTTAGTAACAAAAGCGTCGGTGGCTCAACCGGTAACGACTCGGTCCATCTAACCAGAGGTACCGGGTTTAAATCTGGACGGCCAATGTACCAATGAGTTTTTTGAAAAACTTACGTACATATACTTACCGATGAAAACATCGTGAGGAAACCTGCACACGCCTGCGATGAAACTCGAAGGTTGTGTGTGAAGTTGACCAACCCGCACTGGGCCCGCGTGGTCGACAAAGGCCTGATCGCCCTAATTCAGGGTAGGCTCGAGCCCCTCGGTGGGGACGTATATGAGCTGTTATGATGATATTTTTAGTAGCATAATAAAATAAAGATTTAAATAAAACCCATGGTGTGGTTTTAAATCACTTCATTGATAGGAAACAGTTTTGAACAAATAATAATTATTATTTTCTAATTATTATTATTTTTTGCACTAATTGATAAAGTATGTTTTAGGAAGCTACTCTGAGGTACAAATTTGAATCTTTAATTCATTTGATTCAAAGGATTTGTTAATATGGAGCAAATCCCCCCCCCCCCTCTAGGGAGGGCGTCGCTCCGATGTGCTTTTAAGGTGGCCCTGCTGCCAAAGCTTAGGAGGAGTCTTAGTGGGTAGTGTGGTCTTGGGCCTGTGTATATTTATTTATACATATATTAGTACTAACATATGGTATGGACAGGACACTCCCTGCCGCTCTCTAGGTTCCGACGTCACCCAGATTGATACAGATTAGTTACAGTTTGGTTGTCGAACGTATAGGATTTCGCAGCCATTTTGTTTGTTCCGTCATTCCTTTTTTGAAGTGTCATTTCTGGCCCGTTGTATGAAGTGTCCAGGGTGTGCTAGTACTAACCCTACGCCGTCCGATCTGTGTGTTTCAACTCGGAAAAGCCGTATCTTATGAACAGTAACAGATTGCCGCCTTTTAAAATTTTCACGGATTAGTCATTAATCTGATTTTCTAAAAATACAAATTAAAAAACGCGCACCACTCACCCTTAAAGACAGTCATAAAAACGATGTCCACGCGGGCGAAGCCGCGGGCAAAACTTGGTTATAATAATATAATACACGGGACCGGGACAATCACACACGGTCATCTGGCCCCAAAACACAGATGAGATACTAGTTACTTCCCAAACTAGAACTCCCTGTACTATGGAAAAGAGAGACTGATATACACATACGTATACAGGGTGTAACAAAAATGGTGTGTAGGTCCCGTTAACTGGGGCTTCTACTCATCAACTTTCGTTCTACAAGATAGGATAAATAAATCGCAAAAAAATTTGAATTCTATACAAAACGATCAGCTGATTGACCAATTTCGTGTAATGTTTTCGATTATTGTTTTGTTAATTAATCCAAAAATTGATACATTTAAGAGGAGTGCGACCCTAGCACGCTCCATACAAACGTAGTTCCGTAGTTTTCCGTAAAAATTTGCCGTTAGTCCGCAAAAATTCGTGACGATTTGTATATATATATATATATATATATATATATATATTACCTAAGAGGAATAAATTACCTAAGAGGAATAAATAAAAAAAACAGATTTTGACGGAATCTGAAAAATCACAGACACAGCTATTAGTTTCTAGATAGTCTTTACAAAATTTCAATAACTTTGGTTGGTAGGCCTATATATTATAATATATTTAAAGGGAACAATTTAAGTGCTCACCAAAATATTTTTTAATATCCTAAGATTGAGTACCAAATAAAATAAAATATATATTCTATAAGTCCGCCTATATGTACAACTTCCTTAATCATTGTATCTTTTTTTTTTCTCTTATGTTGTGCAATAACGTGTTTTCAATTAATCAATCAATCAATATATTCTTTTTGCTTGCCAAAATAGATAAATGCTCACCAAATATAGTTTTACTGAAATGAGCGAGCGAAGCGAGCGATGTTAGTTTCGGTTAGGTTTGATTAATTATACAGTCAAAGAGCCTCGCAGAAGAAGAAAGCAATATTATATGTATATGGTGTTAAAAAAAATGGTAACATCTTTTTAGCGATAATATAAAATATTTGGTCTGAAATTAACTATAACGGGTGTTTACATATTTTTGTGGTACGCAATAAAAAGGAAATTAGCTCCATTTCTACAATACTTCCTGAAACAAAATTTGGTGAGCATTTACCCGTTTTGGCAGGCATTTCGAATTTATTGGAAGTAATATAAGTGCATTTCTGGTAGGCATTTAAACACAAGCCATATTCAAATAAGAACCAACCTAAAGTAGTATATAGGGTGACTTTTAATTAGTTCTTGTTAACAAAGGATATGAATGTACTGGTGATTACAAACAACTTTTCCAAAGAAACTATATGTCAAATATGAAAAAAAATGGTACTTTATACATTTTTGCCAATTTGATAACTTGTTACGTATCGAGGATCATTTTTTTTCTGATTTGACATATAGTTTCTTTGGGAAAGTTGTTTGTAATCACGAGTACATTCATATCCTTTGCTATCAAGAACTAATTAAAAGTCACCCTATTTACCGCGCTAGGAGTCCACTTCTTTTAATGCCTCTTTCAAAACCTGACAAGGTATTATTTTTTTATTTGTAAATAATATTATTTAGTAATCTCATTCTTACCGCACCAATTAAATATACAGGAGTTTAAAATCACTTTCAAAACAAGTTCCTAATTTCATAACATAAAATCCAAATTCTACAAATGCTTAATTATCCCAACTCTTTACTGTATAAAAGTTAGGGATTTCGTGGATATCCCGGTGGATAATTAAGCAATAATGGCTACGACGCAATAAAACAAGCTGTTGAAATAAGTTCTAACAACTTTTGAATTAATTATCAAACCGGATAAGCCCAAAGTACGTCATAACGAGAAAGATATTAACTATAAAGAGAAGATAATTATAAAGAGAAAGATATTAACAGCTTACTCTTTGATTGTAAAACTAAGCGTTCTCTACAATTGATAAGCTCTTGGCATCGTCTCACCTGATGGTAAGTGACGATGATGCCAAAGATGGAAGCGGGCTTACTAAGATACCCCAACGCAATGGGGATCTGGCTATCTTAAGCCGGAATCTTATCTCTCAAGCCGGAACACATAAATGCTGTTAACAATGGTGTTTGGCAGAAAGACTTAGATATGATGGTGGTAGCTAGGCAGGCGGGCTATGAAAATGCCCTACCACCAACCAAATCTTGTCTTACAAAATTGACCCCGCCGAGAATCGAACCCGCGATCTCCGGATGTGAAGCGAATAGACTAACCATTATGCCACGGAGGCGGTTAAATCTTTAATAAATTGCGATGAAATTCGGTTTATACAGGGGGATGTAATAAAACTGGTATAGGAGCCGATAAATGGGGCTTCTACTCATCATACTGAACTACTTTTCCTATGAGACCCATGCTCAATACGCAAAAAAAATGCCTCATACAAATCTATCAGCTGATGGACTAATTTTGTATATTTTGACAAGGGTGAACAACGGTTGCCTAAACCTGAAATTATTGAGGAAACCCTAAACTAATCGTATGATTAATAATAAAATATTATTTAGTTTTGTGTCCACTGTTTTTAATTTGACGTGGGGAAAGAAATGGAAACGATTTGTCGTAGAAATCCTTGAGGGAGGCCTATATCCAGCAGTGGATGTCCTACGGCTGATATGATGATGTTGATGATGACGAGGAAATAATGTGAAAAAAACAAAACCTTTCTAACAGACAGTAAGAATACACAACCAGTAAAATTACACAGAAAATATTGTATAATTTGTATATCGAACACCTGGTGTTGCACTTAGCATCACTCGCGGTCACTTGTAGGGCATTCAGATTTACACCTACGGATGTGTGCAATGCGACCTTTATACAATCTGGAATCAGATGTTCAGGTTTCCTCACGATGTTTTCCTTCACCGTTAAAGCAATCGATAATTATATGTACGTAAGTTTCGAAAACCTCATTGGTATATTGGCCGTTCGGATTAGAACCCGGGACCTCTGGTTAGGAGGACCGAGTCGTTACCGGTTGAGCCACCGACGCTTTTGGCGTTGGAACACTGTGTGTCAGATTTCATCAAAATCCTTCCGGCCTATCTATACTTTAGGGATTTGTCATGACGGATATTTTATAAACCGGTCAAGTGCGAGTCGGACTCGCGTATCGAGGATTCCGTACCACCACACCTCTGGATAAGGAACCTTAAAATCATTAACAAGTACCTACAACAATGATACCCACAGATCTATTACAAATAGATTTCTATAACGCGTGGCCACTACAATGCCTCTCGCTTTAACCGTTTTATGCGCTTGTGTTGACACCTCAATATTATTTCCATTATGTCAGGATAAATTTCAATGTTATCAGCGCGACCTAGCGCCTTTGTAGTAGATCTAATGAAATTTAAGTAATGCTTTCGAAAAGCATTTGTAAAGCTTTATTTTTCAATATACCTCATAAATCAGGGGTCACATAGAAACCTACAAACATATATTATTTTTATTAGGTAAAATTTAAATTTATTTGGCAACATTGAAAGAACCATTGTTTGGCTAAGAAACTGTCAGATTTTGACAATTAGCCAGCAAAAAAGTGGCCACGCCGATAAGGACAAAAAATAATATCAGTATCTTTTTCGCACTCGTGCCATATCGTAACTATCCTTCTTTTTCTAACAATTTCTTTATTAATCTATTTGTAGTAGATCTGTGATGATACCTATATTCACTTCAATCAAAAGACATAATCGAGATTGAATGATGATATTTTTTCATTCAGTTCGGGATCCTTAGTGCGAGTATTACTCTGACTCAAAAGGCCGTTTTTTTTAGTTGATGTCATACTTTATAGTCTGTCTGTACTAATCACACCAAGTTTGACACATGTATGTGTCAGAAATAACAACAAAACATTAAAAAGATGGAAACGCTAAACACGTTAAAAAAACTGGTCAAGTGCGAGTCGGACTCGCGCTAAGTAGGGCTCCGTAGTGTTTTAAAAAATATAGGGTATGATTTATCGATCCCCAATTAAATAGATTCGATCACTAAACACAAAATTTGAAATTCCCTAATTATTATAGTTTGTACTCAAAATAGTAGATCTGTCGCCAAAGTATAGTCATCAAACAAAGCCAAAACAATACTCAAAAGGATAAGATTTATCACCAAAATAATAAATAAATATTTGCAATATGAGCAAAGATGCTTTTGGCACTTCACCGGTCGCTACGGGCGACACGCTCGCTTCGCTCAAGTTAACCTGTCAAATGAAATCAAATTTAATCATTTATTTGTAGGAAACATGGTAGTTAAGATGAACAAATATATATAATATAAGATACATCATGTCTCGCTTATAAAATAAGCATGCAAAATAGTGTCAGTGCAGGTAGATATAAATAAAACTGTAAACAATATTGTCAGTCCGCATAAATTGGATAACATTATTGCAAGAATTCTTTCACATTATAATAGTTTTTATCGTTAAGCCATTTGTACAATTTTGTCTTGAATATTTTAATATGTAAATCTTTAATATTATTCGGTACTTCATTGTAACGTTTAATACACATACATAGACAACTCCGGTTGTATTTTTTTGTCAGTGGAGTTTCAAAAAAAATCTAGGTGAGGGTTTCGTCGACATCTAGCGTAAACGTCAATTGCCTTAACAAATAATTGTGAGTGCTGTTTCACGAAAATGCAAGCCTCATTAATATATAGGCAAAACCTATCAGCTCGTTGCTTCACTCCTCGCTACCTAACCACATAAAATAACCTAACCTAACCACAAAACTAACATGTTGACCTTCATCTTAACTCAAATTTAATTTGATGACAGATCTATCAATTTGAGAACGAAAATCCTCACTAATATTATAAATGTAAAAATGTGTTTGTTTGTTACCTTTTCACGCTTCAACGCGTTGACCAATCTTTATGAAATTTGGCATGCAGGTGGCATGTGTTACGGGGAAGGACATCATAGGCTACTTTTTATCCCGGCAAAATAGCATAATCTGATGCAGTTCCTGAGGGAACTAAAAAAATACTCGATTGTTGTGATTTTTTGCACAGAGATGGTTGAGTAGGTGGGAAACGACATAATTTACTAATCACCCTTAAAGACAGTCATAAAAACGATGTCCACGCGGGTGGAGCCGCGGGAAAAAGCTAGTATTGAATAAAGATGAATCTATTTAGTTGAGGACGAAAAATATAATTCCCAAAAGTAAAGGCATATTTTAAAAAACAAAATTGTTTTTGCAATTGGGAATACAACGTTTTGGGAAAAATCTATGAACGTTTTACAAATATAACTGCACATCTTACAATACAATACAATCCTTTATTGATAAAAAAACATTTTATAAGTCAATCTTAAAAAAACAAAACAATAATATTAGTAGGTAACATTAAGTTACATATCTAGTTAATATTAAATTGGTACAATGTCAAAATTAAAAATAAAATTATTATCTGTTATTTTATAATCAGAATAAGATAAATAATATAATTATTCAAATAATTCATTAACCTTGTAGAGCGTCAGTTCGAAAAGCCAACGTTTTAGTCTGACCTTAAATGATTGCTCACTCGGAGCAGATTTAATGTCCTCGGGCAGTTTATTATAAATTTTAGGACCCAGGACATGAGAAAACCTTTCAGATTTCGCTAATCTATGTGGCAATTGTGGCACCGGCTTCAACCTTCCAGCACCTCTAGTGTCATGGTCATGGGTATCTCTATATCTCTGGAAATTATTGAGATCCTTCCGCACACTCACAGCAACTTGAAAAACAACTATAGAGGGCGTAAGGATACTCAACGACTTGAAGTGGGGTATCGCGGATTCATCCTGAGGGATGCTCACGATGGCGCGGACAGCTCGCTTCTGTAAGATAAAGGCACGCTCCCGCTCGGCAGCGCACCCCCACAGCTCGGTGCCGTACTGTAATACCGAGTGCACTGTGGCACAATAGCAGGCTCGTACCGTCTGTCGCGGCACCACTCGTGACAATCTTTTAAGCGCAAAGCACGCCCTGGACAGTTTTCCACACACTTTGTCCCATGAGAAGCCCATTTTAAGCCTCTATCAATCTCGAAGCCCAAAAAAGTTGTGTTCGGAGTTTGATCAATCCGTACCCCATTTGCAAGCACTACAAGGGACTTTTGTGGTCTACCAGACAAATCGAAGTTAATTATATGGGTTTTATGAAGGTTTAGGATTAATTTTCGTCAAACCACTTCGATACATTTGCAGCTGTCTGGTTCAGGGCAATTTCTAAGGCAAAGTGGGATTGTGCCTGTACAATAACCGCCACATCATCAGCGTACATAAAAGTTTCTCCTGATGTTATTGCTTCCGGAAGGTCATTCATCAGAAGACAAAAAGTATATTAGATACTGAGGACCCCCGTGCCACGCCCATATTTGATGTAAACGTATCCGATCTGACTTCACCACCGTCACCAATGACTAGCCGAGACCTTTCACGAAGAAGATCCATCACTATAAAGTAGGAAAGTCCATCAATTCCATAGTGTCTCAACTTGGCACCGAGGATGTCATGATCTGCTACATCGAATGCCTTAGATAGATCACATCAGAGGATGGCAACTTCTTCCCCATTTTCTCGCGCTTTCACAATACGTTTGACCAGTTCCTTTGCCAACATGGTCGTGGACCGACCCGGGCGGTAGGCATATTGCTGATCTGATAGCGCAGCCGTCAATGTTAGGAATGTCATGAGGCGGGAGCTCAGACCATTCTCCATAACTTTCGAGATAACCGGGTTTATAGACACGGGTATATAACCGTCAATATCGTCACGCATACCCTTGCCTTTGAAAATAGGTGAGATCATACTCTTTTTGAAAGGTTTCGGAAAGGCGCCCTCAGTGAGGCACCGATTGAACATGTATGCAAGAATTGGTGACAACGTTATTGCCTCTGCACTCAACAGTCGCACTGAAATGTCATAAATGTCATATTAAGTTGGTCGACTGTTACTCCTAAACTAAGAGAGCCTACTTATCCCTGATAGTTTTCCTTTTTAATTGATTATATGTCCTACTATTTACAATGTTTTTCAGATGTCCTGAAATAGCGGTTTAGTTGGTAAGGTAGGACACCTTGACTCAAAACAATTAGCATTTTAAAGCTTAATATCTCGCAAACTGATCCCTGAATCGAAAAATGGTTTTAGCAAACCCTCAATAGTTTTAAAATACATATTTAACGGGACCAAAACAAAAAATCACCTCCCTCTTTACTTGGGGAGGTACCAAAAATTTTTTTTTTCTCAAGATTTTTTTCACCACTTTGTCGGCGTGACCTCAATTAACTTTAAATTAACCATTTAATTCAAATTAACCACCGTAGCTCAGAGGCAAAGTTCACTGGCTTTACACAGGAGGTCGCGGGTTCGAATCCCGGCGGGGTCAATTGTAAGACTCGGTTTGGTTGGTGGTAGGGCATTTCCTAAGCCCGCCTGGCTAGCTACCACCATCTTATCTAAGTCTTGCCGCCAAATATCAATGTTGATATCATTGGTGTGTTCCGGCATGAAGATATGATAGCCAGTTCCCCATTGCGTTGGGGAATCTTGGTAAGCTCGCTTCCATCTTCGGCAACATCGTCACTTACCACCAGGTGAGATGGTGTCAAGGGTTTACCAATTGTGAATAAAAAAAAATACTTATGCCAAATTACAGCTTTTGAGTATACTGATAGTCTCTGAGCTAAGCAAAGGACAGACGGACAGACAAACGGAAAAGACATGGCGAAACTATAAGGGTTCCTTGTTGACTACGGAATCCTAAAAAAAACTACTTTTATCACAACAAATTTATCCTATTATTTTTGATTTTTGTAAATTTTCTAAAAAACTAAGTAGTATACAGATTTCGATACAATTTATAAAGGACCAGCCTGGCAGGTAAGGCATTAAAAAAAAATCATGCAAATCGATTCACAATCTGCGAAGATATCGCGTAACAAACATACAAAAAAAAAACAGTCTAATCGAGAACCCTTAGTAAATCCGCCATAATAACACATTCAATGAAAATGTCAACCGGCTTACTTTTACGGTTCAATAGATACATTCAGATAGATACGTAAAGATACATACACTTTTAAAAGTCGGAAGGACAGACGAGAAGACGGGCGGCGTAGGATTAGAAGGTGCTGTTTCGTCCGAATGGATTAGAAGCGTAGGCGTAGGATTAGAAGGTGCTGTTACGTCCATTTGGATGAAACTTTTTGGACGTAGCGACGAACGACTCAGTAGTAATGTTTTAGTTGTTACCCTTGAGTGAGGACGGTAATGATTAAAGGACCGTTTAAATCTACTATTTGAATATGCTTTCTCAATAGTATGTAACACCTGTATAGTTCAAGGATTTATGTTGTGATTCCCTGATCCAATCTGCAATCACAATCCTCTATGAATAAATCTTACGGACATTTAGGAATTCTAGCTCCATTGAGTTCCACGGGGAAATGACTCGCTCGGAGTTCCATGAATATCATATTATCGCCTCCGTGGCGTATTGTTTAGTCCATTCGCTTCACACCAGTAGGTCGCGGTTCGATTTCCGGCGGGATTAACTTTGTAAGACTCGGTTTGGTTAGTGGCAGGGAATTTTCATAGCCCGCCTGGCTAGCTACTACTATCTTATCTAAATCTTACCGCCTAACATCAGTGTTAACATCATTGATGTGTTCCGGCTTGAAGATAAGATAGTCGGATCTCCATTGCATTGGGGAATCTTGGTAAACCCGCTTCCAACTTTGGCATCATCGTCACTTGCCATCAGGTGAGATGATGCCAAGGGCTTATCCATTGTGGCTAAAAAAAATGTGTGCTGGGACACATAGTAGAAGTGAAACTTCAACGGACAAGTGGAAACGGTAACCCAGGTGGAAACGGTAACCCAGGCTAAGTATACCTGCTTTATATCTCCATCTCAACTTTTCTTTATTTACGAATACAGCCGTTGCCCTCTCTCCGCCGCCGCCAGCCGTTCTCTGTCTACCCCCTCCACGTGGCCGTAACGCTTTTTCGTGACAGAAAAAATCCTTCTAGGTAATGAAGTTTCACTTCAAAAAAAATTTTTTGAAACACTTGTGTCATGCGCCTCCTACCTATACGTTATTTATTTAAACAAGATGTATACTAAGTTGCCGTGTTAATAATATAATAAATGTTTATTGACAAAACCACCTAACTAAAGGGTTAACAGTGCTGTTTCTTATAATATGGCAAATGGCAATATATTAAATAAGGAACAAAAATTTTGAGCGGTAATTGATAGTGAGAAACATATTAAGGTGTACTAATCTCCAAACTAGGGGGACCCTGTACCTTGGAGATCAGATTCCTTCTTTAAAATTTAATAAGTCCATTTAATGAAAGGTAAGTAGCAAATAAAGTAGTGGTTAGCTAAAGAAAATTAAAAGAAGTACATTTAAAATTATAAACGTAGTAGGTAGGTACTTACTTATGCGTGTGATGTGTGTGTGTATATACGTCCTTCCGGTGCTCTTGTTCCCAAACTACTCGTCGGATTTGGGTTTAATATGGTCTACGGCCCGATCGCCCTAATTCAGGGTAGGCTCGAGCCCCTAATTGGAGACGTATATGAGCTGATATGATAATGGTCAATGGTAATTTTTTTTATTATCTCTAGCCGTTTGTATTAAAATTTCCTCCATTTTGATTTTTTAGGGTTGCCATTGCCACTATAGTAAAAAATTACTTATTATTTTTTACTCAAAAATGGCCCTAACGATTTTGATAAAACTCAGTATCAGTATGTTACTATCACTGTGTAAAGCCTACAGTACGCGGTAGTTCGTTGTTCCAAGCAAATCGGAATAAGGTAAATACAACTTCAGGTTGTTTGTTACTTTTTTCAAAAATGGCTGTAACGATTTTAATTAAACTTTGTAAATAACTAGGAATTTAAAGAAATAACTAGGTACTTGATTATTCCAGGAAAAATCTGAGTAAGGTACATCCCATACAAACCCAAATTATTCGTAAATTTAACCTAGCTTAATTCTTTGATACGAAGTAAGTATGTATAATGTTTATGCCCGACTGCGACAGACGGTGAAGGCTTTGCGAGAAAGTATGCACAGCATGGCTGTATAATTAATTTATTATTCATTAAAAATAAACAAATAATGGCCAAAATTAATTTCTTACAAAAACACTGAACAATATTCAGAGGTGAAAAAACGTTTTTTCTTTTTGTATGGAGAGTGCGAGCTATTCTTCCCTCCAATGCATGGTTAGCTAAGTGACATCATTCTAAATCCAATATGGCGGACTCCCAAAGATGACAGACCAGTCATTTCTTAAGCACCTCCATTAACTCTTCATCTTTATCTTATCAGCTCATATACGTCCCCACCGAGGGGCTAGAACCTACCCTGAGTTAGGGCGATCGGGCCTTAGTCGACCACGCCGGCCCAGTGCGGGCTTCGCAGGCGTGTGCAGGTTTCCTCACGATGTTTCCCTTCACCGTAAGAGCGTCGGATAAAAGTATATATGAAATCTAAATTCGAAAATACATTGGTATAAAGTAGTGGCAGTATTCGAACAACGGCCTTCCGGACAGGAGGTAGCGGACGTAACCGTTACGCCACCGACGCTTGACGATCATAATATGTGTATCAAATGAAAGGGTTTAATGAGAAGAATACAGAATAATTATAATTATTTTCAAATTAAAGTTTGTACCTAAAAGTTTTTAGGTTTTTCGAAAATCATTAATTCACATTTGATTTGATTAGCTTATCGTTAACCACCATCTTTGTATGGGGGGGTAGTCCAATTTGTATAATTGGCCATAGTACCTGCAGGTTTCTAACACAGTAGGTACATACTCAAACTTCTCATCTGTAAAATTTCGAAAACTTTCTTTTGGCATTACTGAAGTCAGTTAAATAATAAAGTCGGCACTCACCCGTCCATCGCTCTTCCAGTAGATGAAGAACCCGTACTCGTCGACCTTGAAGAGGCAGTTCTGCTCCAACTCAGTGTTGTCCTTCTCTTCGGTCCACCGGTCGAAGACCGCGCCCTGCAATAAGGCACCATTGTTAACAACCTTTAACCTTCCCCACTGCCAAGCATGTACCCAAAAGGGGGGAGGGGGCGCTCCAAGCGGTACGGAACCTCCTCAAAAGTGTTACAAGACGTCTAAGTGATCCACCACGCCGGCCGACGACGACGTTCAGTTTGTAAGGGCTTGTGCACAAATCATGTGAGGTTCGATGGGGGGGTTGAGGGGTCACGAAAAAATCACGACAGATCACGTTGGGGGAAGGGTGTATAAGGAGACCTCACGTGTATTTTTCTACAGTGTACGAACAAAGAAAAAAATCTGCCACAACAGTAGATAGTTTTTCTCGGTAATAAATCTTCGCATGTTAAATACTTCAGAGTAGAGAGTCTATTTTACGAAATTTTGGCGCGTGGGGAACATGTCCGCGCTTGAAAATTAGGTTGAATTAAGGCGAGGCACCGGTGGAGAAGCGGAGAAACCCTTTTGCTAGATCAATTTTTTTGGGTAATTACTACTAAATATTGGACATACTTGAGGATATTGTCTGAGGAATGTGCTAATTTGTTACACGATAGTGTGTATATTGCTCGATCATAAAAAAACCCAAAAACAGGTCTAAAATGTTTAAAAAAAAGCTAAAACGAATTATTTATTAATAAAATTTCTAAATTTGCACATAGTTTTTACATGTTGATATTTCTTTTTAAGTGCTACAGAGAATATGCCTAATTTTAGTTTTTAAATTGAAGTCTTAAGAGAAATAACAATGTAAAACATTGAAAAAGTGCAAAAGTGTGGTTATTGTCTTCACTCTTTACACGTAAAGGAAAAAACAGAGACAACTGTTTTACAAATGCCTCGCCTTAAAAAAATACACGTGAGGTTGTAAGGGGGGGTAGCCAATAACCTCACCAAATATCACCAGGGAGGGGGGAAGGGGTGGGGGTCAAAAAGTGGCCGAAAAAACCTCGCGTGATTTGTGCACAAGCACTAATAGATATACGATCACGTTCACGTAGCTATAGGTTAGTGAGAATAGAATCAACCAAAATATTGTTCATTTGTCTGTTTATAACTATAGGTAGTATTGGTAGCCAACTGTGCATAAAAAGTTATCACCACGCTTTTACCTTGAAATTTGTTAGAGAAGCTTATATAAGACTATTTACGCGAAACTGTAATCACTTGCCTGCAAACTATAAGTCAAATCAGAAAAAACAAAATTTGGTCCTCGATATATAACAAGATATCAAATCGGCAAAAATGTAAAAAGGACCAAAATGTTTTTTTCATATTTGACATACAAGTACCTATAGTTTCTTTGGGAAGGTTGTTTGTAATCAAGAGTACATTCATATCCTTTGCTATCCAGAACTAATTAAAAGTCACCCTATATATGTATATATATTAGTACTAACATACAGTATGGACACTCCCAGCCTCTCTCTAGATTCCGACCTCACACCCTCGTCACCCAGATTGATACAGATTCTTGCTAGTTTGGTTCTCGAACGTATAGGATTTTGCTGTGATTTTGTTTGCTATGTGTTTTGTTTTTAGAAATGTCATTTCACGACCTTTGTATGCAGTGTCAAGGGCGAGTCTGTTCTGTAGACTGCACTTTCCCATGTTTTGGAGTGATACATAACAACACCATGTCTCATCTTAGTTAGGATACCCAGTGAATAGGGGATCGGACTGCATCAAAAATAAAATCTGAAATATGATTTCCTAAATTGCTCTCCCCTTGAAGTTTCAAAAACCTTACTTGTTTTGTTTTTCCATCACGTCTTCAATTTTTTATTGATCAAATTCAAAAAATAAGTTCGTCAATGACGCTTAAAATCTATGACATCACTTGTGGGTATTTCAAACATTTTTAGAACAAAATTTCGTTTTTGACACATCATAAAAAGTAACTCAAATGACTAGAAGTCCGATCCCCTAATCTGTTGTGAGGAAAACATTTGTGTTTATCACACGATAAACAACCACAAGAACAAAATACACAATGCCCCTTGTGGAATTTGAACCCGCCACAAGTATCGCTGTCACGGCCTTCAAATAGGCCGTCATCTGCTCACCGTTTACTTACTAAAACGGGTTATAAAATAAGCGTAAACTCTCTGCACTCAGTTCGCTTATCAGCACGGATTAATATTAATACCGGGACGGGGTGACATCACAAACAATCTGATGGGCCCGCCCGTTTTGGACTGAAAGCGGTTGGGGCCTCATAAATAATTCCACACTTGTAAATTCACACTGAATTCAATTTATGAAAACGTTTTGTATGTTTTCGGAGAAAATATAAAGAGAAATATCATTATTTTTAATGCGGCACAGCCAGCCAGCATCATAAAATTCGTCTAGTTTGAGTTTCTGGAGATTGTTTTCTTGATTCGCTACCCAAGAGAAGTTTTTTTTCCTTTTACTAAAATGTATTTTTACAAAAAAAAATAGTGCGTTTGACTACATCTCACCTAAAAGTGACGATGCAGTTGAAGATCGTACATGCAAACTACAAAATGCATATTCACTCTCGCCTTGAAGATCCCCAAATTGTAAGAGTCGGTTCGACAACAAGGACGCCGGCAAGGAGTTCCGCTATATTATCGCTGTCCGCTTAATAAATGAGGAAGCGTAACGTCTTTGCTATAAATAAGTATAAAAACCCCTCCGGAACCATCGGTCTGTTTTCCCGATCGGTCCACTAGTACAAACCGTCTACTTTCCCGATCGGTCCATTTGCTTTTCCTCATTCGTCTACTTCCAGATTGGTCCATTTTCCCGATCTGTCTACTTGTACAAACAACCTGGGCTGAAAAAAAATTGCAGATATTGGACATATCGTCAACTAATTCCTGAATAGATTAGAATTGCAGTATAAAAAAATATTTCCAGTACAGACGGACTTCTAATCATTGATAGAAGTCCGTCTGTACTTCTATTTTATGTTAGATCGATGGTCGATTTGACGCTCCAAAAAGAAGTGTTTGTTTCAGGCTCGCCTATACATAAGTATTATTGAAATACGCAGCTTTCTCAAGCCTACAATTGACTGGTTCAACAACTGAATCAACGTTATCCAAGTGGCAATTTTCCATCGTCAATGGGTAGCGGTTCTGGCGACAGATTGGTGCAATGGTGTCATGGAGCATCTGGTTTTGTACCCTTGTGTACCCTTCAACGGCCAAGTCACACAACATTAACTATAATAATAAAGAAATCGCAGTAAGGAACCTTAGAGTTGGCACGACTTCGTCTAGATTTCATTACTTTTTAGAGATAAACAAGCAGCTCCATCGAGACTTGGCTAGTTTTTTACAGAATGTTTTTGGTGGGTTATTATTTAAGCTAAAAAGTGTTATCATTAGGTTACATCCCTAGCTAAAATTCGCCGGTAAACGCAGCATTTTACAGATCCACGGGAATTCAGTAGACTGTTCAGAAGAGAAAATATGGTAGAATGGCAAATTTTTCATTCATATTGCAATAAAAAATCATATTCTTTATTTTAATTAAACAGTGTACCAAGTGCCTTAGGATCTGCAGAATGTTATGTTCTTCGGACTTTGTAGCCAGCGCAAAGAATAAAGACTATTTACTACGTAAAAGAAGGTTAACTCCGCAAAATCATTTGAATGAATGGCGACTCTTGCTACGACACAATAAAGTTCAAATTCAGGTCGCACAGCGCTAGTTACCTACAGTTATATTCACTGACAAGTTGCCTCTCTTTTTATCGCTTAAGTCTTATCTCTTCTGACTACTGAATTTGCCCCATTCAGGAGGCCGTGCGGCGGCGTAGGCGTTAGTACAAATAATATTTTTTGGCGTAGGTACATTTTCATGCCTACAGCGCGGAGTGCGACAGGCCTAGCCAGGGATCAATTCAAATTCACCATTTGTATGCCCTTGGCATCATCTCACCTGATGGTAAGTGACGATGATGCCGAAGATGGAAGTGGGCTTACCAAGATTCCCCAATGCAATGGAGAACTGGCTATCTTATCTTTAAGCCGGAACACATCAATGTTGTTAACACTGATGTTTGGCGGCAAGACTTAGATAAGATGGTGGTAGCTAGCCAAGCGGGCTTCGAAAATGCCCTACCAAACCGAGTCTTACAAGTTGACCCCGCCGGGAATCGAACCCGCGACATCCAGGTGTAAAGCGAATGGACTAACCATTACGCCACGGTTATTAGTTATTAGTTTTATTTAAAGATGACGACGCATTCAAAATTTTAGTGCCAGAGATCTCAATATTTCTCTACAATTACAAAACATATGGAAGTGATATTTTATAAACTGATTTTTCATTTCAATGACTTTATTTTGTCAGTCGCAGAAACACAATTCGTTAACTTTTATACTTAACAGAAAAACAAAACAAATCAAAGAAACCTCTTTCAAAACAAGAGATTTGCATTCTACAGGCCAACCAGACCGATTTGAATCTCAACATTTTCTTAGTCGATTAGTTTAAACACACACTTCAATATACGAGTAAGACTTTAAAAAAAAATGTAGTTTTTAAACATACAACGAAAAACATTATCAAGGTACAAAAGTGTAGTTATTTTCTTACTCTTTACACGTAAAGAAAATAATTTTAAACAAAAAAAAACCGACTTCTAACGCACTAGTCGCCACTACGATTTTTGAAGGTTCCCCTCGATTTCTCTAGGATGCCATCATCAGATCCTGGTTTCCTTATCATAGTACCACCCTTAGCATATCTCCTTTTCAACAAAAAAAGAATCGGTTCATAAACGACGAAGTTATGCGCGAACACACATAAAAAAAAATATACGGTCGAATTCAGAAACCTCCTCCTTTTTTTTAAGTCGGTTAAAAACAGAGACAACTGTTTTTTCAATGCATCGCCTTGGTCCTTATTTGGATTGGAAGTATTGGAACCCTCTTTTGTATGAAAATGTACTGAGAAAAATTTGGGAGTGCGATTTTTTAATCAGCGTGAGGTTACCTTAAGAGCGTCGGTGGTGTAACAGCTAGGGCCGCCGCGCCGCCTCCTGTCCGGGAGGTTGTGGTTCGAATCCTGCCACGTACCAATGTGATTTCGAATTTAGATTTCACGTGTACGTTTATCCGACGCTCTTACGGCGAAGGAAAACATCGTGAGGAAACCTGCACACGCCTGCGAAGAAACTCGCAGGTTGTGTGTGAAGACGATCACCCCGCACTGGGCCCGCGTGGTCGACCAAGGCCCGATCGCCCTAATTCAGGGTAGGCTCGAGCCCCTCGGTGGGGACATATAGCTGATATGATGATGATGAGGTTACCTGCAGCAGTGGTTCAGGGACGGGGATCTGCCAGTTGAACTCGAACTTCTTCGTCATGGTGTCGGCTGGCGACTGCTGACGGCTCCCTCCTCAATCCTCACTCCTCTCTCGGCCAGCTCTGAGTCACTGGGCGAACATGGTTCTGACACCTGTGGAACAAAGAATAATTTAAACGATTTCAAAACATGCATTTTAATATTAATAAAACCGGTAAAGTGCGATTCAGAACCGCGCACAAAGGGTTCCGTAGCATCTTACTAGATGGTAGTTGATACTTTTGATTGTAGGTTCTTGGTGGAACTTTATATCACAAATATTGGTATGTATTTACACTAATGCCACATGAAAGTAGAACGTTCTTTAATGTGGAATTAGTGTAAATATATAACAAAAGACGTGTTGGAAGGAGACTTTAACTTTTTCTAATTTTTAGTATTTGTTGTTATAGCGGCAACAGAAATACATCATCTGTGAAAATTTCAACTGTCTAGCTATCACGGTTCATGAAATACAGCCTGGTGACAGACGGGCAGGTGGACGGACAGCGGAGTCTTAGTCGCTTTTACCCTTTGGGAACGGAACCCTATAAATGTCTTTTTGAAAATACTACACCAATTTTATTACATCCTGTATAGGTGAATCCTTGGTCCAGCAGTGGACGTCTTTCGGCTGATATGATGTTTTTATAGGTATATTTAGCTTTAATTTATTGTTTGAAAACACTTTATTGCACAACATAAGAGCTAAAAAAAGATATAATGATTAAGGAAGTTATACATATAGGCGGTCTTATCGCTAACAAGCGATCTCTTCCAGACAACCTTTAGGTGAAGGAAACATGAGAAATCATTATTGTAAGGTAGTATAGTGGGCAATAAACAAAGTCATAGAAAAAAAATTAAATTATAAATAAATATCCATTCTGTATGTTACTTAACTTTGCATGAATTTGTACGGAGTCTTGAACTGTTTTGTTCTGATTATGTATCTACTTAGTTTCTATAGGGCAATTAGTTGAGTTTCACGAGTAGAAGGGATAGAAAAGTCAGTGTAAAGAACTTTCAAAGAAATCTACGCTCCTCCATCCCTAAAATTAGCAACTAGATTCACGATTTTCAAACATCGAACGAAAGAGCTTGGAAATAAAGTTCTTGTCAGCTCGTAATGCAACGTGGCTGTTACGTCAATCGTGCGAAAATTGTAATAAAATAAGAAGAAATTCTAAAGAGAAAAAAAAAATATTTTTTTTTGTTAAGAAGTTCATAAATTATCGTAACCTTTTGATTAAAATTGCAGCAGTTCTATAGTTACAACTAGAAACAATTGACGGAGAAATCGGTGAACTAACATAAAAAAAATATACAGTCGAACATAGAACCGCCTCCTTTTTTGAAGTCGGTTAAAAATCCTACACCGTAAGAGCGTCGGATAAACGTACATCATCATATCAGCCGAAGGACGTCCACTGCTAGACATAGGCCTCCCCCAAGGAGCTCCACGACGACCGGTTCTGCGCTGCCCGCATCCAGCGGCTTCCCGCGACCTTCACCAGGTCATCGGTCCACCGAGTGGGAGGCCTGCCTACACTACGCTTTCCGGTGCGTAATCGCCACTCGAGAACTTTACTACCCCAACAGCCATCCGTTCTACGAGCAATGTGCCCCGCCCACTGCCACTTAAGTTTAGCAATTCTGTGAGCTATGTCGGTTACTTTGGTTCTCCTACGGATCTCCTCGTTTCTGATTCGATCACGCAGGGAAACTCCGAGCATAGCACGCTCCATATGATACGTACATCATCATCATCATCATATCAGTCGGAAATCGTCCACTGCTGGACAAAGGCCTCCCCCAAGGATTTCCACGACGACCGGTCCTGCGCTGCCCGCATCCATCGGCTTCCCGCGATCTTCACCAGGTCGTCGGTCCATCGCGTGGGAGGCCTGCCTAGCTACGTTTTCCGGTGCGCGGTCGCCACTCGAGAACTTTACTGCCCCATCGGCCATCTGTTCTACGAACTATGTGGCCTGCTGCCCAATGCCACTTCAGTTTAGCCATTCTGTGAGCTCTCCTGCGGATCTCCTCGTTTCTGATTCGATCACGCAGAGAAACTCCGAAAACGTACATATAAGATCGAAATTCGAAATCACATTGGTACGTGGCAGGACTCGAACCACGACTACCCGGATAGGAGGTAGCGGCCCTTGCCGTTGCGCCGCCGACGCTCTGAGGGATCACCTGAGGGTTAACAAACCCATAAATGTCCCCACTGCTGGGGCACGGGTCTCTTCCCAAACTCGGGTAGGTTAGGCCATACTCCAGACACGGGGGCCAATTCCGGGTAGGTGGAGGTGGTAGAGCCAGTGGGGGACCCCACTGTCAGGAGTTTTTCAAGCCCCCTTTATCTGACACAGCGTAACGACTGCCATCTAGTAATAGCAGCCGGCACCAACGGCTCTACATGTCTTGTGATGCGCGGAATCCGTAGAAACATGTCACCAACAGTCAAACCCAGCTGGTAGGACCTTGCTTATAAAAGCAATATCAGTTAACCTACGTGATCGACCCAACCAAGCATGGCACTTGAAACAGATTAAATAACCTAAACAATTTAATTAAACCTAAACTACCTCTCTTTTTATATATTCATAATTGGTAAGACCTTGGCACCATCTCACCTGATGGTAAGTGACGATGATGCCGAAGATGGAAGCGGGCTTACCAAGATTCCCCAACGCAATGGAGAACTGGCTATCTTACTTCAAGCCGGAACACATCAATGTTACTAACACTGATGTTTTGGCGGCAAGGCTTAGATAAGATGGTGGTAGCCGCTTGCGGCTCGCGCACTGAGCACCCTAGAAAAGCCGCGGGAAACAGCTAGTATGGTGAAATTTATGTTTCTTTATCTTTTATAGTTGTTTATCCGTACAAAGCCCTTTGGAACAACCTGATCTTTATGTAACAATTTTTCTGGAATGCCCGCCAAGATGACCAGGAATACACGTCATCGAATACACGTTAAAATCGTAGCACTAGCACTGGTATGTGAAGATATAGCACTAAAATCAATCGGCTACAGAAACCGAACGTGTTGTGAACGTGTTATAAAATACAGTATTATAATTCAGGTCTTCAGATATAACTTTCTAAGTATATATTCAACAGATATCAGTAGGTATTCAATCGATCACATGTGGAGCCGAAATGGGCAGTCAAGCGGTATAGCGACAATAACAACATCTACGTACGAGTACATAGCAGGCATACTCAGAATAAAAATAATGTAGATATTGAGTTTCATACAACAATCGTACCAAAAAGTGGGATAACGCTTGTTCTATATAATAGGTACGTATGCATCTTTACCTTAAATGGTGACCTCGAATAATGTTTCGACACGTGATAGCTCCTATCCTTCGCTGTAATTGAAACATGTCACAGCATATTTCGGCATGTTGACGGTAAGTCTGCCAACGCGTGACTGTAAGCAAAACTCTGCTCCGTCGTGAATGGAGCAGGGTTTTTTATACACGGTTTTCAAAGCGCTAACACTATCTATCTTTTATTTTTGATCTGAGCAGGCATACGTCTGGGCTCACATCAGACGTTAATAAGACGTAGGTGTACTGTTATATCCACGGATAAGATAAATAAGGTTGGATTGGCAATAGTCACATTTTTGTTTGAAAACCAGCGTCGCCGCCTGTCTCCCACCCATCAACTCCACTACACAAGCATAATAATACATACATGAATTGCGCGCACTAATAAATAAAATACACTTAGAACACAGGGCTGAAATTGTGTCTCACACCATTTCGAGAGTCTGTACGTTACACACAACCACACGCAAATAAAAAAGTATGAACGCGTGCTTCGGTTAAGTATGATTGTCTAATCATACTTGTGGCGCGCTAGCCCAGCACACATTTCCAATCCAATCTTATTTATCTGATCCGTGGTTATATCCATGTTACATCTGTTTTATGTCTTTGCTATTTAACACCCGATGCGAAGATTGGGGTGTTATAAGTTTGAAGCCTAAGTCTGCCTGTGTCTGTACATGACATCGCCGTTCCTAAATGGCAAGACCGATTTCAGTGCGTTTTTTTAAAATTTAAAAGCTAGGTTAACCGAGACGGTTCTTTCTTAGTCATATTTGATTAAAATCCAATCAGCCGTTCATGGCGACGATCAACTGCCCGCCGAAACAATAAAAGATAGAGGAGTGGTGCCATTACCAAAATAATAAGTATACAGGGTGATTTGTAATGTCTCGTATTCCCGTTAAGGGGTGATAGATTAGGTCAAAAGCAATCGATTTTGTCCTTTAATATGCTATCGAAAAGTTAACCGTTTTTGAGTTAGGGGGTGTCCATAAATTACGTGAGGCTTTTTTCAGGATTTTTTGACCCCCCCCTCCCCCTCTGGTGAGATTTCGTGAGATTTTCCTCAACTCCCTCCCCCCTCCCCAAATATCACGTGAGATTTTTTAAAATTTGTATTTTGGCTGGAAACGCGTTGGATTATAAAAAAAGTCTAATAAAAGTTTGATGAAACACGATTTTTTCAATCTTCAAACTGCTATAACTTTTAAATGAATCAACCAATTTTCACGCGGTTTGCGGCGATTGATGTAGTTTTTTAAGCTTAATAAAAAAAATATCTGATGTACAAAATTTGATTCTTTGAATAAAAAAATAAATTTATCTGATAAAACATTTCGGAGTTATTACAAAAAAAACGCAATCGAAGAGCTACTGTGCTGCTCTGCGGGGTTCGGACAAATGCGACAAACACTGTTGTGTGAAATTTCGCCATATTTTCATTCTAGATTTTTTTTACTTTGATTTAACTTTATTTTTTCGCAATTTTACACCGTTTTCTACAAGAAAACAAATTATGTGATATTTGCTAAAACCCCCCTCTCCCCCATGTGAGATTTGGAAAGATTTAGCTTGACCCCCTCCCCCCCTTAAACACCTCACGTAATTAATGGACGCCCCCTTATTTCAAATTAATTATTTTTTTTAAATTTCGGTTTCAGACGGTTACAAATCGAAAAAAAAACTGCATGCCTGATTTTGAGTTTCTTGTTATCGTCACATAGCGGACATTCTAATAGTTCATAATAATCAATCAAATGTTGAAAAGATAGAAACGTTTTCAAAGCACGCTTTTTAAATATATCAGTTTTCTATTTTTTTACTAAATTTTTCGATAAAAAAGGCATTTTTCTGTAAAAAATCTGCTAGTAACGAAATGTGGAAAGTATGTTAATAACATCTCTAAGTAACTAGCTTTAATTTGAAGTATTAAACTTAGTAGTAGCTAAAGTACATGCAGGGAAAAAACGACGAAACCCACCCTCAGTAACGTTTTCTGCTGCGTCTGTCATGATGATAAGCGTCTGCCATGATGATAAACAAACAAAACTCGAACTCTACTTATAAATGCTAGTAAATGATAATTGTGCGTAATACGTGTGCGCGTACGAAGTAAAGGGTTTTCCAATAAGAGGTGTTATTTTGATATTTAAAGAAAAATGCCATTATTTAATATAAATGATCTGATGTTTATTTCATTATAAACAAGAAGGTATGCCGTTAATAGTGGAAAATAACATCAGGCAAATGACCACCACGACCACGCTTACAGGACCATATCCTTTTCATGAAATTTTCCATAACCAAATCGCAAAGTAGCTGCCCAATGTCCTCGATAGCCTCACGAATTCTATCTTTGAGGTCTCGAATCGACGCTGGGCTGTTGGCGTAGATCTTCTCTTTCACGTGGCCTCAAAGGAAGAAGTCGCAAGGTGTTAAATCACAAGATCCCGGTGGCCAATTGTGATCACCTTTCGCTCGGCGTGCAACGACGGCGGTGGCGTAACTACAATTATTAATAATAACAGCTCTCTCACTCACTCCTTCACTAAGTCAGCTCTTCTCTCTCGCTCACTCATCGAGCCGATGCCATAAAAATAAATTCAATGACATGCGAGTTCTTTGAGGACAGTAACGACTCGCTTAAAAAAGGTAATAAAAAATCCTTAAAAATCCGGCCTCTGTGGGTCTCATCGTTTTTTCCCTGCATGTATTTCAGCTACTACTAAGTTTAATACCTCAAATTAAGGCAAGTTACTTAAAAATGTTATTAACATATTTTGCACATTTCATTACTAGGAGATTTTTTACAGAAATTTGCCTTTTTTATCGAAAAATTTAGTAAAAAAATAGGAAACTGATAAATTTAAAAAGCGTGCTTTTAACTTTTTTTTTTTAACTTTTCAACATTTTATTGCTTATTATGAACGATTGGAATTTGTAATGTCTATGAGACGAAAACATGAAATTCAAAATCAGACCTGTAGTTTTTTTATTCAAATTTTAACCGTCTGAAACCAAAATTCAAAAGAAAATAATTAAATTTAAAATAAATCAAAAACAGTTAACTTTTGGATAGCACATTAAAGGACAAAATCGATTGCTTTTGACCTAATCTACCAGACATTACAAATCAACCTGTATATGCACCATGGCCATATTTCGGGTAATTAATTACCAAAATAATAAGTACCTATGCACCATGGGCAGATTTTGGGTAATTACCAAAATAATAAGTACCTATGCACCATGGCCAGATTTTGGGTAATTACATAAATAATAAGTACCTATGCACCTTATGCAAATTTTGGGTAGTTACCAAAATAATAAGTTGCACCATGGCCAGATTTAGGGTAATAACAATAATAAGTACCTATGCACCATGGCCAGATTTTGGGTAATTACATAAATAATAAGTACCTTTGCACCTTATGCAGATTTTGGGTAGTTACCAAAATAATAAGTTGCACCATGGCCAGACTTTGGGTAATAACAATAATAAGTACCTATGCAGTATGCACCATGGCCAGATTTTTTGGTAATAAAAAAAAATACCAGTGCGAGTTAAGCTCGCGTGGAGAGGGCTTATAGGTAAATTTTTTGTATATTCTATTTTCGCCTTTTTTATTTATCAAATAAATACAAAACTATTTATCTCAAAATTTAATTTAACAAAATATTTGGGATATTCACAAGAAGTCGTTTGCAAAATTTTAAAAAACAATTCATTTACACGCAAATGTGGCCCCCATGTTTAAAATTTATTTATTACCTTACACGTCCGTCTTTGGGTCACCGACTTACATATATGTACGTACCACGATCGGTCCAGTAGTTTCGGAGCAAATTGGCTGTGAAAGATGGACGGACAGACAGTTAGGCGAGTGATCCTATAAAGATTCGGTTTTTTTCTTTTGGAGGTATGGAACCCTAAAAATGGTTGCCGAAAGTACACTTACTCCTATTTGGCTGAAATTTGGTCGGGGGTTTCACCAATTATTTAGAAGGTATAGGTAGGCGGGGGATGATTCCATTCATCATGCAAACAGCCAAAGTGTGGAATTCCCTGCCTGCGTCTTTGTTCCCCGATTCATATAATTTAGGAATATTTAAAGCGAGAGTGAATAGTCACTATTTGAGCTTGCGTGTTATAATATCCTCCGCTGCATCGGCACTTACCATCAATTAGGTGAGGTGCAGCCAAACACACTCATAAAAAAAACCACTAGAGAGGATCCTAAACTCGGTACGAATCTAGGCTCATCTCATATCGCTATCAGACGGAAATAACGGTAGATATCCAATCGTAATAATATTGGTACGTGCCAATGCTGGTCCCGCCTAGGGTTACCATCTGACCTGATTTTAAGAGTACCTATAGACCGGATTCGAGACCGAATTTTTCGTTATGCATGCCAATAAATAACAGGCGCCGCCTCCGCGAATGTGAAGAATTTCACAGTGAAATTTCTACAAAAAAGATTTTTTGAAAGCTGTTGCTAGTTGACAGAAATATAAGTACTAATATTATAATAAAGATTAATAAAACGTAGTTATAATCTAATGAGTTTCATATTCGGCCAAACCGGATTTTTAAAGTGAAACTTTTATTACATCGTCTCAAATTTTTCCGTCTGTGTGTTGCATGTCGCGTGACGGTTGCTTTCATCTGACGGTATGATCGTTTCGTCCTCTGTACCGTAGCGAGATCAGCTATGATCGTATCGTCTTCTGTAAAGTTTCACTTTTACCGTGGTTTCATAAAACCACACACTTACATTTTTTTACAGAAATCAGGATTTTTTAACACTTGCAACGGCTTTTCGATTTAAAGTCCTGGTAACCCTAGGTCCGCCGCCGCTCCGCCGCGCCGGCCGCAGGGATCACGAGTCAATCAGACGGCTTTTGAGAGACGAACGACAGCGTCGACAGATCTGGGTCAAGTGCCAGTCGCATTAGTTGGAAACTTGACGCGATTCGAAGAAAGCACGTCGTCGCTTCGACACCAAGTCGAACTCGATTCCCTAATCCCTGCCGCTTTTCTATACTTGTTTGTGAGAATCTTTTCTACTTGTTTGTGAGAATCTTTTCTACTTGTTTGTGAGAATCTTTTCTACTTGTTTGTGAGAATCTTTATGTAATTTTAATTAAACACTTACTATATTTTTTCATTTAGTAGATTGTAGTCATGAAGCTTATAAATAACATGTCCCGCAGTAAGTTCTGTGTTCGTCTTCAGGTTGCAAGCTAAAGTTTACTACCAATCTTACTGCAAGCTAAAGCTTACCACCAATCTTACTGCAAGCTAAAGCTTACTACCAATAATCTTACTGCAAGCTAAAGTTTACTAACAATCTTGCTGCAAGCTAAAGCTTACTACCAATTTACTGCAAGCTCAAGTTTTTCTATCAATTTAACTATGACATATTGAGCGGTTTAACCGTTAGAAGACAGCAAGTGAATAGATAAATATACTTTTGCATTTAAAATATTAAGTGTGATAAAAATGTATTAAAAAAACCAGCAAAAGGTTTTTTTTTTTTTCCTAAGCTATAATAGTTTATTTCCCGTGCGTGACCCTAACGGCGGATCAGAGTTGCGCGTGCGAAACGAGCGATAATAGGTTCGTTACGAGAAGGGTTGAATATAAAAAATGTAGAACGCCGATTAACGGAATCGCCAATTATCCGAATTTGTCCTAAGCGTAATAACTGTGCAGTGGTAATACCTATATTATTGTTGTGAATTTTTTATATATGTGCTTTTTATTTCTGTTAAGACCTGATGGGGTTGCAACTCAACTTACTCTGATGAGATGTTCAAGTAAGCGTTATTGTATAACTGTGTTTGTTAAACTTAATAAAGTTTATTCTGTGTGTGACAGTTCGTCTTTCTTTATTACCAGTCTATGTCCGATTATCCGAATTTTCGATTAGGCATACGAATCGACCCCGGTCCCAATTAATTCGGATAATCGGCGTTCAATAAATTCGGATAAGAGCCTACCCCGTGGGTGGCGGATCTGACAGTTACGAAAGTAAGACCACGGTACCGGTAGTGTCACGGGAGAGAGAAATTATCTTTATCACTACTATTACGGAAGATAAAGGCATAAAACATGAGTAACTTAGAGTCCGCCTTTGCTATATTAATATTCTTTTGTTAACACATTATTTGTTTTAAATGCAATAAAGAGTTTACAAAGAAATTATCGCTACAAATTACATAGGAAAACTCACAGTTTAACCTTCAACTGGTGACGTGAATGTGAGTCCACAGTATTGGAGAGGTGACGTCATTATGACGTATCAATAAAAAGCCATAAATACTGTAGATTAAGTGTAAGGGAAATAAAATAGATGATGTTATGTAAATGTAGGTTAGTTTGTTTCTAAAATAAAACACACTTTTGAGATATTAAACGTAAACTTAACTTTATTCATACACTTGAACTTAATACTGAATTTTGGTCTTAGTTTTGGTAGACATGAGATCTATTGACATAAAATTAATGAAACTGAAAAGAAAAATAACAACCAGCCTTATTTTCTCATTAAGACTTAGGTAATTAATAAAAAAAAACAATTTTTGCATATTGGTTACACACAAAAATAATTTGATTCATTTTGAATGAAATTTTACAACAACAGCTCACAAATAAAACATAACACTAAAGGTGACGTAACGTCAAAATGACGTCGGGTACCATCTAGTACCTAAACTGTGCGCGTGCGACGTCCGTTCTATGTATCGGCCGACGCCAAACTGCACACGAGGCAGCTACTAGGGGGCGCGGTCGCGGGGAGCAAGCCGTTTCTGAGAAATACAGTGTTTTTGTCGTTGCGACGTCAAATTGACGGTACGTCACCAGTTGAAGGTTAAACTTTAACCGTCATCGTGATATAGCGATAAGTCCGCTTTTGCATATCATTGATTATTTTGCTAGTTAATATGTTTTTCATTTCTGTATATTTGGTGTGCAATAAAGGATATTTATTTTATCTTATCACCGTGGCGTAATGGTTAGTCCATTCGCTTCACACTTGGAGGTCGCGGGTTCGATTCCCAGCGGGGTCTAACTTTGTTAGTGGGGCATTTTCTAAGCCTTATCTAAGTCTTGCCGCAAAACATCAATGTTGACAGCATTGATGTGTTCCAGCATGAAGATAAGATAGGTAGCTAGTTCTCTATTGCGTTGGGGAAATGTTTATAATCCCGCTTCCATCTTCGGCATCATTGTCACTTACCATCAGGTGAGATGATGTCAAGGGCTTATCATATCAGCTCATATACGTCCTCACCGAGGGGCTCGAGCCTACCCTGAGCTAGGGCGATCGGGCCTTAGTCGACCACGCGGGCCCAATGCGGGTTGGTCGACTTCACAAACAACCTTCGAGTTTCTTCGCAGGTGTGTGCAGGTTTCCTCACGATGTTTTTCTTCGTTAAAAGAATCGGTGAGTATATGTACTTACGTAAGTTTCGAATTGACGATAAAAAAAAATACTATATACCTACACAGTCGTGTAAACCACACCCACTCCATCTCACTTAACTGTGTCAACACGAGTTACTCCCAAGTTGGGGACATTTAGTTCCCAACTAAACCCGCCCCACTTTCGAGTTGGCAGCGGTAACCTTGCACTAAGAGAAAAGTTTGAAGTTGGCCTTAGTTTAGTAGTGGAACTAAAGTTAATTAATTTCGTATGATTAACGGAGGCTGGGATCAGACGTCATGTAGTTTAATGTTTATAACTTTAGGAATTCATTCAAAATTAAAAACCCGACTGCGTTAAAACTTAAACCCTCTTTTTGGCCAGTCGCTAGTCGGGTAAAAAAATATCCTGTCACTCATTGATGTTAGGTTAGGTACGAGTGTGTTGAAACGAATTTAGGTATATATTCGTAGGAAAAAATGTATTTTTTTTCCTTTGCATTTTTTAAATCCGCTATTGGTAAGCCCTTGGCATTATCTCACCTCACGGTAAGTGAAAATTATGCCGAAGATGGAAGCGGGCTTACCGAGATTCCCCAACTCAATGGGGATCCGGCTATCCCTTCTTCAAGCCGAGTGGTAGCAAGACTTAGATAAGATCGTGATAGTTAGCCAGGCGGGCTTAGAAAATGCCCTTTCTCCAAAACTGAGTCGAAAAAGTTAGACTCAGCAGGGAATCAAACCCACGACATCTTCATGTGAAGCTAATGGACTTAAACATTACGCCACGGAGGCAGTTAAACGAGCCCAAAGATTATTTTGCTAATTGAATACAGCTTGCTTGAGGAAAGTTTTTTTAAAATCCACAATTGATAAGCCCTTTGCATCATCTCACCTGATGCTGAAGCTGGAACACATCATCTTAGTTAAGTTTTTTTATAAACATACATTAGTGTTAAATTTAATCTTAAGTTAGAATACAGTGCTTTGGAAGTTTTCTGTAAGCTGTATTTTTCCTGAATAAATAAATCAATGCTGTAAACACTGATGTTTGGCGGCATGACTTAGATAAGATGGTGGTAGCTGACTAGGCGGGCTATGAAAATGCCCTACCACTAACCAAATCGAGTCTTACAAAGTTGACCCCGCCAGGCAATCGAACCCGCGACCTCCATGTGTGAAGCGAATGGACTGACCATTACGCCACGGAGGCGGTTAAAGTGCGGTGTTCAGTTTTATGAGCAGAAGCAAAACCCTTACTTTTTTAGGTATTCCAGAAGGGATTTGTGTCGCATTATGAAGGCTACGCGAGAAAGTATGCACAGCAATAACATAACACAATCACACACGCACACACACATATGAAGACAATCATACTGTTTTTACATTTAATTGAATAGCTATATCCTTATGTATACTCAAAGGGTATATCCCACACACACACACACACACACACACACACACACACATATATATATATATGATACTGTTTACTTTAATTAAATAGATATACTTTTTGTAATATAATTTCTTTAATATTTAACGTTTTAAAGAATAAGAAAACTGAAAAAGCAATCGACACATCACACATAATAATTTAAATTAAATCTTTATTGGACAGGAATTTATAATTGCACAAGTTTATACATGTAGTCCTTTTACTGTTCTAAAATACCTTAAAAAAATAAGGTTTGTATTACTTCATAAAACTGTACAACATTCTCTACGGAACTTAGTAAGTTCCTTTACATAAAACTGTACAACATTCTCTACGGAACTTAGTAGGTTCCTTTACATAAAACTGTACAACATTTTCCACGGAACTTAGTAGGTTCCTTTACATAAAACTGTACAAGATTCTCCACGGAACTTAGTAGGTTCCTTTACATAAAACTGTACAACATTCTCCACGGAACTTAGTAGGTTCCTTTACAAAAAACCGGCCAAGTGCGACTCGGGGTCTCACAAACAGGGTTCCGCACCAAAACTTTAACTACCAACAGAACAAGACCTCTCAGTACACACTTTGTTCATTTTCCCGTGGGAACGGAAGGACTTTAGATTTCCTCACAGGTCTTCCTGTAATCTATGCATTTAACCTCATATACTGTGATTTATCAAGATTTTAGGCTCAGTAGTTTTGGAGATAAGGGGGGGAGAATGGTCAACTTTCGCCTGTTTTCTTTAATAACTTCACTTAAAATTATACAAACATATATTTGAGATTCTTACAGCAAGCCCTTTCATTTGTTAAGTCACACGATATAGTTTGCAAAACTTTTTTTAATTTTTCTAATTTACCCTCAAAAGTGGCCCCCATGTTTGAAAATTATTTATTTACGTTACACGTCCATCTTTGGGTCACTGACTTTCATATTATTACCAAATATCAACTCAATCGGTCCAGTAGTTTCGGAGCAAATTGGCTAAGACAGACGGACGAGTGATCCTATAATAGAGATTAAAAACTTGACAAAATTTTAAACTATTATGAAATGGAAAGTTTATTTGTGAGACCAGTCATAATATCAGCTCATATACGTCCCCACCGAGGGGCTCGAGCCTACCCTGAATTAGGGCGATCAGGCCTTAGTCG
This sequence comes from Coleophora flavipennella, assembly GCA_947284805.1. NCBI lineage: Eukaryota > Metazoa > Arthropoda > Insecta > Lepidoptera > Coleophoridae > Coleophora > Coleophora flavipennella. The sequence continues at coordinate 1,132,063 of OX369267.1, forward strand.
ACCACGCGGGCCCAGTGCGGGTTGGTCGACTTCACACACAACCTTCGAGTTTCTTCGCAGGCGTGTGCAGGTTTCCTCGCGATGTTTTCCTTCACCGTTAAAGCAATCGGTAAGTATATGTAGATACGTAAGTTTTGAAAAACTCATTGGTACATTGGCCGTCCAGATTTGAACCCGGTACCTCTGGTTAGAAGAACCGAGTCGTTACCGGTTGAGCCACCGACGCTTTTTTAGCCAAAGTAAACACAACAAACTATCGCACAAAGACACACCCATATTATGCACCCTCGCATACACCCTCTCTCTCTCACACACACATACACGTACTTATACTGTTTTTTACAATAATCAAAATATTTTTTCTGTAAGTTTTCATAAATATTATTATATTATAATGTAACCTGTAATGTTAGTAAGTTCTTTTTTATCTGTTCAAGATAATGGTGTTCTGGCAATTTTGTTATGCGTTTAGCATAACAAAATTGCCAGAACCACTGGGGGAAGACACTGTTACCTGTAACACAGTTTCTAACTACCACGGGTAACAGGGATTCCATCCGCTTTTGTAACTACACCTTGAACCAATAAAGATCTTATCTTATCTTATCGTAATTGTTTGAAATGGTCGCAGGTGGTCGGGCCTTTAACTGGTCGCGTTTGGTATCAAGGTCAGCTTTACGCTGATCCTCGAACTCGCGCACTTGCCTATTCACAGTCCTGCGAACTTGGACGGCAGTTGTAAATAGTTTTTGACAAACCGATTATAAGTTCGTGTGGCAAGTTGTTCAGTCTCATCTTTTTCAGGTACTTATATCAGACGAAACGGGTTTTCATTGTACTGTGTTTATACAGCGTGTAACAAAATTGGTATAATATACTGAATTACTTTTGTTCTACGACTATGCCTGAAAACGTTAAAAATTTTTTGTTACTCTTCATAAAAATCGATCAGCTGATCGACCGATTTTGTGCATTTTAGTATGGAGGATCCAATTTTTTTTTAATTGACTATGGGTTCCTTGGAGAAAGTTGTTCAGTTTGACGAGTAGAACCCCTAGTTACGGTTCCTAAAACAATTTTGTTACATCCTGTATATATATGTTTGTTTTTTAAAGCTATAAATAATTAAAAAAAACATTTATTATGCACGCTTCTGTCGTATAATATATATTCCGCTTGTGATTACGAGTATGATATATTTTTTAAATTATGTGGCATATAATATGGTTGATAACCCATAGCTATTGAGCTTGCTTAGCAAAAAATTAATGTCATGACATGACATTAGGTAGGTATGTATAATAATAAAAATCACCGGCCAAGTGCGAGTCGGACTCGCGCATTGAGCGAGGGTTCCGTATCAACACACCTCTCCACACATGTACGACAGTAATACCTATTCATTACAAACAAAAGACAACAACGCGTGTGGCAGGTAATAATTTTGAACAAAAAAAAATCGACTTCAAACAAGAAACTAAGGTTCCCCTTGATTTCTCTGGGACGCCATCGTCAGATCCTGGTTTCCTTATCATGGTACCACCCTTAGGATATCTCCTATCCAACAAAAAAGAATAATCAAAATCGGTTCATAAACGAAGAAGTTATCCGCGAAGACACATAAAAAAATATATAGACGGTCGAATTGTGAAACCTCCTCCTTTTTTAAAGTCGGTTAAAAATGATTTTCTTTTTTATTTAGTTCGGACTTTTTAGCGCGAGTACGACTCACACTTGGCCAGTTTTTATTAAATGCTGTTTTACTTCAGGACTAGATTACAATCACAGCAAGTTTCACGCTTGAATGTATTACCGTTTTTACGATACAGCACAAAAACCTACAAAAATAACAAGTTTTTGATGTGTAACATCTTTGCTCTCGCTTTCCTGCAATTTGTGGGAGTGATTTCGTGAAATGGGACGGAAATGTGTAACAGGAAGTCGCGTTTTTTCAGGCTTTAAAAGCGCGGAAAAGGCAAAGGTATCTATGACCATACAGCCTAGTCTGCCGTATCTTTGCCGTCCTTTTATCTTTTTTGATGTGTAAAATCTTTGCTCTCGCTTTCCTGCAATTTGTGGGAGTGATTTCGTGAAATGGGACGGAAATGTGTAACATGGGACGGAAATGTGTAACAGGAAGTCGCGAAAGCGCGGAATTCTACTTTACGAGAGTCCGACTCGCACTTGGTCGGTTTTTTTCGTTACTGTCAGATCCGCCACTCAGGTACAATATCGTCATCAAATCTAACTAACCTAAAGTATTTTGTCACATGTTACACATCATATGCGAGTACTGTAGGTCTCGCTCGATTTTTTTTTTGTACGGAGACCCCCTTGTTTTTCCACTTATTTTTATTATTATTATTGGTAACTCCCCCATACAATACATATTCTGTAAAAAATACAGTCAGCTAAGGTTTCAAAGAAACAGCTTTTTAAAGATCGGACAGACAAGACGGACGAACAGTGTAGGCTTAGTACTAGCAAAGTATATACAGGATGTAACAAAATTGGTGTAGGTCCCGTTAACTGGGGGTTCCACTCGTCATACTGAACAACTTTCTCCAAGGAACCCATAGTGAATTCTCAAAAAAAAGTTTGGACCATACTGAAATTCACAAAATCGGTCGATCAGCTGATCGATTTGTATGAATAATTTTTAAGCTTTCAGCAAAGTCGTAAAACAAAAGTTGTTCAGTATGATGGATGAGTAGAAGCCCAGCTAACGGGATCTACACCAATTTTGTTACACCCTGTATATTAGTACTAACATACAGTACCTGTATATTAGTACTAACATACAGTATGGAAACTGCCTGCCAATCTCTAGATTCTGACCTCACCCCCTCGACGTCCAGATTGATACAGATTGGTGCTAGTTTGGTTCTCGAACGTATAGGATTTCGCCGTGATTTGGTTTGCTCCGTCATTTGTTTTTAGAAATGTCATTTCACGACCGTTGTATGCAGTCTCCGAGGTATGGTAATAGGGTCCTGCTACGGAACCCTAAACGCAGCCAGACAAAAATAACTAGTCAAACATGTTCATTGCATGTGGCAATGAATTTGTAATAATTCTAATAATAGATTTAGTTTGTGCAAACTCATGTTAAACATTAATCCCCGACTTGTTTCAAACATCAATTAACTTAGTATGGAAACATCACAGAGCATATAAATTATCTATTTAATAGGCATTTTGACTATGTTTTTTTTTATATATAGCATATTTTACTAATGTTCCGAAAAAATAAGGTCATTTTCTATATAAAAAACATAAATGAATTTTTTTTTGTGGTTTGATCACGTGTTTGAAAACGCTCTGTGAATGGTTGCAACTCTGATGACGTCACACAGAAGTAAACATTAGTTTCAGTGCGTGCTTTCACTATTACAGCAGTTTGTTGTTTACTTATGTGTGACGTCATCTGTCAGAGCAACCAGGCGCCATAGCGAAAATTGCGTTTTGGCGCGTAATTTTTAATTCAAACTTTAACATTGATTTACTCCGTGTATACGACAGATCTCCAGGTAATATTAAAATGGTTTGCATTTTATGCAATAACAAATAATACATAACTATTTTCCAGTAGTAGTCAAATAGCCTTTTTGAATTTTCACTCCTTGAAATCCTTGGGGAAGGCCCTTGTCCAGCAGTGGACGTCTTTTGGCTAATATGAGATGATATTTCAACTTTTCACTCAAATTTCATTAATGCAACTTACTCCATACAAATATTAGTATGTGTTTGACATTAATAGTGATGACGATTGCTAGTCATCTGAGTAGCTTTTTATTATCTGTCAAAAACGACATTTTGTTCTAAAAATGTTAAATACCTAGGCGTGACGTCATAGTTTAGCAGCGTCATTTATGTACTCGTTTTGTGATTTTGGTGAATTAAAAATCGAAGACTTGATGGAAAACAAAACGAGTAAGGTTTTCCGAAGTTTGAGTAGGAGGGCAATTTAGTGATCAAGAGTTCATAATTTATTTCTAATGCTGTCGTGTCGTCATCCCTATTACATTTGAAAGATGACCAAGCTTCACAGGTCCAAACTGCCATAGTCACAATTCATCGAAGGTAGGACAGAGCAAGAACGTGCCCAGTTACTAGCAAAAAGCGTCGGTGGCTCAATCGGTAACGACTCGGTCCTCTTAACTAGAGGTCCCGGGTTCAAACCCGAACGGCCAATGTACCAGCGAGTTTTTAGAAACTTACGTACTATAAATTTAACCGATTTCTTTAACGGTGAATGGGAACATCGTGAGGAAACCTGCACATCTGATTCCAAATGTGTATGCACACGTCCGTAGGAGCAAATCTAAATGCCCTACACGTGACCGCGAGTGATACTAAGTGCAACATCCCTTGGATAGCACGATTAATTGTGATAAGAGAAGAGAGACTAAAACATTACAACGATTCGGCTTTAACACAAACATCAAAGGCGTTGGACCACTGTATAGTTTGTTTACTCTGTGGCACTGCAAGACCCACTCAACCGAGCAGTGCTCGTGCCAGCCGCGTGACTGGCTCACGTGGCGAGCCTCTGGAATGCTAACAGACGACGCGCAGCTTCACACAACAGGGTGCCTTTAAAATCAGGGGACGGTTTGCTCCGTGGTGGGGTACTAGAGCAAATAAATTGAATTAAAAATAGTTTATTTTCACCAAAGGTGTAACATATTGTATGACTGAGACCTCCTTTTAGGTACGGAAGTACCTGTGTAAGGGAATCTCGCTCCTCCATTACTTAAGCTATGTAATGCTATAGGTAAAAATAAAACATTCGTGATATTTAAGATGACTAAAACGTTAAAAATTAAAGAAATTAAAATACAAAGGAAATTCCTATTTAATTTTAAAAACAGTATGATTGTTTTCATATGTGGGTGAGTTTGTGTGTGCGTACATGACGTGCATGTATGTTTCTGTGTGTGTGTGTATGTGTGTGTGTAATGCATACTTTCTCGCGTAGCCTTCACCGTCTACCATACGCAAGTCAACAAGGAACATAACGCTTTTGTAGCGTCGCGTAAGAAACAGATTGATTCATTAAGAAAATCGTAAAAATACTGTCGTTGTTTAGGCCCCTGCCTTTAACTAATTTAGCCGGAATAACCAATACTGCCACATGACATCATTACTAGTGGCTCTGTAAACGTAACTAATTAGTAATCTGTGCTGTAAACTATAAGCAGACCTCGCGCGTTTTTAGAAGTGGCTGAAATATGATATTTTTTACATTTGTAACACCCTAGCTCCGCCATTTTGACCAAAAACTGAATAGATAAAAATAAATCCATATACAAATATATTTATTACCAAAGAATAGTGTACCATACAGTATAAAGTATGCCTCGTGCTTGTGGCCACACACTAGGCAGAGCCCGTATCGTGGTGGTCACGCCAAAAATACATTTACTAACCAACCAGTTTAAAGATCATTTACAAAATTATATAAAATTACATCTAAACAACAACAAAAAAAAATATTATTTTTATTACGTAAGTTATATCATTTAATTTTTGTATATATATAATTTTGGAACCTGCTCACAAAATTTCACGCGAATCGGTTTAGAAGTGCGACCTGTAGAGGAGAACAGCCGGACATCCGCCGGACATACGAAAACATTTTTGCCCAACCAAGCTGAAATGGAGACGTTTCGCTCGCGCGTCGCGCTACTTGCGCTCGTTCGGTCAATTATATACTACCTGCATCACAGAACAGGTAATAAACTAGAATTATTTATTATTGTTCTTGTTTATTACCTGTTCTGTGACCTGCATAGTTTTATCAACATCGTTATAACCATTTTTGTAATTTTTGCATTCTTCATTATTTTTTGTATCCTTAAGAGCCCGCTGGAGTTCATAAATCCCATACAAACGTAGTATTTGTATCATTTGTTAACCAAACAACCGATTTTGAAATAATTTTAAATCGATAATCGGATGACGCATATCTGTGTCACTTGAAAAACGAATCAGGAATCCATTTAATTCCAATAAACTTTTTTTCCGTATTTTACCTTAAAAACAAGTTTATTGATAAATAATGGATTCCCGTTTCGTTTTTAAAAAAAGTAATGCGGTACAGACACAGATATACGTCACCCGATTATCGATATAAAATTATTTCAAAATCGGTTGTTTGGTTAACAAATAAATCAAATACTACGTTTGTATGGGATTTATGAACTCCAGCGGGCTCTTAAATGACAATTCAGCGGCTTCTGGCTCAGAATACATCCACAAAAAGTCATGAAACTCATAATGTCAGATGTCAATTGGACCACTGGTTTAGCCGCTAAGGTAAACGTAGCGGACGGACAGACGTTTTCGCAAAGATGTGTTTGTTTATTTGCACGAGTGATACAAAGCAAATTTTGGGCAAAACTAAAGAATAAAAACTATATTTTACTAACGTAAGTAAAACTAGAAAAAATAACGTAATCACTCCGGAAGTGCCGACAGAAGTGAAAACTTTATACAGTTTTATAAGTTTTGAACCTCCGAGTGTTCCTGGTACGGGGTCGGTGACGGTTACAGTGTCGCGAGTTCAATGGTTTTTTCCCATCTCAAAAATGCCCAACGCGCGCGCCTAAGAAAGTTTTCACTACTAAACTCTCGACGACATTTTTCTTTAGTTCTTCGCTGCTCTCGGTCCCTCGAAATTAACAAGGTTCAGCCCGTGCCCAAAGTATACATATTAGTACTAACATACAGTATGGACACTCCCTGCCGCTCTCTGGATTGCGACCTCACCCCCTCGTCACCCAGATTGATACAGATTAGTGCTAGTTTGGATCTCGAACATATAGAATTTCGCCGTGATTTCATTTGTTTCGTCATTTGTTTTTAGCAATGTCATTTCTCGCCCGTTGTATGAGGTGTCCGGGGTGTGCCGTGGCGGTGCTGGACCAAACAAGGATCGCTGGCTGCTACTGGGTTGCATCAATCATGTAACCAAGAAATGCAACAAAAGTAATAAAATAAATATAAATTTAAAATAATCGAACAAAACAAACGAATGTCCGACATCTGTAGCAAATACATTCAATGAATTTTTTTTTATATCAATAGGTAAAATCACATGTACATCGAGTAGTCATGCGGGTACCAAGCCGGCCGGCCGACCACCTTTACGTACAGCTGCTGTTAAGAGGAAACGTGGGCGACATTTTTTCCATACAAACATAGTCGCCTGTTTCCTCCCTGGATAATATAGCAAAATAGAGCAAAAACGGTTAATTGTGCCACACGATAAGAAGAAGAAGAATATCTTAACAAATGGTGGAGGTGGACTTCTTCAACCAGCAAAGTGGAGAAATAGGCCGAGTCCGCTCTGAAAGACGCGTAGTAAATTGTTCTATCCCCAGGGCAGCTTAATCAGATTTGTCCTTTTCATAATATATATTAACGACCTGCCAGACATAGTAGAACTTCTACTATGTACCAGATGTATTACAATCAACTGTATAATTTTTGCGGACGATGTTTCATTAGGCATTGTTCGGATGTGACAGAGAGGCAGAAAGTTTAAATCGCGTGAGCTCAACATTCGAAATAGTTAAATCGTGGCTATCTGACCATAATCTCGAAGTTAACTCGAATAAAACTAAACTAATTCAATTTAAACCCTATCAGAAAAAAAAAACTGTAATCTCACACCGATATCTACTAATTTGAATATCTCCGAGGAAAGCGCGTTCACACTGATAGGGGTAACAATAGATTCACATTAGGACTGGAACACGCATACAGAAAACTAAAAACCAAATTGTCCCAATCCACTTACGCACTATCCATTCTAATAATTTTAAACAAAAAAAAAAACTTCAAACGCACTAGTCGCCACTACGATTTTTGAAGATTCCTATCGATTTCTCTGGGATGCCATCATCAGATCCTGGCTTCCTTATCATGGTACCACCCTCGGGATATCTCCTTTCCAACAAAAAAAGAATCATCAAAATCGGTTTATAAACAACGAAGTTATCCGCGAACACACATAAAAAAAAAATATACGGTCGAATTGAGAAACCTCCTCCTTTTTAAAAGAAATGCTCACTACGAGTCAGCCCGCGCTGCCTACTGCGCGTACGCACACACTTGGGTGCGATATGGCCTCATATCATGTGGGGGCACAGCGCAAATGCTGATGACGTCTTCGTTTTACAAAAGAAATGTCTACGTATACTACTAAACATAAAACCAAGAGTCTCTTGTCGCCCGTTTTTTGAGAGGGAAAATATCCTCCCGCTCCCTTGTATATAAGGTCTAACAAAATTAGCTGAAACTATTTTAACTCGTGCTTCTACCCATAAAACTGAACAACTTTCCCCATGAAACCCAGTCAAATCGCAAAAAAAAAAATTGGCTCTCCCATACTAACTCGATCAGCTGATCAGCCAACTTAGTATGGGAAGATAAATTTTTTTTTCAGATTTGCCTATGGGTTTCATGGGGAAAGTTGTTCAGTTTCATAGGTAGAAGCACCAGTTAAAATAGTTTCAGCAAATTTTGTTAGACCGTATATAAACTTGAAATCGCTAGCTATGCCCATAAATAATAAGCAAATATGAATACTGTAGTAGTACTGTACGCGTCGACATCATCTGTTAGTACAGTTACATTTATAGGTACGTGTCGAATCGAATACTTTCTTTTTGAAATCGGTAAAAATGAGATGCGGTTTGTGGTTTTTATATCATCCTATATAGGTACTTATTTTCTATGTATTACGGTATGAAATGTAAAGTGAGCATGTATTGCTAATTAACGTGAGAACTCCAAGACATGCTTTGTTACAAACTGACGGAGAGGTGACTATAAAAGGGGCCTTTATCTAGCTGGCATAGACACAAGTACCTGCCTCCATTGAGTCACCGCCTCCGTGGTACGTCAGGAGGTCGCGGGTTCGATTCTCGGCGAAGTCTAACTTTGTAAGACTCGGTTGGCCACCCCGCCTGGCCATCTACCGACACTTCACTTCACAAGTCTCGCCGCCAAACATCAATGTTATCAGCATTGATGTGTTTCGGCTTAAAGATAAGATAGCCGGTTCTCAATTGAGTCGAGGAATCTTGGTAAGCCCGTTTTCATCTTCGGCAACATGCCAAGACATTTTATTCACAATGATACTAAGGGCTTATCATTGTGAAAACAAATAAATAATAAATAACTTTAGGAATTTATTAAAAATTAAAAACCCGACTGCATAGAAACTGAACCCCTCTTTTTTGTACAGTCGGGTAATAATGACGAATCTAACGACACCTCGCACTCCAAAATCCATTAAGCTTTCACCGCCTCCGTAGCTCAGAGGCAAAGTTCACTGGCTTTACACAGGAGGTCGCGGGTTCGATTCCCGGCGGGGTCAATTGTAAGACTCGGTTTGGTTGGTGGTAGGGCATTTTCTAAGCCCGCCTGGCTAGCTACCACCATCTTATCTAAGTCTTACCGCCAAATATCAATGTTGATATCATTTGTGTGTTCCGGCATGGAGATAAGATAGTCAGTTCCCCATTTCGTTGGGAAATCTTGGTAAGCCCGCTTCCATCTTCGGCAACATCGTCACTTACCACCAGGTGAGATGTTGTCAAGGGTTTACCAATTGTGCATAAAAAAAAGCCGTGTAGCCTACAGAGAGACCCAATTAAATAAATGACCTCTTTTTTTGGCTAGTCACATAAAAATGTATCATATGTCACTCACGGGATCAAGACCACAGATTACTAATTAGTTACTCAAGACGAATTTAACGACACCTCGCACTCCAAAATCTATCACGCCGTTTAGGCTACAGAGCGTGCCAAAAAAAAAAAAAAAAACATACATACACACACTTGAAAAGCATTTTTTTTAATTCTCAATTGGTAAGCCCTTGGCATTATCTCACCTGATGGTAAGTGAAGATGATGCCGAAGATGAAAGCGGGCTTACCAAGATTCCCCAACGCAATGGGTATCTGGCTATCTTATCTTTAAGCCGGAAAACATCAATGTTGTTAACACTGATGTTTTGCGGTAAGACTAAGATGAGATGGTGGTAGCTAGCCAGGCGGCTTAGAAAATTTCCTACCACCAACCAAACCGAGTCTTACAAGTTGACCCCACCGGGAATCGTACCCGCGGCCGCGACCTCCTGGTGTGAAGCGATAACATAACCCTCCTTCTGGCGCAGATGGGTAAAAAAAAGTACGTATACATAGTCCTGACGATGTACAAAAACAGGTTTCATTTACATTGGTTTCACCGTACAACTTTGGTTATACAGGGTGTGACAAAATTGGTGTAGGACCCGTTAACTGGGGGTTTCTTTCTAAGTATCATACTGACTTAGTTTTCCCTAGACCTTTTAGGGTTCCGTATTTTAAAATTGAAGATGTTTTCCGCTCGCTCCGGTAGAACCGATTTTTAACCGCCTCCGTAGCTCAGAGGCAAAGTTCACTGGCTTTACACAGGAGGTCGCGGTTTCGATTACCGGAGGGGTCAATTGTAAGACTCGGTTTGGTTGGTGGTAGGGCATTTTCTAAGCTCGCCTGGCTAGCTACCACCATCTTATCTAAATCTTGTCGCCAAATATCAATGTTGATATCATTGGTGTGTTCCGGCATGAAGATAAGATAGCCAGTTGCCCATTGCGTTGGGGAATCTTGGTAAGCCCGCTTCCATCTTCGGCAACATCGTCACTTACCACCTGGTGAGATGCTGTCAAGGGTTTACCAAAAGAAAAAAAAAACCTTAGGCGTCAAGATATTTATTCCCTAATAGACACCAGTCACTTACATGAGAAAAATATAAATATTATACTTAAAAGTACAATTTGTAAGTTTGTGTTAAAAATATTAAAAATGAGTTTATTTGCAGGGTCATTCATCACATCGTTATTCACCTTATCATGTATACACTCTTACAGTGTATATTCGTCCTTTTACGTCGTACCTTTTAATGCGAAAGTTTGACATGTCGATTACTATAAAAGTTTGACATGGCGAATACTATGAAAGTTTGACATGGCGATTATTATGAAAGTTTGACATGGCGATTACTATGAAAGTTTGACATGGCGATTATTATGAAAGTTTGACATGGCGATATTATTATGAAAGTTTGACATGGCGATTACTATGAAAGTTTGACATGGCTATTATTATGAAAGTTTGACATGGCGATTACTATGAAAGTTTGCCATTGCGATTACTTTAAAATTAGGTATTTGGGGTACCGTATGATTTAAGTGTTAAAATGCCATTTCCTATGACGAATAGTCGAATAACTCGCCATTATTATGTCAAGAATAGTCTTGAACTTATCAATCATTTAATTAGTACTGTAATCTACAATTTTTCTAATGTTAAGAGAAAAGAAAACAATGAAGTTAAATAAATCAGTCTCATACATAACATACATATTTTTTTGAAAACTAGTTTTTCTGCCCGACAATCTTTTGAACTTTAAATATTAATTAAAAAGTGTAACTGACTTATTTTGTGTAACTGAAAACTTTTTATATGAATAATAAATCAAATCTAATCAAAAAATCAAAAATAAATAGGTGTTTACACACACTTTTAAATAGTCAAAAAACTTATTGAATATTACAAACAATGTCATGATTCAGACTATAGTCTCAGGTAATGGTATTTGTTACAGAATCAACATAATTATATATCTTTGTCATTTACCTATTCTATTATTTTATAATATCCTCTAGAGCACAAGTATTTTTTGACATGAGTCTTGAATTTATTCTCTGACAAACTAGTTACATTTTCAGGTTTTTGTTGTAGAATCTTATACACTGCCCCAAAAATGACTTTTTAACCTTACTCAGTCTCGAAAAGGCTATATCTATTTTATTTACATTTCTTAAATTCAAATTATGCCTGTCACTGTTTTTAGGAAATAAATGCAAATTCTTACGAACGTACATGATGTTTTCATTTATAAATTGACTAGCAACAGTTAAAATATTGATTTCTTTGAAGTTATTCTTTAACGACTCACGTGATCGCATCTGATAGATTGCGCGGATAGCTCTTTTCTGCATGATGAAAATAGTTTCTACAGTAAGATGCCATAAGAAATTATACTATGGAAGTAACTAAAATACACCAGTCTCGCAGTACTTATATCTGTTAACTGTCTTATTTTCTTAACGGCATACTAACTAAGCCTTCCCGCTAATGTTTTAATGTGTGGTCCCCATTGAAGTGAAACATCCAAAGTTATATTAAGTAACATCGTCGTATTCACAAATTCTAAGTTATTACTCTCTAATATTACACTATTATTGACCTTTTTTACATTTGGCAAACAAAATTTTATACATTTTGTTTTCTTAGCATTCAATAGTAAGTTGTTCACAGTAAACCAGTTCAGTATCTTGGAGAGAGTGTTTACTTCGTCAATTTCATTTTCCTTCCTATTCACTTTAAAAATAAGAGGAGTATCATCCGCAAACAACACAATATTTGATAGATGTTGCGCCATAAAAGGCAAATCATTTACGTAAACAAGGAAAAGAAAAGGCCCTAATATGGAACCCTGGAGCACACCCATTTTCACTCTTGATCCAGATGAGTTTGTGCCATTTACTTGTACTTTTTGTGTTCTGTTGTCTAAATACGAATTTAAAAGAGTGAGAGCCCCATTCTCTTCATCGTAATGTTTGGTGTTCAACACAATCAAATGCCTTAGGTAAATCACATAATACTTCAATTGCATTTTGCGATTCCTCAAAGGCATCATAAATGTTGCGAAGTGCAACTCCTGCATCGGTTGTTGATCGACCTGTCGTGAAACCAAATTGTTGGTTATGCAGTAGTTTGTTTTCTGTAAAATATTGTAGCATTTGGTTAGGCATAATCTTTTCAAACACTTTACTAAGTACTGGCAGCACAAAAACTGATATTAAGAGGATTGTGAAGCTGCGATTTTTCATACAAAAGGCGTTAACGATTTTCACCTCTTAAATGTTACCCGATTTGGACCAATTTTTGACAGGTTGTCAGTCAGAACAAAAGCTAGGCTATAAAGTTAATAAGTTTAATTTTATTGTCGTTCACGTGTTATCATAGAAAACTAGTTTCGGCCATTTTTTGTTTATTTATAATCAGTAATTTAAAAAACGAAACGTATAAGCCTAGCTTTTGTTCTGACTGACAACCTATCAAAAATTGGTCCAAAGCGGTTAACACATAAGAGATGAAAATCGTTAACGCCATTTGTATGAAAAGTCCCAGATTCACAATCCCCTTAAGAGACAGTCTCAAAGCCAAGTCTGACAAGAACATTAACAGTCACAGTCTGTGATTGCAACAAAACGTTTTCAAAAGGAAACTAACGCTACGAACTTACCTACCCAGGTACGAGTATTATGATTGTAGGTCACAATGGTATCATTATAGTCAAAACATGACATCACACAATTCTCGCGTCATTGTGTAAAAATTAAAAGACATAACATATCCTCTACTTACTCAGATCAATAATATAAGGTAGATGTAGAGTTAGCGCTTTAAAAACGGGGCTGTAAACGGTTCTGACCGATTGGTTTGAAACGGACGCAAAAGTAGGGTTACCAGGACTTTAAATCGAAAAGCCGGTTGCAAGTGTCAAAAAACCCTGATTTTTGTAAAAAAACGGTTTCTGGCCAAAAATAAAACTCAGTAGATTATTACTACATTTTACTAACCTTTATTATAATAATGTTACTTGTACGACTTAATTGTACTTATATTTTTGTCAACTAGCAACAGCTTTCGAAAAAATCTTTTTTTGTAGAAATATCACTGTGAAATTCTTCAAATTCGTGCAGGCGGCGCCTGTTATTTATTGACATGACGAAAAATCTGGTCTCGAATGAAATCCGGGCGGAGTCCGGTCTATGCTCTTAAAATCCGGTCAAGACCGGATTTATCCGATCAGATGGTAATGATGATGATGATCTATCCGGCCGATTTCGATCATAGCGACCACTTCGACTCCTAGTCGGTTTGCCGCGCGTGCGCTTGAAGATGGTTTATGTAGCCAATCTTCGCAGCGAAACTCCTCGCGCACTGAGGGCATTTAAGTATGCCGCCCTCGTAATTGTATGAAATGGTCGCAGGTGGTCGGGCCTTTAACTGGTCGCATTTGGTATGAAGGTCAGCTTTACGCTGATCCTCGAACTCGCGTACTTGCCTATTCGCAATCCTGCGCCATTCTGGCCGTTCTGCTGCCAAACTCTCCTATTGAGAGGGTTCATGTTGCAGATGGTAACTGTACAATACGTATATGTAATTTATTTTTAAATAATTTTGCTAAATAAATAAATAAATATTCTGGGACAAATCACACTTGACAAATCATCATTTTGCTAAGATTTGGAAGCAGTCGCGCTTCTACAGTGTACTTTGCCCGCGACTCAGTTTAGAGTGCATTGACGCACGACGACTTAGCATAATTTTATCATTTTTTAACTTAGTGTTCAGTTAGAGATCCATCTGACAAGACCATTACATTTCATTTGGGACCCCCTCTAGGACACTCACTGGTAAACCCTTGACAACATCTCAACCTGGTGGTATGTGACGATGTTGCTAAAGATGGAAGCGGGTTTACCAAGATTCCCCAACGCAATGGGGAACTGGTTATCTTATCTTTATGAACACACCAATGATATCAACATTGATTTTGGCGGCAAGACTTAGATAAGATGGTGGTAGCTAGCCAGACGGGCTTAGAAAATGCCCTACCACCAACCAAACCGAGTCTTACATTGACCCCGCCGGGAATAGAACCCGCGACCTCATGTGTAAAGCCAGTGAACTTTGCCTCTTAGCTACGGAGGCGGTTAAACACATGGCTGTATATACAAGATCATATCCTGTACAGTAACTCTACGCAACAGGCTGTTTTCATAAGCCTACCAATGTCGCGAATTTTCACAACTACCCATCACATCTCGAACTACAAAGAAGCCTGAACATAAATCTCTCCAAATCCGATCACGTAGAGGCCACGCCGGAGTATAGGTATACTTCAATACTTATAGTAAGCAAACAAGCCAATCTTGTTTGGCACAATGATATTATGGCATTACGAAGCCCATGCGTGCGGCGGCGGGGTGCGTGGTGGCTAATAGGATTGCCGGTGGATCGGTGGCCATTGGGACGGCGAAGCCTTGAGTTTGTGACCGTTAAATAGATCAATTAAGTTTTTGAAGTGAAACTTCTATGGGGTATTAGGATTTTTTCAGTCACGAAAAAGCGTAACGTGTCACGAAAAAGAGTTACGGCCGCGTGGAGGAGGTAGACGATATGTCGCGTGGTGAGAGGCGGCAGTGGTGGTGGGAAATTTTTTTTTGTAATGATTTTTGAAATATTTTAATGTTTTTTTTTTGAAGTATTTTTTTAAAATTTTGACTTAAAAGTTTTAGGGGCAGGTTATCAAATTGGACAAGTACATTATCAATCTCACTGTAAAACTTTTTTTAGAGATTCGTTTTGCCACTTGTCCGTTGCGATTCGTTTTTCCATTTGTCCGTTGCAATTCGTTTTTCCACTTGTTCGTTGCCATTCGTTTTTCCACTTGTATGTTGAAGTTTCACTTCTACTATGTGTCCCAGCACACATTTCGATTTTCTTTATAAGCCCTTGGCACTTGATGGTAAGTGACGATGACGCCGAAGATGGAAGCGGGCTTACCAAGACTCCCCAACGCAATGGAGACCTGGTTATCTTACCTTCAAGTCGGAACACATCAATGATGTTAACACTGATGTTTGGCGGCAAGACTTAGAAAGATGGTGGTTGCTAGCCAGGCGGGCTATGAAAATCGAAACCACCAACCAAACCGAGTCTTACTAAGTTGACCTGAATCGGACCCGCGACCACCTGGTGTGAAGCGAATGGACTAAGAATTATGTCACGGAGGTGGGTAAAAGCTGTGTGTAGGTCAGTACAATGCATAATGCCCTTGGTATATCTTTGAAGGGCTGTTATAGGGACCAATCACATTTGAAATATACATATTGAAGCGATCGTAGCTCAGTGCAACTTGCGTGGTTGGGTCGATTACGAAGGTTAACTGACTTAAAGCACGGTCATTACCTGGATGGGTTTCACTGTAAGTGCCATTTTTCTCGACTGTTTCAGTACTTCGCATGGCACGTTAAGCCGTTAGTGTCGGTTGCCATCACTAGACGTCGGTCTTAGAGCTGTGCCAGATTGCAACGCGGCTACGCTGTATATTTAACTTTCTTCCTACCTATAACAACTTAAGTATGAGTCACAATTTGAATAAAGTGTGACATATGATTTAAAAATACGAATTCTCTTCAATCTTCACTTCACTACTACTTGGATATAAATAACTTGAACTCTTGTACGTAAAAATAATGTAAAATAACAGAAACTAATACTCTCATAAGGCGCTAAGACCACTCAATCCGAGCAGGTTGATACGTGTTTCAATAATATCGAAAGTAATTCTATTCATATTAAGGCGAGGTATTATTTGGAACAGTTGTCTGTCTTTTTCTTTACGTGTAAAGAGTAAACAAAAGTTTTTCGTTTCAATCAAAAATGAAATTATTAAAAAATAATAACATTACTCACTTTGTATTATCATAACAAATATTGTTGTATATGTTTTAAAATGTATATTATTATAACAGCTCATATACGTCCCCACCGAGGGGCTCGAGACTACCCTGAATCAGGGCGATTAGGCCTTAGTCGACCACGCGGGCCCAGTGCGGGTTGGTCGACTTCACACACAACCTTCGACTTTCTTCGCAGGCGTGTGCAGGTTTCCTCACGATGTTTTCCTTCACCGTTAAAGCAATCGGTAAGTATGTACGTAAGTTTTTGAAAAACTCATTGGTACATTGGCTGTCCAGATTTGAACCCGGTACCTCTGGTTAGATGGACCGAGTCGTTACCGGTTGAGCCACCGAAGCTTTTTTTTTTAAATGTATACTTCAAAATATTACTCATAACTAGAGTTTAAAGTAACGGTGTAGACTTTGTTTTTTTTTTATATCGAGCCAAAACTGTTCATTCGTGTTTCCAATAGCTTTTGACTTTAGGGAACATCATCAATCGTCTATAAGTATAATTGACGTCAAAAATAACGAAAATCTGTAATAATACCGCCCTAAGTTCAAATCAATGCGGGCTTCAACGCGGCTGTTACGTTGGAACCGAACGCCCAATTCTCGACTTTTACATATTTTTATTACTTTCCATCACTGTAGTATGTACCAAAGAGTTAAGTTAAGAATGGGCACTCAAACTGTTAACCATTACGCCACGAATTGGAAGTGATACAGGCTCAAATATTTCTATACAAATCTGTAAAAATAAAAAATGTGTGTAGGTCGTTACTTTCCCTCTAATATGGTTGAGAGGAGTGAAGGCTGACTCTCGCGTTATACTCGTGACCGGGTGCTGTCCGTGTGAACTGGCCTACACTTGTTAAAGGCGTTTATGACATTCAATAATTTTAATGCATAACTTTTCGTGTCCTATTGTTTACATGTTCTAATGACATTATTTGTTTTTTTTAATATCACGGATTGGATTTTGACGTTATAAACTAATGATTGTTTATTTCTTGATTTTTTACAAATGAAATTATGTAATCACTATTTTGACTATTAGAAAGAGTGTAATTTGAACCTATTTTGAATAAATATCTTGAATCTATGTATCTTTATATTATGCGACACGACTGTTCGCAAAAAACCGGATGATCGACGCAAACGCAGCCGTGACCGCAGCCAATGCCACCGCCAGCGGAGAACTTCCTTTTCACAGAAATCATAAATTGACAGCTTCAATTGGAATAGTCACGCTAAACTGAATATATTATCCGCTATTTATACTTACACTCGCAACTTGGTAATTTCAGGAGACAGTACAATCATTTATTATCTACAAAGAGTGTCAAAAATACCAGAAGGGTAAAAACGGGACCCTATCACTAAGACTACGCTGTCCGTCCGTGTGTCCGTGTGTCCGTCTGTCACCAGGCGTATTCCATAAACCGTGATAGCTCTAGACAGTTGGAATTTTCATGATGATGTATTTATGTTGCTGCTATAACAACAAATACTAAAAATTAGAAAAAGTGATAAAGTAAGGGGGATCTCCATACAAAAAAACGTGTTTTTATAAACGTGAAGAAACTAGCGCCATCTAGTATGATGGTACGAAACCCTTTGTACTAGCGCCATCTAGTATGATGGTACGGAACCCTGTGTGTGCGATTCTGACTCGCAATTGGTCGGTTTTTTAAGGCTTATTCGATCGGAAAACGTCGCCCTTGCCTTTGAAAATCACAAAAAATTAAGGTGTATAATTTTAAAACTATGTACATTTTATTAGCTTACAGAAAATAACTATTTTGAGTGAAACATTTTTTATACCAGGGGACATGTTGGGCACCTAGGAGCCCTTTATAATTTTTATCGCAATTCGCCACATAAAAGTCAGCACGGCAAATGCTTTGTATTTACACAAAAGCTTCAATAAAATTTCATTTCAGCCTTGAAACGTTCTCTCCTATCTCAGAAACGTAAGTAGACGCACATCTAAGAAAAGGTATTTTCATTAAAATTATTTTGACGCCGCCGCAATATTTTGTTTGCAAACGCTTGAATGAAATAATGAAAATAGACATTCTATATTTTTTCAGGGGATTTCGCGATTATTATAATCGACAGACAGACGAGACGGCCTACAGAGTCTTGATAAAGTAGATTGGAATATAGCGCCGTGATAAAGTAGTCTTAATAAAACAGATTGGAATATATCCTGGGCATAGTTCTGGGGGATCTGGAGGAAATTAATTTAAATGCTCGCGACCCGATATAAACGCGAAACGATATACACGCGGGCGAAGCCGCGGAAAAAATATTTAATACCTAGCTTTTGCCCACGGCTTCGCCCGCGCGGAAATCTCTCTTATGGCTGTCTTCCAGCGTGAGAGATGCGCGAGCCGAAGCGGCTCCAGAGCTCTCAGGAACTATATCGAGCTATTCTGATTAGTAGTTTAAGACACTTCCCAAACTCCTTAACCAATTCTATACAAAAATCACTTCAAACCGTTGTTGCTCCGTTGCGACGTCGACGTGCGCGAACGGGGAAATGAGTTTTCCTCAGATCCCTCTGGAACTATGTAGGGCTAAGCTTATTAGTCATCATATCAGACGAAGGACGTCCACTGCTGACGCTGACGGGGTGGGAAAAGACATAATTTACTAATTAGCTTTACTAATTATTATTTGCTAAATATTATTTATTATTTATTAAGGTTGTGTGTGAAGTCGACCAACCCGCACTGGGCCCGCGTGGTCGACTAAGTCCTAATCGCCCTGACTCAGGGTAGGCTCGAGCCCCTCGGTGGGGACGTATATGAGCTGTAATGATGATGATGATGATTTGCTAAACTTAAGTGGCAGTGGGCGGGGCACATTGCTCATAGAACAGATGGCCGTTGGGGCAGTAAAGTTCTCGAGTGGCGACCACGCCCCGGAAAGCTTAGTGTAGGCAGGGCTCCCACTCGGTGGACCGATGACCTGGTGAAGGTCGCGGGAAGCCGCTCGATGCGGGCAGCGCAGAACCGGTCGCCGTGGAGATCCTTGGGGGAGGCCTTTGTCTAGCAGTGGACGTCTTTCGGCTGATATGATTATAATGATTTCGTGAGATAAATATGCTTAACCTTTTCACAGCCAAAGTCGGCCATATCCGACAGCGAGTAGGTAAACATGGCATGTAGAGAACTTTGTTGTTTTTGAGCGTTATAAACAAACTTTAGATTATTTGACTGACTCGGTGGCTCAGTGGTTAGTGCTCTTGACTACTGATCCGAGAGTTGTGGGTTCGATCCCCACCCAGGGCAAACATTTGCGTGATGAGCAGATTTGTTTGCTCTGTGTCTGGGTGTTAAATATCTATATATGTATGTATTTAAACGTATATAAGTATGTATATCAGTCTCTGGTTCCCATAACACAGGGAATCCTACTTTGGGGCCAGATGACCATGTGTGATTTGTCCCAGAATATTTATTTTTATTTATTTTTTATTATCTTTATTTTGCATAAACAAGCAGTTAACGGCATCAAAAACGAAGAAAAGTGATGAGTGAAGAATAGGTTGCAACATAATGGTTGTGCGGTGGCGTCGAACAGTCGTGCGCGGTGTCTGGCGGTCAAAAGGTTAAAATTCTTCTTCATCGTGTGTCAAGGTGATCAGCAACCGTATAGTCTTATCAACTGTTACGCATTTTTGGCCAGAGATTTAAAATAATAAATTCTTCGTAAATATTACACGAACACACCGACATCACGCCTCGGACACTCCATACAACGGTCGCGAAATTACATTTCTAAAAACAAATGATGGAGACAACAAAATCACAACGAAATCCCATACGTTCGAAAACCAAACTGTAACCAATCTGTATCAATCTGGGTGACGAGGGGGTGAGGTCGCAATCTAGAGAGCGGCAGGGAGTGTCCATACTGTATGTTAGTAGAAAAAGTGCAAAAGTGTGGTTATTTTTTTCCCTCTTTACACGTAAAGAAAAAGAACAAAGACAGATTTTAAAGTACCATTGCGCTTTAAAAGGATGTCCAAACACAAAATATCATGTACAATCTACCGTTACAAAATTATTATTTTTTTCCGTGGATAAACAGACACATGATGAACTCTGCATAATTATCGTCGTCGCGTAAACTACGCTTCAAACTTCTCGACATAATTTCCCCTTCGGCCGATTCATCTCGGCCGTAAAATATTCACATAACATTTTATTTTAGGTCCCAATGGGTTATTTTTATTATTTAGCTTTATGATTCCAGTACGGCTACTTATAACTGGCCCCGTTTCGCCTGCCTAAATTAAAATGTGCATCAATCTTAAGAGGATTGTGAACATATGGCGAAAATTCGACTTTTCATAACGGCGATAGCAATTTTCTTCTATCATAAGTTAACGGATTTTGACCAATTTTTGATTGGTTGTCAAAGGCTAGGTTTATGGGTTTGGTTTTTTTTAAATTATTGAATAATTAGTTTTGTATGAAAACGCTGAATGGAAAACAAAATTGAACATATTAATTGTATTGAAAAAACCAAAACCTAAAATCTATCTTTTATTTTGACTGATGTGATAACCTATCAAAAATTAATTAAAATCGGTTTAACTTTAATGAGATGAAAATCGCTATCGCCGTTTGTATGAAAAGTCGCAGGCTCACAATCGTCTTAAATCAGTTTAAGGATCGATTTTTTTCATTCATATCAGCTCATATACGTCCCCACCGAGGGGCTCGAGCCTACCCTGAATTAGGGCGATCGGGCCTAAGTCGACCACGCGGGCCTAGTGCAGGTTGGTCCACTTCACACACAACCCGCGAGTTTCTTCGCAGGCGTGTGCAGGTTTCCTTACGATGTTTTCCTTCATCGTGAGAGCGTCGGATAAACGCACATATGAAATCTTAATTCGAAATCACTTTGGTACGTGGCAGATTCGAACCACGACCTCCCGGACAGGAGGCGGCGGCCCTAGCCATTACGCCACCGACGCTCTTTTTTTAAGAATTGATGTTTGTATTATTTTAGTATTTACTTTAACCTTTTGAATACGAGAGACACTAATTGATTTATAAATTGAAAACCGGAATTGGAAATGCAGCGGATGCGCAAAACTTGTATTTGTGACTGAAAGGACAATTTACGTGCACACGTTATTGTTACACGAATATCTAAACAAATAAAAATTAAATGCTGTTAGTTGGTATACGAATCACTGAAGAGCATCGTGAAGCTGCAAATTTTCATACAAATGGTGATAACGATTTTCACCTCTTAAATGTTATTTATACCAATTTTTGATAGGTTGTCAGTCAGAACAAAAGCTAGGCATATACGTTTCGTTTTTTAAATTACTGATTATAAATAAACAATAAATGGCCGAAATTAGTTTTGTATGAAAACACGTGAACGACAATAAAATTAAACGTATTAACTTTATCTAAAAACAAAAACGTATAAGCCTAGCTTTTGTTCTGATTGAGACAATCTATCGAAAATTGGTCCCAATCCATTACCATTTAAGAGGTGAAAATCGTTAACGCCGTTTGTATAAAAATTCGCAGCTTCACAATCCTCTTAAGAAAAGCGGACGGATTTGAAAAAATATCGGAATAGTCCGAATAAGGTTTTTAGAGAAAGAATTATTTGAAAAGTTGTCCAGAAAATTGGAAAATACTGAAATTGATTTTGTATGTGATGTTTTTCTTTGAACTCAAGACCATAATTAACGATTCGAACGATGCACCCTCGAATAAAATCATAAAAATACCGGCCAAGTGCGAGTCGGACTCGCGCAAAGTAAGGGTTCCGTAGTGTTTTAAAATAAAAAAAACTTTTTTTTTGCGGCTCACGCACCACTCACCCTCAAAGACTGTCATTAATTATTGTGTTCTTATTAGAAATAAGTAATACCCATTGTAACACTTTCTTTAATGCCTATTATGTTTCTTTTTTTTATTATTCACAATTGGTAAGCCCTTGGCATTACCTGATGGTAAGCGAAGATGGAAGCAGGCTTACCAAGATTCCCCAACGCAATGGAGAACTGGCTAACTAATCTTCAAGCCGGAACACATCAATGCTGTTAACATTGATGTTTAGAGGCAAGACTTAGATAAGATGGTGGTAGCTAGCCACGTATGTCTATGTATTTGTACACAATAAACTGTTAAATAAATAACTAATGTATGTCCGTTTCTTTGACGGAGCCTGTAGCCATAACGGCTTGACGGATTTTAAAGTGCGAGGTGTCGTTAGATTCGTCTCGATCCCATGAGACGTGAGTGACATAAAACAGTCGGATTTTTATATTTTTAGTTAAATTGGTTAAGTTGTTAGTTACCCTAACTAAGCTGGATTAAACCAAAAATCATGGATCCGCCACTGATGATTATTAAAAAGCTTTTCAATTATACAGGATGTAATAAAATTGGTATAGGTCCCGTTAACTGGAGCTTCTACTCATCATACTGAACAACTTTTGTTCTACGACTTTGCTAAAATCGCAAAATTTTTTTTTTCTTCATACAAATCGATCAGCTGATCGACCAATTTTGTGCATTTTAATATGGAGGATCCATTTTTTTTTGAGAATTGACTATGGGTTCCTTGGGGAAAGTTAATCAGTATGATGAGTAGAACCCCCAGTTAACGGGTCCTACACCAATTTTGTTACATCCTGTATATTCTTTATTGTAACAAAAATATTAACATGAAATTCACTTAGAAAGGACGTATACAAAGGTGGACTTATCTCTATAAAAGATCTCTTCCAACTTACTTAACCGGTAGTTATGATAATTTAAAGGACGGGGGCAAACCTAAGTGTAGGTACCTAAAATAATATATACTAAATAATTACTAATAAGTACCTATAAACTAACCGTTCACATAAATAATACATACTTATAATAAATACATTAATAGTATACATAATATATACCTAAAAATAAAATACTTGCTAAAATAAATATATATACAAATAAACTTACACGTTTTTTAGAGAAAGAAGATGCTCTTTATGTTTGATTTTGAACGAGTTAACAGCGGATCGGACGCTAATGTTGGCGGGTAATTTTGTTCCAGAGGTTCGCAGCTTCAACAGTGAACGAGTTAACAGAGAGGCAGTCGCGAATGTTGGCGGGTAATTTGTTTCAGAGGTTCGCAGCTTCAACAGTGAACGAGTTAACAGAGAGGCAGTCGCGAATGTTGGCGGATAATTTGTACCAGAGGTTCGCAGCTTCAACAGTGAACGAGTTAACAGAGAGGCAGTCGCGAATGTTGGCGGGTAATTTGTTCCAGAGGTTCACAGCTTCAACAGTGAACGAGTTAAGAGAGGCAGTCGCGAATGTTGGCGGGTAATTTGTTCCAGAGGTTCGCAGCTTCAACAGTGAACGAGTTAACAGAGAGGCAGTCGCGAATGTTGGCGGGTAATTTGTTCCAGAGGTTCGCAGCTTCAACAGTGAACGAGTTAACAGAGAGGCAGTCGCGAATGTTGGCGGGTAATTTGTTCCAGAGGTTCGCAGCTTCAACAGTGAACGAGTTAACAGAGAGGCAGTCGCGAATGTTGGCGGGTAATTTGTTCCAGAGGTTCGCAGCTTCAACAGTGAACGAGTTAACAGAGAGGCATTCGCGAATGTTAGCGGGTAATTTGTTCCAGAGGTTCGCAGCTTCAACAGTGAACGAGTTAACAGAGAGGCAGTCGCGAATGTAGGTGGGTAATTTGTTCCAGAGGTTCGCAGCTTCAACAGTGAACGAGTTAACAGAGGGGCAGACGCTAATGTTGTCGGGTAATTTGTTCCAGAAGTTCGCAGCTTCAACAGTGAACAAGTTAACAGAGAGGCAGTCGCGAATGTTGGCGGTTAATTGGTTCGAGCGGTTCGCAGCTCAATCTCCTCTTTAAGTGTGTTATAGCACTCATACACTCTTAAGTAGAGGAGTCCACGTGTTGCCACCGTATTTACGGTAGATATACCATATTTACGTATTGTTCAGTGTCTTAATGTCTGTAATGAATTTTAAGCAATTTCATAGAAACACTGTAATTTTGGCATTAGCGGTTTCGAAACACGGTATTTTTTAAAGTTTTTGTCATTTTGTATGGCGGACACCGTAATTTGAACCTACTAACACCGTAATTTGATCGAGTGGTTTGGCAACACTGGTCCGAACTAACATCATAAGGAGTTTTTTGGCGGGATTTGTGGTGGACGCATTCGTAATTTTATTTTGTTGTTTTTTCATTGTTTTCTGCTGGGATTTTGTTCAAGAAATGGTGCATTTTGGAGAAAATCGTCTAGTGCACGTGAGCAATGTGGAGGACAAGGAAATAAAACGAAGGAGGACGTGAGAACCCAACTTACTCTGTGTGCAGTTTTATAGACGCCCAACAGCAGCTGGGTGTTCTACCTCAGAATGCAGCTGCTGCAAATGCTGTCAAGAACTTCAGAGAAGATTTGTAATGCACCGGCACTAGCATTACAAATCCAAAAACAAATGAAGAAAGTGAAAATTATTTACGAATCCGACTGAAGGACTAGTTTCCATGGCCAAGAAAAATTCACAACAACAAAACAACTAACATCTTATTAAGAAGCTTAGCGACCACAATCTGGCTTTGAGATTTCAGACAAAGCTGTCGCTTCCAGACAGACTCAATACATATACATTGGGCATGGGTATATGTAGATATTTTTATGTCGAGTAAGGTTCGGTGTAGACAGAAAAAGAACCATTTAGTCTTTAAGGATGGTAGTGATGTCTGCAAATCGAATTTCGATGACTGTGGATGATAAGATTTCTATCTAAACTATTCTTTACTCAGGTGTGATTGGATATACTCCATGAATTATATGTATCCTATTGGTTGTCAATACCGTTCCTTTAAATCATAGCCAAAGTATATTCATAGCTCAGAGTATTCTAACTAATTTAATAAAAGCGAAAGTATGTTTGTTGTTTTTCCTTCTTTGTCGAAGGGAACAACGAATCTACGCAACTTTTTGCAAATCTAGTTGACGGGGTGGGAAGTAACAAAGGCTAGGTACCTTTTACGCCCCAAAAATATTATAGCATAGTCCAACGTACTTAGCTTCTGGAAGATTTGCAAAAAAACTCTTTTGTTTTCTAACATTCATTCATTCTTTCATATCGCAACGGAGTAATGGATTAACGCGATTTTTTGCACAGATATAGTTATAAGTTAAGTAGAGAAAGTGGGAAGGGACATAGATATAATAAGCATAGCCCGACATAGTTCCTGAGGGATCTTTGAAACTCGTTTCTATGCTCGTGCGCCACTTTCTGGTCGCGCACCAAACATTAGTCCGAATAGTGACGAGTTGATGACTGATGTCATAAAACAAAGTATGTCATCATCATCATCATATCAGCCGAAGGACGTCCACTGCTGGACATAGGCTTCCCTCAAGGATCTCCACGACAACCGGTTCTGCGCTGCCCGCATCCAGCGGCTTCCCGCGACCTTCACCAGGTCATCGGTCCACCGAGTGGGAGGCCTGCCTACACTACGCTTTCCGGTGCGTGGTCGCCACTCGAGAACTTTACTGCCCCAACGGCCATCTGTTCTACAAGCAATGTGCCCCGCCCACTGCCACTTAAGTTAAGCAATGTATGTAACACATGTATATTGTTTCATCCTAAGTAATATTTATTAAACCTTAAATGTATACTGTCACCACGGGAACAAACAAAATACCAGCGCTTCGCTTTCAAGCCTAGCATATGCTGAGTTTGGGGCCCTGTGGTTGTGATATGTATTTTTTTATATTTATTTAAGTACCTAAACTTAGCTGTTACTAAATATTAGTACCTGGGTGACCGAGATTTGCTCGGGCATAGTACCCAGAGCCGTTAAACATTTAAAAATACCTATGATACACATTGCGCGGCATATTTCGATTTCGCGCCCGACTCCAGTGCGAAAATCTCGGAAAATAGCGTTTTCCCAGAAATGAGACCTATTGAAATCGGTTTATTCGCCCCCAAAAATCCCCGTATACTAATTTTCAAGCAAATCGTTGGAGCCGTTTTCAAGATTCAGAATATATATATACAAGAATTGCTCGTTTAAAGGTATTAGATAGATAGATAGATGTAGAATATATCGTCCACTACTTTTCGAAACATTTTGGAAGCATGATGAAGAAAGAAAGCATTTATTCAGTACAACAATAAGTACCGGGATCGAAACAAAGGAACATATCTTTTGTTTCTCAAAACATCGATATCGAGACATCGACACCCATCACTTGAAAAGTCAGCTTGGAAAGTACAGTCCACACCGCGCTGTGTCGAGTGTCAAAACGTCTTATTGTCCTTATCTAGGTGCCTATTCTGCAACTTTACTGTGTCGTGTGCTCTACAATGCATAACTACTTAGATTGTGTCTGTCTGTCTGGCGACGGGGCGCGGGCGGAACGGAGGGAGGAAATGGTGGGTGTGTTCTCTGTTCGCTGTCATGCATGTCGAGTAGTCAGTGTGGGTGGAAAGTAATGCTCTTTTGTTTTCAGTGCAGAAAATATAACAATCCTGGTATAGACGTAACACCTTACAGTAATACAAAATTATATGTAACTACCTACCGTACCAAAAAAGTAACTATGTAATCTGATCAAATTTTACATTTTGGCGTTGTTCAAAAAATGCATGTAGGTAAGTATATTTTTTTAAAAAATGATTTAATTATTTTAAGTAAACTAATTTAAATATTTATTATTTGTTGTTTATCACTGGTTATTTTATTAGGATTTTTTAAATATTAAAAGTGACACAAATTGACGATTATGAAATTAACTTAGTTATTTACAGAACACAAATAGACGATTATGAAATTAACTTAGTTATTTACAGAATACAAATTGACGATTATGAAATTAACTTAGTTATTTACAGAACACAAATTGACGATTATGAAATTAACTTAGTTATTTACAGAACACAAATTGACGATTATGAAATTAACTTAGTTATTTACAGAACACAAATTGACGATTATGAAATTAATTTAGTTATTAATTATAGTGTTATTAAATTACTTTTTGCAGTATAAAATCCTTACATTATGTCCAAATTTTCCTTTTATTTACACGCCTTATAAAAGACGAAACAATGCCCTTAATGAAATTTTCATACAAATCGATCACTGTAATTAACTTTCAAAAGTTCAAGTACTTACTAAAATTTTCTTTTGCGATTTCAGCAAAAATTGTAGTTTTCAGGAGTTAAATAAATCAAAAGAAATTTCGAATTTAATTACGTATTACAAACAGGTAACCTAGAAAAGAGTTTATTTACAATTCACTTACCGCATACGCTTATTAATAGGCCTGTAAAGCACAAACATTAATTTCCCTTATGTTTGTTTTCGTTAAAAAACCCATCACTTCCCGAGCACGTGTAAGGTTACGCTATAAGTCCACAAACGGGGGCCAGCTCCGGATCGGTGGAGGTGGCAGGGCTGGTGGCACACCCCACTGTCGGAAGGTTTCTAGCCCCCTAGAAGGCCTCTGATACAGCTTTATGACTGCCATTTACTGATAGCAACCGACACCAACGAATTAACATGCCTTGTGAAGATCGAAAACGGTTAAGACCACTAACATCAAACCCATCCATGTAATGACCGATTCTTATGGTCAGTTAACCTGCTTGATAGACGCGACCACGCGAATCGCACCGAGCTATGACCGCTTCACTGCGTTTGTTCACCGTGAATTATTCACCTATCTAGATTTGGTTACTGGTTAAGCCACATTGTGGCATGGTCTGGCATGGCCCAATTAGTAAAGTGCCTCAGTTAAGGCTCCTCCGTCCCTAAAATTAGCAACTCGATTAACAATGTTTCAAACATTTCGTTTATAGTTTGGAAATAAAGTTTTTGTCATCTCGTACTGCAACGTGACTGTTACGTCAATCGCTGCGGACGAATCGTGCAAAAATTGTGGTTTTTAATTCATTACAAATAAAATAAGAAGAATTTGCAAAAACTAAGAGAACAAAATCATTTTATATTGTTTTGTTAACAAGTTAATTAATTATCACAATGTTTCGATTAAAATTGCAGCAGTTCTATGGTTACAACTAGAAAAAAAGGGTGCATTAGAATATTTTTTTTCTTTAGTTCTGTGTATTAAAATAGAATTCGAGGAAATCCCAATCACTCCGCATATCCTGTAAATTAAAAAATATTTTTTTCGATACAAAAAATCTTAATTGAGGTAAAAAAAGGTTACAAAGTTGGTCGTTGGCGGCGATATAAGCCTTAAGTAGGTAAGTAGTATTGCTACATAATAAATGTTATTTGGTATGAAGTATAAAATGGGTCACTTACAGGTTATAGAGAGTGTTCAATAATATATGTTTATAGATAGCTTGGCCCATGACCTTTATAAGATAAGATAAATACTCTTTATTGCATACACTAGTTAAAAAAAATAGATAGATAGATAACACTTTATTTCTCTAAAAAGGCACAATACATTTTCAAAATACACAAAAAAATTAGTTAAACTTTGTGACAAATATTACTAGTTTATTGAAAAAAATATGAAACAGTGTCAGTGGTGCCAAGTTAGCGAAACTGGTCCAGACTCAGCAAAAATGTTGTGGGTCGCAAAGTACTCACAACGCTGTTTTTAAGCCAAAACGAAGAAAACGTACACCCACCTCAGTGGTCAACCATACCTACCTATAATAGTATAGTTATAAAAAAAACGATTTCTGTAAAGTCGGTTTACTGGCGATAATTTTACGTGATAACGTGTAACTTGTGTGCTTTAGACCATAGGACTGAAGTAAAACTTCTTTAGCTCTATCTTTAAGGAGACGTAAAATGAGTTAACTCTGGCATTTCTTCACAGAGAATCGACCGAATTGAGACACCTCTTGTAAGATCCTGAAAGCCTAGTACTTTTAATCCATTGACACACACAGATACGTTTTTTCCTCATAGAGAGTCGACCGCAATGGAACACCTCTGTAAGATCCTGGAAGCCTAGTACTTTTAATTCTTTTAACTTGTTAAAACTCAATTTAACTGACTTTAAATTAACTGACCTTGAACTTAACAGGCCCCAGGCGCCAGGCCCGTGGCTCCAGGCCCATGGCCCCAAGCACAGATTACTAATTTGCCCCAAGCCCCTGGCCCCAGGCTCTAAGCCCGAAGCCCCAAGCAAGTACAAGTACAACTTTACTCTCGCTTCCACGTTTGGCTCAGGCGTAACGTGACAATGATGTCACACTGGCGTAAAACGACAATGGTCGTAACGGGACAATGACGTCACACTTTTTCGTAAATGCAGCCCGTGTCATCGATTTATAAGACGTTATCACGTGGAAAAAAAAGCATTTGTACCTGTGGCGGTGATTGAGAAAAGACGACGATAGTGCTCGCATAGACATGGATAAGATATGAATAAAATATGAATAAATATAAACACATTACAATTCAATTAAAACATTCATGCAAGCAGAGATTTTATAGATAACTTTAGAAAACTCTGAATTACTTGAAAACCGTAGTAACACTTTTACTAAACATAATGTCCTACTTTCTGTAATTAATTATCAAAAAAATATTTGATCAGTCAATTTGTATGGAATGTACATATATTTTCTACATTTTCTTTTATCGTATTTCGTAACAAAACGCGAAGTTTTCAGTTCAGAGGTTCTGAGGCTTCCCCAAGTTTCGCGTTTCTCTCAAACTTCACTTAAAAGGTTTCTAGCACAGAAAATTAATTTGCCATTTTTTTCGTAATAACACGTGTAAAATAAAAAAAAAACGTTACGGCCAGTTTGTTAGTCAAACATCTTGTCCGCAATCTCATAAAATGAAGACTTCGTAGGTATCCAATCCAAGGTATATGTAAAAAAACACGTAAAAGCGTTTTAAATGGAATACCAGTATAGGAAAATCAGTAAAACACACTAAATACTAACAACACAGTTTAATACTAATACAGCAGACAACCAAAAGATACCACCAAAAAAAAAGAACAATAGAAAAGAAAATGTAAAAAAAGCATTTTTTCTTTTCTTTCTTGAATCTTTTCTTTTATCTTTTTTTTTTTACTTTTTTCTTTGTTTTTGAGAAGGTTTATCTTGGATAGCACTGTGAATTATGCCACACGTTAAGATAGAACAAGTTTACTAATACATACATACTTAATACTTTGCTTTAAGCAATAAGGCCGCCTACATTGTACAATTTATAATTTTACTGTTTAGTCTGTACTACTTATCTGTATAAATATTTTTGTAATTGCACAATAAAGCATATTCGATTGATTGATTGATTAATTAATTATTATCATCAGTATTAATAATAATTATCGAAAAATTCAAAAATTTTTTGGCACAAGCTTTTATTTGAAAATAATTTTAATTATTTCGTATTCTTCTCGACAAAACCCTTTCATTCGATACCCATATCCTGGGGGTGCATACAAACTAACTGGTCCGCCATCTTTTGGAGTATATCGGATTTAGAGTGACGGCACTTAGCTATCCATGCATTGTCATCCAAACCAGTATATATAGGGTCTTAACAAAGGTATGCACTTATTTTTAACCGGAGCTTGTACTCGAGAAACTGAACAACTTTCCCTAAGAAACCAATGGACAATTCGCAAAAAATTTTTGGACTTCCATATAAAGTTTTCCCGCCAGCTGATCGATTTGCATGGGAAGATCAAATATTTTTTTGCGAATTCACCATGGGTTTCTCGGGGAAAGTTGTTCAGTTTCATGAGTACACGCTCCAGTTAAAAAAAGTGCATATCTTTGATAAGACCCTGTATATTAGTACTAACATACAGTATGGACATTCCCTGCCGCTCTCTAGATTGCGACCTCACGCCCTCGTCACCCAGATTGATATACAGATTGGTTAAAGTTTAGTTGTCGAACGTATAAGATGCCGCCATTTTGTTTATTCCGTCATACGTTTTTTGAAATTTCATTTCTGGCCCGTTGTATGAAGTGTCCAGAGTGTGTCAAAACTGAACATGTATGCAGAATTTCAGCTCATTCGGATACCAGGAAGTGGTTCCAATTTAGCTTCCAAGTTGGACCCAAGCTAACCTACTAACAGGGCAAGTTACATAAAAGCTTGTAAAAAGAAAGTCTCGCAACTCGCTCGCTCACTCATCAACGTCCAGCGCGATCCCTTGGACCTAGAAAGCTTTTAATTTTGCACACAGATTCCTTTTATGATGTAGATAGGGAATAAAATAGGATATACAGGGTTGTCACACCCTGTATATACATTTTATTATTATAAATTGTTGTAAGATCCGTTACATAGGGCATCATCGGATAATTAGGGCGATCGGGCCTTAGTCGACCACGCGGGCCCATTGCGGTGGAGGTGGTCGTGGTGAATAAGGAATCTACTCATTGAAATGAACAACTTTTGTTCTACTTGCTGAAATATAACGGCACCTTCTCCAGGTCGACGGTCCACCGTGTGGGCGGTCTTCCTACGCTACGTCTTACGGTGCGCGGTCGCTACTCGAGAACTTTACTACCCCGACGACTATCTTTTTTTTAAAAATTATAATCAAATATTTATTTTAAATACTTGTAGTAAGTATTGAATGTAACTTGCCCAATCTTAATTTTGAATGCCATAGCGTGGTTATATAGATGCCTGTATTTTTTAAGACCTGTATGTTCTGCAGATAAAGGTTTTGTATTGGTGGAGTACTAAGGTGGTATATTCTGTGGAAAGCAGTCAGAGGCAGAGACAGCTGATTGCGGAGTATCGAGTAACTAGTAAAATACCTATACAGGGTGTAACAAAATTGGTGTAGGTCCCGTTAACTGGGGTTCTACTCGTCATACTGAACAACATTCTCCAAGGAACCCATAGTCAATTCTCAAAAAAAATCCTTCATATTAAATTTAACAAAATCGGTCGATGACCTTTTTTTTTATTCACCATTGGTAAACCCTTGACTACATCTCACCTGGTGGTAAGTGACGATGTTGCCGAAAATGGAAGCGGGCTTACCAAGATTCCCCAACGCAATGGGGAACTGGCTATCTTATCTTCATGCCAGAACACACCAATGATAACAACATTGATATTTGGCGACAAGACTTAGATAAGATGGAGGTAGCTAGCAAGGCGGGCTTAGAAAATGCCCTACCACCAACCAAACCGAGTCTTACAATTGACCCCGCCGGGAATCGAACCCGCGACCTCCTGTGTAAAGCCAGTGAACTTTGCCTCTGAGCTACGGAGGCGGTAATAGCACAGATTACTAAATAGTTACTTCGTAACAGATACATCACTCCCATACAAAAGCTTAAATACCTACGCTATATTAGCCTACAAAATCCTAATAACAATATCAGCTGTTTGCAGCGAGAAGAAATGTGCCATAACTACGCATACAGACAGTTGAGATTGTTTTGCTCGCCGCGCGACCCACGTGCGAGCGCGTCATCGAGCGAATGTGCTAGGGTTGTACTTATGATGATTTTGGTAATGAAACGAATGTTGTAGAAAATCAATTATTTTATATTTGTCGATCAAATATGTTTGAGTTGAATAAAATGATAGATGCATTTTTTCCCTTTCCTGAATTCCCGATTAATATATTTTAATGTCGAAAATATTCAAAAGCTCGTAAATAATTTTAACAAATAATCAAAAGGGAAACAGGAGCAAAGCGGAGAAAAATCAATCAAAATTGACTTTTTACTTGAGTTGACGGAGAATTTGATACCTAATATTCATACAAAAACATTCCTCAAGAGGGCCTCATTGTGAGCTTGAATTATTGTTATTTTAGGTGAATGCTAGGTCAAAACGTAACGAAAATAGTTTTTCTGTTACTATCTACAAGTCATAACAAAAAACGGCTTGTGAATGCTATAGTTTACGAAGTAACTATTTTGGAAATCTGTGCTATAGTTCTTGAGATTTTTTCGTTTACATTCGTTACAGCTATAGAAGTGCCCCCCAGCTACCGAGTGGCCGGCGCATTAGTACTTCTATTCTATGACATACCTACCTAAATCACGATGACGACGCTAGGTACCTACTATGTTCTGACATTCATAGTTCATAGTTCATAGTTCATTTATTCATAAACAATTTACAAATTGTGTTTGAAATAACCTAAGCTAACATTAAAACAAGTTAAAGTCAATTATAAAATTTACAACACAAAATAACAACAATAATAAAAAAAAAAATATAAAAGCATAAAAACATGATATTAATTTTAATTTTAGTCTGCATTGTGTTTATCTTGGATATAATCATTTACTGTATAATAACATTTACGTGTCAAAAATTTCCGCAACCCTCTTTTAAACAGTCCATAGCTTGCAGTTGACTTCAGTGCGATAGGTAGTTTATTAAACAAGTTCGGAGACTGATAAAAAGCAGCGTGTTTTACTACGTCTAATCTCGGCATTATCTGCTGTTTCACATCTTTGCGTCTAGTCCGTTCACGCATAACTTTGTCTGTTTCTGTTTCAATACTTAACAACTGTTTTTTGTAGTCACAGAGCAAAACCATAATATAAAGGCAGGGGGCAGTGAGAATATCTAACTCGACGAAATGATTTTTACATGATTCCCACTGAGGAATTCTAACTATTGTACGAATAGCACGTTTTTGAATAATAAACGCTTTGCTCATATTATAAAAGTAGCTGTTCCCCCAAAGCTTTATGCTATAACGTAACTTAGACTCGACGAGAGCATAGTATATTGTTTTAAGCTGCAAAGTTGTGAGTTCATCCCGCAAACTTCTTAGCGCGTAACAGGCAGAACTGACACTATTCTCAATTGACATTAACTCATCTTTCCAATTTAAAAACTGATCAATAAAGATCCCTAAAAACTTTACTGTTTTACTCAGCTCTACTTTATGTCCGTCAATTTCAATGTTTATGGTGTCATTTTTCCTAGCTGTAGTTTTAAATAAAATGATGCTTGTCTTCTCTGTATTTAGTATAAGATTATTGTTTCTAAACCAATCATGAAAAGCTGTTAGAGTTTTGCTTACCTTCAACGTTAGGTCATTATGATTTCTTGCTGAAAGTATAGCGTTAGTGTCATCTGCATAAATAGTTAATTCAGCTCCATCCACAACGTTATCAATATAGCTAACAAGGTCATTTAAAAATATTATAAATAGTATAGGTCCTAATATAGAGCCTTGTGGTACCCCTCTTTCAAGACGTGTTAGCCTAGAATTGTATACTTTTCCATGTTTTGCTTCAATGTTTTTAATCTCTACAAATTGTAATCTGTTGAATAAGTATGACTTAAAAAGTTCCAAATAACTCTTTCTAATACCATAGTGATACAATTTTTGTAATAAAATACTTAAGTAGGTAACTGTTAATTATATATAAAAAAACACATAAATAATACCTGAACTCCTTAATTTACGACGATTAACATAGTAGGTACCTACCCACCATTGTTCTAAGTTTAAGGAATAAATGATGATAATTTGTAAGGGAATAAGAAAAGGGAATTCGAAAAAAAACAAAAGATTTAAAATACTATTAACTTAGGTACCTTTGTTCGTCTCTCGGCAATGAAAAAAATGTCAAATTTTCATTTGTCTTTTGACTGTGACACCCATTCACTGCACAATAATTGCGTGGTTTCGGCATTTCGATAGTCAGAGCGGTAAATGTGACGTGCGAGCACTCAGGCGGGCGTGCGGCAACCTACTGTCCGTTGTATCGTCTCCGATACCCTTAGCGGTAGGCATATAACGCGTGGCCTTGAGCAAGTGATGGACGCCTGGTAATAGCTGATCGATTTGTATGAAGAATAAATAAAAAAAAATTACGTTTTCAGCAAAGTCGTAGAACAAAAGTTGTTCAGTATGATGGATGAGTAGAAGCCCCAGTTAACGGGATCTACACCAATTTTGTTACACCCTGTATATTATACTAACCTACCTGGAGTGTGGAAGCACGTCGACTTGTGAGGGAGATAGGGTGTTGCCTAGTTGCAGAGGGGCTTGGACTCCCGCTCCGGATCGTTCCTGGTGCAGAGGCTGTCCAGAGCCATTCAGAACGGAAATGCAGCTAGTGTTGGGCACCTTTGCATAGCGGATGACGAGGGACGGATAATAAATAACCCGTATAATATTGGGTATTTTAGGCGTTTTATTTTCTTAAGAAGGCTCAAGGTCACCAATGGCAATGGAGCGTGCTATGCTCGGAGTTTCTCTGCGTGATCGAATCAGAAACGAGGAGATCCGCAGGAGAACCAAAGTAACCGACATAGCTCACAGAATCGCTAAACTGAAGTGGCAGTGGGCAGGGCACATAGCTCGTAGGAACAGATGGCCGATGGGGCAGTAAAGTTCTCGAGTGGTGATCGCGCACCGGAAAACGTAACGTAGGCAGGCCTCCCACGCGGTGGACCGACGACCTGGTGAAGATCGCGGGAAGCCGATGGATGCGGGCAGCGCAGGACCGGTCGTCGTGGAAATCCTTGGCGGAGGCCTTTGTCCGATTTTCGGCTGATATGATGACTGATGAGGCATTTTATTTTAGGTGTTTTAGGTATTGTAATAGGTGCGATATTATTTTTAGGGCTGATTAATTTTTATACAATATGTTTATATTAGTCGGTGGCTCAACCGGTAACGACTCGGTCGTCCTAACCAGAGGAGCCAGGTTCAAATCCGGACGGCCAATGTACCAACGAGTTTTTCGTAACTTACGTACATATACTGTCCGATTGCTTTAACGGTGAAGGAAAACATCGTGAGGATACCTGCACAACACACCTGCGAAGAAACTCGCAGGTTGTGTGTGAAGTCGACCAACCCGCACTGGGCCCGCGTGGTCGACTAAGGCCCGATCGCCCTAATTCAGGGTAGGCTCGAGCCCCTCGGTGGGGACGTATATGAGCTGACATGATGTTTATATTTTCCACTCGATAATGTTAATGATTTATGTGGCTACTAATCTACCTGAACATGAGATGACGATGAGCTTACAGAACTAACCGGTTGGCTATTTATAAAGACCCCATTTCATGGTGTGTTGGATACGTTTCTTGGGTCAATAAGTAAATAGGTACCTACCTAGGTAATTCAGTAGGTAACTAGTATCTCATCTGTGGTTTAGTTACGAAGCTATTTTATTACTTTCGAGCGACGAAGGTAATTAGATGGCTATAGTTTTAAACAAAAAAATCCGACTTAAAACAGGAAACTAAGGTTCCCCTCGATTTTTCTGGGATGCCATCATCAGATCCTGGTTTTCTTATCATGGTACCACCCTTGGGATATCTCCTTTCCAACAAAAAATTAATCATCAAAAGCGGTTCACAAACTACGCATTTGTTCGCGAACACGCATAAAAAAAATAATTATATACGGTCGAATTGAGAAACCTCCTCCTTTTTGAAGTCGGTGAAAAAGTCAGAAAATTATCGAAGGAGGCTTCAAGGTGCTTGATCTGAACTGATCAAATAAGGCATGCCTCCTCCCCACTTCCTCCCATTCCACCTGTTAAACCAAACCTTCCACAGCCTTATCATTTGATGTAGGTATTTATGAATATTTGATGGTAACTGATGAATAAGACATTTTTAGGGTTGCCAC
This sequence comes from Coleophora flavipennella, assembly GCA_947284805.1. Lineage (NCBI taxonomy): Eukaryota > Metazoa > Arthropoda > Insecta > Lepidoptera > Coleophoridae > Coleophora > Coleophora flavipennella. The sequence goes on from OX369267.1 coordinate 1,169,292, forward strand.
CCAACGGCATAACGGGACCCTAGTACCAAAGTATATATAAGGTCTAACAAATTTTGAAATTGAGAAACCTCCTCCTTTTTTCAAAGTTGTTAAAAAAAACGGAGTTGAGATTTTGAGACGAATTGACTATCATAAACTAAAAGTGTCTAAAAAACTAAACACTTGTGTGTTTATGTTTGTATGTCGGTCCGGTGCTCTAGCGCCTAAACTGCTGGACGGATTTGGATACACTCTGGGTTAGAAAAATATAATTTTAAAATCTTCAGGCACATTCTAAGATTTTCCTAACATGATTTTTAGGTTTGCCAATGTCACCATCATAAAAAAATCATAGATCTCATGCATTACAATCATGATCTTTGTGTTCGTGTACAATGAAAATTTTACGGCCTCCGTGGCGTAATGGTGAGTCCGTTCGCTTCACGCCCGGAGATCGCGGGTTCGATTCCCGGTGGGGTCAACTAGTAAGGCTCGGTTTGGTTGGTGTTAAGGCATTTTTAAGCCCGCCTGGCTAGTTACCACCATCTTATCTAAGTCTTGCCGCCAAACATTAGTATTAACAACATTGATGTATTCTGGCTTGAAGATAAGCTGATAGTCAGTTCTCCATTGAGTTGGGGAATCTTGGTGAGCCCGCTTCCATCTTCGGCATCATTGTCACTTACCATTAGGTGAGATGATGCCAAGGGCTTTGTGAATAAAAACAATAATAAAAAAAACCGGACAAGTTCGAGTCGGACTCGCACACCGAGGGTCCCGTACAAATTTGTAGGTACATAATATAAATCCCAACAATGTAAATTATTAGGTACTTATACATATACTCGTAAAAAAAGAAAAAGATTTTTTTTCATTCTTCGTCATAAATCGAAAACATTATAATATAATTTAAAATCTGTTTAAACTTGGGCCAATGAAGCCCCTTTCATACCCCACAATGACACGGTTAACTCAATTCAAAATTTGGACCGCCGCCGTTCCTTGCATAATTAATTGATTACGTACTTTAAATAAAGACTATATTTTTTATTATTTAATTACAAATTTATAGTTTTCAGATTGTTCCCTATACTTGTAGTATACAAGACGGTATTACTTGACAAATTTCGTAGTTCTATAGGTCAACGGAAAATACCTTTTGAATTTTGATTCCCTTGAGTGTGTCGAAATATATATTTTTGCGACATAAATTGTCGTATCTTTTTTTTACGTTAACTTAGAAGTTTGATTTTTTCACAGCTTCAAGGGACTGTAGACCGAAGTATATGGTTTTAATTTCAACTAGATAACTCCACTCATTCCCGAGATAAAGGGTCTTGATAGACAGACGGACGGAAGGACGGACAACAAAGGGATCCTATAAAGGTTCTTTTTTTTCTTTTGAGGTATGGAACCCTAACAAGAAATCAGACAAAATATAATTTACTTTTTTCCTTACATACCTATCTTTTTAAATATACAGTAAAAAGTTTGTAAGCAACTGTTTACCTTAACTGTGTGTGTACAATAAATAAATAAAAAATTGATTTTTTTTAGATCAATAAATACCTACGAACTGTGGCGCTGAACTTCCGCGCGCTCTACTTAAGGGTCCCCAGGAGGCTCGAGTTTCCATACAAACGTAGTTCCGCTTTAATACAAAAACTACATGCCGGATTAAATCCAAACTTTGCAAATATATTGAGTAGACACATATCAATGTTTGTAATTAGTTTCCGATGAACTGATTAATATAAAACGGAGAAAAATAGGAGAAGTTTCAAACTTTCAGTACAAAACTAATTTAAACCTTCGTTAAGTTATGTTTCAATTTCGGCACAGCGTTGGACGGGCCAGAAACATTGAATTACTACTACTACGTTGTAGTAGTAATTCAATGGCCAGAAATAACATTTCAAAAAACGAATAACGGAACAAACAAAGTGGCGGCGAAATCCTATACGTTCGACAACCAAACTGTAATCAATCTGCATCAATCTGGGTGGCGAAGGGGTGAGGTCGCAATCTAGAGAGCGGCAGGGAGTGTCCATACTGTATGTTACTAATGTATATACTTAGATTTCGGTAAGTACTCGTAGGTGTATATTTTGACAAAACGTGCTTCAGACTGTATCTACACAGAATACTCTTATTACCGAGACGACAACTCGACAAGTTTCCTGTTTAATTACGTTTGTCGTATTTCAATAGATTCGTTTTAACGGTTCACTTGGCAACGAATTCGCTGAGCTGTTACAGTAGACTCATGATAAGATGGATCTGAATAGGTACCTACTGAATCAAATAAGGAAAACCAGTTGTTTGGAATTAAAAAGGAAAATCACAAATACGGAAAGTAAGTAGGTAGGTACCTATCAAGAGGTAGAGATATCGCTGTTTTTAGGATTCTATATGGGATATATCCCAATGTAATCATCATATGTAACATCACCAGACGACTCTTAACAATCTGCCAGGAGCAATGACTTATATATTACTGGCGTAAGGACCTGGCCAACGCGCGCGACTATTGCTCCCAGCGAATTGGTGCGAAAATTAAAAGTTTCGCACACTCGCGACTCAGTCGTCTGTGGCAAATTGCAGAGTGCGGTGGAAAGGTATTCCATATAAAAACGCCTATTTGTGTTGTAAAATCACGAAAGAAACGCTAAAAAGAAACATGGGATATCGTATCATCGTTAAATAACCTTACATTGTATTTTTTCTTGTAAACAATTTAAATAAACACATTTTTAAAGCGACAATTCTACCAAGGTCCTTTTAGCGCGTCACTGACGTCAACTCTCGCCCATGCCAGTTCGTACAGTTTTTGTCAGATGGCGTTACTTTTTCCATGCATGAAGAAAATCTGAGTAAAATATGGAGACGGGCGGATCCTTCTGTCCAAATCTGTGGCCAGGAGAGGTCTCTCAGATTCTTTGGGCACATAATGCGATCACCACACCACAGCCTCGAACGGGACATCATACTAGGTCAAGTTGAAGGCAAGCGCGCTAGAGGAAAAGCCCTTACAAGATGGTCAGATTCCATTAAACAAGCTTGTGGTTCCATGCAGAGGGGTGCCCACTTCGCCCTTGGTCGCGACAAATGGAGGGACATAGTTATTGGTCACGATCCTCAGTCATGAGGATCACAAGGGTACCAACGGAACCCTATCACTAAACCGCCGAAGTCCATCCGTCCGTCTGTCTGTCAACGGGCTGTATTTAATGTACCATTGGATAGCACGGTTAAATGTGCCACACGATAAGAAGAAGAATGTACCTTAATAAAGGTAGAAGGTTGTGATTTTCACAATGTGTATTTATATTGCCGCAATAATAACAAAATTAAATTAATAATCACAGGGAGCCCCCATACAAACGAGAACAAAGTAGCGACATCTAGTAGCACCTTTTATTATTAAAAACCGGTCAAGTGCGAGTTGGTTTCGCACACTGATGGTTCCGTACCAAAACATTCAAGATTTAGATTCAAGGTACTTATTCAAAATAGGTGCAAATTATACACTCTTTCTGATAGTCATAAAATAATAATAACCTAATGCAAGGGTTTTACCTACCAATCAAACCGGTATTGTGTGTGCGCCTGATCCTTGTCCGGGGTGAGAGTTACGAAGTAACTATTTAGTAATCTGTGGTGAGAGCGAGATAGCGATAGCTGAAAACCACACAAAAACATGACTTCTACATACCGGCAACACCATTTTGACCAGTTGAACCTTCCAATTTCCAGTCGTCCGCCCCTCACACCAGGGGTTTTTAGGGTTCCGTACCCAAAGGGTAAAAACGGGACCCTATTACTAAGACTTCACTGTCCGTCCGTCCGTCTGTCTGTCTGTCACCAGGCTGTGTTTCATGAACCATTATAGGTAAACAGTTGAAATTTTCACCGATGATGTATTTCTGTTGCCGCTCTATAACAACAAATACTGAAATTTAGAAAAAGTGAAAAAACAAGGGGCTCGCCATCCAAAAAACGTGTTTTTTTAAAACGTGAAGAAACTAGCGCCATCTAGTATGATGGTACGGAATCCTTCGTGTGCGGTTCTGATTCGCACTTGACCAGATTCTTTAAATCCACAATTGATAAACCCTTGGAATCATCTCACCTGATGGTAAGTGACGATGATGCCGAAGATGGAAGCGGGCTTACCAGGATTCCCTAACGCAATGGGGACCTGGCTATCTTATCTTCAAGCCGGAACACATCAATGCTGTTAACATTGATGTTTGGCGGCAAGACTTAGATAAGATGGTGGTAGCTAGCCAGGCGGGCTATGAAAATGCCCTACCACCAACCAAACCGAGTCTTACAAAGTTGACCCCCCCCGGGAATCGAACCCGCGACCTCCTAGTGTGAAGTGAATGGACTAACCATTACGCCACGTGGGCGGTTTAAATAGAAGCTCAATTGTTTTAGGAAATGGCAAAAAGTTTTTGTTTGTTTCTGATCTTGAAGGGGATCTCTATGAGTTTGCTAAAATATTCGATCAAATTATCAAAATTAGCTTGGTGCTTCTAACCCGGGGCGCACCGCCGTACTACACGTACACTTCATACAACGGGCCAGAAATGACATTACAAAAAGGAATGACGGAACAAACAAAATGGCGGCGAAATCCTATACGTTCCACAAACAAAATGTAACCAATCTGTATCAATCTGGGTAACGAGGGGGTGAGGTCGCAATCTAGAGAGCGACAGGGAGTGTCTATACTGTATGTTAGTACTAATGTATATATACTTTGGCCGTACGGTCGAGCGGAGGAAAGTGTCGTTATATTGTCGCGCCTATAACTCAGAGACTGTTGAACCGACTGTTGTAAATGTTGGAGGTCGGGCCAAAGCGATCCCAGTTATTATATTCGACAAAATAACAGGGCTCCCTATTTGGGAGGTGTGAGCACAACGGTGTGCGTGCTGCTGGCTGTTTTTAGGGTTCCGTACCCAAAAGGTGCCAACGACGGATGAACCGAAATAGGTAAGACACTTGAAATGTGTGTGTATTTCTCGCGCACCACTCACCCTCGTAGACTGCCATAAAAACGATGTAAACGCGGGCGAAGTTTTTACTAACCCTACTAATATTATAAACGCGAAAGTTTGTAAGAATGTATGGATGTATATGTTTGTTACTCTTTCACGCAAAATTTGGTAGGTAGACAGATTAGGACCTGTATTACACACATAAGCAAGTTTGTCTATGCTAGCGAGCCGCTTGCGGCTCGCGCACTACGCACCCTCGAAAAGTCATAGAAACGTTGTCCACGCGGGTCGAGCCGCGGGAAACAGCTACTATTTTATAATTTAGTTTTCATACTCTTAAATACCCAATATTAGATGCTGGACGCTCTGTTACAAGTTTCTCTATTAACGACTGGACGTTATTTTACTATAGTAGATTGGTTTTAACTTTGCGTTTTCATTGTTACAAACCCGACTGCGTAAAAACTAACCCCTCTTTTTGGCCAGTCGGGTAATGTCACCCACGGGATCACGACGAATCTAACGATTCCTCATACGTTAAAATCCTTCAAGCCATTCAGGCTGTAGCAGGGAACATAGAAATCTACATACATACATACACTCGTAAAACATAACCCTCCTTCTGAGGTAGTCGGGTAAAAACGAAAAGGATTCGGAACAATTTTCCAGTTCATGTAGGTATTTATGATTAATGATTACCTACACTTCCCATTTAGTCATTTTGATGATTCGTTAAAAGACTTAGTGAGCACCAGCCCACATAAATTATCTATTGATGTGTTCCGACATATCTGAGATAAGATAGTCGGACAAAGTTCCGCAAAGTAGTATGGATTAATAATAGGTCTGTAGTAACCTATAAAGTTGATGATTCAGTTTTAAAACTTCAATGCCAAATTTTATAGAAAATAAATTCTCGCCATTTTGAAATTGTTTTTTTTTGTCTATGATAATTTTGAACCAAAAAAACCGACTTCAAACAGGAAACTAAGGTTCCCCTCGATTTCTCTGGGTGGGATGCCATCATCAGATCCTGGTTTCCTTAACATGGTACCACCCTTGGAATATCCAACAAAAAAAGAATCATCAAAATCGGTTCATAAACGACGAAGTTATCCGCGAACACACATAAATAAATCCATAAATATATGTATACGGTGGAATTGAGAGAAATCTCCTTCTTTTTTGAAGAAGGTTAAAACAACTCTTGTTTTTAATTATTGACCATATAATGACACTACATTATGGTTTTTATAAGTGACCAGTGCAGTTTGATGTATTTCATGTCCCAATCCCTAGACTAGGTATCATATCATTGAATTGAACAAAAGCGTTCTCTTAGTGCTCAGATGGGCAATTTTTTTTACTACTTAATTTTCTTGAAATTACCTAAAAGTGATGAAATCCTTTGCGGGGTATTCCTAAATATGACATTAGTAACGATGAAACTGTTGCGATAACTTTCGAGCTTTGAAATTAATATTTTTGCCTACAAATGGCGATTTATTGAGGTGAAAAAACCCGTGTCTTCCTGGATTTAAATTCAAAGGTCTTAAAAATAATAGACATTCAGTTACGACCATTAATTTCTAACATTCTAATGCTTTTTTGAATTTATTTATTTTTTTGTTCGTTTTCTCTTTAAACTTTTTTGTCCAATCGACAATTTGATAGGTAAAGACCTAATAATATATACGTCGCAGCCAAACTGTCGCTGGTGAACTACTGAGTAAAAAAATCCTTAAAAAGCCGAGTCGAGAGAAGCCCCGCTCCGCGGTTAGGTTGGGTTCGTTAGGAAGGCTCCGTTCATTTGGAGTTTTTTTAGTCAGTAGGTAGTTTTTACAAAGCGGCTAGCCGTTTTAAATTTACCAATATGGCTGCGACACCTATTAATCTTAATAAAAAAAATTACAGTGTCATAAATTGAAAATCTGCGAAACTAAAAATTTATGATACTTAATATTGCGTTTCCATTAAACATTTTATTTTGCCTTCCTCTTCGTGACAAATAATTAGGTAGGTAGGTTTTATTTAAGTTCACAATTGGTAAGCCCTTGCCGTCATATCACCTGATGGTAAGTGAAAGATGATGCCGAAGATGGAAGCGGGCTTACCAAAATTCCCCAACGCAATGGGGAACTGGCTATTTTACTTACCCCCGACGCAAAAAGAGAGGTGTTATAAGTTTAACGTGTGTCGGTCTGTGGCATCGTATTTTTTAAACGAATGGACCGATTTTGATGTGTTTTTTTTGTTTGAAAGCTGACGTGATCGAGGTTGTTCTTAGCTATAATTTATGAAGATCTGTTCAGTCGTTTGAAGATCATCAGTTCGTCTCTAGGTGATGAAGGGATGTGAACAACTTCCACCGGTCTGATCAATTCGAAATTCAGTGCCCTGTTAGTGTAACAATATTGCAAAACCATGGCAAACTTGACCTGATGCTGCAGAATTTTCTGGAATCTGCAGGAAACCCAACTCCTCACCAACTTACAGTAGAGGCACCGTGTTTGGGATAAGTACGCCAAGTTTAAAAAGCATGAAATAAACCTTACAAAAAACTTCTCATCATCATCATCATATCAGCCGAAAATAGTCCACTGCTGGACAAAGGCCTCCCCCAAGGATTTCCACGACGACCGGTCCTGCGCTGTCCGCATCATCGGCTTCCCGCGATCTTCACCAGGTCGTCGGAGGAAAAAAAACCTTCTAAAAAGTACAAAATAATAACTTTTGGCCCTTTAAGTAGTTATATTTTAAACTGTGAGTCGTCACGTAGGGAGACCGCTAAGTAAATAAAATGAAAACGGCTACAACTAATAACTTTACTACAACTAATTACTAATAATTTCAAAACTTAGGGGCCCCCCTATGTGATAGGCCACTAAAGGGACGGATGAGGACGACTACATGGAGCGGAAATAAGAAAGTTGTGGCGTATTCACACTCAGCCCTGCTGGGCAGGAAGTGAGCAGGGATGTGGGCAGCGCGAGAATATGTAAATAGTTCTAACGCGCTGCCAATGCTCTTGCCACTGCTCTTGCCACTGCCATTGCCACGATTGTCGGCTTAAGGAATCGGCTGAGTGTGAACACTCACTCGCGTCGATGCTATGGACCCTATTACTGAGACTTCGCTGTCCGTCTGTCTGTCTGTCCGTCCGTCCGTCTGTCTGTCACCAGGCTGTATTCCATGAACCGTGATAGCTAGACAGTTGAAATTATCACAGAAGATGTATTTCTGTTGCCGCTATAACAACAAATACTAAAGAACATAATAAAATGAATATGTAAGGGGCCTCCCATACAAGTAACGTGATTTTATGCACGTTTTTGCTCGATATAGATAAAAGCAACAGGTAGACGAAGGGTAGACGCTTAAAATATTCACAGAATATTTAGTTCTATATTCACTTTAAAAATAAATAATTTTGGACATACTAATTACGACTGCTCATATTAATTTAGCCCATTGCTCCCAATCAAAATAACAAAACAACAAAAAAAAACCGGCCAAGTGCGAGTCAGGCTAGCACTCCGCCATGGTCGCTTACTATGGGCCTCATAAGAAGGCTCAAGGTCACCCAAAGCGCAATGGAGCGTGCTATGCTCGGAGTTTCTCTGCGTGATCGAATCAGAAACGAGGAGAACTAAAGTAACCGACATAGCTCACAGAATCGCTAAACTGAAGTGGCAGTGGGCAGGGCACATAGCTCGTAGAACAGATGGCCGTTGGGGCAGCAAAGTTCTCGAGTGGCGACCGCGCACCGGAAAACGTAGCGTAGACAGGCCTCCTACGCGGTGGACCGATGACCTGGTGAAGATCGCGGGAAGCCGATGGATGCGGGCAGCGCAGGACCGGTCGTCGTGGAAATCCTTGGGGGAGGCCTTTGTCCAGCAGTGGACGATTTTTGGCTGATATGATGATGATGATGAACTACGACTTATACCAATAAAAAAAAAGCAAAAGGTAAACAAAAGTACTATTTATTTGACATTTGAAACTGTCAAATCCCTACTAAGTTTGTTTACATTGTGCTTTTTTTTATTGGTATAAGGTATACGTACAAATTATGTAGTAACCAAACGTAAAGTATCTTTAATTTATTAGGAACTAGCTTTTGCCCACGGCTTCGCCTGCGTGGACATCGTTTTTATGACGGCGTTTTTTTACGGCGGCTCGCGAGCGCGGACATGGGTTTTCCTCAGATCCTTCAGGAACGATATCGGGCTATTTTCATTAGAAGTCTTTGTCACTTTCCACCCCCTCAACCAATTCTATATAGCTCCGTTGCGACGCTGACGTGCGCGAGCGTGGAAATGAGTTTTCCCCAGATCCCTCGGGAACCATGTCAGGTAATGCTAATTCGTAAATCATGTCATTTCCCACCCCCCCCAGCCATCTCTGTGCAAAAAATAACAGCAATGCATAGGTTGCAATGTTAAAGAAACTAACCAAAAAAAAAGATTATATTTTCAGTTCCCCCAGGAACTGCATCGGGCTATGCTATTTTCACGGGATAAAAAGTAGCCTATGTACTGTAAGGTAATGTAAGTAGATTGGTTAAGGTTTTACAGCGTGAAAAGGTAACGAACAAACTAACAAACAAACACATTTTCACATTTATAATTGGAAATGTAAACAATATCCTAACCTAAAATTATTTCTTTATAAAACAATTCTGATAGCAATGTTTTCGGTTATTAGTGTTACATGTTATGTTACATTATTAATTTGTAACAATCATAAATGAAAACATTGGTATCAGAATTGTTTAAAGAAATAATTTAATTTTTAGGTTAGGATATTGTTTACATTGTTGGAAAATTCTAGTGAAAGGTAATTTATTTCATTTTAACTGAAACCCAGTGGCTTATACAATATGTGGTAGAAGGCTTATTTAGTTTATTTTCAGCTAGTTTAGTGCCTCGTCCTCAGGTTAGTGTTAGGTACTAGGTACATAACAAAGTGTTTATTTACAAATAACGATAAATAATTCCACAGGAATTAATTAAACATGTACCTACCTACTTGCCACATAATTAATTTAAAATGTACCTACGTAAAGTATGGCGATCACAATCAATAGTGTTAACAAAAGGAATAAAAAGGAACACAAGACAATATTTTGCGAAATTTCAGGGAACCTCAACCTTGGGTATGTTTTTGAAAATACTAAAGTACCTCGTTACCCACTTATCTAACACATAAACATTGAACCATCTGCCTGAAACGTTTCCATTATCGACTATAAAACGAATGGTAACAGCCGAAATAGAATAGCGCTGTTTAAACAAAGCCAGCTTCAATGGTAGACAAGACGCTAAGTGCACTATTACTTAGCTGTTACATAGGTATTACTGAGGCAATTAAATCAAACGATCCACTATCTGCTTTCGGACTGTAAATACAAGCCGTCTATGGATTTAGTCTCTGGGATCGGATTCTCCAAACGTGACAGATAAGCGTAATCGGTACAAAACAACTAACTGAACTAACCTTAAATCCAAAGCTGTTCTGCAGACACCACACTGAGATAATGAGTGATTTAAAAACACTGGGTAAACGTCGGCAATGTTTAATTTTAATTATGGGAGTGGTTTTGAGGCGGTTTCGCGCCCGTTTTTGTGTTTTTGGCGCGAGAACGGCGCGACGTGCGTCTTGCACAGCTTCGCGGGGCGGACTGACTGACGGCTGCGGCCGGCAGAGAAAAGTGGAAATCCAATGTGCGGTCGCCGATAGCCGTACTATGTGTACACGTTTGTGTACTGTTGTTTTGTTTACGCATGCGCCGGCCGGCTTCGAGGCCGCGTGTATTAAATTTTCACGAGAACACAAAGCACGTTTCTGGGAAATGGCAATACTCATTGGTTTCAGAGTATATTGGGCTGATTTAGGGAGTTGTTTGAAATGTCCTGAAACCGAGCGTTGACTGACAGTTGAAGCAGCGTTACATTTGATGAACTAGGGAGGGTCCGCGACCGTGACTCAACCGTAACTACTAGGTCATTCTAACTAGACGTCCCGGGTTCGAATCCGGGGACGGCTAGTGTCTACCAAACGTGTACTAATACGTTTGTCGAAACACACAAACTTAAGTACATTAACTTTCAATAGGCTGTCACGTTGAAGAAAAACATTCACCATGTTTAAACCTGTGCATCAAATTCCATGTATGAAGGTCGCGTTGCACACGTCCGTAGGTAAAATTCGGAATGCCTTAAAGTCTAAACGTGACTGCGAGTGATGGTAAGTGTAACACCAGGCTTCCGTCGTATGTACTGGGGTCGAACAACATGGTTAATTAGAGAGATTCGAGGAACTTACAGTTTTCCGTCAGATAAGTATCACACTGGGCTCAAAGTTGAAGAATAGATGAAGTCACGCGCTTATCTTTATTCCACACTCTTCAATGTCGCTGGTAGATACTGAACATCTGTAAATTGAATGCGAGCATCAGAAATTGCATAGATAGATATTAAAAATAAATATACAAATGTTGCGTACCTCTGATTGTAAAACTGGTAACCCTTAATTAAAAAGGCGACAAAAAATGTTTTGAAGTTAGAACATTATTTCTCAATAAACACGTAATTTTTTTGGACATCGCATACTAATCGATCAGCTGATTAGCCATCTTTGTATGGGAAGTAAAAAATGATTTCTTAAAGTTTTTCAGTTTTATGTGTTAAATTGACAGCCAAAATGAAAAACATTTTTGTCACCCTGTAAAAATCTTACCTAAGGTCCTTCTAAAATATCTGAAAATAATTTAAGGGGGTGTTAAACTGAACACTTTCCCCAAAGAATTTAAACTTGATTTTAGAAAGATCCTATACATAATTATAATGTATTAGGCTACAATAACAAACAACTAGGTACTTTCTTACTTTTAATATTAAAAAAATACAAAAAGTGATCAACAACCACTTCATAAACTTTTAACAAAAACCTAATTACTTTTAGTAATAAGAAAAATATATATCTTGATAAATAAAACTGACCTCTGAACTCTGCAGTTATTTAATTAATATACCTACTACTTAGAGAAACAATTTAAATAAAAACAGGTGATTAAAATTGTTACAATGTAACTTTTAATTAAGTGCCGACTTATATACTTTTAATTTCATGACAAAGAAAGGATTTTTTTAAAACCTTAAAATATGGTGAAAGTTTAATATTGTTTAATATTTCTACTGAATTTACGTTTTGGATATCCAATCTTAGTTTTTAACTGCTTTTAGCTTTTTTATACACTGTATTTGACACATAGGTCCAAAGAAATAACTTAGAAACAAATATTATAAATTCACAGCTACAAAATAAATATACAAAATTGACACTTCTAAACATTTTAGTTCAAGAATTTTCCAGAAGTTTTTTGATTTATAATTTATATAAGTTAAATAGCTAATGTAATGTAACCAACTTTTACCAAGGAATTCGTTAAAAAAAGTTTTTGGACTTGGCATACAAATTGATCGGCTTTAAATAACTTTGTATGGGAAGCCCAAATTCTATTTACGAAATATAACTATGGGTTTTTTACGAATTATAATTATAAAGGCTTTCTGGGAATTTTTTTTCAGTTTCATGAGTAATATTCTCAGATTTGATTTTTTTTCCAAAAATTTGTTTTTCAAAAAAAATAGATATTTATTGGTAGCACAAAAAAAAACAACTAAGAAAAGAAAAACTTACACTAACAGACCTGAAGGCAAATAAGCATTGTCTATGATCTGACGCGACCTTGCGGGCGGACAAGAGCATTATCCACGTAATATGCCGAGTGTCAACTTTTTTATTTGATCAGTTAAATAACAGTTTTTGTACTTGGAGTTCAAAAAATTTTAAACGTTTATTTTAAAGGTTAATAAAACACAAGTTGTTAGTTGACACATTTCATCTGGACAACGTAGACAGTGAATATTATTATGTTCTTTCTCACCATTAAAATCTCACGTTGTATATGACGTGGTGGCCATATCGTGGAATTGGGCACATCATGAAATGTCTGGGCATATCATATCATACTAAACGAACAAAACCAAAGTGCATAGCCCAGAGGGGAAGGCTCTTTGACAGAATCATCATCAAACCTAACGAATCTATTATCGCTCGCTTAACTTCGATCCGCCCGGATATTTTACGATCTGCTGCCGAATTATATAGGGTGAATTTTTCTAATCCGGATTAAAACTCCACTCTTTAAATAAATGTCAAAACTTATGTATTGTTCCTACATATTGATTCATAATATATATTTTTAATTTATGTAAAAAGTGGTAAATCTAAATTGGTTACCTACGTTTAACCTGGACTTGCGGTGCGCGGCAGCGTGGATAAGTTCTTGCCCGCCATTAAAAATAACCTTATATACATTTATTATGCTAAATATAATTAAACTACTTTTATAACTGGAAAAATATTTAAAAATATAGCAAAAAGAGACAACAAAAACGTTTTTAACTTCATAAACTTTGATCAAAAACCTGATTACTTCTAGTAATCATAAGTACATATACATAACAATTTATCTTGATGTAACATTAACTGACCTAAACAGTTTTTAACTAGTATTTACGTACGTACCCAGAAACGAAGTAAACACAGAACAAGTGATTAAAATAGTTCGTAACCATGTAACTTTTAAGCACACTTAAATATTAATTTCATGACATAGGAATCGTTTTTTTTAAAAAGTCAAAACATGATAAAAGTTCAATATATTTTGATAACTTTATATTTAAAAGTTTTCATTATTTTAATCGTGATTTTTCGTAGGTACTCTAAAATTATTATTTTTTTAATTTACAATTGGTAAGCCCTTAGCATCATCTCACCTGATAGTAAGTGACGATGATGGCGAAGATGGAAACGGGCTTACCAAGATTTCCCAACGCAATGGAGAACTGGCTATCTTACTGGCTAATGTAACACTCGTAAAAAATAACTTAGAAATAAATATTATTGATCAAAATCGATAAAATAAATAAATACAAAAAGACAACTCTTAAATTATAATATCTTGGACTTCTCTAGGTTTCTTTTTAATTTTAAAATAATAATGAGGTTTGTTTTCCTTATAATTTTGCTAACAACAAGATTTAGAACAATTACTCTACCTATTATTAATTGAGATCTACAAAGTTAATGAATGCTAAAAGACAAATCTAAACATTTTAAGTATGTTCAAGATGTTTCTTGGTTTCATTTTAATTAATGTGAAAAATAGTTTCTTGCAAATTTTACCTATTATAAAAATTAATACAAAAAGGCAACTTTGTTGAGACTGAGCCTCTTCCCTAAGAATTATGTTTAAGAAATTGTATTTTGGTTCACAACCTATGTGTGTCGCAATAAATACTATTCTTACGTTACTTTAAAAAAGGCTACCAAACATTTTATGTTCAAGTTTTTTTTTGATTTTCTTATTTTAATATTTACTTATTATTGATTGACATCTATAAAATATATTAATACAAAAAACACAACCCGAAACATTTTATGCCCAACACTTTTTTTTGTTTCTTTCTAATTTTAATACTAAGGTGTTAGTTTTATATCATAATTTTTGTAACAACAAAGACTTAGAACAATCAGTCTACCTAGTTTCCTTCAGTCTTTTTTATGGCCGTAATGTTACTTCAACGATTTAATTACTTATTTAATTTAACCTAAGATATAACATAACAATCTCTGTCCTAACAAAAAAGTTGAACAAGTGTAAAAATACTTATTTGGGAAAGATACAGGACGTACCTAAGATAGAATATGGCATAGTTTTAGAAGAGGTTTCTTGACTTGTGAAACTGAAAACTTTTGTTCTACAACTTTGCTGAAATCGCAAAGATATAGGACTACCCATACAAAATATAGCTTCCCATACAAAATATAGGATTTCCCGTACAAAGTTTGCTTCTCAGCTGATACGAATTTTTGTACAAAGAAAAGGCGTATTTTCATACGAATCTGCCAGCTGATTAGACAACTGATTACTCTTAATACATTTATTTTATTGATTTCAAAAAAGTTGTCGATTAAAGGTACAGTTTCATTAGTTAGAACCCCCCTTAAAAATAGGTTCATTTCCTTAAATATAAATAACAAAAAAATAAATATAATTTACCTTAATTTAAAATAGGCAATTAAGATCAACACTCTTAAATCGTAAAGTGTAGAATACCCGAACCCCAAATTTATGTTTTCTTTCTGAAGCATAAATCACAAAACATTGATTTACCTTCATTCTAGAATATGCGAATAGGCAATGAGATCTACACTCATAATAAATATCAAAGTGTACAATATAATAGTTAATGTAAATATGTATCTTATTTACTCGCAGCTGTGAAGGTCCTGCCTTTGTCCCTTCCATGTCTTGAACAACTTACTTGCTGTCGGAATTTTCATATTGTGTTTTTTTTGGCTGTGCCGCTTTAAATCGGCGTACTTCCTAAACTTACACCCGCACGTCAGACAATCTACCACCACCTTCCGTACGTTGTGCACCTCCCACTCATGGTCCGACTTATTTTTTACATTTTTGAAAGGTTTGTGACAGAAGCGACACCTGAAGTTACTCACGTGATGAGTATGAACGCTCGCTACATGTTTCCTCAACATGGACATGAAATGGAACTCCTTAGTACATATGGCGCATTGTAGTGGAGGGTTTTTGCTGTGATACTCCATATGCTGCTCTATGGTCTTTTTGGAATTAAATTTCCTTTGGCACAAATCGCATTGGAAGAAGGTAGCTCCATGGATTTTCTTGTGCTTGGAGAAGTTGCTTGAATCGCTAAAGGATTTATTGCAGAAAGTGCATTCGTATAAAGTTAGTTTAGCGTGGTCGCGTAGGTGGGCTTTGTATTTGTCAATTCCATTGAAGGTCTCGGTGTGACATACTTCGCACTGGATGTTGAGGGTGCCGAACTTGTTGACGGGCGCTTTGGCGAGGGTGCTGCGGATGACGTGTTCAATGAGGTGACGTTTGAGATCGCTGACGCGGACGAACGGTTTGTGGCAAACATCGCAGACCTGAAAGATGGTTAAGACAGTATTAAACTTACCTGCATTGGCGGTTTGGTGGAAACAACCAATACTGCAGCGACGTCAATCCTCTACCTACATTTCTAAGTAATTAATTGAAAAAATGTCTACAGATACAACTACCTACAATTCTGTTTTCTATTACTTGACATATTTTTATAAAGGAGTAAAATTTGTACGAAGGGGAGAATCTCTGAAACTACTTTACAAATAAAAACAAATGGTCTAATGGAAAGGTACACTATTTCAGATATTTATAGGCTAAAAATTTAATCGCTTGCGGCTTGCGCACCGCTCACCCTGGATACAGTCACAAAAACTGTATTCACGCCGAGAAGCCGCAAATAGCGTTGCCAGGCGTGCGGATAAGGCCGGATAGTGTTAGGTTTTTTGAATTTTCTGGCCAAATTATATGGTGTCCGGCTTTTGTTAAGGCTTTTTAGATTTCATGATAACCAGTCACCTGGATATTCGGGCGAGCAAGCGCACCGTCGTATTAGTGACTTTATGGCGGCGTTTCGGTCTCGTTAAGACCTCATCTAAAGGCCTTTAAACATGACTGAGTGACAAACTAGTACACTAAATTTAGTCATGTCTAAACCAGGATTTAATGATTTAGGAAGACCCGCTTTTTTACCCGGCTAAACTGGCTGGTCTATGCGGCTATTCAGTTTTAAGACCTGGCAACCCTAGCCGCAAGCAAAAACTAGTTACACTACGAAGCATTTAAAAGCAGAAAAGGAAATGTGTAGGTAAATTGCGTCACCTCAGCAATAAGGCTTCATCTTCAGAAGTTAAGGCCTCGCACGATGACCGAGCACATATTATAATCGGCTCACTACCTATCTATATGACGCAGTGAAATATAGTGTAATATTCGTGATAATAGTATGTCCTTATGAATATAGTTCTCATTGCAGTTCCGTAAATCAACACTGGCAACACACACTGGTCAAAGACTTTTAGTCTTGAGACACTTATTATGCAGTAAAGTTAGTTTGCTAAATTAACTGCAGCTTTGACGGCTCGCGACAGACACTTTGTCAAAGAGGACGCCTTGAGTTCTCGAAGTTGGACCTACCTAACTGGACTGTATGTCCCAGGTACACATATTCGTCAACAACTCCAGTGTAGAGTCTCAAACATTCAGAGGAGCGGGTGCGACACGGACATTAACATTTGAGACATGGTCGCTTACTTTACTATGGACCTCATAAGAAGGCTCGGTGGCTCAATCGGTAACGACTCGGTCCTCCTAACCAGAGGTCCCGGGTTCAAATCCGGACGGCCAATGTACCAATGAGTTTTTCTAAACTTACGTACAGTGGCTCAACCCGTAACGACTCGGTCCTCCTAACCAGAGGTCCCGGGTTCAAATCCGGACGGCCAATGTACCAATGAGTTTTTCTAAACTTACGTACATATACTTACCGATTGCTTTAACGGTGAAGGAAAACATCGTGAGGAAACCTACACATCTGATTCCAGTGTACGAAGGTCGCGTTGCACACGTCCGTAAGTGTTAATCTAAATACCCTACACGTGACCGCGGGTGATGCTAAGTGCAACACCAGGCAACCGCCGTCTATCCCTTGGTAGCACGGTTAATTGTGCCACACGATAAGAAGAAGATAAGAAGGCTCAAGATCACCCAAAGAGCGATGGAGCGAACGAAATGCGGTGAGCGGGGCAGGGGCCACAGATAAGACAATTAGTTGCGCCTTAAGAAGGTTGTCCCTTTAATCTTTTACCACAGAGGAGTGAATGAGAATAGTATCATTTGACCGACCCGTTGGTTCGGTAGTAGCGCTGCTGTCTGCTGCGCCGAGGGACGTGGGTTCGATCGCCCACAAAGGGCAAACGTTCGCGTGACGAACACATTTGTTTGCTCTGTGTCTGAGTGTTGAATATATCTGAATGTATTTAAACGTGAATGTATTTAAACGTTAATGTATTTAAACGTGAATGTATTTAAACGTGAATGTATTTAAACGCGAATGTATTTGAGCGTCGGTGGTGCAACGGCAAGGGCCGCTACCTCCTATCCGGGTAGTCGTGGTTCGAGTCCTGCCACGTACCAATGTGTTTTCGAATTTCGATTTTATATGTACGATTATCCGACGCTCTTACGGTGAAGGAAAACATCGTGAGGAAACCTTTACCACAGATTACTAAATAGTTACTTCGTCCTTTACACACATGTCTCGAAACTCGAAGGTTGTGTGTGAAGTTGACCAACCCGCACTGTCGACTAAGGCCCGATCGCCCTAATTCTCCCCTCGCCCCTCGATGGGGACGTCTATATGAGCTGATGTGATGTGATTTAAACGTAAAGTACAGGGTGGTTTTGTCGACAACGCCCTTTTCAAGAGGGCTCCTACTCATGAAAGTGAACAACTTTCCACAAGGAACATGACATTTCAGTTTCATGAGTAGAAGTACTGGAAAGGGCGTTGTCGATCAAAACAACTCCCCGTATAAGTACCTGGTTCTCATAGCACAGGGAAATCCTAGTTTCGTGCCAGGTGACCGTGTGATTTGTTCCTAAATCATCATATCAGCTCATATACGTCCCCACCGAGGGGCTCGAGCCTACTCTGAATTGCGGTAGTCGGGCCTTAGTCGACCACACGTGCCCAGTGCGGGTTGGTCGACTTCACACACAACCTGCGAGTTTCTCCGCAGGCGTGTGCAACTGTGCAGGTTTCCTCGCGATGTTTTCCTTTACCGTAAGCGCGTCGGATAAACGTACATATGAAATCTAAATTTGAAATCACATTGGTTCGAACCACGACCTCCCGGCAGGAGGCGGCGGCCCTAGCCATTACGCCACCGACGCTCATAAATAATAATATATCATTATTATGAGACGGAACGAACACTCACGTCAAAATGCATAGGAAGCATTGAAATCGAAAGTGCATTAACAATTCATGTTTGTACAGTCGCCTTCAGATATATCGTAGCGGGCGAGGTGTTCAAATATTTCTGAACAGTGTTTCATTTCAATAAATAATATACACTAGAAGTAGCTATTAATATCTGAACATCTGATGATGATATCAGCTCATATACGTCCCCATCAAGGGGCTCGAGCCTACCCTGAATTAGGGCGATCAAGCCTTAGTCGACCGCGCGGGTCCAGTGCGGGTTGGTCGACTTCACACACTACCTGCGAGTTTGATCTGAACATCTAATTTGTCATAAATATTTGAGCGGCACATTACTCTATAATATTCTTCACACACAATCCCATAATTCCTATATATAATGCTAAATATTGAAAACTCTGCTGCTCAGATATTTATGACGAATTAGATGTTCAGATATTAATAACAACTTCTAGTGTACATAATTTGTTGAAGTTCAACACTGCTCAGAAACATTTGCACACCTCATCCGGTACGATATATCTGATGGCGACTATACAATGCGCTTAATGTGTGCATGTTACAGGAAGGGTTGCACTTACACGAAAAGCTCAATAAAAAACATTATTTTTGTTACCAAAAAAATAAGGTGGGTGGTAGGGGGCGGAGGAGAAGACCACATTAAATAATCTTACAAAAGTCTGTTGCGTGCCGGTTCGACAGCCATTCTTTCAGTAGGTATTAAGAGGGGTGAGGTTATTTAAATCGGTGGGGCTGAGGAGTGTCCCTACTGGTTACACTGTGCTTATTCACACTAATTCAAAAATTATGTCTAACTGATTTGATTTTAACTAAGCATAATTATATCTGCTTCTCGAATCAGAATCAGAAACGAGGAGTAAGAAAACCGAAGTAACCGACAGCCTTCAGAATTGCTAAACTTAAGGCGCTAAGATCACTCAATCCGAGCAGGTTGATACGTGTTTCAATAATATCGAAACTAAGTCTATTCATTTTAAGTTCAAATCAACGCAGCTGTTACGTTGAAACCGAACGCCCAATTCTCGATTTTTGTGTGTTGGTTTCATTCGATATCAACTATTTGTTTTCGAGAAATTTTGCAACTAATGCCAAATAAAACAGGGTCTACAGTATCGTTTTTTTACATCAAACGTGGTAATATTTTTAAAATTATATTCAATTAAATCGATGTTTTATTACTTTAAGTATATTTTTTTCAATGGTGATAGCTTTACACAGTCTTTCAATAATTTGAATTGAATATTATCATTTGAACCATCTTAAGGGTCTTAAGTAACAGTGGACAGGGCACATTGCTGGTAGAACAGATAGCCGTTGGTTCCAGTAAAGTTCTTGAATGGCGACCGCGAACCGGAAGACGTAGCGTAGACAGGCCTCCCACTCGGTGGACCGACGACCTGGTGAGGGTCGCGGGAAACCGCTGGATGAGAGCAGTGCAGGACCGGTCGTTGTGGAAATCCAGTGGACGTCTTTCGGCTGATGTGATGATAACTACATACCTTGATATACTTTCTGTTACTCTCCGTTTTCCCCCCCAGAAACGCCTCATTGTTCATAACTTTCGCTATCACGTCGTCTGCCTCCTTCACTTGATCAATCTTCCGACCATTCTCGGCAGCCTGTGAAGGCTGTAAACAAAAAAAATAAATTACATGAGAAATAATAAATCTTCTATCAAAACTTTGAATCGCCTTGTTTTAAATAGTTTGTAGTGTGTCGCCTCACTCTACGCGACATCCTTACTAATATTATAAATGTGAAAATGTGTTTCTTTGTTACCTTTTCACGTTTCTACACCTCAACCAATTTTGACAAAATTTGGCATGCAGGTAGCCTGTGTCACGAGGAAGGACATAGGCTTCTTTTTGTCCCGGGAAAATAGCATAATCCGATGCAGTTCCTGAGGGAACTAAAAAAATACACTTTTTTGATTAATTTCTTTTACATCGCAACGGAACAATGGATTGTTGTGGTTTTTTGCACAGAGATGGTTGAGGAGGTGGGAAATGACATAATTTACTACTCACCCTTAAAGACAGTCATAAAAACGATGTCCACGAGGGTGGAATCCGCGGGAAAAAGATAGTATTACATAAGCTGTAGTATATAAGAAATTTTTTTTTATATTTCACGTGCATTATACGAGCAACCACTGAGATGAATTGTTCTATTAACTACTACCCGAAGTCCCATCATCGGATGGCGACCCTGCCAGGAACCTAACGACTTAATCGAACCTAAAAAATCGAAATTAAGAGGTTTGTGAAGCTGCGACTTTTGACGAACGACTTTGAACGATTTTCACCTCTTAAATGTTAACCGATTTGGACCAATCTTTGATAGGTTGTCAGTCAGAACAAAAGCTAGGCTTATACGTTTTGGTTTTTTCGATAAAGTAATAAGTTTAATTTTATTGTCGTTCACGTGTTTTCAACAAAACTAATTTCGGCAATTTTTTTAAATTTATAATCAGTAATTTAAAAAACGAAACGTAAAACGCCTAGCTTTTGTTCTGACAGACAACTTATAAAAAAATGATCTAAATCGGTTAACATTTAAGAAGTGAAAATCGTTATCGCCGTTTGTATGAAAAGTCGAATTTTCGCCGTGGGTTCAAAGTCCTCTTAACGCGCCATCTTTTTAATAGAACAAAAGTCTTCTAAAAAACTAAGTTGTTCTCTAAATTTCTACTAGTCTGGTTTATTTCTAGGATTTGATTTTGACATTATTAACTAATGATTGTTTATTTCTTGATTTTTCACAAATTAAATTATGTTATTATTGATTTATGACTATCAGAAAGAGTGTGGGGTTCGCCACTAGACCCACAACCTCCGCCAACCCGGACTTGGCCCCCAGTTTGGAAGAGACCCGTGCCCCAGCGGTGGGGACATTTATGGGTTGTTAAGGCGGTAATAGTACAGATTTTCGTCATTTTTGACGTCAGTAATTGACTGAAACAATAGAAAACCCAAGGTTGAAACAATACCCTTATTGTTGAAGCTATTAGAAACACGATTGAGCAATTTTGGCTGGATAGAAAAAATCCCAAAGATAGGTCTACACCGTTACTTTCAACTCTAGTTATGAATAATATTTTGATAAATTAAAAAAAATATATGCAACAATATTAGTTATGATAATACAAAGTGAGTTAATGTTATTTTTTTATATACTTTCATTGTAGTTTTTGATTGAAACGAAAAACCATTGAAAAAGTATGGTTATCAATACCTCGCCTTAAGACTTTAAGATGGCTCAATCCGAGCAGGTTGATAACTGTTAAAATAATATCAAACGTAAGTCTGTTCATTTCAAGTTCAAATCAATGCGGGCTTCAATGTGGCTTTACATTGAAACCGAACGCCCAATTCGCGATTTTTATATGTTTTTATTACTTTTCTATACTTTCAAATAGGTTTAAAAAAATGTGTTCAATTAAAATGAGAGGTCTTAAAGTCATCAATTTTTGTGTGTTGGTTTCATTTAACATTAACTATTTGTTTTCGAGAAATTTTGCAATTAATGCCATAAACAGGGTCTACAGTGTTTTTTTTTTTACATCAAAGGTGGTAAAATTTTTAAGATTTTTTATTACTTTAAGTATATTAAATATTTTTTTCATGGTGATAGCTTTACAGTCTTTCAATAATATGAATTGAATACTGTCATTTGACCTATCTTAAAGCCTTAACAATAATACTCGGTCATTATAGAAAACAGAATAATGTGTATGTGTAATCACGTATTACGTTTTTCATGTATTTTCTAAAGATATTAAATTATTTGCGTCTTGCAGTCATCATATCATGTTGATGAGCTGTTGCTGGAAGGTACAACTCCTTAACGGTTAGGAGTTGGAGGATATTTTTTTAAATAATATACGTAGATATGTAGTTTATGAAAATCAAATATTAGTATAGATCTTGGCATGTAAGTGCGCAATGTCTTATTTTCAGGTCTCAATCGAAATGCGGCACGTGGGGTCGCGCGCACCAAGGGACGCCTTCAGCCCCCCGCGTAACCCGCGTGCGAACGACCGCGATTTGTGGTGCAGTGGTACCCAAAAATCCACTTAAACAGGTTTTTAGAATTCATTTTTGAAGCAGTTAATAGTAAATTTAAAATCTAGGAAAGCATATTGGTATTATTGAGAATAGTTTCGATTGATTATATCGAACGGAAACACGATTTAATAAAGTTTGTTCGATAGAATAATTTCGCAAAGGTACCTCTTTTCGAGCCATTTTATGGTCTATTTTCGGTTTTATTCTTAAAATAAGTAATTTGATAATATGATTTATTTACTAAAATAAAGTTCATAGGTGACTGAAGGGAAAACATCGAATGGATTTTTATTTAAGATAAATATGATGAAAATAAAAACGAAAAAATCGAAAAAGTGCAAAAGTGTGGTTATTTTCTTCCCTCTTTACACGTAAAGAAAAAGACAGACAGATTTTTAAGTACCACTGGGCCTTATACTTATATGCCACGAATTGTAACTAAGTTATTGTGTTTTTGTAGGAGATAGCAATTTATGTTTAATAATTTATTTTAGATACTGTCAAATACCTAATTTAAAGTAGGTATGTATAATAAAACACTAACCTGGTCACATCTCATCA
This sequence comes from Coleophora flavipennella, assembly GCA_947284805.1. Classification (NCBI taxonomy): domain Eukaryota; kingdom Metazoa; phylum Arthropoda; class Insecta; order Lepidoptera; family Coleophoridae; genus Coleophora; species Coleophora flavipennella. The sequence continues at coordinate 1,192,875 of OX369267.1, forward strand.
CCACATCGCCCTTTTCGTTACTATCGTCCAACTTCCAGTCGGGGCACTCCGGCGACTGTGCATCCATCTCGCTCCCACTCGGCGTCTCCTCTAACTCATACGTATCTGTCTCGCTATCTGAATAGCTATTATGCTGCTCCATCATATGGGTGTTCAGCTGCGAGTGTTCAGAAGCAATGTATTCGCATTGTTCGCACATAAAAAAGCGATGAGCTTTGGAAACGTGGGTCTGTAGCTGTTCAGCTGTTGAGTAGGTTCTGCTGCAGTGATTGCAAGGATGCTTCCGGTTGTGTATCTTCTTGTGGACTCGCAAGGTAAACTTTGAGGCGAACACTTTGCCGCAACGGTTGCATTCGAGTTCCGGATCGCCATGTCCGAAGCAGTGCTTGTCGAATCTCTCTTGAGTCTTGAATGTTTTGCCACAGTCGAGACAGGGGAATTTGAACTCGTCGCCTGAAGTGTTACTGGTGCGACGGCGTCTTGGGCCAGGGTGATTGACCATGTGGGCGTTGAGCAGCGAGATTTGGTCGAAGATCTGATGGCATTTCGCGCATTGGTACTTCTTATGGTTGGGAGGTAGCTCGCAGTTAGATGCCTCTGAAAAATTTTAAATGGAGTTCCTACTCATTCGATTTACTGATCCTAACTAATATTATAAATGCGAAAGTGTGTTTATTTGTTTGTTCTTGTTTACGTTGCAACGGAGAAACGCAACAAATCTGCGACGCCTTAAGTGTACGGAACAAAATTTGTAAAAGATCTGCGACGATCATTTTTAGTGTTCCGTACAACAACAAAAAAGGAACCCTTATAGGATCACTCGTGCATCTGTCTGTCTGTCCGTCCGTCTGTCACAGTCAATTTGCTCCGAATCTACTGGACCAAATCAGGTGAAATTTGGTAGAATGGTGTAATCCTATAACCCAAACACAGATGTACAAAGTAAATAAATACTTTTTTAAATAAGGGTCATATTCGGGGGGAAAATTAGGAAATTAAAAAAAAGTTTTGCATACCTTACTGTGTTATATATCAAATGAATGGACTCGTTATGAGGATCTCAAATATATTTTTTAATCACTGTAAAGTAAATAGTTTTGATTTTATTCATGAAAGAAGACGATAATTGACCAATCCCCCCCACCCTGGTCTCCAAAACTACTGAGACTAAAATTTTGAAAAAAAAACAAAATATAGTTCATTGCTTGTAGATTACAGGAAAACCTATAAGAATTCTATCAATTGAAAATAAAGTGGTAAACTCAATATCATACGTTCACTTACGGAAAATAGTTCACTAAAATACCACTAGATAGCACTAGTAGTATTTTTCTGGTACTCGCGTTTGTGTCTTCTATTTGTCATGTGAATAGATATCATTGTCATAGTTGTGTGGAGAGTGTGGTGGCACGGAGCCCTCATACCGCGAGTCCAACTCGCACTTGGCCAGTTTTTATTTTAATAAATGTTTGGTTTACCTACCTTCAGCTGATATGATGATGATGATGTACCGCAGTTATGTTAATGTTAACTAATCTCGCTCACCTATGACGACCTCGTTTTCGAAGTGCGGGTCCACCGGGCACACCTCGCGCGGACACGCGCGCTGCGGGTCGGTGTACGCCACCTGCTGCACGGTGTGCCCGCGGTGCGAGTCCGCGCCCAGGAACAGGATCGTCTTACGTTGCTTGCGCCCAGACTGGATGTTGGGCGACATCAGCTGCTTGAGGGCACTGTTGTCGCTTTCTGACTCTGGGGGAAGTTTGTTTGTTTGTTTGTTTATTCTAGAAATATATCTGTCGGAGCGCAAGGAGATGGCGCTAGCTAACTATGCAGTATGCATGCATGCGTCGAAGCGCCGTACTTAATAGTACGAAGCGAAGCGAAGTACTTAATAGTCAACCAACTTAAGATGTAACCAACGTAAGATGAGGATTTGTTCAATACCAACTGAAAAAATAACTTTATACCATTCTTTAAGAAGTTATTTACTAGCTTATGTAAATAGGCATTGATAAACCTATTTCCTTAATATCTACATAATATGTAAATAGAAATTAATTGCCACATGTATGACCTGCATTACTTGAGACCGGCTTGACCAATTTAAATATATTTTTTGTTGTGTTTGTAATTGTCAGGGCAAGGTTTGTATATAACAGAAAACCCTCGCGGCTCGCGCACCACGCAGGGTAGTAAAATTATAAATCTGTGTCTGTCCGTTTGATACCCTTCTAAAACTACTGAGTGAACAGATTTCGCTGAAATTTTGAAAGGGTAAAGGGTGGAGAACAACAATATGATACTTTTTATCCCGATAAAAATGTATGCAGCTACCGAGGGATCTGGAAAAACTTAAGTTTGCGCTCGCGAACCCCTTCGCGCTCTCTCGAGTACAGTAATAAAAATGATATCCACGTGAGGGAAAAGCCGTGGGTCGCGGAAAAAAATTATTCCTTCTAATATTATAAACACGAAAGTTTGTATGTATGTATGGATGTTTGTTACTATTTCACGCAAAAACTACTAAACGTATCTGGCTGAAGTGTGGTAGGTACACAGACTAGGACCTGGATTAACATATAGGCTACTTTTTTCCACGCTCGCGCACACTGCGCACCCTCGGAGACAGTCATAGAAACCATGTTCTCGCGAGCGAAGCCGCTGGCAAAATCTAGTATGAAATAAATGAATTTAATCTAAGCAATAAGGCCACACACACCACTATACAAAAGTGTATGTCCATTTCCACCTTAGGTACAGAGGCCAGCACATCAAGCTAGACAATTTTTACTTTGTAGCATTCTTATGCAGTATGCATATGGATTAGAATCGCACTACGAGTGTCCCGCTTGATGTGCTGGCCTCTGTACAAAAACCATAGTAACTGCCCGAGGTAATTTTTACTGACACTTACATGTGACATTGCAAGTTGATCAAGAAACTTGAAATGCTTGTACCTCAGTTTGTAAAGGTTATGGCGACTGTCCAAGGAATATGGATGGACAGACAGAACAATCTTATAAGAGTTTCTCATAGGCACAACTTAACTCTAAAAATTCTGTAGGGCTATGATTTAAATGGGCAGTAAAATAGTGCCATTTTAAAAATACATTGCCCTGTCATGTGCAGAGCGCCTAAAGGGGTGACTGACAAAAATAAGAAGTCTTATCTTACATACAAAAAAAAATAAAAATTTAAGTTTAATAAGAACCTACAAAAGTTCATTGTGATTTACTTTTTACAAGCTTATCTAAAACAAAACATACTCATAAGTTTTGGTCACTGAAATTAATAAATATAATAAAAAGCAAAATTAAAATTTTGAAAAAATCCACGACGGTTTTATAAGATTTGATCGCTGAGTCAGACATATGAACAACAGAGTATCAGTTTTCATATCACTTCCCTACGTACCTATTTGATTCCAGAAGATGTAGATGTGGCAAAAGAAAATATTCAACTCCCTATGAAATTAGTAAAAATCTAAGAAAATCCATCCGGGGCTGCCATTAAATGAACTGGTTTTGTAGTTTTATAGTAACGTGAATAATTTGGAGATATTTTATTGCTCTACTTATATTTATATTTATGTTGAAATTTGAAACAGTGATGGATGAAAAGACATTTTCAACTAAAGTAAGAAAAAAATTACAATGCGTTAAATCTGTCTGTTTCACTTTCAAACAAATTGTCGTAATATTTCACATAGTTTATCACACAAGTTAGTAAATTCAAATATAAATATAAAAAGTTTTTATGGAAATGTTGATATCGACAAACTGTGCATACTCCACATTGGGCAATGTAGGAAAGTACATTCCCCACTACACAATGCTATCTTGTTTACAACACAAAAAAAATAGGTTTTTAAGCACCTTCACTAATCAATCACAAATCCTATAATGATTACCGCATCAAAGCCGGACTAGATATTACTGCAGTGCCACCTAGTGTGTTACTACTGTAACACCTATTTAAGAATCCTCACTAATCTCTCCAACACAAACCCATTATTGAAAACTGCATCCTAATCGGACTAGTAGTTTTGGTTTTGCACAAACTAATGTTTACTGCAGCACCCTCTGTAAAACATATCTAAAAACATGCACCAATTAAACCAGAACCCATAATTGAAAACCTCATAGTTTTGGAGACAAATGGTAACATTGATTTGCGAAAAAAAATGTTTACTGCAGCGCTTCCTGGTGAGTTGTCACCGTAACACCTATCTAAGAACATGCACCAATCAAATCCGACTAGTAGTTTTGGAGATAAATGGCAACATTAACTAAATAACTATAGATCCATGATCTTTAATGTATGTATAAGGTGATAAAATATACAGGGTGTTGTTTTGGTCGACAACGCCATTTTCAGGAGGGTTTCTACTCATGAAACTGAACAACTTTTATTCTGCAACTTTGCTGAAATAACAAAAAAAAAATTGGGACTTTTCATACAAATCGATCAGCTGGTTGACCAATGGGCTTCTAGAGTTAAATAGAAATCTTTGAACAAAAAATAAAATATTTGAATCACTGCGTGCTGGTTTTAGTTCCTTAGATACTTACAAAAATAAAATTAAGAAGAATAACAGAAATCAATGTATTTTGTGGTTTTAACAACTCCATGTTATATCATCTCCCAAACTTTAGATATTTATACTCTACCAATTTCGATCACTGGTTATCACTTGGAAAGCCTACCTACCTACCTACCACCTACCTATAGAAAAAAAAAGTAAAAGCTTACCAATAAAATTCCATTCCTCCCTTTCCTTCATCCCTCTCTCGTTCATAATCTCCTCAGGCAGGTGCGAGAGATACACACCACACTCCAACTCTTCATTTTCATAACTTTCTACAGACTGGCTCATTTCACGCTTCTGCACCTTTGTAAACTTCTTGTGCTCAAAGTCCTCAGAACTGGAATAGTGTATAGCCTCTTTGTAATCATAGACATTCTTTGTTATAAATGTGTTGTGCTGCTCAAATGTTATCTGGCTTGTATGCATCTCTTGGTGAATCGCATAGTGTGAAGCCTCTGGTGGCTGCATTTCATAGTGATTGTAAACATACGGGCTTCTAGATGGATCTATCCAGACTTCTTCTAATTGATTAAATGATGAATCCCCAGAACTGGAATCAGCCATTATCACTGGGATGTCATCAACATTGTTGATGTTTATTTCAACATCACTCTCTGATGGAAGCTCCCCTGGCTGTAATTGTATGTGATAACTGTCAACCAACTTTAAGTTGCACAAACCGGAGTAAATGCAAGTCTGGTTACCCTCAGTGTCATGGGTCGTAAGCTTCACATCAATGAAAACGTTTTCCGAAGCATCACAATTTGATTCCAGTCTTGTACAAGCTTTTGGTATGAACATTATTGGATAACAGTTTTCTAAACCTATGGAGTCATTCCTCGAATCCATTTTTGGAAGTATAGGTAGAACCTACAAAAACACATCGAAAGTGACTTATATATTACTCTGTTACTCATCGAAAACACTTTGTTGAAGTTCCGAAAATGTAGGTAAGTAAAAGGAAAACATTTTATTGTAGAAGTAAACCAGAAAAAAAGAATATAACAACTTACCACCACGTGCGAACGGCGAACGAGACTTGAAGATGTGGAAGAATGCAGGTATGTGAAAAAATATGGCTACGACTTGTTGTAAAAGCGTATCTACCCTCCAATTTCTATGATTCACAAACGCATCTCAACAAAACCTGGTTTTTCACTAAATTGTACACAGCAATACATCCCAAACAATATTATAATTTTAGCAAACTTTTCAAACCAAACAGAATCAAACTGCTGTGGTTTTTTATTTCGAACGAAAACGATACAATAATATCATACTTACCGAAATCTTCTCTGAGGAAATTCAAACTTTTCATAGTGCCATGTTTGTGAAAATGTAGTCCTTAATGCCGAGGTATAAGAGCGCTATTCTAATGAAAATTAGATGACGTTGGTTTTTCGTACGTTTTTGATCACGCAGACAAAATCGTGAATGGCTCTCATCGTGTTTGTGTTCATTTCAAGACCCCTAGATGTAGGCCAACCAATGATCATTTTGACAGCATACTGCAAAATATGATCTTACAAAAGCGGCAATGTAGTAGATCTAGGATCATCTTCTTTATCTTCTTTATGTTTCTTTACATCCCTTCCCTACTAATATTATAAATGTGAAAGTAACTCTGTCTGTCTGTTACGCTTTCCCGCAAAAACTACTGAACAGATTTGGCTGAAATTTGGTAGGTAGACAGATTAGGACCTGGATTCAGACATAGGCTACTTTTTACCACGCACTGCGCACCCTCGAAAAGTCATAGAAACGTTGTCCATGCGGGTGAAACCGCGGGAAACAGCTAGTAGTATATAAAATGAAGTCGCTTCCGCTGTCTGTTCCCTTAGATCTTTAAAAATGGTCAACTGATTTTAATGCAGTTTTCACCAATAGATAGAGTGATTCAAGAGATCTTTTTCTTTATCTTTATTACATATTATAAAATGAAGTCGCTTCCGCTGTCTGTTCCCTTAAATCTTTAAAAGTGCTCAACTGATTTTAATGCAGTTTTCAGAAATAGATAGAGTGATGCATAAGAAAGGTTTATATGTAAAACACAAACATATTATAGTACAGAAAAATTCAAAGATTTGTAATATTTTCGTTTTCTTTTCTTGATTTTCTTTTCATTACATATCTTTACATAGTATAATTGGTGCGCTAAATCGCAAACGCTGGCTAAACCTTACGAGAAGGATCAAATTAATGTACTACGGAATTGTATATTATCTTAAAAAAATCGATAAAAAAGTCCGCCATTACATATATTTATCTCCTAAAGATAACCCACAGTAACCATTTTTATCTTAAAAACTAAAAATATGTGTTATATACCGAGCTATTTTATAAAATTCAGTATTCTTAACCCAATTAAATACATTATATACGTTGTACATTTAATGTAGATCAAAACAGTCCATAACAGCATTTCACCGGTTGGCAGCGGTCGGCGGTAATATTGTATACAAAGATATCCTGTAGTATAGACTAATCATAATATTATTAATCATTCCACACTGCCCCATATAGATCTACATTGCAACCGAGCGAAGCCGAGGCGGGTCGCTATTATATATATACAATAATGTAATTGTTATATATAAATATATATATATATATATATATATATATATATATATCAATTACATTATTGTTATTAAGTATGATCATTATATCTTAATATATATAAATCTCGTGTCACAATGTTTGTCCTCAATGGACTCCTAAACCACTTAACCGATTATAATAAAATTCGCACACAATGTGCAGTTCGATCCAACTTGAGAGATAGGATAGGGTAGGGTAGGGTAGTGTAGGGTAGGGTAGGGTAGTGTAGTGTAGGGTAGTGTAGAGTAGTGTAGGGTAGGGTAGTGTAGTGTAGTGTATGTAGGGTAGGGTAGTGTAGGGTAGGGTAGTGTAGTGTAGTGTAGGGTAGTGTAGGGTAAGGCAGGGCAGTGTAATGTAATGTAAGGCGGTACGAAGTTCGCCGGGACAGCTAGTATATATATAATGATCATACTAATAACAATAATGTAATTTTCCCCTAAAGTTTGTCACACACGGGCAGATACTAATAATATTATATCTGCGAGTATATCTATGATAAAATGTAAATGTCAAAATTACCATGTTCTATCTAACACCTATTCATTGAGACTATTCCAATGAGCCCAAACACGTTACCTTTTGCTGTAAGTTGGAAAGAAGTTGGATATCCTGCAGATTCCAGGAGATGATGCAGCATCAGGTCAAGGTTACCATATTCTTTCTAACACTTATTCATTGAGACTAATTCAATGAGTCCAATATGATGGCTCTGTTGTAAGTTGGTGAGGAGTTGGGTATCCTGAAGATTATAGGAGACGCTGCAGCATCAGGTCAAGGTTACCATGGTTTTGCAAAATTGTTACATTTGAAGGCCACCAAATTTCGAATCGATCAGACCTGTATAAGTTGCCCACGTTCCTTCATCACCTAGATAAGAGCTGATGATCTTGAAACTTCTGAATAGATTTTATTTATTGATAACGTATTATCTGCTTTAGATAAATGTATGAAAGCATACCAAACTAAAAATGACTAGCGTTTTTGGAATGATATGAAAATTAAATTTTTAATGATGATTGAGAGGCAGAAGATTTAAACAAAATCTCCAGTTATGGTCAGTGCTTACGCAGATGACATGGAAGACAGCCTAGGTCACGAATTAGTGCAGTTCGCTAAGCTGCTCAAAACGGATGTGGCTACTGATATCGACAGCAAGAAGCACGAGACTCTGGAAATGTAATTTTAGGTATAAACTGCTAATAGAAATTAATTGAAATCGTGTTTCCCAAATGTAGAAATTGCTTTGCGCATTTACTTGTCTCTTATGATCACTAACTGTAGCGGTGAACGATCATTTTCCACACTGAAGCGTATTGAAAATGAGTTATGAAACACGATGGGTCAAGAATCGTTTGAATCATCTCACTTTGATGAGTATAGAATATAATTTACTCAAATAAATTGACACAACAGTATTATTTCTAAATTTGCCCACATTAAATGTAGAAAAGTTAATTTGTATCAATATTTTTTTTTACTATCTTAACTAATTTAAAATCCTAGGTATAGCAAACAAAGGGGCCTCTCGATAGAATTTGCTACGGGCCCCGCGCAGGCTTAATCTGGCACAGGTCCTCTGGCACCGGACCTCTTCGCCACGTTGGAGTCTAAGAGTGTTACTTTCGATCCGTCGTCCAGTAAGGCAAAGGTGTCTACGTAGCTCTTCGAACCAGTCACCCTGACGGGAACTATCTTTAGTATGTATCTTAAGTATGGGTCTTCCTGTTTGTGAATGTTGAAGTAACCTTCTCTGTTTCTGTTTTCTTTTCTGTCTTGAAATGTAGCAACGGATGATGACTTCGGGTGCATCCATCTCTGTTGCATGTCCTGTACTCGCACTTATGTGACATGCTCTTGTGGCGTAGGCATCTGTAGCAGAGCTTGTGTTCCTTTATTGTAGCCCATGGGTCGTCTGAAGATCCCTGTAGAAATTGCTCACATTTGACGGACATGTGACCAGATTGATTGCAGATGAGACACGGTCTTTTTTCTGTCTTCTTTCCGCCTTATGTTTTCTGTGTGTGATGCGAGCGCTGTCTTTTGTAAGGCCTAATATATATACTTTGGTAAGGCGGTGTACTATGTTCTGTCCCTATTGGCTCTGGTGCTGCATATCTTGCGCATCTCCTTGCTTTTGTTTTTATGAATTTGCAGAACTGAAGGAGTTCAGGTTCGGCATTATCTGCACTTTTGGAAAACTCGAACCAGCGGTACTTCGTCGTCGATTAAAGCTTCTCCACTATGTTTTTATGATTTCCAGGCTGTAGAGGTATCGATCCTTCCCCAAAAACTGAAGAGTCGCGACACTGATGTTTATCTTGTTTGCAAATAGGCAGATGTCCCTTGGAGAGTCTCTCGTTTTAGGGAGATTGCGTAGTTTTTCCAGCTCAGCTATTGTTATCACGTCGGGGCGGCCGAATCGATCTTCTAATGCTTTAATGATGACATCCGAAGAAGAGTTAGCGTATCCTATAATAAAAACCGACGAAACAGGAATCCATTATTAATCAATAAACTTGTTTTAAAAGACGGAAAACAAGTTTATTGGTATTCAATGGATTCCTGTTTCGTTTTTCAAAAAAGTAATGCCATACCGACACAGATATACGTCATCCGTTAAACGATAATAAATTATTTCAAAATCGATTGTTTAGTTAACAAATGAATCAGACTACGTTTGTATGGGATTTATGAACTCCAGCGGGCCATAACAGAATGTTCGATTTTCATATATCATGTATCTGACCCGTGTGTGAACCTTACGGATACTATAAGTTTTTATCATAGATATACTCGCAGATATAATATTATTAGTATCTGCCCGTGTGTGACAAACTTTAGGGGAAAATTACATTATTGTTATTAGTATGATCATTATATATATACTAGCTGTCCCGGCGAACTTCGTACCGCCTTACATTACATTACACTGCCCTGCCTTACCCTACACTACCCTACACTACACTACACTACCCTACCCTACACTACCCTACCCTACATACACTACACTACACTACCCTACCCTACACTACTCTACACTACCCTACACTACACTACCCTACCCTACCCTACACTACCCTACCCTACCCTATCCTATCTCTCAAGTTGGATCGAACTGCACATTGTGTGCGAATTTTATTATAATCGGTTAAGTGGTTTAGGAGTCCATTGAGGACAAACATTGTGACACGAGATTTATATATATTAAGATATAATGATCATACTTAATAACAATAATGTAATTGATATATATATATATATATATATATATATATATATATATATATATATATATATATATATATATATCTATATATATATCTATGATAAAAACTTATAGTATCCGTAAGGTTCACACACGGGTCAGATACATGATATATGAAAATCGAACATTCTGTTATGGCCCGCTGGAGTTCATAAATCCCATACAAACGTAGTCTGATTCATTTGTTAACTAAACAATCGATTTTGAAATAATTTATTATCGTTTAACGGATGACGTATATCTGTGTCGGTATGGCATTACTTTTTTGAAAAACGAAACAGGAATCCATTGAATACCAATAAACTTGTTTTCCGTCTTTTAAAACAAGTTTATTGATTAATAATGGATTCCTGTTTCGTCGGTTTTTATTATAGGATACGCTAACTCTTCTTCGGATGTCATCATTAAAGCATTAGAAGATCGATTCGGCCGCCCCGACGTGATAACAATAGCTGAGCTGGAAAAACTACGCAATCTCCCTAAAACGAGAGACTCTCCAAGGGACATCTGCCTATTTGCAAACAAGATAAACATCAGTGTCGCGACTCTTCAGTTTTTGGGGAAGGATCGATACCTCTACAGCCTGGAAATCATAAAAACATAGTGGAGAAGCTTTAATCGACGACGAAGTACCGCTGGTTCGAGTTTTCCAAAAGTGCAGATAATGCCGAACCTGAACTCCTTCAGTTCTGCAAATTCATAAAAACAAAAGCAAGGAGATGCGCAAGATATGCAGCACCAGAGCCAATAGGGACAGAACATAGTACACCGCCTTACCAAAGTATATATATTAGGCCTTACAAAAGACAGCGCTCGCATCACACACAGAAAAC